>JASAUF010000027.1:0-600000 GCA_030180095.1 Magnolia changhungtana | reverse complement strand
AGTAAGTTTTCAATGGTGGTTGTTCAGTGACCACTGTTTACTGTGGTGTGGTCCTCCTGTGATTGTATCTGCTTCATTTTTGGGACATTGAATATGGAAAAACAGATGGTGGCGTAGATATACAAATGATACAGGGAGGTCAGGGTCTCACCAACGTCGCTGGATCCTAGGTCACAGCTAGGACGCATCCTTGGTAGGGTTGTACACGAACCGGGCTAGCCCGGTTAACTCGCTCGACTTGGCCCGAAAAAGCTCGACTCAGCCGGACTCGGAACTGAGTTCGGATTGGGACGGGCCATTTTCTTCAGCCCGAAACTGAGTTTGGGCCAAGTTCGGATAGGTCCCAGTTCAGTCCGATTCGGCCCGAAACACGACTCGACCTGGCCCGACTCGGTCAAGTGGTATATATATATATATATATATATTGGTTATGGATTTTTTTAGATTAATTGAAGGGTAGGATTCTCTAATCATTTTGATATTGTGTTTGTGGCCCAATTTAAGAGATTTAAACTGTTTAGACGATTTGGATTAGGTTTTTTTTTTATGTGATTTTTAGTTTTATTGAGTGCATGAGTATATCTGTCATCATGTGGCAGCATATGGTGAATGATACTCTGCCTTTTTTTTTTTTTTTTTTAGTTGAAATCTGCCCCTATTTTCTTCGAAAATATTAGAAATGAGTTTAGTTGGGCGTTGTACGTTTGTCTATGGGGAAATCATAGTACATGGCCTGTATCTTTGCAGGGTATACACGTGTTTATATGAAACTGGCCCGAACTCGGCTCGAACTCGTCCGATTGCTCACTGGGCCGAGTTCGGGCTGGACATGTTGGCTCGGTGTCCAGGCCGGGTCGGGTTCGGGCTGGGTTTGGCTGGTGGCCGGGCTGGGCCGGGTTGAGCCCAGTTTGACTTGGATCGACTCATGTACACCTAGGGGTGCACACGGGTCGGTTTGGTCCGATTCAGGGGTGAAACCGGAACTGAACCGTTCCCAACGGTTTTAGGATATTTGGAACCGGTATTGGACCGTTGGCACCCTAGAACCAAACCGTTAAAACCAGTTTGGTTTCGGATCGGTTCTACAGTTCTAGGCTTTTTATAATCCAGCCCAATTGCAAGCCTATGTCCATCCATGTTGTGGTCCATTTGATGAATGGTTTAGATATTGTATAAGGTGTACAAAAATACATTTATGAAAATAATTAAATTGTGCATTATAAACCATAAACCATGAGTCAAATATGGAAACAACAAAGGGTTCTTGATTCGGTTCCAAGTTCGGTTCCAGGTTCGGTTCCACAGTTCAGTTCTACAGATCGGATCCACGGTTTGGTTCTATGGATCGGTTCACGGTTTGGTTCGGTTTTACATACCCCCAAACCGAGAACCGAACTAATGTAACCGGTTCTTTGATTTTTGGAACCGAAGCTGGAACCGGTGCACTCTAGAACCTGACCAAATCGGACCGTTTGGTCGGTTCCAGTCCGGTTCCACAGTTCTGCTGGTTAAATGTGCATCCCTATGTACGCCCCTAGTCCTTGGATTAGGGAGGTGGATTACGTCCTACCCCACTCGGATGGTAGTACGTCCGGGCAGGGCTCCGTGGGGCCTACCATTGTATAAGTGTTTTATCCACACTGTTCATTACTTTTATTAGATCATTTTAATATACAAACCTAAAAATGAAGCACGTCTATAGCTCAAGTGGACTACACCAAAGGAAGTTGCAGTGATAATGACATCCACCGATTGAAACCTTTTTAAGGGCCACCGTGATGTCTTTTTACCATCCAACCTGTTCATAATGTCATGTAGACGTGGATGAATTGAAAACACAAATATCAGATTCATCCGAAACTTCTACAACTCTCAAGAAGTTTTTAATGGTGTACATTCAATCCCCACTTTTTGGTCCACTTAAGACTTATACTTATCGCAATTTTTTGATAATATCTTAAAATTATATAAGAAAAAAAATGAACGGCGTGGATAAAACACTTACATCAAGTTGGGCCCCACAGAGCCCTTCCTGGACCGATTCTTGTCCGCGCAGAAACGGATTGGCTACTCCCCCTAACACAGCTAATGGCTAGTGGTCGGTGCTCTGTAGGGGCCACTATAACTTGTGTGTTTCATCCACGCCATCCATCTATTTTTATATATCATTTTATGACATGAGACCAAAAACGAAGTATATCCCAATCTCAATTGGACCACAATACAGGAAACAGTGTTGAATGAGCATCGACCATTAAAAACATTTTGGGGGCCATAAAAGTTTGGGATCAAGCTGATTTTTGTTTTTTCCCTTCATCTGGGCATGTATGACCTAATAAACAGATTGGATGTGAAATAAACAGTACAGTGGGCCTTAGGAGGATTTTAATGGTGGATATCCAATCACTATTGTTTTCATGTGATGTGGTCCACCTTAAATTTATATACCTCTCATTTTTAGGATTAAGCCCTAAAATTATCTTAAAAAATGGATGAACCAAATGGATGAAACACATACATCATGGTGAGGCCCACAGAGCACCGACCACCAGCCCCGGGGCAGGTGTAAGGGGGAGTAGCCAATCCGTTCCCTGTCCGCGCGGGGGTAGGACGCAATCCGCGTCCTTGAATCGGGCGTTGGATCGTAGCCTTCCTTGAGCGCAGTATTCTATAAATAATTATTTATTTCATTAACGTCCGATACTGACATCAGCACAGATAACGTGGACCAATTAAACTTCAGGGCATGGAAAGTCGTTGTCTGCTGGAGCCTGGAAGTAAGCGCATTGGCTGGTGTACCACACATCAGCTATACAGATACGTGTCGTGCGAAGACGAGCGCCGAGCTCCTCCAGCTCCGAGTTGTACGAACGGTTGAAAGGATATCAAAGTTATATTTATTATATCCACACCGTTCTTCCATGTTTTCAGATCATTTTAGAGAATTAGACAAAAAAATGAATCGTATCCAATCTCAAATAAATCACACACCGAAAATAGTAGCGAGTGTAATGACTTTTGCGGTTAAAAATTACTTAGGCTCACATCACGTTTATTTTCCATCCAATTTGTTAATAAGGCCATAAATACATAGATGAAGAGGAAAAATAAATTCTTATTGATCCGAAACTTCTGCGACCTCAAAAGGATTTCAATGGTAGACATTCAATCCCCCGCTGCAGTGTGGTGGAATGATCTTGAGATTTATCTTATTTTTTGGCTCAAGCCAATACGAGCTCCCCAATGAATAAACAGTTTAGATATAACACACATCTCATGATACGACTCACAGAACCAGCTCACGTACCTGGTGTGTGGTACACCAGCCAATCCGCTTCCGTGCTAGAAACAGACGATTCTCGCTCTTTAAAGTATGACTTTGATTTAAAAACGCGTTACTATTAGACTATTCATTTGATTAAGAAAGGCCACCAACCACGTTCATTAGAGTTTTGGTTTTGGCATTGCGTTCAAACTTATATGGTCCCGTTTGGATGCATTATTCAAACCGCTTTTATTATTTATTTATTTATTGTTGACTGACTTTGATTTAAGAACACTAGACTATTCATTTGATTAAGAAAGGCCACCAACCACGTACGTTAGAGTTTTGATTTTGGCCTTGTATCCTGGACTAGATGGGTCCACTTGAATGCATTATTTAAACCACTTTTATTTTTTCAATTAATTAAGAAAGGCCACCAACCACACATTAGAGTTTTGATTTTGGCCTTGCATCCAGGACTAGATGGGGTCCACTTGGATGCATTATTCAAACTGCTTTGCTCTTTTTTTTTTTTTTAAATTTTATTTATTTATTTATTTATTTATTTATTTATTGGCAGGGAGACATCCTACATGGGGGGGAGAGTTGGGTATGGGATGAGTTGACGCAGTAAACTTGACTAGTCCGACTTGTTCAAATCTAATTCGGCCGAATCGAGTGAGTGAGTTAATTTGAACCAAGTAGACTTTGTCCAAACTAAACTGAAACTGAGTCAAGTTTGGGTTACCCATTAACTCAACTTGACTGGAGCTGAAATCTGACTCAATATTAACTTGACTCGATTCGAAACCCCACTCGACTCGTGTTCAGGTTGCGTGTGTGTATGTGTGTATTAAAAAAAAAAAAAAAAAAAGACCTATTATAACCTACATGTTACACCCGACCTATTATAACCTACATGTTACACCTCTCTCTCTCTCTCTCTCTCTCTCTCTCTCTCTCTCCTTCCTCTCAAGTCCAATAGCCACTCATCTCTCTCTCTCTCTCTCTCTCTCTCTCTCTCTCTCTCTCTCTCTCTCTCTCATTTCCAACATGGCCGCACCTGACAGTCCCAACCCGACAACCACCAACTCATCTGGAAGAAGCAACTCATTCGCACCCAGCCAGCCTACCCGCTCGCTGCTGACTCTTGACAACCACCCAGCTCTCCAAATCAACTAATCAAACTAATTTTGTATTCGAAAACACTGATAATTCATGATTTTCAATTATTCTTGTGAAATTTATCATGCTAAGGTATTCTGATTTGAGAGTTTTGTAAAATTGTAGTTAGGTAGGGTTGAGTGGAAAAATTGAAATGTGTCAGCTACTTGTATTTGATCCAGGTTTGCTTGGGTGCATTCGGCTGATTGTGGCGCATTCGGCTAGCTTGGGTGTAGCCACGCTGTTTGTCAATAAATTCACCTATCTATCGATTTTGCCAGGTTATGTTATGAGATGGCCCAAAGATAAGATAAATCTAAAACTTGAGTGGGCTACAGAGTAGGAAAAATTGTGCAAGAGAATTATATATATATATATATATATATATATATATATATATATATATATATATATGTGTGTGTGTGTGTGTGTGTGTGTGTGTGTGTGGCACCGTTAATGTTTCAAGGGTGGACATTCAACTCTCATTGTTTTTCATATTGCAGTTCACTTGAGTTTTGGATCTACCTCATTTTTGGTCCATTTTCTAACATGATCTGAAAAAAGAATGGATGGGGGTGGATTTCTCATAAACATCATAGTGGGCCCACCAAGCTGCTGTCGTAAGAAATTAGTACTAAATGCTTTCGGCAAGGAATCCGCATCCCAGTACGTCTTTAGAATGTACGATTTCCCTGTAGACAGCTGGGACCATCACATGCTGCCCTTTTTCTTTTGGGGAAGTTTCATATGTGCAATTTCCGTGTGAACGGCCGCTTGTGATTCCTATTTGCAGTAGTGTCGAATGCCAACTAAAAAATCAGGCATAACTCAAGCCTCTTAATAGGAGGGCCCCACCATAATGTATGTATTATATCCATGCTATCCACAAGGTATAAGCCCAAAGATGAGGTAGATCAAAAGTTCAGGTGGACCACACTATGGGATTGAATGCTTACTATTGAAAACTTTTATAAGGTTCCAGCAAATTTTCAATCTTCCTTATGTTTGGTCTCATGTTCTAAATGGGCCGTGCGGCATTATGAATTTGAAAGGGATTTCAAATCCCTGATTGTTTGGCACCATGACTGAAAGAGGGGGTTTGAAATCCTCGGTAAGAGCTTGGATTACACCTAAAATCCTTCCAAAGTGTATGTGTAACATGTGGATCAATTGCATCACTATAATTACTTTAATATGAAAATCAACACCATCCAAAATTGTCCATATAAATCAACGGTGGTTAATTACTCGGACATGATCTTGTGCTTGTGGCTCATTTGAGACTTGGAATTTCATTATTTTCAGCCAAAGTATATATTTCGGTGGGCTTATTACAACCATTGTGTCAAACATTATATACTTTCATTAATTAGATACATTAAAGTCGGTTTAGTATAAATATACATGTATAGGATCTTTTGGAATAAAGTTGATTCCGAATCAAGGATGCCAAACACAGGTGTAGGATTTCAAATCCAAGGGGTTTGGAATCCAGAGGTCCCAGACAGAAATAATATAGAAAACGAAGGATGGATAGCATCTCAGGGAATGCGGATTGCGTCCTACCCTGCTCGTCTCCAGCTGGGAACGGGTGGGAGCTTTGAGTGTCCATCGTGATGTATGGGTTTTATCTGCACCATCTATTCAATTTTATGTATTGTTTTATAAGATAGGATGAAATTTTAGGAAAATCCAAGGCTCAAATGGACTACACCACAGGAAGCAGTGGTGATAATGATTATTACCGTTGATACTTTTATAGAACGATGTTTATTTTCCATCCAACCTATTCATAAAGTTAAGTAGACCTGGATGAATAGAAAACACAAATATCAGCTCGATCCAAAACTTTTATGGGCCCTAGGAAGTTTTCAACAACAAGAGTTTAATCCCCGTTGTGTATAGTCGACTTATGTCTTGGATGGGCCTTAGTTTTGGCTTATATTATAAAATGATAAGAAAAAATGGATGGACGGCGTTGATCAAACCCATACAACAGGGTGGCCACTCAAAGCTCCTGCTGGCTCCCAGCTGGAGACGGCCGTCCCATCTTAAGCCATCGTTACTTCTTTATAACCATATGCATGCATTTACAGCTAATCAAACAGCCCAATACCTAAGGAAACAATAAAATTAAAGGCTTGAAATTCAATTGGGGAGACTACTACGGAGATGTGCACTTCAGTGACACTCCACTGCTCTAATTTATGGAAGTGGACTAATCAATCTGTAATCCAGACCATTGGTGACCTAGAGATCTACTTGAGGGATAATTATAGCCTTTCGATTTGTGGCCTGACAGATTACCAAAGATTTGTTGGTAGGATCCTCCTACACAACAACACCTGTTATATGCACGGTGGAACCCACACTGTTTTAAGTGTCACATCCACTCCGTCCATCGGGCAAGTCATCTAATTCTAACTGTATGCTTAAAATTCAGGCTGATCCAATACTCATTTGATCCACACCATTGGAGTAACGTGAAAACATCTGAAAACCTATAAATTCACATTGTGTGGCGTCATCTGAGTTTTGGATGAGGATGATTTCTAAGGTGTTTGTTAATCCTTGTGAATTGCGCTTGATGAATGGGTTGGATGGAATATAATACAATGTTTACCCTCAAACATGAACTTGTGGTTGGAGTCCATCCCATTGTTACTGTGGCCACCGTGTACGGTGGTGTGTGGATATACAATAGATAGAGAGAGCAATCCTCCCCTGCTCATCTTCTCACGTGAGCACCCGTGTGCTCCTTTGTACACTTGTCATGGACACAGAATTTAAATGGTCTATGTGATGTGGCACCCACTAAAACCTTACAAGCCCAATTTTCGGCTTGATATAAAACTCTATAGACCCAATTTTCAGCCCAATCCAATGCTCTGATGGGCCATAGAGAAGAGAAATGCAAATCAACAAAGAAAATTGTTTCCTTTTGCCATATGCCATTAGAGATTTGTATTGGGCTGAAAATTGGGCTTGTGAGGTTTCATGGGGTACCACATCAGGTGTACCATTAAGATTTTGTGCCCATGACTATGTGCAAAGATTTTTGCAGAGGAAGCTTAGGTGAATTTAATTTTGCTAATGCTATCAGTTATGGTTAGGGAACAAATGTTCAAGCCGGGGCCCGTGCATTGATTGAGGAGCTGTCCAACTGTATTCAACGATGATATTCCAAAATCTTGGTAGGGAGTGTTGGGGATTTTGGCTTGCGGAATCATACAGATCTAGATCTAGGATAACAATCCAATGGAACCAAGCATACAAGAGAATACACAGATTTTACGTGGAAAATCCTTGCGGGAAAAAACCATGGCACAAAGTGACAGATCACCACTATGAAAGCATCAATTACAAAGAGAAAGGACTTACCCGATTCGATCAACCTCAAATCTCACCCTTACTACACCCTTTGATAACCCTAAATCCTTTTGGGAACCCTTGGAACTACTTTAGAAAGCCTTCCCATACATTCCCATACCCTAGGAAAACCCTAGGAACACCTATTTATAGTTTAGGCAACTTCCCTTTCGCATCTCAGTTGCGAAAGGACACAAATTCGCAGTTTTGCGCAAAATCGTGTAACAAACTGCGTAACCTACGACTAGTCTAGTCGAGTCTTCGACTGGTCGTAGGACTCCTTCGACCGGTCGAGCTCCACGGACCCCAAAAATCCATGTCGCTGGACTTTGAGTTGTGTGAGCCACGACCAGTCGAACTATTCCTACAACCAGTCGTAGCTAACCCTCGACCAATCGTAGCTACAGTAAAAAACAGATTAAAGACTTTTTCCTAACAATCTCCACCAAGTCTTCAATCTTTAACCGTGTAACTCCTTGACCTCTTCTCTTATCTCTGCATCACATCATAGTTTCTCGTGCATACTCCGTCCTTCTTTTCCGCCATTGCCAAGCCTAGAGAAGTTACACATAACTTAAACTTCTCTGCAGGAATGATGTAGGTGAGCATGTCTGCCGGATCAAAATTCACGTGCTCAACCACCTTTGCTCATGTCTTCTCAAAAAGAAAAACGTAGTCTTCTTACTATCTCACCGCTACCCAATATTGCTTGCCGAGGTACTTACTCACAATACTGATAGCCTGTGAAATAACTAGTCTAAATCAGACCATGACATACACTGCTCAACGCATTCGAATAAGGCTCATGAGATATCCTGCTTTTCCTCATCTGTTTTGGGACATGTCCTAAGGAAAACTTGAGGAGAGACACGTAGGGAACACTCTTTGGCTTTACCTGTCCCATCACATCCTGGATCAATACCTACACATAAGATATTCCTCCTGTGATTACCAAAGCCTACTCCTCCTTCAGTCTTAATGCCGAGAACCATCTTTGCAGTCTTCCGATCCTTCATCCTGAATGTCCCACTTAACCGAGTCTTCAATACATTGATTTCAGACATGTCATAATTGACGATCTACATGTCATCAATCCTTGACTCTTCATGAAGGAATCAAACCACTACCTAGGTGACAGGTCGAACCACGACCTCCTGCAAAGTCTTTTCTCAGCCCTTTTAACTTCGAACCGCTCTGGTTGCTTTATGTAGATTTGCTCTTCACTTTCCTTTACAGAAGTGCAGACTCCATATCCATCTTTCTAGCTCAAGATCACATTGGCCAACCAGGGCCAATCATGGATCTAATAGACACCTGTTATACCGTCGGCACGAATATCTCTGAGAAGTCGATCCCTTCTCTCTGAGCATAACCCTTTGCTACCAACATCGCCCTATATCTATGCTATATCCTTCTGAAGATCCACCTGCATCCAACCGCTTACCAGCTTACTGGAAGCTCCACCAGCTCCCATTTGTTGGTCTGGTACAACGAATCCCATAGTCACCTTTCACTTCTCAGTACCAGGCTCACCTAGAGCCATCTGAATAGAAGATAAGTACTCCTGCGGTATTGGAGTCGTCCATGTACCTCGCTGATATCCCACGATCATGCCGTGTGATTCTTCTCACAGGTGGCTGCTCCACCTACTCTGCATCCCTGTCCGCACGTCTCAGCCTTCCCGTCCTGCCCGTTCATGTGACCATGCCTAACATGCTACACACGTGCGGAGGTGGAATCCGCTACATCTACTGTAGCTCTACCGTTTGAAGTGCTCCCGATCAACCTGTACAAGTTACCGAGTCGTTGTGCTTTTATGATTACCCGTGCCCCCTTGGATACTGTAAGAGCACTATCACTACCTGCATACTTGCATCCTTTTGCCTCAAGCACACTAAGAGAAATTATATTCTGCTTCAAATTAGGAACATGCCTGACATCAGTCAAGGTATGCTCCACCCATCAAACATCTTGATGCGCACCGTACCAATAGCCACAACATTACAGGCAATATCATTGCCCATAAATACCTGTCCACCATCGCACTCCTTATAACTGGCGAATCAACTCCAATGAGGAATCATGTGAAAAGATGCCCCTATGTCTAGCATCCACTCGTCCTTACGATCATCGTATGACCGTCTGATAGAAGACACAGATAAAACATCACCATCACATCCATCTGACGTGGCAGCTTTGGCATCCCTGTATGAAGCCTCAGAATCTTCCCTCTTCAATTTAGGATTTCCACAATCCTTCTTCACATGTTCTTCATTCCCACAATTCCAACACTTTACCTTTCCTTTGCCCTTGTCCTTGGATTTGGATTTAGAACATGAAGAACCTGTACCTTGTCCAGAATTACTACCCACTGCACACTTGTTGGGGATTTCGGCCTACGGAATCACACAGATCTAGATCTAGGATAACAATCCAATGGAACCAAGCATACAAGAGAACACACATATTTTACGTGGAAAACCCTTGCGGGAAAAAACCACGGCACAAAACGACAGATCACCACTATGAAAGCATCAATTACAAAGAGAAAGGACTTACCCGATTCGAACAATCTTGAATCTCACCCTTGCTATACCCTTTGATAACCCTAAATCCTTTTAGGAACCCTTGGAACTACTTTAGAAAGCCTTCTCATACATTCTCATACCATAGGAAAACCCTAGGAATACCTATTTATAGTTTAGGCAACTTTCCTTTCGCATCCCAGTTACGAAAGGACACAAATCTGCAGTTTTGCGCAAAATCGCGAAACAAACTGCGTAACCTACGACCAGTCGAGACATCCCTTCGACTGGTTGAGCTCCACGGACTCTAAAAATCTATGTCGCTAGACTTTGAGTCGTGGGAGCCACGACCAGTCGAACTATTCCTACGACTAGTCGTAGCTGACCCTCGACCAGTCGTAGCTACAGTAAAAAACAGATTAAAGACTTTTTCCTAACAGGAAGTGACTTGGCGCTTGTAATGGATATCATAAATCAGAAGAGGCTGCCAAATTGGAATTTATGGTATGGTTGGACCCGCATCTGCTCGCTTGGGAAGGAAAGTGAGCTCAAGATTTATTATGCTCCTCGTGGGGTGACTGGGGTAGCAGATGCACTGGCCAGGTTAGCGAGTGAGTCGCCGTGTTTGGATGGGCCCATCTCATGGGATTGGATTGTATTAGGGTGGATGGCAAGTAATGATGGCTGTGTCAGTGGATTGCTGGCAATCCCATGGGATTGCTATATCCAGGGAATTCAACACCGAGTATGTTTGGCTCGCCTGGCCAATCCTGGGATTACATTAGCTAATCCCGGGATTGCTCTGTCTAACCAAACATGTCCCAAGCAAAATGGATGGGATTAAGAGGGATTGGGTGGATTTCAAGGCAATGATGGTGATGTCAGTGGATTGCTGGCAATCCCATGTGATTGCTATATCCAACTTCTGCCTGTTTGGCACGCCCGGCCAAATCCCGGGATTGCTCCTTCCAATCCATCCTAATACAACCTAATCCCATCCACCCTGCCCGGCCAAACATGCCCTAAGTCCTCTATTGTGTTTCAGGACAAGCTAGTCAGATTGATCTCCCTTGGGCGCTTCGGGGGATGCTATTCGTGAACAAGCTGATGATGGGTCAGATTAGAGACATCAAGAACTACTGTTCTTTTTCTATCCAATGTAGAGTTATAAGATATGCAGTTAATAGGAGCTCTTTTCTTTTCTTGTTCTTCTTGTTCTTCTTGTTCTTGTTATTGTTCTTGTTCTTGTTCTTCTTTTTTTTTTTATTATTTTTTTTTTTATGGTTTATCCGAGCTGCCCAAAGTATATGGCTGGTCTAGTTTGAGTTTTCGTGGAGGCCATTTTGGCACTTTTTTTTTCGGTGCAGCCCTATCTTTTGTTTCGCCCACCAAATGTTCTGTACAAGCCTATTATAATTTTAATGAAAGTTTAAGGCATTTGTCAAAAAATAAAATAAAATTTGTAGGGATTAAACACCTACAATAAAAAACAATGTGGAAGACAGCGGGCATTGAATGCCTACCATTGAGAACTTTAGGATTACATAAGTTTTGGATCTACCTTATTTTTAGTCTCATGCCTTAAAATAATCTAATAAAATGAACGGACAATGTGAATAAAACACAAACATGCGGCCTTAGAACTTACATGATGCAACCTTCCTTAATTTTCAAAATATTAAATTAACTTATCATTACTTATTTATAACCATAAATGTATTCTTTTCAAAATTCATTCATATCAGCATCTAAAAATACCAAATTAAGTCATCGTTACTTATTTATTTACATACATGTATTTACAGCTAATCAAACAAGACCTCATAAGTGGCGGGTCAATGGCACCAATTAATAAAGGCGGGGTTTGGGTTAGAATGAACTAAGTAGGGCTGAGTTTTAGGGCATGGACCTAACATGGGCTGAAACACATGATGGGATGGATTTTACATCAACGCGAAGATGGAGCCCACCCAAGCCTCCCACATCCTTTTTTAAAGATGCGTGAAATTGCTCTTCCTCATGATGCCTAATATGTCAAATTAAAATAATTCTCCTCAGACCTCCACCCTGTATTTTAGAGGTCCATCTTGATGTGTAAGGAAGATCCATTCCGACCATTAGATGGATAATTCTATTTTTGGTCTACATTAGAAAAAAAAAAAAAAAAAACTAGGTTGAACCATGATTTAAGTAGGCTACACTAAGTGATTCAAGTGGGCTACACCACGGAAACAATTGAGAGAGAGACGTGCACCCTTGATATTTATAGGGCCCATCATGATGATTATATAAGTGTTGAGGGTCAAATATTACATATCAAACCCCAATCATTACCAGATTTTATGTATATGATAATGCTTAATGGAGTATTTTAAATGTGTTTTTTTGTTACAGGATGAAATCAGGAGCGTTAATTGAAAATTGATGTTAAAGGCATGAATTTCATGATCCAAAGTCACCAGAGCACGGGATGGACTCCAGAGAACCAATAATGAAGATTTTACACGCCTGAGATCTGAGGAAAGCAAGCCAAAGGGGCCCGAAAAGGGTCCAGAATGCAAGATCACATGGTTCCCGCTATCCGATCAGTTCGAAACTTCATACATGGGATGAGGGCCGTAAATTAACCGTACATATTAAATTTCAGCCATTGAAGATCTCGGGAAGTGGTCCAACGGACAGATCAGCCCATTAATCTTCACTTTGGGGCCCACCTGATATTTGGAACTGCCTCAAACTTGGTTTTGGCGGTTGAAATTATATGAAGAAAAGGATGGACGGTGCAGATTTCTCATAAACATTATAGTGGACCCCGTATATGATGCATGTACACCATGCATACACATCTCCTGCTGTGCACCGGACTGCCCAAGACGGTCAGCGAAGCGCTGACCCGCGCTATCTCTCTCAAAACTCAAAAATGGCAGCTGTCGTTGCCGTCTTCCGCTGCCGACTGCGGGATTCAGTTGTGGGTCCCACTTATTGTCCATATCGACAATCCAAACCGTCCATTCTCTGTCTAAGGTCGATGTTACTAAGGTGTAGGTGACTGAATTTTAAAAGATCGCGCCTATGGAAATCTAACCGTTCAAAAGTATCTTGAACGGAAGAGAGAGATAACGTGTGGGCCTCATCAACAGAAGGCGGAAGTTACATATTCCCAACTGGAATTTCCTCCTCCATGCAATGAACGGAGTGGATTTCGCTGAAGAGCTTGATCACGGACCCCACCATCACCACAGTTCGGTTTTCACGTCCGCGTAACGAACGGTCGCTGTCCGTTTTTACGGCGGATTGTGGGCCCCACTCGTCAACCGTACGGCTGATCCAAGCCGTTCATCATGTAGAGGGCTTCGAGAGCTTCAAAACCATGCTGATATTCCACTCCCATGCGTACACACATGTGCGGTACAGAGGCCACAAACGGACTGCTCTGCAATGTTCAAAACTGATCTTTTCGTGATTTCTTCTCTGGGCCGCGTTAATGGACGTTCAAAACCACCCATTCTTGACTGAAATTTCGTCCTGAATCCAATGGACGGGGTGGATTTTCCAGAAAATACTTCTGTGGGGCCCACCGATCATGGCTGTGAAAATTTGCACTCCGTGTCCTGCTACGACTCTGCCACCGACTCCAGCCCTCCAACAGCTATAAAAGAGGAATTATGGACTTGAAAAATTCATTCAAAAATAGGGAATTCTAGATCTAGAGCAAGGGAGAGAAGAGAGAGAAGAGAGAGAAGAAAGAGAAGAAAGAAGAGAGAGATCGATCGGTTTGATGTTCTTTTTTTTTGTTTCATCTGTTTAATGGATTTTATGGGTCACTAATCTCTCAGCTAGGGCTGAGATGAAGCCCCTAATTTGATTAGCTCTTGTATTGGTTGATTTACTTTGAATATTAATTAATTTGTTTCTTTCTCTAAGTGGGCTTGATTGGTTTAAATTCTATACTTCTCCATCCATGAACTTGACTAAAGTATATATATGGATGTTGTTTGGATGCTTATTATAGGTGCTTGTGTCTGATCAAGAATAGGTTTCCTATAGAGGAAGAAACATGATGCTTTAATGAACTGTACATTCCATGTGCCCGACCAAAGACATGGGATGTGTTATTCATGGTATTGCTTAAAGGAATTAGACATTCTGTATGCCCGATTAAGGACACAGATTGTGCTTTCTCTATATAATTGGTATCAATCTAGATCAAGGTGAATCAACAGACAAAACAAGAGTTAGGATAATCAGGGGTGGATTCGAAAGTCCTAGTGCTCTCTCTCTGCTTGAATTTTCTTCCCTGTTCTTAATTGTTTTTTTCTAGAATTGTGCTTAGTAGTTCATTCCATTATTTATTGGATTAGTTAAGGAGAGTCATAGATTTGAATTGTAACGATTAGTCCTCGTGGGAACGATCTCGTAATACGTACCGTATCTACATTTGATTCGTATACTTGCGAGTTTAAAAATTATTTAAATCATGTTGGTTTAAAGAAAACATCAATAAGATCCACTCCAACCATTAGATATCACACCAAAACTTAGGCGCAGAGCCCAAACATCCACCCCATCCGTTATTCAGGTGGATCATTTTAAGGGAAACATGAGTTTGGAGGGTAAGCATTACCATGTGTAGTGTTTCCAATCGTGTGGTCCACTTGAAATATAGATGGACCTGAATTTTAGTCCCTAGGCCTAACATGCGATGACCCACCGGGTGGCTGGTTGGATTTTACATAAACATCATAGTGGGTCCCACCAAAGATATTAACCCCTTCTCTCTTTTCGATAATTAACATTCATGCCTCGGAGTCCAATTGACTGAAATAAGGGCTGTCAATGGGCCGCGCTCCGGCCCAACAAAAACAAATAGTCAAAAGCCCTAAACAATTTAAAATTTGGGCCGAGACTAACCCTTGCCTGGCCATTGACGGCCCTAATTGGAATAAGGGGGGAATTAGGTAGAGGGAGGAATAACAGCTTAGTGGGTGAGGCTCTGACCGTGAGGCCCACCTTGATATATATGTTGTATATCAATGCCTTCCATCTATTTTTCTGGATCATTATAGGGCATGGTACTAAAAATGAGATAGACCCAAATATTAGGTGGACCATATAGTAGGGATTGAATTCCCACCGTTAAAAACTTTTAGGGACACAAAAGTTTGGAATCAACCTAACATTTATTTATCTTTTTGTTCATCCAAATCTTGGGACCTATAACTGGCTTGGATGGCAAATAAAAATTACAATAGGCCTTGAAAGTTTTTAATGGTGGTAGTTCAATCAAGAGAGTTTTTAATGATAGACATTCAATCACCACTATTTTCTTCTGTTGTGGTCCACCTAAGATTCAGATCGACATCACTTTTAGGACCATGCTATAAATGAACTCGCTAAACAGGTGAACTGTGTAGATATACAACTCATACATCAAGGCGGGCCCATAGTCATATCCTCACCCGCAAAGTTCTTACCACTGCTACATCTAATAGGCACTTCCAAGGATGTTTTAAACTTTAACGGGCTGGGAGGCTGATGGGCCTTTGTCCATCCGAATTCATGCCCAACAGTCATAAAACCGAAGCCTGAGCCCGACCTTCAAGCATGATACTCCCACCTAAGCCAAGCCCGGGCAGGCTAGGTCCAAAAGCCCAA
The DNA here is from genome assembly GCA_030180095.1 of Magnolia changhungtana. Taxonomy (NCBI): domain Eukaryota; kingdom Viridiplantae; phylum Streptophyta; class Magnoliopsida; order Magnoliales; family Magnoliaceae; genus Magnolia; species Magnolia changhungtana. Next base: position 584,022 of record JASAUF010000027.1, on the reverse strand, counting down.
TGGTCAAGCCGGCCCATTAACACCTGTTAAGATAGGGTATGTGCTGGATCTTAAACGAGTCCTATCCTCCGATCTCACCTTTTCTTGAAAGTCTCGCCACTGCATAGACGCGGATTAGCTAATGAACCCAACAATTGCCAACTGGCTACTGAAGTGACGTCAGCACATTCTATGGGACCCACCATGATGTATGTGTTGTATCCACGCCATACATCTATTTGAAGATATCATTTTAGTGCATGATCTAAAGAATAAGTCAGATCCAAAGTTCAAGTGGACCCCAACACAGAAAACAGTGGAGATAGTGATGCCCACCGTTGAAACCTTCCTAGGGCCTGCCGGCCATGATGTTTATTTGGGGAACGGATTGGCTACTCCCCCTGCCACCAGCCAATGGCCGGTGGTCGGTGCTCTGTGAGCCCCACCATGATGTATGTGTTTCATCCATTCTATCCATCTTTTTTTTCAATGGGACAAAAAATTAGCTATATTAAAATATCAAGTGGACCACATTACAGGAAACAGTGTTGAATGAGCATCGACCATTAAAAACCTTTTGAGGGCCATAAAAGTTTTGGATCAATATGATCTTTGTTTTTCCCCTTCATCTGGCCTATATCACCTAATAAAAAGATTGGATGTCAAATAAACAGTACAGTGGGCCTTAGGTGCATTTTAATGGTGGATATCCAATCATTATTGTTTTCCTATGGTGTGATCCACCTGAGATTTATATCCCTCTAAATTTTCTCATAAATAACTAAAATGATCTTTAAAAATGGATGAACGGAATGGATGAAACACATACATCATGGAGGGGCCCACAAAGCTCTGACCACCAGCCACCGGGCTGGTGGCAAGGGGAGTAGCCAATCCGTTTCCGTTTATTTGAGATCCAACCTATTTATAAGTTAACAAAGATATATAACAAGTTAAAACAAATATCAACTTGATCGAAAACTTCGGTAGCCCCAAGAAGTGTTTAAGGGTAGTCCTTCAATCCTTACTATTTTCTTTGGTAGGGCTCACTTAAGCTTTGGATGTGCCTCATTCTTTATCTCATGCCCTAAAACGATCTCTCCAAATGGATGGACCGTGTGGATACAACACATACATCGTAGTGGAGCCCACAAAATGTGGTGACGTCACTTCAGTAGCCAGTGTCTCTACTGTCCGTTGCTAATCCACGTACTAATAGCAAAGGCATTCAATTATTTCACCTGCTTTTAGAAGGACGCGGATTGCTGATTGCGTCCTACCCCCTCTCCAGCTAGGAACGGGTAGCAGCTTTGAGTTGCCACAGTGATGTACGGGTCTTATCCACACCGTCCATCCATTTTTTTTGGTATCATTTTAGGATATAAGCCCAAAAATCCCGAGGCAGATCCAAGGCTAAGTGGAATATATACACGATAAGGATTAAACTAGTTCTCTCCCTCGTTCTCTCTCACCATTGATATGAACTTTTGCTGCATTTCAGCCAAATGCAATTCTTGGAGGGTGGTGACATGTTGCAACCCATCAGGAAGCATCTTCAGGTCCGAGCTCGCATGGATCTTTAAACATTTAAGATTCGGCATATATATATATATATATATATATATATATATATATATATATATATATATATATATATATATATATATATATATATATATATAGCTCCTTCCTCCACTCTCCATTCCTCTAATATACCTAATATAATTTCTAAAACTTGCGTGAAACATAAGAGTAACAAGAGAAAACATTGTTCAAAGGCCACAAATACTCTCTCTACTCATAACATAAACAAGTCATGAAAATCATAAAAGAAGTGAACTCAACCCCATCACTGATCCGATCACCACATGCTAATGTTTTATGTATTGCAACAATCGCAGGTACAAATATGTACATTTATAATCCGAAAGAAAGATATAAATCATCTAAATATATTTAATCTCATTACATCAACACAGTAGATAGATTTTTACCTATGGTGCTTATTTGTGTGATGTGTACATGAGCAAACACATTCCAACAGAGAAGCAATCGAAGAAGGGGGACGATTTCATTTAGACTTGTAAAATCCACACCATCTACAGAGAATGTCCACTCTTCTCCACACCACTGTAAAAATCACAGCAAGCTAATGGCTCTAAACGTTCCCAACTAGACATATATTCTATGAACGATCCTGTCCGTACTTTCTCCATGCCACTAAGTGGACAGTTTGGATCAACCAATTGTTATGAATTTTCCATGGTACAGAAGATGAGCGGACTGAACCTAACGGACGTCTGGATAGATGACATGGATGGCAACAAGTCCAAAACCAACTACTTGGATGGAAAGATCCCACTGGATCAAAGCAACTCCATCTCATTGGTCGAGCTGGCAGAGAAATATCCCTACCAATCTTCGATGATAAGAGAAGGTATGTGTTTGATCTTATTAATAAAAAGTCTTGCCTACTGGTATTGCACTATGTACTGCACCCTTGGGATATAGATATATTTTGGGTTATCGCACATGATATATCGTTTGTATATAATAATTTATCGCACTTTTTGAGAAACATGGGAAATATTGATAAAATAGTTGATTTTTTCAATGAAACTTTGTGAATTGTCAAAAAAAAGACCTTAATACACACTTTTAAATCACAACATCTCAAAAAAAAAAAAAAAAAAAAAAAGGTGCACATAGTAAGTTTCCTTTGTATGGATAGGGTCCTAAGCTATGCAATGTTTAACTGAACTAATGCAACTATATTTAAATTGAATGCATGACATTTATAAATGTATCAAAGACATGTATGAAAACACAACCAACTCATTGAAAGGAAAAAGAAGAAGTAAAAATTGATAAATATATATATCAATGATATGAATTGGTTGTGGTCTAGACTCACATAAAGTCGCGCGGTTGCTCGTAATCATCGTCTTCATCTCGACGGAGCTGAGAATAGTATTGTTCTTCCACAAATCGACAATATTGTGCCCATAAGAACCAAAGAATGAGGTCAATCCAAAGTTCAAGTGGACCCATCATGATATGGCCACGACCCTAGCATGAATTGCCTACGGATAGCAAGGTGGCTACTAACACTGTTCTATGGGCCCCATCATGATATATGTGTGTGTGTGTGTGTGTGTGTGTGTGTGTGTGTGTGTGTGTGTGTCCTATCCAGGCCATCCATCCATTATTTTCAGACTATTTTATGGCATGAGATAAAAAATGAGGCAGATCCAAATCTCTATGGCCCACACCTCCAAACGTATTGAAAGCTCATTTTATGGAATGATTAAAAAGAAGCAAATCCAAATCTCAGATGGACTATAATACAGGAAACAGTAGTAATCAATCATTAAAAACTTCTCATGGGCCACAAAAGATTTAATCAATCTGATATTTGTGTGGTCTCTTCATCCAGATCTTTGTGACCTCATCAACAGGTTCAATGACAAATAAATATTCCGGTGGCCTCATAAAGTCTTTAATTGTAGGGATTCAATCACTACTATTTCTTGTAGTATGGCCCAAGTAAGATTTGGATTTGCTTCATTTTTTGGATCATATCCTAAAATGATATTTCAAAACTGTTGGACGGTGTGGATTTAAGACACATACATCACCCTGCGCCCCACAGTCAGGGTCTCACCCACCTCCGTGGATCCGAGTCTCACAAACATTACGGTGGGCCCCACCTAGGTTTCCATCATAGAAACTTCCTGTGTCCAAGTCTCACGTAATCCCTCCCCATGAGTATGGAAGTGGATTGGCTGGTGTCCAAAAAATAAGGCAAATCCAATTATCAAGTGGACCACACTACAAAAATGTAGTGGGGGATTAAACGTCTACCATTGAAAACATTTTGGGGTCACAAAAGTTTTAGATCAATATGATATTTGTTTTTCCTCTTCATCCGGGTATGTGTGACCTTAAACAAATTGGATGGAAAATAAACATTATGGTGGGCCCTATAAATGTTTTAATGGTGAGAATTATTGTCCCCATTGCTATTTGTGGTGTGGTCCACTTGAGCTTTGAATATGACTTATTTTTGGGCTCATGATCTAAAATGATCTCGCCAAATAAATGAATGGGATGGATATAATAAATACATCATTGTGTGGCCAATGTAACTTTGATCTCCTTTGAACCATTCATACAACTCGGAGCTCGTGGACTGTTAGCGCTCCTCTACGCACAACACATAAACTTTGTGGGGTCCACCATGATTTATATATTATATCCACTCCTATCCATTTTACCAGATAATTTTAGGGCTTGAGCCTAAAATTGAAGCATATCCAAAGGTCAAATGGACCACACCACAGGAAACATTGTGAATTGAATCGTATACCATTGCAAAATTTTTGAGAGCCACGGAGGTTTTGGATCAAGCTTATATTTATGTTTTCCTTTCATCCATGTTTTTGTGATCTTATGAACAAGTTGGATGACAAATAAACATCACCGTTGGGCCTAGCAAGGTTTCAATGGTGGAAATCTATTTCCTAGCTAGGGTATGGTTCAACTGAGCTTTCGATATGCTTCATTTTTGGGCTCAACCCCTTAAATGAGCTCAAAAAATGGTTGGACAACATGGATTAACCACGTCCATTCATGGTGGGCCCCACCAAGTTTTCTCAGTATGATAAGAGCAATACCACGTAACTCAGTACGCAATCCAATTTAACAAAGCTTACGGCAGACGCCGTTTTCAAGAGAGCACTACACCAAAATCGTCATTCAGGAACGGTTCTAAACCGCTCCTAAATGATTCAGGAACAGTTCAATACCGTTCTTAAAAGAGGCGTCGCAGAAAATCAGGAACGGTTCAAAACCGTTTTCGGTACCGTTTAAGGAACGGTTTTAAACCGTTCTGGTGCCAACGGTCATATTTTGAAAACAAAATTTAAGATACGGTTCTGAATGCTTGTTAATGCTGCCAACGGTCAGATTTTAGGATGGAATTTTAAAAACAATTTTAAACCACCAAAAGGATCCTTACTCTTGCTCCCACTTCGGCTTGCCCGTTCCCATTGTTCATTCATTGAGGCCTACCTGAGTCTTGATCATTATAGTTTTTGGATTCTCATGGTGAACATGAGGCAACTGACCTGATGAACAGTGTGGATCTCATGAAAAGTTCATCCATTTGGTGCTCGGTCAGTGGCAGGCACACCATCTCTTTACCAATGCAAAATGCGCGGTACGAAGAGTTAATTTAACAGTTATAATCTCATATTTGTTTACTCTTGCTCCACTTCCATAAGCTCATAGAGCAGCAGATATTTTTGCGGATGTGCCATCATTTCTGGCTTGGATGAAAGGCCAGGGCAATGTTCAGGAGGTTTTACAACTCCAGTGGGCCCCACTGAAAATAAGGGCGGGCGTCCACTCCCACATTATTCCTTTGCTGTGGTCCACCGAATTTTGGATCAGCGTGATATTAGGGCCCTGGGGGTTGTCTGAGATGACACATCTGATGAACGAGATGGATGTCATCAAAACATCACGGTGGGGTCCAGATTGAGTTGGACTGCAGGTATGACACATTGGCATAAGTGTGTGTGAGATCTGGGCCACTCATCAGATGGGTCCCCAATATAAACATACAGATATATGAGAAAAAAATTGTACCACTAGAACAATATGCCTGATGGTCCATATCCAAGGTGCACACGCAGTGATCCACTCGAGTAGCTCATCGCATGAGTGGCCCACATCATGCGCATGCTGGTTCTATTCGCAGTGGCGAAGAATCCCGTCCATCTCACACGTGTGGGCCCTGCTTGTCACTCCTCACTGTTGATAGGTCATAGAGATGCAGTCGGCGGTGCACCGTTGTTCAGCGACAGTGGACTTCATGGAGAAGAAACTGAGACCGTACCCGGCGACGGTAAATGACGAAGCATTATACGAGCATACAAAGCAGGTGGGAGAGGAACTAGTTGGAGAAAACAAGGTGCATTTGAGCCCGATGACCAAGCTGAAAGGGTTTAGCGATCAACAATATGTAGCTAAGCAACCTGCTCATAGTCGTCTACCATCAAAAAAATGCAGATATTATTTGAAGGCACATGATTGATTTTGCGTCAGTTTTCAAATACTTGCCCATAATGATTCCTTGCAATTCAGTTCACAGACAACATGATTGTCCAAATCAGAAACAAATTCACGGAAAAAGAAATTTTCTTGAAACAATTGATATTTTCTCAAAGTAGCAACGAAATAATAGCGAATAACATAGAATCTATCCGAAAAATAGAAGTAGCTAGCAACGAAATAATAACAATTAACATAGAATCTATCCCAAAAAAAAAAAAAAAAAAAAAACAAACAAACAACTATCATCGGTTTTAACAGGGACGCTACTACCTTTAACCGGACTCGGTTAACATGAGCCTTATGGGACCCACCAATCGAAGGGCTACGAAGCCTCGTCAAGGAGATTTCAGAGCCACCGTCCATCCATAATCTACCCATCTTATCGATACTTTGAATTGTTGGAAAGTGGGTCCCATCTTTAGTAAGTCGGGCACTAGGATACAATACCATGGATATGTGATTCCTCCAACTCCAAGTAGTCCACTACCAAAATCTTCTGACGCTCAGTGACATCCAGGCCGTCCATCTGGCAGGCCCCAAGGTGAATCAGTCCCAGGGTAGTTCTCTTTTCAGTTGCGTGCATGTACGGGAATAGAGGACGGTTGAAAAATGGATTACCAGTGGTCCACGTTCAACTTACATGGAGCCAAAACAAAAGCTCAGAACTGATCTGGCTTTAGCTGACCTTTGTAAACAATAGTCCTGCCAAACCACCACAAACCTTAGTTGTCTTATCAAGCTGTAGTGTTTCTAGATTGTGCCAGATAACTAGAGAATACCGCTTATCAAAAGCATGAAGAAAGGATTAAAAGGACACACCTTGAAGAGAGAGAACATATACAGAATTCCTTCACTCCACCATGCTGCAGGTTTAATGTAGCTCGAATAGCCACCATCGAAACCCTTCTCAATATGTACATCTGTAAATACAAGTATGTCCAGTGTGAAGATATTGCATATAATAAACTATGCAAGCTATTTCATAGTTCACAACTCCAGTTGAAGCCTTGAAAAAAAAAAAAAAAAGTTGAAGAAGGTACAAGGATAATGGAGATCAATCACACTGTTGTTCAAATCAGAACTTGACCTTGGACTGGAGTAAGGAACACTTGTTCGATGACAGTTCTGTTTGAAGAGCAGACTTGCCCAAGCACATTATCAGTTGGGACAGAGCGCCATCCAAGAACAACATGCCCCAGACTCATGAACCTACAAATAGAATCAAGAACATTAGTAGAACATTTCTTTAAAAGCACCAATCATGAGTAGGTGAATCCAACCAAAAAATGCAAGTCATGCAGAAAAAGATGAAATTGCATATAAGATTTGGTGTAAATCAAAGCATTACAATTGTCAATTAGTCATTCAACAAAATTGACTAGAATCAAAGATTCCTTTGCTGCTGGTAACAGTTTACAGTGTAAAAACCCAGGTTAAACGGCTACTGTACTTTAAATAATAAATGTTGCAAATAATCTGTTACATTCAACAAAGCTCAAAAGAAACAATCACTAGTAGCAGAATACACATGATCATCAATAGCACAACTATTGAAGAAATTCAAAGAATTTTTAAATTTTAATGGACAATATTAAATTTTGCATCATTCACTGACCTTGTAACACCTCTATACTGTGATGTTCTCTGCCCAAATGCATCAATGGATTTCCTATGAATTGGCTGCTTCTGGCCCACCTTCCCACCCCTCTTCTTTGTGTCCATGGCTACAAAATCAGCCCCACCATGGGAAGATTCTCCTGCACCTGTTAGGAGAGAGTTGATGTCCTGCAAGCCAACAATCAGTATCACTTGCTAAGCTTTTGAATATTCATTTCTATTTGGACACACACACACACACACACACACACACACACACACACACACACACACAGAGAATCATCAATATTGATGGTAGAGAATCATCAATATTGATGGTATTTAATAAAATTTTCTGATTGTATGGAGGATAATTCAGTCTGGTATGTGGCCACTAAAAGGCTATTTCCAAGTCGTGTTTCAAGATCACATTGTTCCCACTGAGCTTCCTACCCAAATCTCTTAATAACTACTAGGCAAGTGCGGTGGACTCCACAATCAATCGGCCTTGAACAAAGGTTGACCGCTAGTCTGATATCGGCTTAGGCAGGATTACGCTCAAACGGGTTACAATCACCTTCGAGAACACCTTGTAGATGTAATTACAAAGACTGATCGGGCGGAAGTCAGAAAATTTTGATGGTGATGACACTTTTAGAATGAGACATATGAGAGAAGAGGTGAAACGTAGCAGTATCTAACCCCCTCAGAAGATGAACGTAACAACAAATAGCAAATCTTGGGCTATAATGTCCCAACAAGCCTTACAAAATGCCCCTAAGAAGCCATCAGGCCCTGGTGCGCCATTCGATAGAAGGTCGTCCACTGCACTCTTGACTTCCTCCATCGTCAGGTCGACCAGGAGAGCCACATTATCCTCAATAGAAAACAAGGACGAGATGGAGTCAAGGAAGTCATCCACTGGCTCCAATGCTTCAGCTTCGAACAGGGCCTCAAAGAAATTCGTGGCTTCTTGCTTGATGTCAACCGCTTTGGTAAGCTTCATGCCACTATCTGGCACGATCTCTCGAATGGCTGCTTTCCTCACCCGTTCATTCGTAATACTGTGGAAATATATAGTATTTCAGTCCCCCTCTTCAAGCCACCTATTCCGAACCTTCTACTTCAAGAAGACTTCTACCATAAGCTCAAAATGAGATAAAGATTCCTTTGCCACCTGCAACAACAGAAGGAGATCCGGGTCATTTCTAACTTGGGAGGCTTCATCTAATTTCATCACTTCTTCCTTAGCTTACTTGATTTTTTGGAAGACATTGTCAAAGACTTCCTTATTCCATTTCTTTTGGGCTTTCTTGACATTGGATAGCTTGTTGTGCATTATGAACATTGGATAGCTTGTTGTGCATTATGAACATTGGATAGCTTACTAGAAACAAATGAAGTACACTTACTTCTTGCCTCTTCAAAAAGGGTCCTTACAGATGCCTCAAACAAATGAAGTACACTTACTTTTGCTGTGATGTCTCAGGGAAAATAAACTCCTGTGATAAACAGCTTGTACCATTAGTACAAACTCCTAAACCCAAAAAATCAAAGAAATATCCAGTGTATGGGAGGTGCTGTTGCATTTATAGCAATTTAGTTGAAGAATTACCGGAATTGGACATCCATTAGAGGTGGTAGTGTCTGGAAAAAGAAGAAGAAGAAGCAAATGAAAGCAGACATTTCAGGAAAAAATAGAAACATGAAATAGTAGGAAAATGAGAACATCTTAACTGGACATTGACCATTGACAATCTAAATAAGCTTCTAATAGCATGGAAATGAGTACAATGTTGACCTCTTCAGCAGCAAAAGATCACCAAACAAAACATACTTTTTCCTATACCATTGTACATTGTCTAAAGGCTCTTTGAATTATACATAAAATGATGAAAGAAACCAATGTTGTGCCAATGCTCTCTTTGGGCAGGTCTTCTCACATACAGTGATGCAGATGCTCATGTTGTTATCTGACACTAATCATAAATGTGCGGGTTTCCATGACTCACCATCCCAACATGAAGTCGATAGCTCTTTGAGCTGCAACATCATTCACCTTAGATGCAGAGAAGGGGACCATCCAGTGGGAAATCAATGTTATTCCTATTTTGCCCTTTTGAGATACCTGTCCCGACAGTTCAATCCCAAGTCCCAACCATTCAGATCTGGAACCCAGTAATGCTAATATTGAGAAAGGGAAAGGTGTCATGCCATGTGGATAGGCCAGCCACTTCATTGACTCAGTTCTAAGCTGAATCACTTGGCTTTGCCAGAAACCAAGCACTGCACAACTTTTTCATCCATAACTTTTTTTTTCTTTTTTCTTTATAAAAAATAAAAAATAAATAAAATAAAAAGAAAAATGCAAACCTCAAATGTTGATTCCTCAATATCCTTGCCATTATAATCCAGGAGCGCATCCAATGAGAGTGAAATTGAACGAAGCTGCAGGATACAACTGTACAGTGAGATAAATATGAATAATATGTTATACCCATTGGGTATAACATTGTGTCTCCCCACCACATGTTACGATACATTCATGCACTTCATCTGACTCAAAATACACCTTTTGGTGAAGTGAGTAACGTTTATATGATGTTTCAGGGTTTCCAACTACATGCATGTTGGGATAAACAACACCTTTTGGCGAGGCCCGGCACGTCGAAAGTGTGTCCCTCTTCGGCTACTCTTGTGAACAACAATCTATGAAACAAAATAATGAAAATAAGTAAATTGATTGTAATTGTTAACAGCACAACCTTTTGAAACACCATGTGCATCAAGACTGAAAAAGACAAAAATCCATTTCAGATTCAATCAAGTGAATGTAAAAAATCACAACTATTGCATTCAAAAAAAAATAATAATAAAGGATGTGACTTTTGTTATCCTTCAAAATAGCATAGTTGTACATATATATGCTATCCACTGTTTCTTAAATGGTGCATTCAATCCACAATGAGGAAAGTGGTCCATGATCCAGACCAAAGGGGAAGAAACCCTGTTGGCTGATCTAATTGCAATGAGGTATTTGCATTCAATCCACAATGAGGAAGGCAGACCATCCTTTGAAGCTGACACAGCATAGGAAAGATTTGCTTCTAGAAAATTGGAAACCGAATAAAAAGAAGAAAATGTGACCGAATTTTTGCAGAAGAACTTCCCAAAACTGTACAAATTAAATTTAAATAATTAAAACTGTACAAATTAAAGATGGGTCCCAGTTTAGATTATCATGAACCAAAATTTACACTCATTTGGTCTAAACCTTCAGATTGGTGGACACTCGGTGTCCACTGACTAGATGATATTCCAAAATAATTAAATTGTCCACTGCTGTACTAAAATTACATTAATAAAATCATCCAAACAGTTCAAACATTGGCCATGTAAATCAATGGTTAAAAAACATTGGTTAGTTGCTCATTTATGATTCTATGATTCTGGCCCACCTGATGCTTGGTATAATCATTCTGTGAAGCATCACATATATACACTAATTAGTAATATTAAAGTTGATTTAGTAATCAAATTCAAACTCCTGTAAATATACTATCAAATTTCAATGCATTTTAATTTTAGAATCAAGTGCAATTCTACTACAAACTGCCAAACACTTCGCAATCACCTCGATTTAGAATCCATGTATTTGAAATGCAAGCTCTCAAGCAAGCAGGCCCTAAAACAGTAAAAAATGATTTTGGGAGTGACAAGGTGGTACACTCCTCAGTAATATTAGATGAATCACTGCTATTTTTTAAATTGTGATGAACTATCATAGTAGGTACGCTCCTCAGTACATTTCCCGGTTGGATGATACGGTAGAGCTATAAGAACTGTTAGATGTATATATTCAATCAAATAAAATTGTGATCAAATGAGATGAATGTATATATTCAATCAAATAAAATGAGTTGAACTCATTTATACGTGGCAACCAAACAGATCTTAAAGGATTTAAACGGTACCAACTTCTTAATACACACTATCCATAAGTGCCCAAAATCTTCCTGCATGCTTGAGATTGTAGTGGTAACTCATCTAGCTTCCCATGAAATGCTAATGCTAGGTGCCCCTCCAATCAAAATGCACCACTTGTTTTCAAGATCAGGAGCATTTGTAAGAGAGGGACTAAAAATATAGTCATTCCATCCATGAGGCGGCCACACATGTACACAGAAGCAAACAGACCAATGGTCTATATTCAACGTGCGTGCATGTGCCACTCACCCAATGACTGGGCCAGCCAGATTCTAGTATAGAACATCCACACATGCACACAGAAGCAAACAGACCAATGGTCTATAATCTCATTCACAATACCTTGCAAGCAGTGATATTTAATTTCCTGTTCTGCCAACAGCCGCTATTCCTTTTAAGGCACTCGTTAGTCTCAAGATCTGTAAATACAACAGGAAAAATCCAATAAAAATTCAATGCCTAGACCCTAGAAGGAATTTCTGGAAACCAATCTCGACTAGAAAGCCATAGGCATGTGTTTAACCTCCATTCAAACAAATCCGAGGTTCTGTGGACTCTTTAAATCCTTTACATATAGCCTTCAGCACTGCAATTCTCTGTAATTTCCCTTCAAAACAAGCAAAAACAAGAACTTTACAATCTCGAAAGTGCTTCTGGCATCTTTCCTTAGAAGGGTAAACAACCAATATTAAAAAATTCACCATCAAAATAAATACTGCCTAGAGGCTTAGGGGAGTCTACTCAACTGACTTGTTATGAAAAGCAGCTGGCTTGAAAAGGTTGATGGAAATTTGTAAAAGTAATGACAGAAACACTTGCTTCAATGAATCTTACGCCACACAAGTTTGGCAGCAGAGCTAAGTAGTGCTGCAAATTCACTGAGCAGTGCTAGAATGCCAGAACAAAAAATGTAATTTACTCTTCTAAAACTTCACTGTATCAAGGAGCCTATATAATGCATCAACTAAAAGTCTAAAATGATATGTTCGTTTTCCCCTTGTGATGATATGCAGAACTTGATCTATTCCCCATCCATGTTGTTATTGCCCACCAAAAAGAAAAAGAAAAAATGTATTGATTCATGAGAAGATGAAGCTGCAGCAACCTAAAACAAACAAAGAACTGTTAAAATAGAATAGCCATCCACAACAAAGAAACAAAAACAGGGAAATGTATTTGTTGCCTTTTCTTGCAATGAATCATTAAGGTACAATTTCAAAAAAAGGACAATCTTCTTTGGTATAAGCATGAACCAGACCTGCTTCAAACTGGATGAAGGAAAAACCACATTGAAAGCGACTCCAATACTGATTCCAAGCATAAGCATCAGTTGGAAAAGCAACACCAAGTCGTCGTCTATGAAGGGCATATCTAGAGTTGGATGCCTTAGCTTAAGATTGTAGTAGACAGTTGAGGCTACTGCTCCCATAATCATACCTGTTATTACATGCCATCTCACAATGACTACACAAAAGGGTGGGCTAAATCAGATGATCCCAGCCCTTTGAGTGTGGGTTCATTATCTCACCACCATCTGTTTTTACATATCATAGATAATTAGCATCATCAAAACCAAAGTGCTATGGAATTATTCCTACTGAATAGATGTTAGCATTATACATATAAGTATACATGTTAGCATTATACAGATTGGGAAGCAGTGGACCCACTTAGCGATCTCTCACAGACCTTGACAGATTGATATCAAACCAATTCAACAGAACAAGGATTGATCCAGTGGACTAACACCAATCACTAATTTCGTTTTTACTATAAAGACCAATAAAATGAAGATGTATGGATACTCACATCTGGTCAAGCAGCTGGGGAACTGATAGAAATGAATGGTGTAAGTAAGATCTAGAAGCCCAAATAAGGAGCCAAAATTAACCATAAATCAGTATTCAACTATATACTTCTGGTTGAGGTTTAGCTGCAGAAAAAGCAGAGGAAAAAGGTAATTCCCAAACAAGGAATTAAAACTAGATTTTGGAGTGCAACTGGCTCAGGTATTAAAAGCCGTTGTTTGTGATATTAAAGATCATAGAAACAAAAGCTATTAATAAAGACAGAAAAACCATAATAACAGCACACCAACTTCCAAATCCAACTTAGAAGGAATGGCCAACCCTCCAGATAATGATATTATCCAGAAAAGAGTGATGAAGGCAGGACACTGAAACTGATCATAAGAATTTTGAAGCAGCTCTAATGATGGAAACAGAAGTGTTAAAAACCAACTATGAATCTGCAACTTATCAAAGATTACTAGCAACATAGCCAGAAGAAGATTGCATATGATGCCATAATCCAAACATTCAGTGTTCCATCAATAGAACCTGGCCACCAGAATGCTCAACTAACACCATTATTAGACAATCACTGAAATGCAACCATAAAATGCATACAGATGGTCCAAAACCAGCAATTGCTGCTCCACCAATGACTGAAAAGTGGAATACCTTCATAAATTTTTACAACCATCTGCATCCAAAAGGTGAAGCTCCTCTAGATTTTCTAGCCCTGCTATGGAATCAGGAATTACCTGTTTCCTTGGACAAAAACATAGCGAATTAGGACTGATGCAGGAGGCTGAATCCCAATGAACAAGAATTCAACCAAGTAATTTACCAATATCACAACCAGTTAATGCATTCTCTTCCCAACCATCTGTGTGATATCAAGTCTCAAATAAGTATCAAATAAAAATAAATATGGTTGAAACACACTAATTAGCCTATATTCTTTTTGAAAGGGTAAGTAAACACACTATATAATATGGTTGGCTACATGGGGTGCAGCTGCAGTCATGGAATCTGAAGTTTCATAAGCTGACCTGATATAATGCATTAATTTTTCATTTTTATTTTTGAAAAGCCACATAATGTATTACAAGGAAAGAAAGAAAAATGATACCAGAAATACAGGTGACCTTCAGAAGTAGAAGAAACAATAATCCATTATGTGCTTATGTCATGTTCTATTAACAATCCTTAGAAGTGAATCCTCATGAAGATACTACAATCTTTGAGCAATGCCTAGAATGATTTGGAACCTGGTCTTCTAGTTCATGAACTGGTTGCTTTTGCCTGTTCCATGGGAGAGTAGTAAAGAAAATAATAAAATGGTGAGCTGATATTCACACTCCCCTTTTGAGCATACACCCATTTTTCTACTTTTGCTGTTAGATCAGTATGAAAGGCAGATTTTTCTAATACCAAAGTAGTAAAAGGTAGTATGCATCATAAGTGAGACTGTAAATAATTGCTTTGTTCCCCATGCAATGCATGATTTTCATTTGTCTCCTTACCAAGGGGGTGTTTGGTTGCACCAAATTTCATGAAATATCATGAAATTCTGCACCAAATGAATTTCGAGTTTCCATGGCTAAAGTCAGGTTTCTTGAATTACTTTGCAGTATGTGTTGCACTCTAAATGCTTTCTTTCCTAAGGATTAGGAAGTTGCTCTGGGTACGAATTTTGGAACTACTCTTTGGGTTTGGGAATTTGATGTGCTTGATGGACAAGTTGGGCCTATTGATACATTTGTTGTGGTACTGTGATTCATGCCTAAACAGTTAATGGAATCAAAACTGGAGACAAGTACCGACACTAGAAAATTTCCTTTGTTAAACTCAGAGGTGTTGAGAACTATCTGCCATTGCCCCATTCAGTCAGAATATTCTTACATCTAAGTGAAGACTGAAACACTTAACTAATATGGAGCCAACAGAAAATTCTGATAACAATTCTCAATGGAAAGAAGATAACTGCCAAGTCATGAGTTGGCTCCACGGCATTGATGAAAACGTCAACCACAGTGTGATGTATGGTGAATGTGCAAAGGAGATATGAAATACTCTCCGACAGCCATACTCGAATGACAAAAATATAAAATGCCTGTATGATATTTTCAAGGAATTCGAAACTATGAAACAGGGTGAAAAGTACTATGAACATTATACTCAGTTTAAGGGGGCCGTTTGATAAAAAAATCCATCTCAAAGAACTGCAGAAGATAAAGATGCAGATCTCACATGCTTGCCGAGAAGCTGAACATGAGTTATGACAAGGCAGAGAGATGGATCGTCAATCTCGTCCGCAATGCGAAGCTCGATGCCAAGGTCGATTCAAAATCAGGAACTGTCGTCATGGGACCAAACCATCTCAATGTGTATGAGCAGATAATAGAAAACACCAAGCAATTGTCCATGCGCACGTTCATGCAGGCAAAGAACGTTGTGGAATCTGCACCACCGTCCACTCAGGCTGCTCGGTAGGGGAGAGCAATCTCACAACCTCAAGATCGTACGCTCTTCAGGTCAGCAAATATATAGCAGTCCTGTGCTATTTTAGGCTTGTTCTCTCCCAAGCACGAATCCAGTAGGCTTTGTGGATCTACTCTAGGTTAAAAAGTGTTTTTTTGTCATGGATTTTGTTGAAACCGGAAGAATCTGAAATCATGTTTTGGCATGAAGAATCTATATTTATTTTCAGCAGTTCGTTTTTTTTTTTTTTTTAAAAAAAAAAAAAAAAAAAAAAAAAAAAGATCTCACATGCTTCAAACAAATCAACAGCTCAAAATCCACAACACAAGGAAAAAAATAATAATAATAAATAAATAAACGATCTTTCACGAAGAAAAATCCACCCGATCTGAAACAATCCCCACCTATGCCATCACAAATAACAACACACACACCAAACGAGAACGGATCAAACCCTAATTTTCTAGGATCCAAGCCAAAACCCCACTGATTTCAACGAATCCAAGCGATACGCCATCAGATCTGATGAAATCAACATCAAATCAAATTAAAAAAAAAAACTCACAAAATCAACAGATTTTCCAGCAGAAAGAAGGGGGAAAGCAAAGATCGAAGGGATCTGACCGTCTCCGTCCTCGTCAAACAAGCTAAAGGCCTCATTGAACTCAGAGATCTGGTCGTCCGTGAGCGGATCCGCCAATTTTTCTTTGAAATCGAGCAGAAAACGAGAGAGATGAAAGGAGAAAGAAAATCGAAGGGTCCTTTGCTTCTCTCTGTAAGGAAATCGTATGATACGCTCGCAGAATCTTTTCATATTGTAAATGATCCGGTAGTCTACGGCAGATTTACATAAATGTGACCTCGGGCCATATGGGGCCCACTTAAAGGGTTCTAGTAGAATCCATTCCATCCATCTATTTCAAAATAATACAATAAGCTATAACAATAAGAAATAGGAATATCCAACACTCAATCTGGACACACTAACCAAAAAGCGAAAGTAACAATGCAACAACGGCTATTCGAGTACGGTTGAATACCGTTTCAAATCAGGAACGGCTTAAAGCCGTTTTTGAACCAAAATGCCAGCCGTACCAGTTTTGCAATTTTGGTGTGGTGGAGAGAAGAGGGTTCTTGACCTTCCGGAACCCTAAAATCTCCGAATCCTCTTCAACTAAATACAAGTCTTGAAGATTTTTATAGATTTCTTACTGAAATCTCTGTTATTGTATCTTCGATTACGCAATCTTCTTCTACCGTCATTGAAATCCCATCTCTTACATAGACTCTTCAGTTTTTCCTCTTTTTTTAAAAAATAAAAATAAATTTTTTTTTTCATTGTATGCTAGTATGGTAATATCGATGATATATCGAAGAAAATCATGTGATATCCTACGATATATCTTTCAATACAAACAATTTTACTTGAAAAAAATAAAAAGAAAAAAGAAAGACTTCTGACTGGCTTGGCGTGGGTTTCGTGTCGCTGGACAGTGATATCGATAATCGCCGATAATATCGTTACTGCGAGTAGTGTTTACAGCTAAGGAGATACAATACATGTTCAAACACAAAAGTTAATATTCATTCATGATAGGTAGAGAACACCGTAATGCGAATGATACATCCAATCCATCCATCATGTACTTCCCTTAATGCTTTCTTGTGACCCTAAAACGCAACTAGTCCATTATCAAATGGACCACACAAGGGAATGATGAGATTTCCACCATTAAAAATAGCATGTAAACTGATTACACTGAAACTTTTTCAAGGTGCGATGCATTTATAGCTAAAAATCATTACAGGCATCCACACGGACCCTTAAGTGATTTATTAATAAGGGAAAAGCCAAAAGTTATTTTTATGAGATAAAAAATAAAAAGAAAAGTAAGAAATTTGTAACTCACAAGTGAAATTGCCTATCACAACTTAGTGAGGTCCGCTGGTGCACCCGGTCCCATTATCCAATCTTTAGAACAATCTTGACCCTTGATCAACAAGGCTTATACTATAAAATTCTTACATAGGAAAGAAGATGGATGGCAACAAAAGAAGGTTCCAGGTACAAGATCAAAGTACAGTCGGTAATTCAGACCTCAAAGTGGACCGCACCAAATTTAAAGAGTTTTCTAGGCAGATTTTACATGTCCTGTGAAGAGGTCTGCCTGTGTGACCAGGCCGAACATGGGATGGTGCAGCTGATGAACGAGGTGGATCCCATCCATATGAACTCTTCCATTCACGAAGTGTCTGTTCCTTCGTATGATGTGATCTTCCGACATGTGTCATTTAGATAGGGAATGGTCATATAATCGCCAGCTGATGAACGAGGTGGACCCCATCTACATGAACTCTTCCGTTCATGTAGCGTCCGTTTGTTCGTATGATGTGATCTTCCGACACGTGTCGTTTAGATAGGGAATGGTCATATAATCCGCTGCTTACACTAGTCAGACAAGAGTTTTCCATCTCGAAAGTAAAGGGAGGTATTAACCAGTACAAGGAGGGGCCAGCAAATGTAGCACGGTTGGATCAGCAAGATAAGATGCTGGGTGTTTGTGAAAATGCCGCAATAAACCAGCACGTTCAACTGCAGGGTGTATGCGATAATGCAGCTGTGAATCCCAAGATTGGTATATATATATATATATATATATGTAACATTTCATTCTTTGAAAATAATAAGTTCCATTCAAACAAAATATAAATCATTGTTCAAACACTAAATTCAAAGCTCCCCCCCCCCCCCCCATTCTCTCTGCACATAACAATGGAGAAGATAAAACCAGGAAAGAAGCAAATTCAAACTGCCACCACTGACTTCAAGATACCGATCCGTCATCACATGCAAGCACTTTCTGCTTGGCAAGATTCTACAAGTTGAATATATATCGTTATACACTGAAAAAACATGATATAAGTCATCTAAGTATATTTACCCTTTGCGTAATCCATCTTTTTCTTTATTATCTAAACAAGAAAAATTGTAAATGTCAAAGGAAGACTGTTTTCCTTTTCCATTGTTTGGAATGGAATCCTTGGGATCCAGACACGGCCTTAGTGTGCCACAGGCTTTCGAAGCAGAGAGTCAAATCATCTCATATTTATAGGCCACCTTGAAAATTTCATCTCAATTAGAGAATGTTAACCTTCCAAAATTAATATATCTATTTATATTGTCAATTTAGAGAGCCATCAAAGGAAATAGCTATAGTCATGAGAAGCTGGCAACAAACAAGTTCTCAAAGAGGCAGCCTATATGGACAGCAGACAAGGCCTACGAGGAGCCACCATCAGCGACCTTGTTTGAGACTGGTCAGTTCAATTCATGGTCATTTTGGATGGCTGGGATTGCAGATTTCATGGTTACCTTCCTATTCCTCTGCATCACCATCTTTACTGCCATGGGTATCAAAAGGACACCCACCATGTGTGCCAGTGTGGGTATATTCAGGGGATTGCGTGGGCCTTTGGTGGCCTGATCTTTGCCTTGGTCTATTGTACGTCTGGGATTTCAGGTGAATACCAAAACCCAGCTTTGACCTATGGGCTGTTGCTGGCCAGGAAACTGTCCCTGGCAAGGGATGTTTCTACATGGTGATGCTTGGGGCCAATTTGTGGGGCTGGTGTGGTCAAAATGTTCCAAAAGGGCCCTTAGCAGATTTTTTTTTTTTTTTTTTTTTTTTTTCGTGTGGGGGGAGCCAATTTTGTGAGGCATGGATACAACAATGGAGGTTTGGGTGCTGAGATTGTGGGCACCTTTGTGCTTCTGTACAGTCTTCTCTGCCATTGATGCCAAAGTAAATGCCAGATACCTTGATGTGACTATCCTTGTAGCTCTTCCTATTGGGTTTTAGTGTTCCTAGTGGACTTGACCACCATCCCCATCACTGGAACTAGCATCAACCCAACCAGGAAACGTGGAGCTGCCATCATCATGCGTGGGATGGCCCTTGGATATTCTTGGTGGGCCTATTCATTAGAGCAGCACTTGCAACACTGTACCATTAGATTGTGATAAGGGCAATCCCATTTATGAATATGAAATGTTGAGTTGATATTGATGATGATTATGTGTGTAAACTAAGAAGGTTGTGCTGTCTAGTTTGCTGAAAAAGAAGAAGAAGCTATATTCATATGACCAAAACAGTTCATTGGAGACATGATAGCTAATGCAACTCAGTGGACTACTAGACCTGTTTCAGAGGTTTGTTTTCATATGTGGCACAGATGGGATGGAAAAGTTCATCTAAGTCTTTTTGTGCTGTCCCATGTGAAGTGAGACAAACCGATTTGATGGTCTAAACTGTTGAGAAGACCTCTGATGTGTAAATGCACCAGGCATACTATAGGTGGCAGAGAATGACATTGGGAACTACATAAATTGATTGAATCAATTACTATTACTGAATCTCAGAAAAGATACTGAGGAGAAGGTTGGTTTCAAACTCCAATTGAAACGGGAATACACCATGCTAACGTGCCTTGGAATTGAGTATACTAAAGTTGGCCTCTTTCTCTTACTCATTGGAGTAAAATAAGTTCCTTTGTCATTTGTTTCCTTGCCTCTTTGATGCAAAACAATCAGATCATAGTAAAATACTGAATTTTAATTATAGATTGAAGAAAATATTATATAATAAGGGGAACATCAACCTGACCTCCACGAAAAGAAAACCAAGTAAACATGAATATCTAATATTTGGTAATCCATAAAAATATATAATCTAACATACCATGAAAAGAAGTTACATAAAACACCCAACTGGCCCGGATTGTCCCCCTAAGCAGATGGCATGTGGGAGTAGAACTTTGTCAGGGGTGGAATGGGCTTTAGTGGTTTGGGGAAGAGTTACATTGAAAATGTTTTGTGTTTGGAAGCATACAGATAACATTCTATCCATATATAAGATGCCCAATAGATGTCCAATGTGCAGTGAAGCAGAGGAGAGTTGCTCACGGTTACTGATTCATTGTAACTATACATATCAAGTGTGGACAGCAATTTTCAGAAAATTTGGGGTGAATTGAGTCACTCAGATGACAGTGTTGGAGCTTTCTGCAGGGTGGATAGGATCGAAGTGGAAGATAGTGGAAAGAGTGAAATGCTTGTATATTCAAAGGAAAGAGTTCTCCTTTGGGATATTGCACAGAATTTTCAACCTGATGGTAGAATAGACCTCATTTGATAGCTGGACAAAGGGAATCTAGCGGAATCAATTTTAGGCGAGCTAGGAAGTCATCTTATGGGAAAGAGAAGGGCAGTGATGCAAGGAAGGGATTATAAGATAAAGTTCGGAATTGGGATAGTGTGAAATTTTTGTACAATGCTGTTGCTAGGTTCTCAGTTTTTCCTTGTGCCATGTCTCTATATAGTTCTTCATTTAGCTTCCATAGTTTGTAATTATTTGCATCTTTTGAGTAATAAAAACACCCATTCATTGAAAAGAAAGGAGACAATGCGTGTGAATAGTGGGTCCTATCCTTTCCACCAATTAGAGACGAAGGATCAATTCATTTGTGCTCCAATGTGCTACCAAACAGCACGTTTAGATCCAAAAGACCTAAGACGAGAGGTCCTCTAACTGATGGAAGGATTTTAGTGGGCCAACATATGATATGCATGCAAGCATGCATATCATAACATATTTCAGTTGGAGAAGAAACTGAAGAAAGGAATTGAAGGGAGAGATATGCTCAAATCACTTGGTTAATATATATATATATATATATATATATATATATATATATATATATATATATATATATATATATATATATATATATATATATATATATATATAAACCATCCTTCCTATGATGATGAGTGAGGGTACATGTCAGATCTTAAACCAGTCCATTCCTTCATCCATTTGTACCCTTGTTTTGAATTCTTCAGGCATATTGCCAATTGCAGTTCTTGGAGGGTTGTGACTTGTTGCAGCACATCAGGAAGCATCTTCAATTAAGAGCATTCAATTGAAGGGAGAGATATGCTCAAATCACTTGGTTAATATATATATATATATATATATATATATATATATATATATATATATATATATATATATATATATATATATATATATATAAACCATCCTTCCTATGATGATGAGTGAGGGTACATGTCAGATCTTAAACCAGTCCATTCCTTCATCCATTTGTACCCTTGTTTTGAATTCTTCAGGCATATTGCCAATTGCAGTTCTTGGAGGGTTGTGACTTGTTGCAGCACATCAGGAAGCATCTTCAATTAAGAGCATTCGCCAATCTCTTAACATCTATGTTTCGGCATTTCTCCTTCCTCCACTCCCCACTCCTCTAATTCAAGAAATCCAATATGTAAAACTTCGAGCAGAGGAAATCCTTCAATGGTGCAAACCATTTCCTTTCTTAATTTGAGAATCAAATTGGGTTTGACAGCCACTCAAGCATTCCCATCAGGTATTGAATAACTTAGAACCTATCAAGCATAGCTCGATGAGGTAAGGTGAGAAATCATACAGGTCTGGTGGTTTCTCTATGTGTAAACAAATCCATATTATGTATATGCTGATGATTTGAAAAGGACATAACTGGAATTGGGCATTCACCAACTGGAATAGGGAATTCACCGAGCAGCTGTGATGATCTAAGTCAAGACCAATTTACCGGTGGAACAGGATAATGCCTTTTTATGATCTCCACTTGTTCCCAATTCTCACAAATTAGTTAGTTTCTCTAACCCTTCTTCCTTCCAGCTTCCACCCTCAACAAGTGGCGTGTGCTTTCTGATTCGGCATTGTGGTGTTAGATCCTTATTGTATAGTCAAAGGTGCCTTATTTGTTCCATCTTCCCACATCATTCGGCAACCTGTTAATAAAATTAGAGTGTAGATCGCTAGTCTGTACCTGAGACATAGGTACCTAAGGTGGATAAGAGACCCAATTTCATCTAGTAGTCCATAGAGCTGTGTGTTTCGGATATCCATCACCCTATGAAATTTGAAACCTCCAGAATGAATTCCCAACTACTTTTTCCCAAGTTCCATTGAGACAATAGGCTCCGCCATGGAGGGGAAAGATTTCTAGGGTTTTCGAGATCTATCATCCTCCCAACTACAGAAATGGTGTCCTTCAGGTTCCATCAGTATCAGGTGGCTGGGAGAGCTCTCCCTTCGGCGACTGATGAGCACCCGAAGATTTACCGGATGAAACTGTGGGCCACGAATGAGGTTTGCGCCATATCCAAGTTCTGGTACTTTCTGAGGAAACTCAAGAAGGTTAAAAAGAGTAATGGGCAAGTGCTTGCCATCAATGAGATTTTTGAGAGGAATCCCACCACTGTCGAGAACTATGGAATTTGGTTGCGGTACCAGAGCAGAACTGGTTACCACAATATGTACAAGGAATACCGGGACACCACTCTTATGGTGCCGTTGAACAAATGTATGACGAGATGGCTTCTCGCCACAGGATAAGGTCTCCTTGCATTCAGATCATCAAGACAGCTACCATACCTGACACACTTTGCAAGAGAGAGAATACCAAGCAATTTCGTGATTCCAAAATCAAGTTCCCGTTGGTGTTCAAGAAGGTTAGGCCACCAACTAGGAAGCTTAAGACAACATTCAAGGCATCGAGGTCTAATTTGTTCATGTAATGCTGATCAATGATGTCTGCGACTTTGTGTTGCCAGATCAGATTCGTTGAAACTATTAGAAAGTTGAGATGCATCCAAGTTATTTGGGATTTTGGTCTCTAAGGCATAAGCTTTTCTTTATTGGTTTTTATATTTTAGAAATTTTAAGTGTGGTTTAAGACATGATGGTGAAGGATATTAACTTGTTTTTTATTTCTAAAAAAAAAAGAAAAAAAAAAAGGCCCCGCCATGAAGATTGCCCTTCTAAAGTTTAAACAAAACCTACTTCGTATTGGATCTGGCCTGGGGAAGAATTCTTTTTGCATGCTATCATTACTCTGGGTTTTGCATGTTGTGGACCCTCTGGATCATCACCATGCGCCTCCCAAGAGAGCCCACATGAAGATATGATCAACCATTCGCAACTGTTGATCTTTTGAGCTCCATTCATCTCGACCGAGTCGACTTGCCTGGTTAAATGTTTCACTTTTAAAACTGAAATGCTTGCAAAAAAAATATATTAAGGTAACCTCAAGTAAAGGATAGTTTGTTAAGTACTAATTCTTTTTTTTTAGACATTTTAATGCTTCAGCAGTTTCATATTGTCAATTTACAGAGCCATCAAAGGGGTAGCTACAGTCATGTGAAGTTGGGAGCAAACAAGTTCCTAGAGAGGCTGCCCATAGGGAGGACAGCAGCACAGAGCCAAGACCAGGACTACAAGGAGCCATCACCAGTACCCTTGTTTGAGCCTAGTGAGCTCAATCATGATTTTTTTGGAGGGCTGGGATTGCAGAGTTCATGGTTACATTGTTATTCCTCTACATGACCGTCCTCACTGTCATTGGTGTCAAAAGGACACCTACCATGTGTTCCAGTTTGGGTATTAAGGGGATTGCATGAGCATTTAGTGGCATGATCTTTGCCTTGGTCTATTGTATGGCTGGGATTTCAGGTGGACACATAAACACAGCCGTGACGTTTAGGTTGCTGCTTTCTGTTCTCTTTCCTTTTCCTTTTCCTTTCCTTTTATTTTCTTTTTTAATGGAACGTCGAAGCACTCACCTGAAATTTCTTGACTGAAAACAGATCTGTATGACCATTCCGACGAGCGCCAACAAAACAGCAGCAGCCCTTTGGTGGCCAGGAAGATCTCCCTGATGAGGGTTGTTTTCTACATGGTGATATAGTGCTTGAGGTAATCGGTGGGGCTGGTGTGGTGAAAGGATTCCAAAAGGGCCCTTACCAGATGTTGGGTGGTGGAGCCAATGTTGTGAAGCATGGCTACACCAAGGGAGATGGTTTGTGTGCTGAGATTGTGGGCACCATTGTTCTTGTCTACACTTCCTTCTCTGCCACTGATGCCAAGAGAAATGCCAGAGATTCTCATATGCCTATCCTTGCACATCCCCCAATTGAGTTAGCTATGTTCCTATTGCACTTGGCCACCCTCCCCATTGTTCGAAGCAGCATCAACACAGCCAGGAGCCTTTGAGCTGCCATCATCTACAAAAAGGACCATGTGTGGGATGACCATTGGATATTCTAGGTAGGCCCATTCATTGGGGCAGTGCTTGCAGCAGTGTACCATTAGATTGTGATAAGGGCAATCTCATTCAAGCCCAAGGCTTAGATTCTCTATCATCATCACTCTCTTCTTGGGTTTTCTTTCTTTATCATTTTTCTTGTGTAAACCCGTGTGTGTGTGTGTGTGTGTGTGTGTGTTTCATTCTTATGTTGTCCTTTTGGATGGATGAATGCTCGAGATGAATCGTGGCATTGATATTGATGATGATTGTAAGGTTATGCTGTCTACTTTGCTGCCAAAAGAAAAAGAAAAACAGAGATGTACATGTAGTCATGTGATCACCAATATGGTTCCTTGGAGTATGATATCTAATGCAAACTCACTAGAATATTGGACCTTTGCTCCAAAGGTTTGCTTTTATATGGCATATATTGGATGGAAAATTTCATCTATGATGTGTGTCTTCTCATGACTTTCCAAGTAAAGTGGAACAAACCAATTGGACCTTCTAAACTGATGAACTAAGCACGGACATGTTTGGTTTAAAACTCCATAAATTGATTGAATCAGTTACTATTCTTGAATATGAGAAAAGATCCTGAGTAGAAGTTTTGTTTCAAGCTTTAGTTCGAACAGGAGGCGTACATCATGCTAATGTGCTTTGGAACTTAGTATGCTGAAGTTGGTTTATTTCCGTTACTCTTTGGATGAGTAGGCTTCTTTGTCATTCGTTTCCTTACCTCTTTGGTGAATAATGATCAGATCACACTGAATTTTATTTGGTCTATTTCCCTTACTCTTTGGATGATTAGGCTCCTTTGTCATTCGTTTCCTTGCCTCTTTGGTGCACAATGATCAGATCACACTGAATTTTATAGATGGATTGCAGAAAAAATTAAATAAAAGAGGGGGATATCAACCTGACCTCCACAAAAGGAAAACCAAGTAAACATCAATATCTAATGTTTGGTAATCCATGAATTCATGTAATCTAAATCCACAATGAAAAGAAGTTGCATCAAACACCATATAAAACATTGTTTGATAGAATTTGCCTGAAACATAAGAGTACTATGTGAGAACATTGTTTAACGCTCTCTACTAAAAACGTAAACAAGTCATATGAAAATCATGAAAGAAGTAAATTCAACCCGTCATCACCCACTTATGACACAAATCCACCAACCACATGCCAACATTTTATGCACCATTACATTCTTATGTCAAATATATATAAGCCGTAAGAAATATACTAGTCATCCAAACTTTTAATGGAGAAAGGTGGGAGCACACCACCTATAACTTTGTTGAAATGATTTTTTTTTTTTTTTTTTTTAAAAAATGTACAAGATTTCAAACAGCACCACAAAAGGCCATAAGCCTCACCTAAACATATTCAGTCTTTATTACAGCAATAATACAGGATTAGCCAACATATACAAGAGGACATTTTCATAAAAAGCCTAAATTTTACAAGAAAAGTGGATGGCTTACATATTTACACCCCCTAAAATTGAAATATGAGAACACAGTTTTGAAATCCCTTACTAACTCTCCAAATCCATGGTGCCAAACAACCCCTTAGTGTATGGAAACTTTTCCATGCACCTAACTGCATTTGGACTTGTACGAATCAATATCATCTATGGAGAGTACCGTCCAATAAGGTACTGTCCACTCTTCTCCACTGTAAAAATAACAGCAATCAAATGACATTAACCGTTCTTGACTAAACATATATTCTATGAGCAATCCTGTCCCTACTTTCTCCATAAAACTTTCTCCATGAAACTAAATGGACAGTTTGGATCATCCAATCATTATAAATTTTCGAAGGTAGAAAAGATGAGTGGATTGAACCTACCGGACGGTCTGGATAGATGAAATGGATGCGAACAAGTCCAAAACCAATTACCTACATGGAAAGATTCCCATACACTACGGGTTGATGGTGAGCGCGGGTATGTGTCGGATCTTAAACCAGTCCTCTCCATCGTCTTTTTGCACCCTTTCTCTGAATTCTTCTGGCATGTGTGATAACTGCAAATCTTGAAGAGTGCTGATATGTCGCAATCCATCAGGAAGCATCTTCAATTTTTTGCAATTCCTGATCACTAAACGTCTGGGATTCCGCATTGCTCCTTCCTCCACTCTCCACTCCTCTAATTCATCCAATTCATGAATCCTCAAATAGTCGAGCAGTGGAAACCCTCCGACGGAGCAAACCATTTCATTTCCTATGTATGATTTCGAGAGTAAACAAAGTCTCCGAAGGTTCGGCAGCATCTCCATCTTTCCAATCTGGTCTCGCTCTAATTGGGACCCCTCCAAGAATAGCTCTGTGAGGTTAGGTGGGAACTCATGCACGTCCGGTAATTTCTCAGAGGGTCCGACCAAATAAATGAAAAATAGATGATGATGATTTGAGAAGGATGGAAAAGCTGGAATCGAGCGATTAGGACTTGCCTCTAGCCGTAATGATCTGAGGCTTGCCAGTTTATGAATGGAACGGGACAAAAATGCCATTTTGAGATCTCCCTCTATTCCCAAATCTCTCAAATTGGTTAGTTTCTCCAATCCATCTTCCATCCAGCTGCCTCCCTTTACAAATTTTAGAGTCTGGTGATTGCTTAAGCGATGGATTTGTTGGGTCTATAACCGAACTTCTTCCTGATGTGTGGCTACAGCCACAGTACAACAGAAAAAGAAACTGAAACCTTTGAAGAGGAAGAGAGAACTGCTGCTGTCTTTCTTATTCAACAAAAATGAATGAATACATGTGCCTTCTATAGGCTTTTCTTATTAAATGACTAATCTATCCCTGTCTAGATTCATCCTAGGGCAGCTAAAGAAAGAAAAGATTCCAAAAAATATCTACTATTTATCTTCACCCAGCTAGCAAACTAAACTTAGAAAAAATCTCACAACTAGCATACACGGTATGCATAGCTAGCTCAAAAAGATCATGGTTTTGGATTTGTACAAATCCTCCACTATGTCCAACACTCCCCTTCAAACCAAAACCGGCTTAATTCCGAGCATCGTTCTTAGTCGTTTGAATGCATCTGTCGGCAATGCCTTCGTGAAAATATCCGCCACCTCTTCTGTAGTATGACAATATTCTAATTTCATCATTTTTGCTTCACATGATCTCTTAGAAAATGGTATCAGGTATTAATGTGTTTGCTTCTTCCATGTTGCGTCGAATTTTTGGCTAACTCAATTGCCGACTTGTTATCCACATATATGACTGTACATTCCTCCTGTGGATGCTTCAGCTCCTTTAGTAGATTCCTTAACCAAATTCCTTCACAGACAGTGGACAATGCTACCATGTACTCTGCTTCACATGTAGACAGGGCGACCACATTCTGCTTCTTCGAATTCCATGTGAATGCTGTCGACCCAAGATAGAAAGCATAGCCAGTGGTGCTTTTTCTTTCATCTTGGTCACCACCCCAATCACTATCAGAGTATCCATACAATATTGCCTTATCATCGTACGGATAAAAGAGACCAAACTCAATAGTCTCTTTGATATACCTCAGTACTTGTTTTGCAGCAAGCCAGTGTGACTCTTTTGGGGCTTCCATATACCGGCTTAGAAGCCCAATACTGTAGACTATATCTGGCCTAATGATTGTGAAATACCTTAAGCTTTCGATTAGGCTCTTGAATAGGATTGAGTTGACGTTTCTTTCTTATCCGTCTTTCGTGAGCTTCAGGCCTGTTGTAATAGGTATATTTACGGCTTTACAGTCGACCATCTGAAACTTCTCAAGAAGTTCCTTTGTGTACTTCTTCTGGGATATGTGAATGCCGCCGACTTGTTGCTTCACCTCAATACCCAAGAAGAAAGACATCAATCTACCATCAGTCATCTCGAACTCTTTGAACATAGCCTGCTTAAATTCTTCAAACATTACCTGGCTGTTCCCAGTGGACAGAAAATCATCAACATATAAACAGATGATAAGCATATCACCACGGACATTCTTCTTTATGTAGACGGCATGCTCATATGGATATTTGACGAAACTATTCTCTTGAAGATAACCGTCTATCCGTGCATTCTAAGCACGAGGAGCTTGCTTCAACCCTTACAGGGCTTTCTTCAGTCGATACACCTTGTGTTCCTCCCCTTGCATGACAAAGCCTTCAAGTTGGTCAACGTATACTTCTTCTTCGAGTACCCCATTTAGGAATGCAGATTTCACATCCAGTTGGTAAATCATCCAACTGCGATGAGCTGCAAGGGAGATAATCATTCTTACAGTGTCAAGGCGAGCAACTGGGGCGAAAACTTCTTCATAGTCTACCCCATATTTCTGTTTGTAACCTTTTGCTACGAGCCTTGCTTTATATCGTTCGATCTTAACATCGGCATTCCGCTTAATTTTGTACACCCATTTGATACTAATGGTCTTCTTGCTTTTGGGGAGTGAGGTTAACTCCCATGTTCGATTCTTCTCGATGGCATGAATCTTTTCTTCCACAGCCTTTCTCCAACATTTTTCATTCACAACCTCCTCGAATGTGAGAGGCTCGTGGTTCGCATACAGGCAGAGTAAATTTACTTTCTCAGTTTCTGCATAGATGTTGTTAAGGCTTCTCATTTTAATAGGAACCAAGGATGAAGGAGAATCGGATGAAGATGTGCTAGATGAATTTTGATTTGATGAAGTGCTTCCCGGAGAGATGGAACGTACTCCTGGACTTCTGCGATCCGAAGGGGGTGATGTGGGTGTCTACTCTTGCTTCTCATGTATCTCTTCTTCATATTCTTCGACCTCGACCTGCTTTTCTTTGGCCGAGTTTCCCTCGTTCCATTTCCATGCTTCTTCCTCACAAAATATCACATCTCTACTCACCACCAGCTTATTGGTTAGTCGGTTGTAGAGCTTGTATGCTTTTGACTCTTCGCTGTAGCCGATGAAAATGCACTTTTCGCCACGATCATCAACCTTTTTCCTTCTCGCTTTTGGAACTTGAGCATAGGCGACACACTCAAAGATCTTAAGGTGCGCCATGCTCGGCTTGTATCCACTCCATGCTTCCTGTGGTGTCTGGAATCTGACACTCTTGGTCAGACACATATTAAGCAGATAAGTAGTACATGCAACTGCCTCTGCCCAGAAATTCTTTGGCAGACTTTTCTCTTTCAGCATGGTCCTCGTCATGTCGAGGATGGTGCGGTTCTTCCGTTCTGCGATTCCATTTTGTTGTGTCATGTACGCTATTGTGTATTGTTGTTTAATATCATGTTCTTGCAATATTTCTTGAAAAATATTTGAGGTGTACTCCCCACCTCTGTCAGATCGGAGGGTTTTGATTTTAAGACCACTTTCTTTTTCAACAAGGGCCTTAAAATTCTTAAAAATAGTAAAAGCAACAGACTTCTTTTTTATTACATACACCCACAATTTTCTACTGAAATCGTCAATGAAGGTAATAAAGTATTTATTACCTTCAAGAGAGATTGACTCTAATGGTACATAGATGTCAGTGTGAACCAACTACAATGGTTCTTTTGCTCTTCGGGATACTCCACTTGGAAAGGAGTTCTTTTGTTGTTTTCTAAGTGTGCATGCCTCACACACATGTTCTGGAGCTTCAATAGCAGGTAAGCCATGCACCATGCTTGATGAGGACAGAAG
Source organism: Magnolia changhungtana (assembly GCA_030180095.1). Lineage (NCBI taxonomy): Eukaryota > Viridiplantae > Streptophyta > Magnoliopsida > Magnoliales > Magnoliaceae > Magnolia > Magnolia changhungtana. The sequence goes on along the minus strand of JASAUF010000027.1, from coordinate 553,263 downwards.
TTTCAGGCCACTGAAATTTAGATGGCCAAAGCGAAGGTGCCACGTTCAGGAATCATTCTTTGCTTTTCCATAAAAACACTTCTCAAGCATTATATTTATATGGAGAGGAAACATATGATTCTTCGCCATCTGAACTTTTACAATCAAACGTCCATGTATATCTCTTATGAAAAGAGAAGAGTTCTCCATGTGTATGACATACCCTTTTTCGAGGAGTTGTCCGAGACTCAGTATGTTACTTTTCATGTTGGGCACGTAGTACACATTGAAAATATAGTTTGGAACACCATTTTTCTGAAAGATTTTGATTTTACCTTTACCTTTCACTGGCATTTTTTATGAGTCTCCAAACGTTACATCGCCATGAACTCATTCTGTGAGTTCCACAAAGAGTTTCTTGTCGCCGCACATGTGATTACTTGCACCCGTGTCGAGATACCATACATCCTGCTATTCACTACCTTTCTCTTGTGCAAGGAGAAGTTGATGTTTTATTTAAACCAACATGATTTAAATGATTTTTAAACTCGCAAGTATACGAATCAGATGCAGATACGGTACGTATTACGAGATCGTTCCCACGAGAACTGGTCATCACAATTCAAATCTATGACTCTCCTTAACTAATCCAACAAATAATGGAATGAACTACTAAGCACAATTCTAGAAAAAAACAATTAAGAACAGGGAAGGAAATTCAATTAGAGAGAGAGCACTAGGACTTTCAAATCCACCCCTAATTATCCTAACCCTTGTTTTGTCTGTTGATTTACCTTGATCTAGATTGATACCACTTATTAGAGAAAGCACAGTCTGTGTCCTTAATCGGGCATACAGAATGTCTAATTATTTTAAGCAATGCCATGAATAACACATCCCATGTCCTTGGTCGGGCACATGGAATGTACAATTCATTAAAGCACCCTGTTTCTTCCTCTATAGGAAACCTGTTCTTGATCAGACACAAGCACCTATAATAAGCATTCAAACAACATCCATATATATACTTTGGTCAAGTTCATAGATGGAGAAGTATAGAATTTAAACCCATAAAGCCCACTTAGAGAAAGAAACAAATTAATTAATATTCAAAGTAAATCAACCAATACAAGAGCTAATCAAATTAGGGGCTTCATCTCAGCCCTAGCTGAGAGATTAGTGACCCATAAAATCCATTAAACAGATGAAATAAAATTCATAAAAAAAACAAAACGTCAAATCGATCGATCTTCTCTCTTCTTTCTTCTCTTTCTCCTCTCTCTTCTCTCCCTTCTCTCCCTTGCTCTAGATTTGGAATTCCCTAGTTCTGAATTCCTTTCTCACGTCCAAAACTCCCTTTTTATAGCTGCTGGATGGCTGGGGTCGGTGGCAGAGTCGTAGAAGGACTCGGAGTATAAATTTTCGCAGCCGTGATCGGTGGGCCTCACAGAGGTATTTTCTGGACAATCCACCCCGTCCATTGGATTCAGGACGAAATTTCAATCAGGAATGGGTGGTTTTGAATGTCCATTGACGAGGCCCAGAGAAGAAAATACAAAAAGATCAGATTTAAATGTTGCAGAGCAGTCCGTTTATGGCCTCTGTACCGCGCACGTGTGCACGCATGAGAATGAAATATCAACATGGTTTTGAAGCTCTTGAGCCACTCTACAAGATGGACGGCTCAGATCTTCCGTACGAGTGACGTACGGGGCCCACTCACTTCTGCAAAAACCGGCAGCGGTCGGACGTTATGCGGACGCCAAACGGCTGCTGTGACGATCAGTGGGTCCCACCTTGATATTTATTGTGAAATCCAAACCGTTCACCGAATTTCTGTTGAAATTTCGGTCAAAAATATGTATTTTTTCTCTGTTTTGGTCCGGGCCATAGAATATCTTATCACACCGTCCAACCTGCGTTTGAACGGCTGGATTTAAATCTTGATAATCATTCACAAATCTGCCACCTAGGCAATGGCAACGGCTGCCCAGGAAGCGGATGGACGGTCCGGATTGATGATTTGATAGCCGCCGTGGACCCACAACTGCGATCCGTCACCGGCAGTGGAAGACGCTGTGACGCTTTGAGAAGGAGCGCGGGTCAGCGCCCGCGCTGACTGTCCTGGCGGTGCGGTGCACAGCCGGTGCACGTGTACGCATGGTGTACGCTCACCACATATGGGGCCCAATGTAATGTTTGTGTGAAATCTGCACCGTCCAACCTTTTCTTCTTATTATTTCAACCGTCAAAACCAGATTTGAAGCAGTTCCAGATATTAGGTGGGCCCCAAATTGAAGATTAATGGGCTGATCTGTCCATTGGACCACTTCCCGAGATCCTCAATGGCTGAAATTTAATATGTACGCTTAATTTACGGCCCCCATCACATGTATGAAGTTTCGAGTTGATCGGAGGAAATATGTGATCTTGCATTTTGTACCAATTTCAGGCCTCTTTATCGTGCTTTCCTCAGATCCTAGGCGTGTATATTCTTCACCATTGGTTTTCTAGAGTCCATCCCGTGCTCTGGTGACTTCGGAACGTCAAATCCATGCTTTTAATATCAATTTTTAATCAACGCTCCTGACTTCATCCTGTAACAAAAATACAATTAAAATATGGCATTAAACATTATCATGTACATAAAATAGGGTAATAATCGGGGTCTGATATGCAATATTTGACCCTGATCACAATCCCCAACCAGCATTTTGCTAGTCCCGAGCAAAACATGCGAAAAATTAATTTCAGAAATAAAAGACAATTCCTGTAAACTCAAGTGACTTGTGAACAGATAGCTGAGATGTGAAAATTCTAAGATTCATGATTGGTGTGTGGAGTTTTTCTCTTGGAATCAAGCTCTCGGCAGATTTCATAATGAAGTTTAAAATATTAATCCATTAATTTGAACAATTTTAAACACTGAGTTCCATGAGTGTAAAGTATAATCTTGACTTACAATCATTAAGAGATCCAATTGCCAATTTCATGATATTATTAGTAATTCGTGACAACCAAGCTTGAAACCAACACTTATCTCACAGATTAACTTTTCATCTTACCAAATTTTAGATTTTCTTTATGAGTCAGTCAACGCAAATGAGGGGAATCAAATTCTCACCTATAGGGAGCAAACCTATGGCGAAAACTTGTCGCCTAACACTTTTTTTTTTTTTTTTTTTCATATGTCAACTATGGAGAATCAAATCTACACCTATAGGGAGCAAACCTATGGTGAAGATTTAACCTTTTAATTCTTCTTTTTACCAAGTTAATCATTCAGTTATCGAACCAACACTTAATGTGTAAGCGAGATGTGATATGTGAAATCATGGCTCAATCAATGTTTATAACTTCTAATCATGGATTATCAAATCAAAATTGACTGTGAAATCAAGCAGATGGCCGAATTCAAGAGTCATAAGTTACCAACATCACAACTATTCTTCAAAATCACTTTGAATTCAATAGAAATTCCAGAAAAAATTTTAAAATTTTCACAAATTTTGCTCAAGACCAAGAAATTACTGATTAGGTAACCTAATTTTCCACCCCCAACCTAAAATCTACATTATCCTCAATGTAAAAGAAATAAGCATGTAATGTAATGGGACAACGAAAATAAAAGAGGAATGAAGGAAAGATAGTACCTGGACGGAGAATAAAGAGGCTTTCTTAAAAAATTTCAACGTAAAAGCGAGTTAGCACAAGAGAGAAATCAACAGAAGAAAAAAATAACAAAAAGAAAACAAAAGAAGATCCTACTTATACCACTTTCGCAGGTGCTCTCGACTGCATTTAGCGCATGCAACAAGCCTTTAAACCTCTAGGTTACCCCTAGTGGACGAGTTGTAGTCTCGTGAGGGTTTGCAGTAATGTTACCCACAAACATCGAAGTAACTAACTAAGAAAAAACATAAAACAAAAGACTGGGTTGCCTCCCAGGAGCGCTAAGTTTAACGTCTTCAGCCAGACGAGCACGGACCATGAATTAACTTATCTTTATAAACAGGGTCCGCCAAAGAAATTACCTCAACACCTTGATTAACCAATCCCAGACAGGTGATGTGAGTTCCCATGAGCTGTGCTATCTGCAATGAGGTAACTAACACTGTCGTCAAATAATCTAAGGACTTCTGCTCGAACGACTTCTTCCATGTTAGGATCACGCTTCCTTTGCATTTCACGCGACATTTTCACAGCATGATCCATACATACAGTGGGGCATACTCCCTGTATTTTCGCTATCTTCCGTTCAATTGCTGCCTTATTTGCTCTAAGAACATTAAGCAGCCTGCTCGCCTTTGTCTTCTCAGAGTTTGAAACTGTGCTGTCAGGAGGCGTCTCAGAGGGATGAAGAGGTTCCACTTTCGCTCTCCATTTTTCAGTCTCTAATATAGGAGTAGAGTCGAGCAGTGCATTGACTTCATGGATGGGACTGTCGAGGTCAAAATCCATGTCATATTGTGCTAAGCAGGTCTTAAGAGGGTCTTCAAAAGATTTGCGGAAGGAGTACTACACTAGGCTCTCGATCATGTCCACTTCAGATATGTCATCCAAATCTGCGGATTGTTGTCCTGCATTAAAAACATTGAGTTTAATATTTATGTTACCAAAAGACAATTTCATAACTCCATTCTGGCAATTGATAATAGCATTAGATGTGGCAAAAAATGGACGACCCAAGATGACTAGGATCTGACTATGAAGATTCTGGACAAGCTGAGTATCTATAACTATGAAATCCACTGGAAAATAAAATTTATCAACCTGGATTAACACATCTTCAATAACACCCCGGGGCACCTTGACAGATCTATCAGCTAGTTGTAATGTTACTTTAGTCGGTTTCAACTCACCAAGTCTTAGCTGCTCATAAACCGAATATGGTAACAAATTGACGCTCGCCCCTAAATCGAGTAATGCCTTCCCGATCTTATGATCTCCTATGCCGCAAGAAATGGTGGGAGCTCCTGGATCCCTAAATTTAGGAGGGGTGTTATGTTGAATCATGGAGCTAAGCTGCTCTGCAATGAAGACCTTCTTATGAACATTCTGCTTACGCTTTTGAGTGCATAAATCTTTAAGAAACTTAGCGTAAGCAGGAACTTGCTTGATAGCGTCAAGCAATGGGATATTGACTTGCACTTTTTTAAATACATCTAAGATTTCATCAAAGTTGTTTCTTTTATTTATTGGTGCCAGACGTTGAGGAAAGGGTGCTTTGGGCACGTAGGGTGGCACATTAGTGGATCTTGGAGAGTCAGAGAGCTTTTGAACTTTGGATGCATTGGTGTGACTCTCTGCTTCATCTTGATTTTCTGTTTTAGAATTTGATTCATCCCTAGGCATCTCTATTCTGTTGTCAATCTGTTTGCCTGACCTAAGGGTAATGATTGATTTGACTTGTTCATGATATTGCCCTTGGTTAGAATTAGAGCCAATCTCATACTGTCCATTTGGATTAGCCTCAGGTTGGCTAGGGAACTTGCCCTTCTCTCTCTCACTCAATGTGGCAGCTAGTTGACCCATTTGTACTTCCAGCTTGGCAATGGATTGCGCATTTGTATGTAAACTTTGCTGGTTGGCTAGTGAGGTTTGTTGGGTGTCTTTTTGGAATTGGAGAGAACTCTGCATAAAAAGATGGAGTGTATCCTCAAGAGATGGTTTCCTTGATTGTGTAGGCAGTTGTTATATTGTGGAAACTGTTGAAGTTGTTGACTGCCAACTTGGAGGTGCGGTTGCATGGGAGGATTTCCAGATGGTCCTCCTTGTTGTGGTCCTTTTGCCCATGAAAAATTTGGATGTCTAGCCCACCCTGGGTTGTATGTGTTCGAGTAAGGATCATTCCCAGGTTTTTGAAAAGTATTCATACCATGTACTTGTTCAGAGAGAAGTTCTGGGGATGCTGCACCAGATGGATAAGAATGCATAGGATGGGCAGGACTAGAACATGTGGCACATGCTTCGACTTGAGCTGTTTGTGGAGGTCCATTATTTAATACTAGCGCATCAACTTTCTTTGTCAGGTTATCAAGCTTGGCGCACAGCTCTGGCACGACTCCTATCTCATATATACCACCTCTCTTTTGTGGTTGGGGACTTCTGTCACCTCTATTTGAATAGTCCCATTGTTGGAAATTTTCGCACAAGGTTTCAAAGAAGTTCCACGCTTCGACATCACTTTTGGTCATGAATGACCCTCCACTGGTGGCATCAACCATGCGACGGTTCTGGGGTGTTAGACCGTCATAGAGTATTGAACTTGTTGCCACTTCTCAAAACCATGGTGAGGACATTTAAGAAGCAAGTCCTTCCATCTTTCCCAACATTCATGAAAGTGCTCGCCCTCTTTTTGTGTGAAGTTAGTAATTTCTCTACGGAGGGCATTGGTTTTGTGAACGGAAAAGAATTTGTTTAAGAACTTCTTAGACAGTTGATCCCATGTAGTAATAGATCCAACTTCTAGAGAATTCAACCATGCTTTCGCCTTATCCTTCAAAGAAAAAGGAAACAGGCGTAGGCGGATCGAATCGTCTGAGAAGTTTTAGAACTTAAAGATGGAGCAAATGTCTAGGAATTCTTTCACATGATGATATGGGTCCTCCTTGTCCAATTCATAAAAGGATGGCAACAATTGTATGACTCTAGGTTTAAGTTCAAAGTATGCTGCCGTAGTGGTTGGCAACACTATGCATGAAGGCGCATTAAATTGGACAGGAGCTGAATAATCTTTGAGAGCCTTAACTTCAGTCTCATTCGCCATTTCAACAGAATTGTTTCTCAATCTTCCACGCAGTGTTCTTTCTATTTTAGGATCAAACGGCGCTAGTTCTATATTCAGAGATCTACGTCCTAGCATAAACTATGTTATTGCAATGTAAGGAAGAAAAAAAAAAACTAAACTAAGAAGCAACCTAAGAGAAATAAAACTAGAACTAGATAAAATTATGTAAGCAATGATTGGAAGACGAAAAAATTGAGATGATCAATGTCTGAAGAATAGGGAGCTCCTCCTTCACTTCCAATTTGGAGATCTATGTTAGAATCAACTTAGAAATTTATGTCAGTACCCTACAAAACATGAAACAGGTTAGTTTTTAAAATCAAGAAAAGAACTCTAAGTTAGAAAAAAAAAAAAATCCTAAACTATGAATTATGATAAGAGAGAATCCTAAATTCAATTTGGAACGAAACAGTCCCCGGCAACGACGCCAAAAACTTGATGTTTTATTTAAACCAACATGATTTAAATGATTTTTAAACTCGCAAGTATACGAATCAGATGCGATACTCAGACGTATTACGAGATCGTTCCCACGAGGACTGGTCGTCACAATTCAAATCTATGACTCTCCTTAACTAATCCAACAAATAATGGAATGAACTACTAAGCACAATTCTAGAAAAAAAATAATTAAGAACAGGGAAGGAAATTCAATCAGAGAAAGAGCACTAGGACTTTTGAATCCACCCCTAATTATCCTAACCCTTGTTTTGTTTGTTGATTTACCTTGATCTAGATTGATACCACTTATTAGAGAAAGCACAGTCTGTGTCCTTAATCGGGCATACAGAATGTCTAATTCTTTTAAGCAATGCCATGAATAACACATCCCATGTCCTTGGTCGGGCACATGGAATGTACAATTCATTAAAGCACCCTGTTTCTTCCTCTATAGAAAACCTGTTCTTGATCAGACACAAGCACCTATAATAAGCATCCAAACAACATCCATATATATATATATACTGTGGTCAAGTTCATAGATGGAGAAGTATAGAATTTAAACCCATAAAGCCCACTTAGAGAAAGAAATAAATTAATTAATATTCAAAGTAAATCAACCAATACAAGAGCTAATCAAATTCGGGGCTTCATCTCAGCCCTAGCTGAGAGATTAGTGACCCATAAAATCCATTAAACAGATGAAATAAAATTCATAAAAAAACAAAACGTCAAACCGATCGATCTTCTCTCTTCTTTCTTCTCTTTCTCCTCTCTCTTCTCTCCCTCCTCTCCCTTGCTTTAGATTTGGAATTCCCTAGTTCTGAATTCCTTTCCCACGTCCAAAACTCCCATTTTATAGCTGCTGGATGGCTGGGGTCGATGGCAGAGTCGTAGGACTCGGAGTACAAATTTTCGCAGCCGTGATCGGTGGGCCTCACAGAGGTATTTTCTGGACAATCCACCTCTTCCATTGGATTCAAGACGAAATTTCAGTCAGGAATGGGTAGTTTTGAATGTCCATTGATGAGGCCCAGAGAAGAAAATACAAAAAGATCAGATTTGAACGTTGCAGAGCAGTCCGTTTGTGGCCTCTGTACCGCGCACGTGTGCACGCATGGGAGTGAAATATCAGCATGGTTTTGAAGCTCTTGAGCCACTCTACAAGATGGACGGCTCAGATCTTCTATACGGGTGACGTACGGGGCCCACTCACTTCCGCAAAAACTGGCAGCGGTCGGACGTTATGCGGACGCCAATCGGCTGTTGTGACGATCAGTGGGTCCCACCTTGATGTTTATTGTGAAATCCAAACCGTTCACCGAATTTCTGTCGAAATTTCGGTCAAAAATATGTATTTTTTCTCTGTTTTGGTCCGGGCCACAGAATATCTTATCACACCGTCCAACCTACGTTTGAACGACTGGATTTAAATCTTGATAATCATTCACTAATCTGCCACCTAGGCAATGGTAACGGCTGCCCCAAGAAGCGGATGGACGGTTCGGATTGATGATTTGATAGCCGCCGTGGACCCACAACTGCGATCCGTCACCGGCAGCGGAAGACGCTGTGACGCTTTGAGAAGGAGCGTGGTCGCCGCGCCGACTGTCTCCGGGCGGCGGTGCAGGTGCACAAATGGCACGGTGCATGTACGCATGGTGTACGCTCACCACATATGGGGCCCAATGTAATGTTTGTGTGAAATCTGTACTGTCCAACCTTTTCTTCTTATTATTTCAACCGTCAAAACCAGATTTGAAGCAGTTCCAGATATCAGGTGGGCCCCAAATTGAAGATTAATGGGCTGATCCACTTCCCGAGATCCTCAATGGCTGAAATTTAATATGTACGGTTAATTTACGGCCCCCATCACATGTATAAAGTTTCGAGTTGATCGGATGGCGAGAAATATGTGATCTTGCATTTTGCACCAATTTCAGGCCTCTTTATCGTGCTTTTCTCAGATCCCAGGCGTGTATATTCTTCACCATTAGTTTTCTGGAGTCCATCCCGTGCTCCGGTGACTTCGGAACGTCAAATCCACGCTTTTAACATCAATTTTCAATCAACGCTCCTGACTTCATCCTGTAACAAAAATACAATTAAAATATGGCATTAAACATTATCATGTACATAAAATAGGGTAATAATCGGGGTCTGATATGCAATATTTGACCCTGATCAGAAGTGTGGAGCTTTCTTGTTCATGGCTTGATGCTTTAGCATAGTTGGATAACTCGTCTTGAGTCACCGACTTGCTTCAGCAATCAGATGCATAGTGGCCAAGCTTGTTGCAATTGTAACATTGGATGTTCTTTGTACTTCCTCGTCTACGTATAAATTTACCTCTACCATTTCCTCTTCCATGGAAATTTATATTTTTCTGCTGATTTTGGCTATGGCTTTATTGGTGTCTGCGCCCTCTTCCTCTTGCGCGATTATTAGCAAAACGTCCACCATGATGTGAACTTCCACGTCCACCATTGTTATTATTCAGAGTTAATCTTGACTCCAAAGCTTATTCCATCGGCATGGAATTGGCATTCTTCTGCATTTGTTGCTCATGAACTTGCAACGATCCCATCAACTCCTCAATGGAGAGTTTCTCGATATCTTTTGATTTTTCAATCGCCACAACCACATGCTCAAACTTGGTTGTGAGGGATTGAAGTATCTTTTCAATAACTCGGACATCTTCAATCTTTTCACCATTTCTTTTCAAATTATTAACAGTTACAAGCAAATGAGAAAAATAATCAGTAATATTCTCACCTTCTTTCATGTGAGTTACTTCGAACTTGGCTCTTAATGTTTAAAGGCGAACCCGCTTTACTCGATGTATACCCTTAAAGATGGTGCCAAGAGTATCCCGTGCTTGCTTGCTTGATATTGCTTCCGCAATCTTTTCGAATGTGGATTCATCCAACCCTAGATAGAGGAGAAACAAAGCCTTATTGTCTCTCTTCCTTTGATTTTTTAGAACGATCTTTTCTTTATTGGTGAAGGAGACTTCTTCTTCCATAGTTGGTTCTTCATATCCATCGGTGACGATCTCCCATAGTTCTTGCGACCCGAACAATGCCTTCATTTGGATGCACCATTTTTCATAGTTGTCCTTTGACAACTTAGGAACCTGCAGCTGGATTGTGCTGGCTATCTTTTCTATTTTCTATTTGTTTTTTTTTTTTTAAATGACTGATTTTTTTTTATTTTTTATTTTTTTTGAAAAATGAAGGGATATAGATGTAATAGAAATTTGAATATTTTTAAAACAGATTTTTTTTTTTTTTTTGTCTAAAATCTGTTTTTTTTTTTTTTTTTTTCAAACAGTTTTTTGCTGCAGTTTGATTTTTTGAAAGAACAGATTTATTTATTTTTTACTACAATCTGATTCTTAAAAAAGAAAAAACAAATTTTTTGGAAACAGATTTTTTGCCACAATCTGATTTTTGAAAAACAGATTTTTTGAAAACAGGGAGTGCAGCAGGACCTTCTCACGGCTAATGAGGCCTAAGGATCAGCAACTTTGATACCACTTTGTTGGATTTATAACCGAACTTCTTCCTCATGTGGCTACAGCTACAGTAGAACAGAAAAAGAAACTGAAACCTTTGAAAAGGAAGAGAGAACTGCTCCTATCTTTTTTATTGTATAAAAATGAACGAATACATGATATCTTTTATAGGCTTTTCTTATTATGTAAACGACTAATCTATCCCTATCTAGATTCATCATAAGGACTGCTAAAGAAAGAAAAGAATCTAGAAAATACCTATTATCTTCACCTAGCTAGCAAACTAAACTTGGAAAAAATCATACACGGCTTTCGATTTTCACCGATCCTCCGCTGTGTCCAACAGGATTTGCATTACATTGATGATTTGACGGGGAAGTCCTGCCGGAGTCAATAGGTATAGGTGCCTTATCTGTTCCATCTTCCAAATATCATCCGGTAGCATGCTGACATATGTACCTCGTAGATCGAGAGTCTGTAAATGGGAGAGGCGAGTTATGGCGGATGGTAGCCTTTCCAACCTTGTACCCCGAGACATAGGTACCTCAAGTAGATTAGATACCCTATTTCATCAGGGAGACTAAAGAGGCCTACATCTCGGAGATCCATCACCCTCAGCAATTTGAAAGCTCCACGGATGATTTTCAATTGCGATTTCTCCAGCATTGGATGCTCATTACCGAAGCGCAACAAAGAGCGGAGTTGTAGAGTGGAGCAGTTAAGAGAGATGGACTTACTGATGTCACCACAAGTAATTGCAAGTCGGTGTGCCTTTGTAGGTAATTCAGGCGCCATGTTCCCATGCACTTCCAGAAATCTCTCCTCCTTCGCTTCTGATATTGAGAGGTCTCGTAGAGGATCATGAATACGGCATGTTTTAACCGTTCCATTGCTCCACCTGCTCGCCACCTGAATCATGCTTCTACTGATGAGCTCATCCAGGTAATCCTCTGCGACATCCTCCATTTCTTCTCCTCCTCTTTTCTGCACGAATCCTTCTGCTATCCACAGCCGAATCAATTGGTAGACATAGATTATAGAGTCTTTAGGAAAAGCTCCAAAATAAAGAAAACAGGGCTGCAAGTAACAGGGCATGTCATGGTAACTCAGGGCCAATATGCCTGAGATCCCTTCTTTACTTTCATTGAGCCACCATTCCACACTTTTAAGCACCTTCTCCCACGTATTCACTGACTTCTCTTTTCTTGATAGGACGCCTCCTAATACTGTGATGCCTAGAGGTAAACCTCTACATTTGGAGACGATCTCTCTCCCCAACTCTTCCAGATTTGGAGGGCACGTAGGAGTAAGATTTCCGGGAAGTGCTTTCTTGCAAAACAGTGACCAGCTCTTGTTTCCATCCAGCAAACGGAGTCGATGGAGTGTACTCTGCGCGTCTGCATGCCTTGCTACATCTTCATTGCGAGTCGTGAGAAGCACTCTGCTGCCATTTTCCGTATCTGGAAATACAGAAACCAAACTGTCCCAAGCTTGTCTGCTCCATATATCATCGATTACCACCAGATATCTCTTCCCTTGTAAGTGCTGAGAGAGTTCCTGCTGCAAGTCTTCCTCACGCGTATCTCTTTTTCATCTCGTTGGAGGGCTCTAAAGCATCTTATAATGCTCAGTAAAAGCTCTCGGACTAGATATTGTTGAGAGACATACACCCAACCATGAAAATCGAAACTCTTCTTTACATGGATGTCATTGTAAACTTTCTTTGCCAGAGTAGACTTACCTAATCCTCCCATACCCGTGATGGAAATAACAGCACGCCGCGCATCTCGTTCAGTCAGCTGCCGCACCAGTGTCTTTGTCTCGTCCTCAAAACCGACCACATCGGTTTCCTCGACGATGGGAGCCATCTTATACCTCCACAGCTGGCTTTGATTTGAAGAAGATGAAGCTTCTCCACCAACTGATATATTGCGGACGCCGTACTGTGATATGTTCTCCTTGATATCGCCGAGCCTTCTTTCTAGGTTGAGGATCTTCTTTCCAATGTCGTGGATTGCTGGTATGCCTTTGATGCAACCAGGAAAACTAGTTAGGCATCTCATAAATCCAGCACTTGTATCTACTCGTCGTTTCTGCTCAATGTTAAAGATGTAAGAGTCGATAACATCCTCAGCATCGTAGGCTACGTCTCTTATTTGATTAACCCAAATCTTGAATCGAGGAAGGCACGCATCCATTCAAGTTTGGTTGGAAGCGATATGATCTGATCATCTACTCCGAGTAGTAAATCTGCTTCCTGCGCTACAAAATCGTTCAGTTTTTGTACGGCGAACTGAACAATACTCTCCATTAATTTTCTCTCTCTCTCTCTCTCTCTCTCTCTTCTTCAGAAGGCTCTTGTCTCGAATTCTACAACTCTTCTTGAAGATACTTCCGTTGCAAAAGCAAAGGTACTCAACCCAGCGCACACGGTTTCCCGTGCCTTAAAATGGAAGCGGATTGGCTGGTGCACCACACATAAACTATATAGCTGTATAGCTGGTGTAGATACGAGCGCCGACGTTTCAAACGAGATCAAAGTTACGTGGTCTCCGCAATAATGTATTTATTATATCCACATTTTTCGAGATGATTTTAGGGCATCAGACGAAAAATAAATCATAACCAAAGCTCAGATGGACAACACCGGAAATAGCAGCGAGGAAAATGCTTGTCAACGTTGAAAAATTCCTAGGGCCCGTTTTCCATCCAATCATTTAATGTCACAAATACATGACTGAAGAGGAAAAACGAATTTCAGGTTGATCTGAAACTTCCGTGACTCTTAAAAGAATTTAAATCCCTGAAGTGTGGTCCATTTGATCTTTAGATTTATCTTATTTTTTGACTTAATTATTAACACGATTTCACCAAATGAATGGACGGTTTGGATAAAACACATACCTCGTAATAAGACCACAGAACTTGCTGACGTCAATACACCAGCTATATAGCTGCTGTGGGGTACACCAGCCTTAAATGTAATTAGTCCAGTACGTCCTGACAACCTCGATAACGAGGTGGCTCTTGAGAATGCTCTGTAGCCCCTGAACGGTGACTTTGCGGAAATCGTACCGTGTACAAAAGATGCTCCGCTCTTATTATACCGAGTAAACTCAGGTGAGCCTACCTTGAATGTAGGTAGTTTATCTACACTGTGTATCCGTTTTTTCATCTAATTTAATGGGTTAAGCTAAAAATTAAAGCATATACAAAGATCAATTGGCTTGTATCATTGGAAAACAATGGGGATAATAATTTCCACGGTTGAAAGTTTTCTTGGCCCTACATTGATGTTTATTTGTAATACAATCTGTTTATAAGATCATATAAACATGGATGAATGGAAAACACAAATATAAGCTTCATACAAAACCTCTTTGGCTCCCAAGAATTTTTCAACAGCAAATGTTCAATTCAACTGTTTCCTGTGGTGTGGTCCATTTAAACTCTGTATATGCCTCATTTTTGGGCTCAATATCTACAATTATCAAGTAATATAGATAGACGGAGCACATAAAATACATAAATCACGATGGACGGTCCACAGAGTTTACTCAGTACGCAGTTACAGAATTACTCACTATGCAATTAGCTTCCCCAGTGCACACGGAAACCCGGTGCCCTGAAATGTAATTGATCCACGTTGTTTTCACTGACTCAAGACAATACTTTAATAAAAAAGTTTATACATCATCGTCAATCGTCAGTAACGAAGTGGCTCCTGATAATGCTCACCGGTAACGAGGTGGCTGTTGACAATGCTTCGTGAACCCCGCACGGTGTATGTGTGGAAAGCGAAGTGTACTCGGTTAGCTCTCATCACACCCTAAACTCGATTGGGCCCACCTTGAATGTATGTGGTTTATCTATGTCGTCTATTTGTTTTTCCATCTAATTTAAGGGGTTGAACTCAAAATTAAAGTATATTCAACAATCAAGTGGATCATACGAGAGGGATAATGATTTCCACTATTGAAACCTTTCTAGGCTGCATAGTGATGTTTATTTGTCATCCAACTGGTTCATAAGATCATACAAACATTGATGAAGGAAAAAACAAATGTAAGCTTGATCTAAAATTTCCGTGGCGGGTAAGAATTTTTCAATGATAGACATTCAATTCAACAGTTTTCTCTCATGTCTATTTTAACATTGGATGTCTCATTTTTTTGATAAAATTGTTGGCCAGAGCGGATAAAATACATGCGGACCTCAAGGGCCTGTTTGATTTTCGAAACAGCGGTGAATACATGGAAATGCGTAATAGGTAATTAAGGCAGTGATACAATGCTGGATTTTACACTTGCTTTTTTGTTTTTTTCAGCATTAAAACCTAAGTCGCTGGCAAATAAATGTGAGGCCCACTGGGATATATGTTGCTTATCCACACCCTTCATCCATTATCCCAGCTTAAATTAGATCATGAACAAAAATATAAGGCATATCCAAAGCTCAAGTGGGCCACACCACTGAATTTAGGGAATCAAACACCTACCTTTAAAAACTTCTTAGGGCTACTGCTTCCTTTGGTACAGGTCACTTGAGTGTTGGATTTGCTTCAATTTTTGGCTCATGCCTCAAAATGTTACACTAGAACCGATGGATGACACAGATACATCATATATATCAAGGTGGGGCCCAAAAATTTAAACTAGTACATCGTTTTGAACAGGTTTCAAGTAGAAATACAAGTTACTTTTCAAAGGGGATGGAAGAATAAATTTTTTTTTCTCATGCCCTAAAAGGAATGGAAAAATGGACAAAGATCTAATATGTACATCATGATGGGGCCCATGAAATTGCATATATCAATACTTCCTCTCTCCATGAAGCAACATAATTTTTTGAGGTGTGAAATTTTTGTGGGCCTCATGATTATAAATTTCTTAAATCTAAACCTTACATCCATTTTTTAGATCATTTAAGAAACAAACCTAAAAACAAGGCAAATCTAAAGCTCAAGTGGACCACACTATAGGAAAAAGTAAGAATTGATGTTAGTGTTGAAAATTTCTTAGGACCTCAAGAGGATCTAATCAAGTTGATATTTGTGTTTTACCCTTTTCTATGTAAAGGCAACCTTATGAACAGGTTAAACGATAAATAAACCTTATGATTAGCCCTAGGGAGGTTTTAACAATAGTTGTTCAATCCCCACTACTTTCTGTGGTATGGTCTAGCTCTGGATGTACCTCAATTTTGGTCTCATGCTCTAAAAGTGTCTAGAAAAGTTGATGGATGGTGTGGATCTAACATAAACATTATGGTAGGACCTAAAGAAGTTCCACATGGTAAAAGTTGTATTGTGTAGCATACAATCCATTCGGCAGAGAGAAATTCTACCTATTTTGTGAGCTAGAGTCTTCGAAAATGAGATGGAGCAATGAGAAGCGTTGGCATTGGGATTTCCTATGCTTTTACCATGAAAAGGAGTTACATCAAACACATATAATTGTTTGATGGAATTTGCATGAAACATGAAGTGCCATACAAAGACCTCCACACTCTCTACTAACAGTGTAAAGAAGTCACCAAAATCAGGAAAGAAGTAAATTCAAACCACCAGACTTCACGAGGTCAATCCAATCTTCTTCTTCTTCTTCTTCTTCTTCTTTTTTTTTTTTTTTTTTTTTTTTTTTTTTTTGACAACCATGTAGATTAAATCATCTAAAACATATTTAATTAGTCTTCATTACATCAATAACATAGAAGATTGGCAACAAATACAGTAGGGTCATTTGCACAAACAACCTAAATTTTACAAGAAAAATAGATAGCTTATATATTCACAACCCCTAAACTTGAAATTAGATGATAAAGTTTTGCCATGCACATACCACACGTGTGCCATAATGGCACATAGGTCCAAGATCCAATCCATCCAATAGGTTGTTCTGAACATGTACATGATTTACCAAAAATAAATATAGCTGTAAGCCCCAATATTGGAAACAGGTGTATGGGTCAGAAAACTTCAACCAAGTTCTTTTCTACCATCTACAATTATTATTTTTTTTAAAACGTGGCTCACCTAATCAATGGATCAATCTTATCATTGGAATAGGGCATCAACATAGTGGTGTGTCGTTCTAATAGATGGATTGGATTTTGTGTGGTTTATACATAGCTTTATTCTGCATGCACATGGGTTAAGAAGGTTCTAGAACACATTCTGGTGGCAGTAGAAATTGAAGAAAAAAAAAAAAAAGAAGAGGAGGAGAAGAAATCCCTCTTTGACACAAACAGAGGATCCGGACCCAGTTGCATATGGACTAGTACAAATCCACATCATTCTTAGAGACCATCCATAAGTTAGTATCCACTCGTCTCCACTGCCATGTAAAAAATCGAAGCAATCAAATGGCTATACTCTATGAACAATCTTGCTCCTACTTTCTTCATGACAGGACTAAATGGAGAGCTTGGATCATTCAATCATTATGAATTCTCCAAGGCATAGGAGATGAATGGACTGAACCTAACAGACAAGACAGTCCGAATAGATGACATGGATGACAAGAAGTCCAAACGGATCCAAATTCTCTGCTTGGCACAAGGAGGAAAATCCTGATTGTTGCATTCTAATTTGGCCACACCATCACAGCTGCATTTAATGCAGCAGGGCTAACAATATTAGTGATGACATGGACCAATCACCATGAAAAAAAAATTGAATCATTATGGTGGGCAGGAAGATCTCCCTGATGAGGGTTGTTTTCCGCATGGTGATGCAGTGCTTGGGGGGCAATCTGTGAGGCTGGTGCGGTGAATGGATTCCAAAAGGGGCCTTACGAGATGTTGGGTGGGGGAGCCAATGTTGTGAAGCATGGCTACAACGAGGGAGATGGTTTGTCTGCTGACATTGTGGGCACCTTTTTTCTTGTCTACACTGATGCCAAGAGAAATGCCAGAGATTCTCATGTGCCTATCCTTGCACATCCGGTAATTGAGTTAGCTATGTTCCTATTGCACTTAGCCACCCTCCCCATCATTCGAAGCAGCATCAACACAGCCAAGAGCCTTTGAGCTGCCATCATCTACAAAAAGGACCATGCGTGGGATGACCATTGGATATTCTAGGTGGGCACATTCATTGGGGCAGCGCTTGCAGCATTGTACCATCAGATTGTGATAAGGTCAATCCCATTCAAGGCTAGGGCTTAGATTCTCTATCATCATCACCCTCTCTTCTAGGGTTTTCTTTCTTTATTAATTTCCTTGTGTAATCCTCTGCGTGTGTGTGTTGAGGGTCAAATATTGCATATCAGACCCCAGTTATTACATGGATTTACGATCATGATACTGTTTAACGGCGTGAAATAACTATGTTTGTGATGCAAGGTGTGTTTAGGAGCTTGGACCAAAACAAGGTACTAAAAGCATGGAATTAACGATCTAATGACACCAAAGCAAGAGACAGACTCTAGAGGACCAAGATCGACTCCCGAGATCCGAGAAAATCGAGAAACTGAAGGTCAAGTGGCCTGAAAGTCAGCAAGAATGCAAGATCACAGGGTTTTCACCATCCAATCGGCTCCGAATTTCATGCTTGAGGACCATAAATGAGCCGTACACGTCAAATTTCAGCTCTTGGATCGCTATGGAAGTGCCGCAACTGACAGATCAGTCTATAAACCGTTGATTCTGGGCCCACCTGATATCTGGAACTGCCTCAAATTTGGTTTCAAAGCCTTAAATAGAGAGACTAATTGAATGAATGGATTGAATTTTGCAAAAACATTACAGTGGGCCTTGTATATGCAGTGTGTACACAGTGCATATGTACACTAGATGTGCACCGACTCTTTTTTCAAACGAATTAAAACACGGAAGCTTCCGTTTCCAAAGACTTTCACAGCGAGAGTCGGTTATCAGTTGTGGGTCCTATACATTGTCCAAACGGACAATCCAAACCGTCCATTCATCCCCTACGGCAACCACAGCCCATGCCTAGCTGGAGGAATTTGAAGAAGTGAAGAGAATGGGATCCTATCCGTTCAAACGTCGGACGGACGGTAGAGCATTAAATCAGGAGGACCACATCAAAAACAACCCAAAATCGGTCATTTCCAACTGAAATTTCAAGTAGCTTCTAATGGACGAAGTTGATTTTCTCGACGATCCCGAATGTGGAAACGGCCCTCTGTATACGCAGTGCGGAAATTCTCTGCACCGACTCCTGTCGCCCACACATCATCCGACCGACCTTCAGTCTCTATAAGAAGCTATCCACGGCTGGAGGTGAGGAGGGCTGCACATTAGTGAGAGAGAGACAGAGAGAGTTACTTTATTTGTTTAATTAGTGTTTTTTTCTTCTATTATTATTATTTTTTTGGAGATTCAACCCGATTATGAGCGGCTAAACCTCTTAGCTAGGGCTAAGAGGTGAAGCTTGTAGTGAGATGGGAGGATCTATTTTATGCTTTTAAGTTAATTTATGAATTGAAGTTGATTTTAGTTGATTATTAAGGGAATACTTTCAGTTTTTAATGGTTTGTTGTGACTGAAATTACAATAGATCTGCGATGGCTTTGAGTATTTTTTTCTCCTTTTTATGTTTATGACGTCAGGAAGCCCTGTTGTTCACCATCGTCTCCTGGGCATGGTCGGATAACGGTACCCTTCCTACACTACAAGAAAACCTACTTTTAACAACAAAAATTTTCGTCGGTAAAAGCTATTTTTTCGTAGGTAAATAGTTTTACTGACGAAAAGTTTCGTCGGTACAAGTCTGACGGTAAATGTATTTACCGATGAAAAAAATTTTCGTCAGCAAAGGTAAGACTTTTACTGACAAATATTTTCGTCGGTAAAAACTAATTTAAAAACTTTTACCGACGATTTTTTTTCGTAGCTAAAAATAATTACAAAACATTTACCGACGAAAATATTCGTCGGTAAAAAATCAACAAAAAACGTTTACCGATGAAAACTTTCGTAGGTAAAAAAAAATTAGAAGCCTTTTACCGACAAACATATTCGTCGGTAAAAATAAGCAAAAAACTTTTACTGACGAAAATTGTCGTAGGTAAAAATAATTACAAAACATTTACCGACGACCATTTTCGTTGGTAAAAATAACCCAAAAACTTTTACCGACGAAACATTTCGTAGATAAAAATAAGCCAAAGACTTATACCAACGAAAATATTCGTTCGTAAAAAATAAGTCAGAAACTTTTACCTACGAAAATTTTTTTAGGTAAAAATATTTACAAAACTTTTACCTACGAAAAGTTTCGTAGGTAATAGTTTTTTTTTTTTTTTCCAATTTCCACCACAAAATTCCTGATATACAACTGTTACAATAAATTTCATCATATTCTTCATGATATACACCTGTTAATATATTTTCACATCCATCTAAACCCAAACTAATAAATCCATCCAAACATAAACTACATTCATCCAAACACAAACAATCTTATCTACATCACATTCATTCATGCATAAATACATATAAGTTTAACATTATGAATAAAAATACAAAAAATCACAAAGATTAATACTAAGCGTGCAGCGAGACCCTGAAATATCTCTGTCATCCGTCGCTCATGCTACACCCGCATCTCCTCCATCCTCCTCCCTCTCCCCGCTCCTCCCTCTCCTCGTCTCCCTCCTCCATCCTCCTCCTCCTCTCCTCGCTCCTCCCTCGCCTCTCTCCAGCTCCTCCCATCCTCCTCTCCTTCTCCTCCTCTCGCCTCCCTCTCTCCATCCTCCTCTCATGCTCCTCCCTATGCCTCTCCAGCTGCTCACTCTGCCTCTCCAGCTGCTCTCTGATGTCATGGACGACGACCCGTAGCTGCTAACCTAAAGTATAGGTTTAGGTTAGCTTATAGGTTAAGGTTTAGGGAATTGAGTTTAGGTTATAGGTTTAGGTTTAGGTTATAGGTTAAGGTTTAGGTTATAGGTTTTGGGATTTGAGAATAGAGTTTAGGAAATGGTTATAAGTTTAGGTTTAGGAAATCGGGTTCGGGTTCTAGATCGGGTTTAGGTTTGGGTTTTCAAGTTTAGGTTTAGGTTTACGTTACGGAGTTGAGATTAGGATTAGGTGTAGGTTTAGGCTTAGGGATTTGAGAATACGTTAAGGTATAGGTTTAGGAAATCGGGTTCGGGTTCGAGATCGGTTATAGTAGGGAATTGAGAATACATTTATGTTTTAGGTTTAGCTTTAGTTTTATATTTGGAGTTAAGGTTATAGTTTAGGTTTAGGGTTTAGGTGTACGTTATAAGTGTAGGTTATAGGTTAAGATTTAGGTTTTGGGATTCGAGAATATGTTTAGCCAGGTTATAAGTTATATAAATTTAGGGTGAGAATAGGTTAAGGTTTAGGTTTAGGAAATCGGGTTCCTGTTTGGGATCGGGTTTAGGTTTGAGTTTTTAAGTTTAGGTTTAGTTTTAGGTTAGGGAATTGAGATCTCGGATTAGGTGTAGGTTTAGGTTTAAGGATTTGAGAATACATTTACGTTTTAGGTCTAGGTTTAGGTTATAGGTTTAGGTTATAAGTTATAGCTTTAGGGAATTGAGAATAGGTTAAGGTTTAGGTTTAGGAAATCGGGTTCGGATCGGGTTTAGGTTTGGGTTTTAAGTTTAGGTTTAGGTTTAGGTTAGGGAGTTGAGATTAGGATTAGGTGTAGGTTTAGGTTTAGGGATTTGAGAAGACATTTAGGTTTAGGTTTAGGGAGTTGAGAATAGGTTAAGGTTTAGGTTTAGGAAATCAAGTTCGGGATCGGGTTTACGTTTGGGTTTTCCAGTTTAGGTTTAGGTTTTAGGTTAGGGAGTTGAGATTAGGATTAGGTGTAGGTTAGGTTTAGGGGATTTGAGAATACATTTAGGTTTTGGTTTAGGTTTAGGTTTTAGGTGTTTAGGTTATACGTTATAGCTTTAGGAATTGAGAATAGGTTAAGGTTTAGGTTTAGAAATGGTTTCGGGTCCGGATTGGGTTTAAGTTTGGGTTTTCAAGTTTAGGTTTGGGTTTTTCAAGTTTAGGTTTAGGTTTTCAAGTTTAGGTTTGGGTTTTCAAACTTAGGTTTAGGTTTAGGTTTATGAATTCCAAGGGTTCAGTTCTGGGTTTGGGTTCTGATTTAGGTTATAGGTTTTAGGTTTAAGTTATAGATTATAGGTTTATGTTAAGGTTTAGGTTTAGGTTATAGGTTTTGGGATTTGAGAATAGGTTTAGGTTATAAGTATAGGTTTATGTTAAGTTATAGGTTAAGGTTTAGGAATCGAGTTTAAAGTTATAGGTTAAGGTTCAGTTTAGGTTATAGGTTTAGGTTAAGGTTTAGGTTTAAGTTAAGGTTTAGGTTTGGGATTTGAGAATAGGTTTAGTTATAAGTATAGGTTTATGTTAGGTTATAGTTAAGGTTTAGGGAGTGAATCGAGAATAGGTTAAGGCTTAGGTTAAGTAGTTAAGATTAGGATTAGGTGTAGTGTTCGTGTTTAGGGATTTGAGAATACATTTAGGCTTTTAGGTTTAGGTTAAGGCTTAAGTTTAGGTTCGATTTAGTTATATGTATAGGTTTCAATTTGAGAATAGGTGTGGAGTTAAGGTTATAGGTTTAGGATTAAGGCTTAGGTTTAGGTTTGGGTTTGGGTTTAGGTTTAGGTTAAGGTTATAAGTTTAGGTTTGGGTTGGCCTTGTGTTAAGGTTAAGGTTAAAGGCCTTAGGTTTGGGTTTAGGTTTTAGGTTAGGAGTTGAGATTAGGATTAGGTGTAGATTTAGGTTTAGGGATTTGAGAATACATTTAGGTTTTAGGTTTAGGCCTTAGGTTTTAGGTTTAGGTTATAAGTTATAGCTTTAGGAAATGAGAATAGGTTAAGGTTTAGGTTTAGGAAATCGGGTTCGTGATCGGGTTTAGGCCGGGTTTTCAAGTTTAGGCTTTAGGTTTAGGTTAGGAGTTGAGATTAGGATTAGGTGTAGGTTTAGGTTTAGGATTTGAGAATACATTTAGGTTTTAGGTTTAGGTTTAGGTTTTAGTTTATAGGTTTGGTTATAAGTTATAGCTTTAGGGAATTGAGAATAGGTTAAGGTTTAGGTTAAGAAATTTGGTTCGGGTTCGGGATCGGGTTTAGGTTTAGGTTTTCAAGTTTAGGTTTAGGTTAAGGAGTTGAGATTAGGATTAGGTGTAGGTTTAGGTTTTAGGTTATAAGTTTAGGTTATAGGTTTAGGTTTAAGTTAGGTTATAGGTTTAAGTTTAAGGAATTGAGAATAGGTTAAGGTTTAGTTTTAGGGATTTGAGAATACATTTAGGTTTTAGGTTATAAGTGTAGGTTATGAACTTAGTTTAAGTTAAGTTATAGGTTATGGTTTAGTGAATGAGAATAGGTTAAGGTTTAGGTTTAGGGATTTGAGAATACATTTAAGTTTTAGGTTTAGGTTTAGGTTTAAGTTATAGGTTTAGGTTTAGGTTTAGGTTTAGGTTATAGGTTATAGCTTTTGAGAATTGAGAATAGGTTAAGGTTTAGGTTTAGGAAATCGGGTTAGGGTTTGGGTTTAGGTTTCGGTTTTCAAGTTTAGGTTTAGGTTTAGGTTAGGGAGTTGAGAATAGGATTAGGTGTAGGGATTTGAGATTACATTTAGGTTATAGGTTTAGGTTTAGATTTTACGTTTAGGTATAGGTTTAGGTTTAGGTCTAAGTTATAAGTGTAGGTTTAAGTTAGGTTATAGGTTAAGGTTTAGAAATTGAGAATAGGTTAAGGTTTAGGTTTAGGTTATAAGTATAGGTTTAGGTTGGGTTATAGGTTAAGGTTCAGCAGGATTTGAGTTTAGGTTAAGGTTATAAGTATAGGTTTTGGAATTTGAGAATAGGTTTAAATATGGTTATAAGTTTAGTTAAGGTTATAAGTTTAGGTTTAGGTTATACGTATAGGTTTAGGCTTTAGGTTATAGGTATAGGTTTGAGTTAAAGTTTAGGATTCGGGTTCTGGTTCTGGTTCGGGTTTAGGTTATAGGTTAAGGTTTAGGGATTTGAGAAAGGTTTAGGTTAAAGTATAGGTTTAGGTTGGGTTATAGGTTAAGGTTCGTGGATTTAAGTTTCAGATCTAGGTTTAGGTTTAGGTTATAAGTATAGGTTTCGGTTTGAGAATAGGTTTAGGTTATAAGTATAGGTTTACGTTGGGTTATAAGTTAAGGTTTAGGGATTTGAGTTTAAGATCAAGTTTAGGTTTAGGTTATAAGTATAGGTTTTGGGATTTGAGAATAGGTTTAGGTTTAGGGTTTAGGGTTGGTTATAAGTTAAGGTTAAGGTCTAGTTTTAGGTTATAAGTACAAGTTTTGGGATATGAGAATAGGTTTAAGTTAAGGTTGTAGGTTTAGGTTAAGGTTGTAAGTATAGGTTATAGGTTTAGGTTAAGGTTTAGGTTATAGGTATAGTATAGGTATAGGTTTAGGTTTTAGGTTATAGCTTTAGGGAATTGAGAATAGGGTAGGGTTGAGGTTTTGGAAATCGGGTTCGAGTTCGGGATCGGGTTTAGGTTTGGGTTTTCAAGTTTAGGTTTAGGGTTAGGTTATGGAGTTGAGATTAGGATTAGGTGTAGGTTTAGGTTATAGGTTAAGGTTTAGGGATTTGAGTTTAGGTTAAGGTTATAAGTTTAGGTTAAGATTATAAGTATATGTTATAAGTTAAGGTTAAGGTTTAGGTTATAGGTTTTGGTTTAGGGTTAGGGTTAGGTTATAGGTTATAGGTTATAGGTTATAGATTTAGGGAATTGAGAATCGGTTTAGGTTATAGGTTTGGGGTTATAGGTTTAGGTTAAGGGTGTGGTACCTGCAAATACAGATATAAACACGGCCTGTCCAAATGGTTAGGCCCCTCCAATGCTATCCATAGGAAATGGACAGCTTCATCATGGTCATAACAGTGGTTCCCCTATGGACAGCTTCATCATGGTCATAACAGTGGTTCCCACCTTCCATGAACCCCCACTCTTCCGGATAGCTCCGACGCACATCCGGGTTTGCTCCATTAATCTCGAGCAAATACAGATATAAACACGGCCTGTCCAAATGGCCAGGCCTCTCCAATGTTATCCATAGGAAATGGGTAGCTTTTTCATGATCATAACAGCGGTTCCCACCTTCCAGGGACCCCCGCTCTTCCGGATAGCTCCGACGCACATCTGGGTCTGCTCCATTAATCTCGAGCAAATAAAGATATAAACACGGCCTGTCCAAATGGCAAGGCCCCTTCAATGCTGTCCATAGGAAATAAACAGCTTCATCATGGTCATAACAGTGGTTCCCACCTTCCACGGTCCCCAGCTCAACATCCGGATAGCTCCGACACACATCCGGGTCTGCTAATTTAAATAAAATAAATTATCAAGATCATTTAAATAAAATCAGGTCCAATCAACAATCTGACCTGGAGGATTCTGTTAGCATTGTTGACGGTACCTCAAACCTTGTTTACATCCAGGTTGCAATCTGTGGCCACTGATGCTATTTGTCTTTCTGTGAAGTTGGCGACAATTTCTACATCAAACCCGACAAAAGCAGCCCTAATGATAAAGAACATTTCAAACAACATTCTGCAACACATTTAAATAATAACTACCTGAAATCATGGCGTTTTCTCAAGATAGAAGTCCAATCCATCCCAACTTGTGCACCTGTTAGGACAAGCAATTCAAACAACATCCTGCAACACATTTAAATGCCTAATCAGTCTCACTCCAGTCTTATATATTGAATGCCTAATGTACAGTCTCTTGAATTGGTGCAAACCATATCTAAATTGAGTGTAATGAATCAAAGAAATCTAATTGATAACAAGAAATGATTATAATCAATGAGTTAAGAAAAATAAAAAGGGAAATCAATGTTAATTACTCCTTGACTTCATTTCTGTGAAGAGAAACTGTACGGCCCATGAACAAATGTATAGTTTACTAACTTTTAGAATCTCATACACATCAGCCTATCGTTCAGTGATCTAGAGCATTGTTCCAATTGGCTCCACCATGAATGAGGGGATGGGGCATGCCCTGAAAATTCTTCGATTAGGTTGATAGCTCACTTTGACATTTATCTTCAAAAGAACATTTGTCAGGCATTGGTCATTGACTCTTTGAGGTGCAATGCATTGAGTGACAATACCAAATTCTGGCAGGTTCTTTTTCTTCCATGGACCTTCAGAAATGGCACAAACTCATACATTAAATGTAAAGTAGAACAAAAATAACAGTATTCATTACATCTGCTCCACTCTAATAGTAGGTGGAGAACGCCTCTACTGAGGACTCTCTTCAAAGTAATCAAATGGCTGATCAATGAATTGAAATATAACAATTTGTAAGGGTCTAAAAAATCTGCAGATGATTACATCTATTTAAAATTTTTTTTTTTTTTTACATAATCCACACCTAAATTGTTTGATGACAAATCAATTATAGATAGGGCAGCCCTATCCATTTTATTTCAAGCAGAAGATGAAATGAAAAGGATAGGGAAAGCAGGTGACCTATTAACCGTGTGGACTAGCAGGCAAGAGCAAGCTATAAATAAGTGTCAATCCTCATGCAAAAGCCATGGCTAAAACCAACTTGTGCAAAACTAAAATAAATGAAAACATTTCCTTTCCGATCAATAAAATGCTTCGACTAGCATTTTTCTTTTAACATTTTTCTCCAACTCAATTCAACCGATAGTTGCCAGCCTATTCAATCCATAACTGGTAATTTTGTTTGTTTTGGGCTTTGTTTTTTCTTATATAAAAGAAATCTACAGCATTTTGGTCATTTTGGAACAACTCAAGAGGCAAGTCTCGCCATGATCAGGCTATGTACAAATTATGTAATCTAAATTATGAGCATGCTCTCTCTTGAAATCCAATTCATATAGTGTTTGGCTGCATATGGTAGAAAATGATTATGGCTTGGAATGTGGATGAATATGAACCAAAAACTCACTTGGAAATACTTGGACATTGCATGTGGCATGCAAGAACTTCAAATCAAATAGTACTAAATTAAGGAATTAGCAAACCATCTTATGATGATTTGCTAATTCCTAGCAATTTGGGAGCTCAAACCATCTGATTTGAAGCTCATCTTTTGCATATCGTGGGAGCACACCAAAGCGAGCTTTCTTTGTTGCATCAAATGAGAAGATTAGCTTCCCACCCT
Organism: Magnolia changhungtana; assembly: GCA_030180095.1. Taxonomy (NCBI): domain Eukaryota; kingdom Viridiplantae; phylum Streptophyta; class Magnoliopsida; order Magnoliales; family Magnoliaceae; genus Magnolia; species Magnolia changhungtana. The sequence goes on along the minus strand of JASAUF010000027.1, from coordinate 526,409 downwards.
TCACCATTTCCTAAAAATAGGAGTAAAGCAAGCAAAGAATTCTAGTTAATGTAATGGAACTAGCTTCACATATCAAACTTCTCCAACCTACACCAAAATAAAAAGATAACTATTTCCATCTTAATAATTACCACAACAATTGGATGTTATCCTACAAGGCATTGAATTGGTTTACAAGCACACTAGAGTGAAGATATAGGTCAACTGAATAAAAAATCAATGGAAAATAAAAAACAGATTGACTGAAGATGTATGTAAATTAAATTGGTTTTGAATTTAAGATGTACAATTTTAGATAAGACGTAGAAATTCATAGATAAATTGGTACGACATTTAAGATACAAATAAGTTCGTGAAATCAGAGAGTTGTTTTCCACTTCAGCCAAACTAAATTTAAATCAACATAATTCAGCTTCTGAAAATGGCTTTTCTGTTGTAAGAAAAAATCAAATAAACTTTGATCTAGACTTTTTTTCTAGATGAATGGAAAGAAATTATAGTAATTAGCATTTTCTAACCATTTGATCTATAGACTTTTTTTTCTGGATCATACCTGTATAGTTTTCTTGACCATACAGAAACAGGTGAAGGATCAACTAATGATGATTGGGATGGGCTATGGTGCAGATGCTGGAGATGAGAGACTACATCTCCACTGCAACTTGAGGACCAACCTAGCAGACCTCTATAAGTTAAATTAGTTGCAAGTCTTGAAAATTTTGCCAATGAAGCACAACATGCTCCCTTGCAGACCGATGCAGTTCCATAAGTATCATGAGGTGTCATCTTACCCAAGTTCTTGGTCTTGATTGAATCCTTGTTCATTTGCAAGTGTTTTGTGTCTATAAAATATCTCATCGTACACAGGGAAGAAAATTCAACAGCAGATAACTTGGCCCTTTTTTTTTTTGAAAGCTAACTTGGCAGATAATTCATATAGATAGAGAGAGAGAGAGAGAGAGAGCTCGGATACAGACCGGAGGTTCTGTAAGATACATGATTTGAACAACTGTATCTTGTTCTAGTTCGTCCTCCTTCATAGGATGGTAAAAATCTGCCAGAAGAGTGAAACTCAGTGTCAAAATAACACTCAGCAGCATTTAGTAGCAGAGAGGATCACAATATTACAGATAGCTACTTCCACAACTGTTTGAACCCATTATTCCATGAGATGCAGTTCATGAAACAATCTCATGAAGGTGGAGTTAACCCTTATCTATCCATCCAAAATAAGGATACAAATTTGCAATATCAAGTTGAAGAATTTTACACAAAAACCCAGATTTTCTAAATAACCAGAACTTATGCCATAAATATCAAATAGATGCAGCAATCCAGCAAAAGAAAAGGAGATGAATTACAACACTAAAGTTTAACTCTGTTTCTCAACAGTAGATGTAGGAGCCCCTTTAACAAGATCCAGAATGGCAGTTCCTTTGGCGGGTCTGGCGATTTCTTCATATCCTCGTAAATTATCATGGCATCAGCAGGTGAGCCGTATTTCAAGAATCCCCTGATTGCTTCAGCATGTGTCTGAGCATGCCTATTTGCCATATGACTGTTCCTCATCTATCCGTTGATCAAATGGCCCACACATGGAAATATTTTACGCTTTCCTAAACATTCCCGTGGAATCCACCCTAAAATTCGAAAAACCCTAAATCGACATTGAGATTGAGAGAGATTAAGAGAGAGAGAGAGAGAAATACCTCAATGTTCCCGGAGATTTAAGCCTTCAACCATGGATTCAGAGAGAGCGAGAGGGCATGCGTAGGTAGGGCGGTCGGCAACGGGATCTTGAGTGGGGGGATAGACAGAGATACAGTGGGAAGAGAGATCGAGCAAGGAAGAGAGAGAGAGAGGAGGGAGAGAGATTGACAGTTTGAGAGAGAGGAAGGAGAGTTCTATAGGAAGGGAGAGCGTAGGAGAGAGGAGAGCGTATGAGAGAGGGGTTGAAACAGAGCTGGTTAGGGCTGGTTAGGGCTGCCCTAACCAGATTTCGCAGATGGGAATGGGGTTGAGCAGCCGGACTCGCCACTGCAGTGACGTCACCAAGTTCTGTGGACCCCATTATGATGTATGTGTTATATCCACAACGTCCATCCATTTGTAGATATTATTTTAAAACATGAGCCAAATAATGAGGCAGATCCAAAGCTTTAGTGGACCACACCACAGAAAACAGCGGGAAAATTGATGCCCACCGTTGAAACCTTCCTAAGGCCCACCATGATATTTTTTTTTTTTGAAATCCTAACCTGTTAAAAAGTTAAAAAATACATTAAAGAAGGCAAAATACAAATATTAACCTGATCGAAAACTTTTATGGCCTTTAGAAGTTTTTAACGGTGGCGTCATTCTCCCCACTGTTTTTTGTGGTGGGGTCCACTGGAGATTTGGATGTGACTCATTCTTTGGATCTTACGCTAAAATGATCTCTCCAGATGGATGGATGGATGGTGTGGATACAAAAAATACATCATAGTGCGGCCCACAGAACTTGGTGACATCACTTCAGTAGCAGTCTCGCTGCTCAACTGTCAGTAGCCAATCCGCGTCCGGGAATGGGCTAGGTGACGTCAGCAAGTTCTGTGGGTCCATCATGAGGTATGTGTTATATCCAAACCGTCCATCCATATGGCGAGCTCGTGGTAAGACTTGAGACGAAAAATAAGACAGATTTAACTATTAAGTGGACCACACGATCAAAAGAAGTGGGGAATTGAACATCTACCATTGAAACCCTTTTGGGATCACAGAAGTTTTGGATCAATAAGAAATTTTTTTTTTTCCTCTTCATCCAGGTCTTTGTGACCTTATGAACAGATTGGATGGAAAATAAACGTTATGGTGGACCCCTGTTGGTATTTGTGGTGTGGTCCATTTAATCCTTGGATATGATTCATTTTTTAGATAATTTTCTAAAATAATCTCGAAAAATGGATGAACGGTGTGGGTTGATCCCAAATTTTTAGTAAATCCAAAGCTCAAATGGACCATGCCACACGATACAATGTGGAATAATGATTTCTGGCGCTGATACCTTCCTTGGGCCCATAGTAATGTTTATTTGTCATCCAACATGTTCATAGTATCGAAAAGATATGAATGAAAAGAAAACACAAACATCAACTTGATCCAAAACTTTTATGGCCTCCAAGAATTTTTCAATGGTAAAGGTTCAATCACACTATTTCTTATGGTGTGGTCCACTTGAGCTTTGGATATGCTTCTTTTTTATTTTTTAGACTTCAAATTATCTATTAATATGGATTAATGGAGTAGATAAAATAAATAAATAATTGTGGACCCCATAGAGTTTACTCAATATACTAAGGGTAATGAGTAACTCACCTAAATGTAGTGGAGAGGGGTTTCATTATATTATTCATAATCATATATTGGGTCTGCTTAAATGTGATTCACATATCCAACCCACTCATTATGTGTGTCCCACTTGGATGAGGGGTTAGACCAAGTTTCAGCCACATCCAAAACTCATGTGGGCCCCACCAAGTGTTTTTATATTTTTTAGGATGTCTTCATGTAGTTTTAGATTGTATGGCCCACCTAAGTTTCATATAAGGATGATTTTTGAGATATCTCATAAGCTAAAGGGGACACATCAAATACACGATGTTGATGTTCGACACACATCATGATGGGCCCCACAAAACTTACTAACATTAATTCTTAGGTTCTCAAGGTGTTAATAAGTTGGGTCACAATTTTGACTATAATATTTGGCCCATTTTGCATGTCTGGTCCATTCACTCTATTTTACTAATCATTACCCTCAATTTGACTAGTTACTTGCCCCGATCATGCTACATATGAGAAAGATATTGGGCAAACAAGATTGATCAACAATTTGAGTGAATTTTGATTTAAACATCTGAAGTTATTTACTCTTCAATCTGGACCAATCAGATTGTCCAAAAACAGTTAAAGGTTGTTCATAATATCAAAAATAAAGAATGAATAGAAAACACAAACATCAGCTTGATCCAAAACTTCTATGGCCTCCAAGAAATTTTAAATGGTAGAGGTTTAATCACACTATTTCCTGTGGTGTGGTCCACTTGAGCTTTGGATATGCTTCCTTTTTGTTCTTTAGACCTCAAATTATCTGTTAACATGGATGAACGGAGTGGATAAAATAAATAAATAACGGTGGACTTTATAGAGTTTACTCTGGTAAGGGTAACGAGTAACTCACCTAAACGTAGTGGAGAATGGTTTCCTTAAAACATTCATAATCATATATTGGGTCTACCTAAATGTGATTCCAATATCCAACCCACTCATTATGTGTGTCCCACTTGGATGAGGGATCAGACCAAGTTTCAACCGCATCGAAAACTCATGTGGGCCCCACCAAGTGCTTTTATATTTTTTAGATGTCTTCACATAGTTTCATCACACACTGCTAGAGGATGCTGTTGGAGATAAAATGAAATGAAAGAAAAGAGAGATGGTTTATGTTATTTAATGAGATAAAATATTTTAATCTCTTGATCCATCATTTAGTTCTTACTTTTAATCTTAGTCGTCTAATCAATGGTCTGAAAAGATATCGATTGTCTTATGTCTAATTAGTTGCATGAAAAAAAAAAGTACACTTTTGGGACAATCCTAACCATCTAATTAATGGGTTGAATCTCCATTTTTACTGATATCCACGCCGTCCATTCATTTTTATAGATCACTTTAGCGGTTAATCTAAAAAATGAGGCAGATCTAAATCTCGGGTGGACCACACCATGGGAAAATAGTAGTGATTGAATCTTCACCATTAAAACCCTCTTAGGGCCCACTTAATGTTTATTTGATATCCACGCCGTCCATTTATTTTTACAGATCACTTTAGGAGTTATTCCTAAAAATGAGGCAGATCTAAATATCAGGTGGACCACACTATGGGAAAATAGTAGTGATTGAATCTCCGCCATTAAAACCCTCTCAGGGCCCACTATAATGTTTATTTGACATCCTTCAGTCATACAGACCTGGATGAAGGCAAATTACCAAAAAAAAAAAAAAAACACAAATATCAGCTTGATTAAAACTATTGTGGTCCCAGTAAGTTTTTAATGATAAGCGTTCAATCAACTCTGTATGTGGTCCACTTGACATTTAAATCTACCTCATTTTTTGGACAAATACTGTTAATCATATGGAAAAATAGATGGACAGAATGGATGTAATAATAAATCATGGGTGGTGGTGTGGTCACTAGCCAATCCCTTTCCTGATGGAAATTAAATAAAAATAAAAATTCTCACTGTCTAATAAAATTTTTTATAACCTGCGGTGAGCTTGGGCAGGCAATTGGACAATCCCAACCGTCTAATCAAAGCCCTGAAACAAATCTCATCGTCTAATCAATTGTGAAAAAAGATATAAACCGATCATAGAAAAAAAAAAGGCCTGAAACAAATCTCACCGTCTAATCAGTGGTGAAAAGGATATGAAACGTTCAAAAAAGAGGATGGAAACAAAAATATAACACTTATACCGTCGAAAATTTTCATTGGTGAAAAGCAAAAATTGCGGGAAAAATGTTTTCAACATTCTTTTTCATGTGATATTACAAATCATTTAAATATTACTTTTTAATTATATATATATATATATATATATAAATTTTACTCATATGATATAAAAACTATATATATATATATATATATACAAATTATTAAAAATATAACACTTTTACCGACGAAAATTTTCGTTGGTAAAAATATTATTCCCGACGGTTTTGGTTCGTCGGTAAAAGTCAGAGAAATTCTTTTAAATAGACCACTTTTACCGATGACCATTTTTGTCAGTAAAACTATTATTCCTGACGATTTTTATTCGTCGGCAAAAGGCAGGGCGAAAAATTTTCACACTTTTACCGACGAACATTTTCGTCGATAAAAATATTTCCCGACGGTTATGGTTCGTCGGTAAAACTCTTACTGCGAAACTTTTTCACGACAGCGGGAAAATGTTCTAAACTAAAAATTAGATCATTATTCCCGACAAAACGATTCATCGGTAAAAATCTCAGTGGAATGCACTTTTACCGACGAATATTTTCGTCGGTAAAAATAGTATTCCCGACGGTTTTGGTTCGTCGGTAAAACTCTTACCGCGAAACTTTTTCAAGACGGCAGGAAAATTTTCCAAGATAAAAATTAGATCATTATTCCCGACGAAATTATTCATCGGTAAAACTGAGTAGATAATTTTCCATCTAAAAAATATTACACTTTTACCAACAAAGTTTCATCGGTAAAAACATTATTCCCGACGGTTTTGGTTCGTCGGAAAAAGTCAAGGTGAAAATTTTCTAAATAGACAACACTATTACCGACGAATGTTTTCGTCGGTAAAAATATTATTCCCGACGGTTTTGGTTCGTCGGTAAAACTCAGCGTGAAAATTTTCTCACTGAAAAGTACAACACTTTTATCGATGCAAATTTTTGTCGGTAAAAGTGTTTTTTGCTTTTTACCAACGAAAATATTCGTCGGTAAAAATCTTCGCGGGAAAATTTTTAAAATAGCGCGAAAAATTTTCTATGTTAAAATTTAACACTTTTACCGACGAAAATTTTTGTCGGTAAAAATATTATTACCGACGAAAAAAAATTTCATCGGTAAAAGTGCAGTTTTTCCTACGAAATTTTTTTCGACGGTAAAAATTTCGTCGGTAAAAGTGTTGTTTCTTGTAGTGCTAACCCTCATAGCATGTTGATTAGTTGGCAATTAGTTTAATTCTGTTGTTTGCTTTGCCTCTTGGGCATGGTTTGGTGATGGAATCCATTCTAATTCATATACCTTTCATCTTTTGAAAACTATATCAACAGTCGTTCAGTTAATTTCCATGATTCGTGAAGCAGGCGTAAGATTTTCCTGATCTCTACAAGTGGATGCTCTGAATCCCTAGTTTCTCTTCTCTGAATTCCTAAGTTTTAGATAATTATTTCACCATTATTCATCAAATTACACTCAATTTAGATTTCATCTCATTCTAGTTCTAGTTCTAGTTAGTTTCAGATAACGTACAGGTATCAGTCCCTTGGGATTCGACCTCGGTCTTACCGAGTTTATTACTGTTCACTCCCCAAGTATAGGGTTGTGATGTAGTAATAAACTCGGTAAGACCGAGGTCGAATCCCACGAGGACTGGTTGTCACAATTCAAATCTATGATTCTCCTTAACTAATCCAATGAATAATGGAATGAATTACAAAGCACAATTCTATGAAAAAAAAAACAATTAAGAACAGGGAAGAAAATTCAATCAGAGAGAGAGCACTAGGACTTTCGAATCCACCCCTAACTATCCTAACCCTTGTTTTGTCTGTTGATTCACCTTGATCTAAATTGATACCACTTAAATAGAGAAAGCACAATCTGTGTCCTTAATCGGGCATACAGACTGCTAATTCCTTTAAGCAATGCCATGAACAACAAATCCCATGTCCTTGGTGGGTACATGGAATGTACATTCATTAAAGCACCTCTGTTTCTTCCTTCTATAGGAAACTTGTTCTTGATCAGACACAAGCACCTGTAATAAGCATCCAAACAACATCCATCTATATACTTTGATCAAGTTCATAGATGGAGAAATATGGAATTTAAACCCGTCAAGCCCACTTAGAGAAAAAAAACAAATTAATTAAAATTCAAAGTAAATCAACCAATACAAGAGCTGATCAAATTAGGGGCTTCATCTCAGCCCTAGCTGAGAGATTAGTGACCCATAAAATCCATAAAAAATATATTAAATAAAATTCATAAACAAAACGTCAAACCAATCGATCTCTCTCTCTTCCTCCTTCTCTTCCTTCTCTTTCTTCTCTCCCTGGCTCTGAATCTCCAATTCCCTGGATTTGAATGGCTTTCCCACGTCCATAATCCCTCTTTTATAGTTGTTGGAGAGCTGGGGTCGGTGGCAGAGTCGTAGAAGGACTCGGAGTACAAATTTTTGCAGCTGTGATCGGTGGGCCCTACAGAAGTATTTTCTGGAAAATCCACCCCGTCCATTGGATTCAGGACGAAATTTCAGTCAAGAATGGGTGGTTTTGAAGGTCCATTAGTGCGGCCCACAAAAGAAAATACAAAAAGATCAGTTTTGAACGTCACAAAGCAGTCCGTTTGTGGCCTCTGTACCGCACACTTGTGTACGCATGGGAGTGAAATCTCAGCATGGTTTTGTAGTTCTCGTGGCTCTCTACAAGATGAACGGCTCGGATCGGTCGTACGGGCGATGTGTGGGGCCCATAGCCGTTCGCAAAAACGGACAGCGACCGTTCCTTCGGCGGCCGAGAAGAACAGAGACGCGATTCGCCGCGAAATGGTGGGGTCCACTATGATGTTATCTTGGGAAATCCACTCCGTCCATTGGATCCCTCTCGAAAAACCGTTCGGAAGGGATCAGTTCTGAATACCTATTGATGCAGCTCACCTGATTTCTTCTCCGCCGTCCAAGATGCTTTTGAACGGTTAGATTTCCATACTCGCTCTCATTTGAGATTCGGCCACCTTGCACGTTGATGATATCGATACCAGAGAGACAATGGACGGTATGGATCGGCAATTTGATGGACGATGTGGGGCCCACAACCGAAACCCATCGGTCGTTTTGCGGACGCTGGAAGCCGCAGCTGCTGTTGAGGGAGGAAGCGCGGGTCACGGTCGTTTGACCGAGGAGGCGGTTCGGTGTAGCGCCAACAAGACGCATGCGCTTTATGCACATGCTCAAGCATGTGGGGTCCAATGCAATGTTCTGGAGAAATCTGCACCGTTCATCCTTTTCTTCATATAATGTCAACCGCCGAAATCAAGTTTGAGGCAGTTCCGATTATCAGGTGAGCCTGAAATCAACGGCTTATTTAGCTGATTTGTCAGTTGGGACACTTCCATAGTGATCCGAGGGTTGAAATTTGAAATGTACGGTTAATTTATGGCCCTCATCCCATGTATGGAATTTTTAACTGATCGGATGGCGGGAACCATGTGATCTTGCATTCTGGACCCTTTTCGGGCTCCTTTGGCTTGCTTTCCTCAGATCCCAGGCGTGTAAAATCTTTATTATTGGTTCTCTGGAGTCCATCCCGTGCTCAGGTGGCTTTGGATCATCAAATCCATGCTTTTAATCCTCTTTTCAGTCCAACGCTTATTATTACATCCTGCAAGGAAAACACGATTAAAATATTCCATTAAGCCTTATCAGGTATGTAAAATTAGGCAATTGCTGGGGTCTAATATGCAACATTTGACACTCATCAATTACTACATCACAACCCTGCACTTGGGAAGTGAACAAGTTTTCGGCACCGTCGCCGGGGATTGACGGTTACGTTTTTTGAAATTAATTAGTTTTGGGATTAGTTTAAGATTAGGATTTTATAACCTTAGATTTTAGGTTTAGTTTTCCTGATTTTTAGAAACTATCCTGTTTTTCCTGTTTTGTAGGATTCTGACAGTCTTCTAATTTGGTAATCCCTTCCTAAGTTTTCAACTTTTTCTATTTTTAGAATTAGGATTTCTAATTTAGAATTTTCTAACTTTAGGTTTAGAACTTTCCCCTTTTGTTTTTAGAAACTAGTTTAGTTATTTTTCGTTTTAGAAACTCTTCCTAATTTTAGAAACTAACTTTCTATTTCCATCTTAGAATATTTTTCTAACTTTAGAATTTCTATTTTTAGGAACTAATTTCTTTTATTTTCTTTTGCAGGATTCTAACATAAGAACTTCCAACCTGGTAACTCCTTTCTAATTTTCTCTTTTTATTTTTAGATCTCTTATTGTTGTAGGATTTTTCCTTTTATTCTTAGGATTAGATTTAGAATTAGGGTTTTACTATGCAAGAGTTGGAACGTATGTATGTAGAGATGGCCAAGAAATCTTGGGAAAGTTTTTTGATGTATGATGATAATGATGGAAAACATCCTATACCTCAAATATTTTCTAAAAATTTCTTCAACCAATCGAAACATGATGCTCCACTGATTAAAAAGTCCTTCGGTGATTATTTGCGGGAAAATAATTGCATTCCACAAATTAAGAAAACAGTATATGATTATTGGAATGATGACGCGTATCAACTCCCGACCTATAACCCATATGACTATGATCAGTGAAAATATCAACATTGGAGAGATGAACCGCCAATTGATTTTAATGATTATTCTCTTGGATACCCTATCTTTGAGAATCAACCAAAAACGATCCAAGAGAACTCATTTCAGCATAACAAAGAGTGTCTGCTTGTGGAAATTAGAAAAACAATGGAAGCACTCAATTCGTGCCTCGAGAGGATAGAGGAAGCTCGCTCATCCTAACTATAATCCAATCAAGAAATACAATACGAAGAAAGTGATCCTCACTCACTTTTGACAAAATTTGAAATTTGGAATGAGGAGTTGGATTCCATTAATGAGCATACGATTCAATTCCCCGATGAGTTGATCTCAATGACTGTTCAAAAGAATGGTGGAGATACATGGGTGTCTTTCAAATAGAGTGATGATGACACACCTTCCTTACATAACACACAGGATCTCAATGATGAGGTAGAGGTTAGTTTATTCAAACCTCAACCGAATCTAGGAATAGAATGTGAGGAAAGCGATCCCATCCCAAGTGTGCACTGCACAGAATTAGACAATGATGCGTATTGGGATGATGATCATGAACGTGCAGCCCAAATTTTCCTAGAATCAATCTCAAGTTTGGTCCAGGACAATGATCAAGACGTACACGAAGTGATCGGTCATAATGAGCCACTCCCTTCACTTGACATGTCTGATTTAAAGGTGGAGGATGAGCTCCTTACAACCGACCCTTCTAACTCTTGTGAAACATGTTTGGACCACTCCTCTGAATCGAATGATGATGTGATTTGGGAGAAGGACGAGTTGCCTGCTACGACCCTAAAATTTGAAACCACTCGGTTGAGGCCACCATCTAAGTTGTATATTTCTGACAATTCAACGCCTTGATTAAGTAGTTTCAATAAACCAAGTGATCACATCAATGCTTCCCCTATTGATTTTCAATCTGTCTGTGCAGGACTGGAGCAAGAGAGCGTACATCCGTCCACTGTCAAGGATGATGGATTCCTTGGGCAGATCATCACGAGCTCTAATGTGGAAAATCAGTTACACTCAGCTGAATTTTCCAACTCTTGGGATTGCTTGGCACACTTTGCAGATTCAAACGATCCCATCTCAAAAGATAAAGTAGATGCCTTGTAAGACAACATCTCGGTAGTCATCACTGACCGAGAGAACTCTTACTCTGAAGCCCCTCCTTCCCCAGACTCTGAATGTTTACCATTAAAGGAAGAGGAGCTGAAAATTAAACCGAAGAGTGAAACTTCAAAATATGTTGAGACTACATCACTTTTTAAGAAGTTTTTTGAACTTTATTTACTCATAGTCTCTAGTTCACCATGGGCTACTAACGTTGAAACTTTTTCTGTCACAAGTGAACCATATATACTCTGGATACCTCAAGCAATTCAATGAAAAATTTCTTATGAGGTACATAAGTCTCTCTAGAAAGTCATGCTCCAGGGCGCCCAAGCCTATTACAAAAAGGGTTTTTGGATGATCTTGTTGAGGAACTTACTGAGAAACTTATCAAGATACTGGCCAGAAGAGAAACCTTGCAGCATGATTGAGTAGTTTTTCTCTACTTTCATAGGACTAGGATAGTTTGCTTTATGCTGTTCTAGGTTAGATGGTTTTATGCCATTAGGTTAGTTTGCTTCATGTATTGTTTTAGGATAGTTTACTTTCATGTCTTCATTCTCGTGCTGACCAGCTTTCATACTGCTATCTCTTGGAAAGTCTCTTTCTCGATTCATTATCCAGGTACTATCTTCCCATCACTTTTCCTTTACTTTCTTTGTCCTATGTGCATTGCATGCTCATATCTTTTATATTGAGGACAATGTAGATTTTAGGTTGGGGGGTGGGAGATTAGGTTCTTAATCAGTATTTTCTTAGTCTTGAGCAAAAATTGTGAAAATTTTTAAAATTTTCTAAAATTTCTTGTGAATTTGAAACGATTTTGAGGGATAGTCGTGATTTTAGAATTACAAGATAAGTGGTGTTGGTGATTTATGACTCTTGGACTCAGTTATCTTTTAGCTTTCACAGTGAGTTTGAATTATTAATCCATGATGAGAAGTTTCAAACATTGATTAAACCATGATTTCACAGGTCACATCTTGCTTACACATAAAGGTTTTATTTTGATATTGAAAGGTTAACTTGGTAATCACTAAGCATGTAAGGAACTAGCTTGAAAAATTTACCCGTCAGGATCAATTGAAGAAAAAGAAAATATCTATAAAAAAAAAAAAAAACACAGATACCTTTAGAAAAGGTTGGGCGAATACTCTTCACCATAGGTTTACTCCCTATAATTAGTGTAGATTTGATTCCTCATGGATAATATTGATATATAGAAAAATGTTTGGGTGTACGGTCTTCACCATAGGTTTGCTCCCTATAGGTGAGGATTTGATTCCCCTTCTTGGCGTTACTTTTGATGGAAAAATCAAAAGCTAGAAGAATGAAAAGATGATCTTTAAGGCAAGTTTTGGTTATCATGAATTCTCTGGTTGGTTACCAATGATGTTATGAAATGACGAATTGAATCTTAATGATGATAAGTCGAGATTACACTATACACCCATGGAACTCAATGTTTAGAATTAGCCTAATTGATGGATTAATATTTTGAACTTGACTATGAAGTTTACCGTACACTTGAGCTCAGGAGAAATTAATGCCCAACATTCATGAATCTTAAAATTCTAGCATCTGGTTTATTTTATTCAAAAATCACTCGAGTTCATAGAAATTGTCCTATGACTCTCAACTTATTTTTCGCATGTTTTGCTCGGGACTAGCAAGATGCTGGTTGGGGGTTGTGTTAAGGGTCAAATATTGCATATCAGATCCCAGTTATTACCTGGATTTATGATCATGATACTGTTTAACAGCCTGAAATAACTATGTTTGTGATGCAAGGTGCGTTTAGGAGCTTAGACCAAAACAAGGTACTAAAAGCATGGAATTAACGATCTAATTACACCAAAGCAAGGGACAGACTCCAAAGGACCAAGATCGATGCCCGAGATCCGAGAAAATCGAGAAATTGAAGCTCAAGTGGCCTGAAAGTCAGCAAGAATGCAAGATCACAGGGTTTCCACCATCTGATCGGTTCCAAATTTCATACATTGCCTGAGGACCACAAATTATCCGTACACGTCAAATTTCAGCTCCCGGATCTCTATGGAAGTGCCCCAACTGATAGATCAGTATATAAACCATTGATTCTAGGCCCACTTGATATCTGGAACTGCCTCAAATTTGGTTTCAAAGCCTTAAATAGAGAGACTAATTGAATGAATGGATTGGATTTTATAAAAACATTACAATGGGCCCTGTATATGCAGTGTGTACATAGTGCATATGTACACCAGATCTGCACTGACTGTTTTTTCAAACGAATTAAAAAAGGAAAGCTTCCGTTTCCAGAGACTTTCGCAGCGAGAGTCGGTTATCAGTTGTGGGTCCCATACATTGTCCAAACAGACAATCCAAACCGTCCATTCATCCCTTATGGCAGCCACAACCCATGCCTAGTTGGAGGAATTTGAAGAAGTGAAGAGAATAGGATCCTATCCGTTCAAACGTCGGACGGACGGTAGAGCATTAAATCAAGAGGACCACATCAAAAACAACCCAAAATCAGTCATTTTCAACTGAAATTTCGAGTAGCTTCTAATGGACGGAGTTGATTTTCTCGAAGATCCCAGTAGTGGCCCCACTGATCATCACATGTCCGTGTAATTCGAAGCAGATAATGAAATTGAAAGCAGAGGCGTTGGATTCGTGTGGCCACAAACATGATTTTATCGGATGATCAGAGCCGACTAGTAAGTCCAGGGAAGGAGTTCAACAAGAACCATGGTGTTCTTGTGCAACCACGCACAAGAACAGGATCGGAAGATGGACCTGCAAAACGTCACGTTGATTGATATTACGGCCCACCTAAGATTTGGATTCTTTCCAGATTTCGGCTCATGGCCTAAATTGGTCCTACAAATCCATTGAACGGCCTGGATCATCAAAAGAACAACTCTAAATCAGCCCCATCAACATTAGCACTGAATGTGGAAACGACCCTCTGTATACGCAGTGCGGAAATTCTCCGCACCGACTCCTGTCGCCCACGCACCATCTGACCGACCTTCAGTCTCTATAAGAAGCTATCTACGGCTGGAGGCGAGGGGGGCTACATGTTAGTGAGAGAGAGAGACAGAGAGTTGCTTTATTTGTTTAATTAGTGTTTTTTTTATTTTTTTTTTATTTTTTTGGAGATTCAACCCGATGAGCGGCTGAACCTCTTAGTTAGGGCTAAGAGGTGAAGCTTGTAGTGAGATGGGAGATTCTATTTTATATTTTTAATTTAATTTATGAATTGAAGTTGATTTTAGTTGATTGTTAAGGGAATACTTTCAGTTTTTAATGGTTTGTTGTGACTGAAATTACAATAGATCTGCGATGGCTTTGAGTGTTTCTTTCTCCTTTTTATGTTTATGACGTCAGAAAGCCCTGTTGTTCACCATCGTCTCTTGGGCATAGTCGGATGATAGTACCCTTCATAACCCTCCTAACATGTTGATTGGTTGGTAATTAGTTTAATTCTGTTGTTTGCTTTGCCTCTTGGGCATCGTTTGGTGATGGAATCCATTCTAATTCATATACCTTTCATCTCTTGAAAACTATATTAACGGCCGTTCAGTTAATTTCCATAATTCGTGAAGCAGGCGTAAGATTTCCTTGATCTCTACAAGTGGATCCTCTGAATCTCTAGTTTCTCTCCTTTGAATTCGTAAGTTTTAGATAATTATTTCACCATTATTCCTCAAATTACACTCAATTTAGATTTCATCTCATTCTAATTCTAGTTCTAGTTAGTTTCAGATAACGTACAGGTATCAGTCCCTTGGGATTCGACCTCGGTCTTACCGAGTTTATTACTACATCACAACCTTGCACTTGGAAAGTGAACAATGTGTGCGTGTTTCATTCCTATGTTGTCCTTTTGAATGGATGAGGTGTGGAGCATTTTGAAGATGAACGTGGTATTGATATTGGTGATGATTGTGAGGTTATGCCGTCTAGTTTGCTGCCAAAAGAAAAAGAAAAACAGAGCTGTAGTCATGTGACCAAAATCGTTCCTTGGAGTATGATATCTAATGCATGCAAACTCATTAGAATATTGGACCTTTGCTCCAAAGGTTTATTTTTTATATGGCTTATATGGGATGGAGAAGTTCATCTATGATGTGTGTCTTTTCATATATGTGTGTGTGTGTGTGTGAGATTCAACTCATGTTGTTCAATTAAAGTGGAACAAACTAATTGGATAGTCTAAACTGATGAACTGACTATGGACATGTTCGGTTTCAAACTCCATAAATTGATTGAATCAGTAACTATTCCTGTATCTCAGAAAAGATCCTTAGCAGAAGTTTGGTTTCAAACTCTAGTTCGAACAGGAGGCTTACACCATGCCAATGTGCTTTTAAAACTTTGCTGAAGTCGGTCTATTTCCCTTACTCATTTGGATGAGTATGTTCCTTTGTCATTCATTTCCTTTCCTCTTTGGTGCTTAATGATCAGATCACACTGAATTTTGTTGATAGATTGAAGAAAAAAATTACATAAAAGAGGGGGACATCAACCTGATCTCCACAAAAGGAAAACTAAGTAAACATTAATATCTAATATTTGGTAATCCATGAATTCATTTAATCTAAATACACAATGAAAAGAAGTTACATCAAACATTTGTTTGATGGAATTTGAATGAAACATAAGAGTACTATATGAGAACATTGTCCGACATCCTCTGCACACTCTCTACTAACAGCTTAAACAAGTCATATGAAAATCATGAAAGAAATAAATTCAACCCATCATCACCAACTTACGACACAAATACACCATCCACATGCCAATATTTTATGCATGGCAATATTCTTATGTCAAATATATATAAGTTGGAAGAAAGATACTAGTCATCCAACTGTTTTTGGAGAAAGGTGAGAACACACCACCTATATCTTTGTTGAAATGATTAAAAAAAAAGTACAAGATTTCAAACCAGCTACAGGCCTCACATAATCCTATTATATCTTTATTACATGAATAACATAGAGGAATAGCCAACAAATACAAGAGAACAATTTCATAAAAAGCCTAAATTTTCCAAGAAAAGTAGATAGCTTACATATTTACACCCACTGCAATTGAAATTTGAAAACAGAGTTTTGAAATCCCTTCAAACTCTCCAAATCCATGGTGCCAAACTACCCCCTAGAGTATGAAAACTTTTATATACACCTAACTGCATTTAGACTTGTACGAATCAATATCATCTATGGAGACCGTCCATAAGGTACCGTCCACTCTTCTCCACTGTAAAAATCATAGCAATCAAATGACAGTAAGCGTTCTTGACTAAACCTATATTCTATGAGCAATCCTGTCCCTACTTTCTCCATGAAACTAAATGGACCGTTTGGATCATCCAATCATTATAAAATTTTGAAGGTACAGAAGATAAGTGGACTGAACCTAACAGACGGTCTAGATAGATGAAATGGATGTGAACAAAGTCCAGAACCAATTACCTACATGGAAAGATTCCCATACACTCCGGCTTGTTGGGCGAGTTGGTAGAGAAATAACCCTACTAGTTGTTGATGGTGAGCGAGGGTATGTGTCGGATCTTAAACCAGTCCTCTCCATCGTCTTTTCGAACCCTTTCTCTGAATTCTTCAGGCATGCGTTCTAACTGCAAATATTGAAGGGTGCTGATATGGCGCAATCCATCAGGAAGCATCTTCAATCTTCTGCAATTATTAATCTCCAAACGTGTAAGATTCGGCATCGCTCCTTCCTCCACTCTCCACTCCTCTAATTCATCCAATTCATCAATACTCAAAAAGTCGAGCAGTGGAAAGCCTCCGACAGAGCAAACCATTTCCTTTCCTATGTATGATTTCGAGAGTAAACAGAATCTCCGAATGTTGGGCAGCATCTCCAGCGTTCCAATCTGGTCTTGCTCTAGTTGGGACCCCTTCAAATATAGCTCCGTGAGGTTAGGTGGGAACTCATGCACGTCCGGTAATTTGTCAAAGGGTCCGACAAAATAAATGTAAAATAGATGATGATGATTTGAGAAGGATGGAAATGCTGGAATCGAGCAATTAGGACTTGCCTCTAGCGACAATGATCTGAGGCTTGCCAGTTTACGAATGGAACCGGACAATGCCATTTTGAGATCTCCCTCTATTCCCAAATCTCTCAAATTGGTTAGTTTCTCCAACCCATCTTCTATCCAGCTGCCCCCCTCTACTAAATTTAGAGTCTGGAGATTGCTTAAGCGATGGATTTGCATGACGTCCCTGATTTGACAGGGAAATTCTCCCGATAGCTTTAGGTGCCTCATCTGTTCCATCTTCCAAATATCATCTGGTAGCATGTGGACATCTGTAAATTCTAGATCGAGAGTCTGTAAATTGGAGAGGCGAGTTATGGTGGATGGTAGCCTTTCTAACGAGGTCCAACTGAGATTTATGTACCTCAAGTGGATTAGATACCCTATTTCATCAGGGAGACTAGAGACGTGCACCCATCGGAGATCCATCACCCTGAGCAATTTGAAAGCTCCTAAGATGATTTTCAATTGCGGTTTCTCCAGCATCTCTCTCTCATAACTGATGTGCAACAAAGAGCGGAGTTGTAGAGTGGAGCTGTTAAGAGAGATGGACTTACTTATGTCACCACAAGTAATTGCAAGTCGGCGTGCCTTTGTAGGTAATTCAGGCGCCATGTTCCCATGCACTTCCAGAAATCTCTCCTTCTTCGCTTCTGATATTGAGAGGTCTCGTAGAAGATCATGAATACAGCATGTAAAAACCGTTCCATTGCTCCTCCTATACCCCACCTGAATCATGCTTCTACTGATGAGCTCTTCGAGGTAATCCTCCGCAACATCCTCCATTTCTTCTTCTCCTCTTCTCTGCACGAATCCTTCTGCCATCCACAACCAAATCAATTCGTAGACAGATATTTCAGAGTCTTCAGGAAAAGCTCCAAAATAAAGAAAACAGGGCTTCAAGTAATAGGGCATGTCATGGTAACTCAGGGCCAATATGCCTGAGATCCCATCTTCTTTGCTTTCGTGTAGCCACCATTCCACACTTCTAAGCACCTTCTCCCACGTATTCACTGACTTCTCTTTTCTTGATAGGACGCCTCCTAATACTGCAATTCCTAGAGGTAAACCTCCACATTTGGCGACCATCTTTCTCCCCAACTCTTCCAGATTTGGAGGGCATGTAGGAGGAAAATTTCCGGGAAGTGCTTTCTTACAAAACAGTGACCAGCTATCGTTTCTATCCAGCAAACGGAGTTGATGGGGTGTACTCTGTGCGTCTGCATGCCTTGCTACATCTTCATTTCGAGTCGTGAGAAGCATTCTGCTGCCGTTTTCCGTATCTGGAAATACAGAAACCAAACTGTCCCAAGCTTGTCTACTCCATATATCATCGATTACCACCAGATATCTCTTCCCTTGTAAGTGCTGAGAGAGTTCCTGCCGCAAGTCTTCCTCAGGCCTCATCTCTTTTATATCTCGATCGACGTTTCTAAAGTATTTTATAATGCCCAGTAAAAGCTCTCGGACTAGATATTGTTGAGAGACATACACCCAAGCTTGAAAATCGAAACTCGTCTTTACATGGATGTTATGGTATACTTTCTTTGCGAGAGTAGTCTTACCTATTCCTCCCATACCCGTGATCGAAATCACAGCACGCCGCGCATCTCCTTTAGTCAGCCGCCCCACCAGTGTCTCTGTCTCGTCATCAAAACCGACCACATCAGCTTCCTCGACAATGGGAAGCATCTTCTCCCTCCGCAGCTGGCTTTGATTTGAAGAGGAAGCTTCTCCACCAAATGATATATTTTCGACGCCGCCGAACTGTAATATGTTCTCCTTGATCTCGCTGAGCCTTCTTTCTAGTTTGCCGATCTTCTTTCCAACGCATAGGATGGCTGGTATGTCTTTGATGAAACCAGCAAAACTACTTAGGCATCTTATCAATCCAGCACTCGTCTCTCCTCGTTTATGTTCAAGGATGTAGGAGTCGATGACATCCTCAGCATCGTAAGCCACGTCTCTTATTTGAGTCACCCAAGTCTTAAATCTTTTATTCTCTCCGCCAACCTTATCGACGTCCTCGAGAAAGGCATGCATCCATTCAAGTCTTCTTCGAAGCGATATGACCTGCTCATCTACTCCGAATAGCAAGTCTGCTTCCTTCGTTACAAAATCGTACAATTTTTCTATGACCAACTTAACAATACTCTCCATTGTTTCTCTCTCACTTCTTCTTGAGAAGGCTCGTCTTGAAAACAAGTCTTTCTGGAACTATTCTTACAACAAGGAAGATACATCCGTTGCAAAAGCAAAGGCACTCAATTATTTCTGCGGATCGTCTGTTTCCAGTGCACAGGGTTTCTCGTACCCTAAAATGTAATTGGTCCACGTCATTTTCGCTGTTGTCGGGACGCGGATTTCCTGCCAAAGCCTTTCGTAGGAAGTTCCTGCGCAAGGAATCTCGGTGGGCCCACTGCGATGTTTGTTAGAAAGTCACTCTGTTCATCCGTTTTTAGAAATCATTTAAGGACATATGGGCAAAAGTAAGGTGTATTCAAAACTCGAATGTGCCACACGAGAAGAAACAGTGGGAATTTAGTGACCACCGTTAAAATATTTATATGGACACAAAGGTTTTGCATCGGTCTAATTTTTGGTATTTTCACTCCATCCCATCGAAAATGACCTTGTAAACGGTTTGGATGGGATATGAACATCAAGTTGGAGCCTAGGAAGGTTTCAACGGTATGCATTCATTTTCCCACTCTTTCATCTCATATGGCCCACTTGAGTCTTTTATGCTCCTCATTTTTAATTGCATAAACTAAAATGACCTCAAAAAACGGATGAACGGATTAGATTGCTCATAAACATCACGGTGGCCCCACCTTGCATCCCAGCGCAGGAACTTACTGCAAAAGCCGAAATCCTCGTCCTTGTCAGCGTAATCCTTTAATAAAAAAATTTATTTAACAAATACAGACGCGCCGATTAGATACAGTGACGTCACCAAGTTCCTTGGCCCCATCATGATGTATGTTTTGTATCCAAGCCGTCCATCCATTTGGAGAGATCATATTAGGGCGTGATGAAAAAAAATGAGTCAGATACAAAGCTCAAGTGGACCCCACCACAGAAAACAGTGGGGAGAGTGATGTGCACTGTTAAAAAGATATAAGGGCCACAAAAGTTTTCAATCAAGCTGATATCTGTGTTTTCCTTTCTTTTATGTCTGCGTTAACACATAAATAGGTTGGATCTCAAATAAACATCATGGTAGACCTTGTAAGGTTTCAATGGTAGGCATCACTCTCCCTGCTGTTTTCTGTGATGGAGTCCACTCCGCCTTGGATTTTTCTTATTCTTTGAATCATGTTATAAAATGATGTCTCTAAATGTATGAGCGGTGTGGATACAACATATACACATTGGAGGGCCCATAGAACTTGCTGTTGTCAGCCTAGTACTTTTCAGTGTTACGAAGTTTTAAAGGGTGAGTGATCAATTACTGGTCTTTCATTTAGGCCCCATTTGGCCGGGCGGAATGGAAGGGATTGGATGGTATTGGAAGTTAAATCCTGGATTGGCCTGGCGTTCCAACCAGATGGGGTGATCTGATCCTGAATATAACAATCCCCTGGATCTTAAGACAATCCACTGACAACACCATTATTACCTTTAAATCTCATCCAATCCATCCTATCCCTTTCAATTTGCCTGAGATATGTTTGGTTTGAGGGATTGGAAGGGATGGAAAGATTTAATCCCGGGATTGGTCGGGCATGCCAAATAGACTCGTTATAGCAATCCGGGGATATAGCAATCCCATGGATCTTACATTGAAATCTATGTCATCCACCCTAATACCACTGACAATACATCATTACATTGAAATCTATGTCATCCACCCTAATACCATTCAATCCACTGACAATACATCATTACATTGAAATCTATGTCATCCACCCTAATACCATTCAATCCCTTTCAATCCACCCGTCCAAACGGGCCATTGTTTGGATTTGCCTCACGAATAAAATATTCTGACAAAAAAAAATAAAAAGGGACTGCATGGATGGGATTATGATAAGGCTCAAGCAGCAACGTAAATAGCCACCTCGCTACTTACGCTGTCAGTAGGTCAGTAACTTCCGTGGGTCTCATCATTAGGTATTTGTTATATCGAAACCGTTCATCCATTTGGTGAGCTCATCTTAAGGTTTAAAGCTTGAGACGAAAAAAAAAGACATATCTAACTATAAAGTGGATCACACTGCAAAAGGCAGTGGGGGATTGAACGTCTACAATTGAAACCCTTTTAATGATCTTTTTAACCTTATAAACAGATGGATGGAAAATAAACGTTATGGTGAGCCGTACTATTTTTTAACGGTGAAGATCATTCCCGGCTCCTATCTGTGGTGTCGTCGAAAAATGAATGAATAGTGTGGATGTAAAAAATACATCACTGTAGGCCATGTAACTTGGATCTCCTTTGAACCGTTCGTACAACTTCGGAGCTCGAGGAGCGTCAGCGCTCGTCTTCGGACCACACGTACCTGTACACCAGCCAATCCGCTTCCTCCGATACCTTATTCTATTCGGACGACACGTACTTGTACACCAACCAATCCGCTTCCTCCAGTACCTTATCCAGGTGTCGCTGAGACCTGGGCCCACATTCAGACCTTATCAAGGACATGTCTTATCTACTGCCAAGTATCCCGGAAAGTGGTCATTCAAACTTTTTTTTTTTTTTTTTTTTTTTTTGACTGACTGACTTTGATTTAAAAACGCTAGACTATTCGTTTGATTAAGAAAGGCCAACAACCTCGTACATTTTAGAGTTTTGATTTTTTTTGCCTTGCATCTAGGGCTACATGGGTCCCACTTGGATGTATTATTTAAGCCGCTTTTATTTTTCGATTAAGAAAGGCCACCAACCACGTTGCATATCCAGGACTACATGGGTCCACTTGGATGCATTATTCAAACTGTTTTTATTTTTCAAGAAAGGCCACTAACCACATACGTTAGAGTTTTGATTTTGGCCTTGCATCCGGGATTAGATGGGCCGACTTCGATGCATTATTCGAATTGCTTAAAAAAAAAAAAATCATTGGCAGGGAAACATCCTACACTGGGAGGAGAGCTGGATGTGGGATGAGTTGGCTCCGCAAACTTGGCTTATCTAACTTGTTGAGATTTGACTTGGCCTAACTGAGTGGGTGATTTGATCTGAACTAGGTAGATTTTATCCAAACTAAACTCAAACTTTGTCCAAACTAAACTCAAACTGAGTCGAGTTTGGGTAACCTAGTAACTCGACTTGAATCGAGCTAAAATCCAACTCGATACTGACTTGACTCGATTCAAAACCCAACTCGACTCGGTTTCGGGTTGCGTGTGTGTATTTTTTTTTAAAAAAAAAGACTTAATCTAACCTACACATTACACCCGACCCGACCCCTGTTGAAATTTGTAGTTTTTTGGAAAAACATATATTTCAAAATTTCAAAATTTTGTCGCCAAAACGCTTTTTGGGAATTTTGAATTGAAAAGTGCAGTGTACGTTTTTGTCTCAGATCGGAAATGAAAAAGTAGAAAATCGTGGTTTATATGAGGATGTTTGTATAGTATTCTTACTTAGAGCTTTGGAGATTGTGACGCTGAGGTTGTGGTTCCAATGCTACACTGAAACACATACACACACTCGAGCAAGGGCACAAGCATGAGCAGTGTGGATATAATAGTGTTAGTTGACACACTTCGCACTTCGCACTTCGTACATGCGCATCATGTCGAAGAGGGGTCACTCCCTCGAGACTTTACGCAGACCGTCACAAGACAGTGCGAGTGGTCTAGTATGAGCCCAGGTGCGATGGGTATGGAATGAGTCAGGGTTTTATAAGTGACTGAGAACGGTCGGATTAATAATCTTAAATGGTTAGCCGTTTCTGAAAACAGCTAGGAGCCTTGAAACCCACAACGGTCCAAAAATGGACAGGCTATGATGTTCCAACAGTTAGATCTTTCGATCCGACGACCGAAAACAATTGAATTAATGATCAACGGACAGAAACATTTTTCAAACGTCATGAACCATTGATGGCCACCTAGCAACGGTCCACTCCCTGGTGCCTATATAAATTGGACCGTTTCGGTCCAAATTTTATCATCTCAAACTCACATCTTTCCTCATCTATTAGATCCTAAGGATTGCACCTCCATTTTAGAATACTGTTAACACATTCTCATTTTGATTCCGCCAGAAGATTTGCTGCGTTGAAATTGTTACTAGGTGGACCCTTTATTATTGCTGAATGCATGATCCAAACAAGCTTGTCTTATCCTAGAAGGAATTCGCCTGTAACCCATCAACAATTTGATAAGGGGGCGAATCACACTTTAAGAACAGTGTATATTTTTCGTGATTCAGCCTAGTGAAAGAATATAATTAATTTTATTTTATTTTTTGGTTTTTCTAACACATTTTCTTAACAATCTCTCTCTCTCTCTCTCTCTCTCTCTCTCTCTCTCATTTATAGCATGGCTACACCTGATGGTGCCGACCCGACAATCACCAGCTCGTCTCGAATAAGCAGCTCATTCGCACTCACCTAACCTACCCGCTCGCTACCGACTCTCAACAGCCACCCATCTCTCCAAATCAACTAATCAATGTAATTTTGTATTCAAAAAGACCGATATTTCATGATTTTCATCTATTCTTGTGAAATATATCATGCTAGGGTATTCTAATTCGAGAGTTTTATAAAAATGGGGTTAGGTAGGGTTGAGTGGAAAAATTGAAATGCGTCATATGCTTGTATCTGGTCCGGGTTTGCTCGGGTGCATTCTGGCTGGTTGTGGTGCGTTTGGCTGGCTTGGGTGCAGCCAGGCTGTTTGTGATAAATTCACTTATGCATCAGTTTTTCCAGGTTATGTTATGAGATGGCCCAATGATAAGATAAATCTAAAACTCAAGTGAGCTGCACAATAGCAAAAAGTGTGCAAGAGAATTGCCTCTCGCTGAATCCTCTCTGGTTCCCACCGTGATATTTATGTGCCATTGTTCAAAACACAAAAATATATGCAGATCCAAAACTTCTGTGGCCCCATTAATGTTTCAATGGTGGACATTCAACTCTCATTATTTTCCATATTGCAATTCACTTGAGTTTTGAATCTACCTCATTTTTGGGCCATTTTCTAACATGACACAGAAAAAGAATGAATGGGGTGGATTTCTCATAAACATCTGCTGTCATAAGAAGTTCATACTAAATACTTTCGCAAGGAATTCATGTCCCAGTACGTCTTTCGAATGTGCCAATTTCCTTGTAGACGGACTGGGACCATCTCATTTTGCCCTTTTTCTTTTGGGGAAGTTTCATATGTGCAATTTTTGTGTGAACGACCGCATCTTGCCATACCATCTTTGGTTTAGTGTAAATAGGGTTGTACATTGAGTTGAGTTGAGTCGAGGTAGGCCAAGCTTGGCTTGACTCATCCATGCTATACTTGAGTTCAAGCTTGAGCTAGAATTCGCCCTTGAGCTCAACATTGAAGCTTGGCTTGTTTGCCAAAGATCTCAAGTCGAGCTAGTGGTTTGAGTCGAGTCGTGCTAGTGGCCCAATGCCCAACCCTACCCAAACCCGCACCCAACTCAACCCAGTGCCCAACCCGACCCAAACCCGGACCCGACTCAACCCAGCTCCCAACTCGACCCAACCCAGCCCCCACCCCGACCCAAACCCGCACCCAAGTTGTTTTAAGTGTCACATCCACTCCGTCCATCAAGCAAGTACAACCTAAAATTTGGCCTGATCCAATACTCATTCGATCCACACCATCGGAGTAACGTGAAAACGTGATGAAAACCTCTAAATTCACATTGTGTGGCGTCATCTGAGTTTTGGAAGAGGATGATTTCTTAGATGTTTGTTAATCCTTGTGAGTTGTGCCTGATGAATGGGTTGGATGGAATATAATATCATGATTACCCTCAAACAGAAACTTGTGGTTGGAGTCCCATCCCATTGTTATTGTAGCCACCGTGTACGGTGGTGTGCGGATATACATAGAGAGAGAGCAATGCTCACCTGCTCATCCTCTCACGTGAACACCCGTGTGCACCTTTGCACACTTGCCATGGACACAGAATATCAATGGTCCATGTGATGTGGCACCCATTAAAACCTTCCAAGCCCAATTTTCAGCTTGATATAAAACTCTATAGACCCAATTTTCAGCCCGAATATCCAATACTCTGATGGGCTATATAGAGAAGAGAGATGCAAATCTACGGAAAAAAGATTATTTCCTTTTGCCATATACCATTAGAGATTTGTATTGAGCTGAAAGTTTGAGCTTGTGAGATTTCATGGGGTACCACATCATGTGGAGCGTTAAGATTTCATGCCTATGACACGTGTGCAAAGATGCACATGGGTGCTCACGCAAGAAGGTGCCCAGGTGAGCATTTTTCTCTCTCTTTATAAATATAGTTCATGTAATACGATTTTTTTTCCTTTTTTAATTTAAATGCCCATGTCACAATTTTTAAGTGGATGATAGTGATAAATTGAAATTATTATTATTTTTTATTTTTATTTTTGTTTTCTATATTGGAATGCGGATATCACTATCTCTGGTTAGGGTTGAAAGTCGGGCGGGTTAGGTTGGGTTGGTGCTCAACCCTAACCCAACCAAAGGTTCCTATACCTCAACCCTAACCCAATCCAATCCAACCTCAGGTTGAGAATTCTCAACCCAAGCCCAACCCAAGTGGGCTCGGTCAGGATGATCGGGTTAGTCGGGTGTATATGTGTTAATATTTTCGTTATTACATTTAGAGCTGGGCATCTGACCAAGTCGGATCGAATTTGGTCCAACTCAATTTGTTCTGGCTTCTTCATGACTGGACCCGAACTCAATCCGATCTAGGACCGAGTCTGGGTCATTTGACTCAACCCGACCCGCTTTAGTGATAATCTGACCCAAACCGAGTTTGACTCGGTCGGAAAAACCCAATCGGA
This sequence comes from Magnolia changhungtana, assembly GCA_030180095.1. Classification (NCBI taxonomy): domain Eukaryota; kingdom Viridiplantae; phylum Streptophyta; class Magnoliopsida; order Magnoliales; family Magnoliaceae; genus Magnolia; species Magnolia changhungtana. The sequence continues at coordinate 500,110 of JASAUF010000027.1, read as the reverse complement.
TCGGGTTGGGTACCGTTCGGATCGGAAGAGAGAAGTGGCCGGTGGTGGAGGTATGTGTTATATCCAAACCGTCCATCCATTTGGAGAGCTTGTCTTAAGGCTTGAGTCAAAATATAAGACAGATCTAAAGATCAGTTGGACCACATTGTAAAAAATAGTGGAGGATTGATCGTTTACCATTGAAACCCTTTTCAGATCAAAGAAGTTTCGGATCAATTTGAAATTTGTTTTTCCACTTTATCTATGTATTTTTAAAATTATAAACGGATTAGATGGAAAATAAACATTATGGTGGGGCCCATGTAACTTTGATCTTATTTGAGCTGTTCATTCAATTTGGATGGACCAGATCATAATACGGCTATGTTGGTCCCGTCATGAATGGATTGACATCAAGCGTTTGACAAAGGCAAACCTTCTCTTACACTTACACAATGAGTCATTCGTACTCTGCAGTGGACCCCATCAAGGAGGGTGAGCCCCCATGTAGAATGAGGTTATTGTTGTGGTAATTCGGGTGTGCTAACATGGCTGAAAATGGTCGCGCTTCCGTCATTAGGTGGTACATCAGATGTCTTGACCTTGACTACATCCATTTCTTAAAGATTAGCTGGTCTGACCCTTCCCAAGAATCCTAGGCATTTTTTATGAGAAATGTTACATGTACTGGATTCGATGTGCGTTTTTGAGGAAGGCACGCATCCATTCAAGTTTGGTTCGAAGCGATATGATCTGCTCATCTACTCCGAGTAGCAAATCTGCTTCCTTTGTTACAAAATCGGTCAATTTTTGTACGGCGAACTGAACAATACTCTCCATTTTTTTTTTTCTCTCTTCTTCTTCAGAAGGCTCGTCTTTGAAAACAAGTCTTTCTGGAACTATTCTTACAAGGAAGATACATCCGTTGCAAAAACTCTAACGTAGCGTGGTTAGTGGCCTTTCTTAATCAAATGAGTAGTCTAATGGTAACGATTTTTTAAATCAAACTCAGTCAACACAGCGACTTTTCATGCCCTAAAATTTAATTGGTCCACGTCATCTGTGCTGATGTCAGTATAGCAGTTTAACGAAATAAAGAATTACTTATAAAATAATGCTTGATCAACAAGGAAGCCTACGTTCCAGCGCCTGATTCAAGGACGCGTCCTAGCTGCGACCCAGGATATGCAGCGTTGGTGGGACCCTGACCTCCCTGTATGATTTGTATATCTACGCCACCAATTGGTTTTCCACATTCAATGTCCCAAAAATGAAGCAGATACAAATCACAGCTGGACCACACCACAGTAAACAGCGATCACTGAACAACGACCGTTGAAAACTTCTTAGTGTTCACCGCTTATGTTTATTTGCCGTCCAACCTGTTAATGATGAGGTCACACAGATCAGAGGAAGGAAAAACACAAATAACTGCGAATGACTACTGTTTCCCATGGCAAATTGAGATTTGCATCTATTTGGGTTTTTTCCTGATGTAGAGCGTAATGCAGGGGCATTTTCACACTCAGCTCGAGTGGGGTCGCCTGTTGGATGTAGGGGCACACTCGGGGTGGGTGACCCATGCGATTTGGGGCCCACATGAGAGGTTTTGTGTTCGAGACTCCTTACCAGGCGTGATTAATGCGTATTTCACACCGGGCTCGAGTGGGGTAGCTTGTGGGATGCGGGGACACACTCGGGATGGGCAGCCCATGTGATTTGGAGCCCACGAAGGAGGTTCGGCCGAGGTCCTAACCCATGAGATGTGGGGCCTAGACCATGAGATAAAGGGATTAATTCGTCATACTCTAACAATTCGAGCTTTTAAAGTAAGTGGTTGATTGTCCTACATCAGAGCGGGTTGCATTCACTTTCACGGCAAAGATGGACTAGACAAGCCTAGATCAGATACGAGGCAGAAATGATCTAGACCGTCAAAACTTTAAATCGGCCGTCTCTTGCAAACTGAGATGAGTTTTAATTTCTACGTATCATATATGATTTTAGGATAGAAAAACCTACTTAAGCTAACCAACTCCACTATACTAGGCTGTGCACACTGAATTTGTAAGATTGCACACTGAATTTGTAGGATTCTATCATATTGATAGTCGAATGACTCCTTTAATTTTGTTTTTACTATAAATAGTAAGTTTTAGTTCGAATATAACTCTTAATCCTTTTAGTTGTATAAGGCGTGCCCAACATAAAAAGGACTTAGAAAAGTTAAGAGAATAGCATGGTTGAGCTAAATTGGATACAATTTTTGGCCAAAAACCACAAAGTCCAGTAGGAATAAAGGCCAGCTATAAATAGTAAGTTTCATATTTGTAGTAAGTCACATTTTTAGGGTGTTTGAGTTGGGAGTCTAAGACTAAAACTCTATCCTAGGTTTGAGTTCATTATTTAAAGAGTTGTAATTTTATTTTTATTTTTTCATCAATCAAAATTATTTTGAATTTATTAGGAATTATTCCTACTTTTATTCCTTGTAGATTTGAGGAAGCTATGTGAGGAGTTCATAAAGCCCTGTAGATTCGAAGTAGTTATACCCTGAGGAAGACGGTGATTGACTTCATCACATCCCTCCCTACGATCATTTCCCATTCCCTAAACTGATTTGGAAAGATAAATAGATGGCATAGATATACATGCAATGCATACATCAAAGTAGGCTCCACGGACAGGTCCCACTCACATCTTGGGATCTGGGTCCCAACAAAGCCCTATTTCTTCTTCAAGACTAGATTATATAGTGTAGCAAGCAACACCATGATAGTACTACTGTGTGCTACTAAACAATCTCCATGAGCCCCACAATGATTGATGTGTCTTGTCCATGCAGTCCATCCATTTTTTCAGTCATATTGGGGCATGAGCCCAAAAATGAGCATATATCCAAATCTCAAGTGGACCATGCCAAAACAGGTAATTGAAAGCCCACCATCAGAAACTTCATACGGCCCACTATAATGTTTACTTTCCATCCAACCTCATGATAAGGTCTTGTAGAGAGCTTTTCTAGGAGCACACAACCTTTGATGGTTGATGGTGCATGCTAACCCAGGCAATCTGAGTCCCATCCCTCACAGCCACCTATAAGAGAAAATGGTTGGCGGCTCAGGTGGGCCCATTGTGGTATTATGTAAAATAAACCCCACCGGCTAGGTGTGTCAACCCATGTTAGGCCACGGGGCCAAAAATCAGTTTCATCTATGATTTAGGTTGACGTGGAAATAGTGTACAAGCCTGGTCAAACTATTTCCATTGGTGTGCCCCAAATGATTCGAGTACAGTTACAATTATTAGGGCACATGCCTAGATTTCTTTTGTGCAATCTAGTGGTTGAAGTGGATTTCATATGAGCATCATGGGAGACCATTTAAAAATTAAGGGTAGGCATCTTTCCCCTAACTGTTTCTGTTGGTGTGGCCCACTAGAATCACGGGTCAATCTGATTTTTTGTCTCGAGGTCTAATATGGGACTTAATAACAAATGGTCATAGTGGATCTTACAAAAAGATCATGGTGGGCCTTGTCAAATTCAAGAACAATGTCCCGTAAAAAATAAAAAAATAAAAAATAAAAACTAAGTAAACTCTATATACAGTTAAAGAGGTTCCATCAGACAAAGTGATGGGTTCCACTATATAAAGTGACTAGATTATTAGGCAAAGTGGTGGATTTTCACTAGATAAAATAATAAGGTTGCTAGACAAAGTGGGAGGGTTTTACTAGACAAAGTGACGGGGTTCCGAAAGACAAAGTGACAGGATTGCCGAACAAAGTGACTAAGTTTCACTAGATAAAGTGACAAGATTCCATTAGACAAAGTGATGGGATTGTGGGATAAATGTGGTTGCATTGGACGAAGTGACAATGTTCTATTAGACAAAGTGATGGGGTTCTACTAGGTAAAGTGATAAGGTTGCTGGAAAAAGTGACGAGGTTCCACAAGATAAAGTGGCAGGGTTGCCGAACAGAGTAACACGATTTTACACGACATAGTAACTAGACTATTGAACGAAGTTAGGAATTCCACTAAATAAAGTGATCGAATTGCTGGATAAAGTGGCATAGTTACACTAACCAAAGTAATGGGGTTCTATTAGATAAAGTGATGGAGTTTCACCAAACAAATTGATAGGGTTTTATTGGGTAAGGTGATGGGTTTTTCGGACAAAATGATGGGGTTCGACAAAAGGTTATCGGACAAGTAGTCATGGGGTTTCACTAGACAAAGTATGAGATTGTCGGGCAAAGTGACTTCATTCCATTAAACAAATTGATGGAGCTCAATAGACAAAGTGATGGGATTCGATAAGACAAAATGATGGAGTTACTGACGAAAGTGACGAAGTTCCACTAGACAAAGTGACAAGTTGCTAGATAAAGTGACAATGTTGCCAAACAAAGTAATGGGATTCTACTAGACAAAGTGACAGGGGGGTTCAACTATGCAAAGCCCCAGGTTTGTGGGATAAAATGACGGGGTTTTACTTAAAAAAAGTGATGGGATTGTCGGACAAAGTGATGGGAGTTTAACTATGCAAAGCCCCAGGGTTGTGGGACAAAATAACAGGGTTCTACTAGAAAAAGTGACATGATTGCCGGACAAAGTGATGAGGTTCTACTAGATAAAGTAACAAATTGTCGGACAACGTGAATTGGTTCTATTTCCAATTTGACAAAGTTATTAGATAAAGTGACAAAATTCCACTAGAAAAAGTGACTAGATTACTAGACAAAGGGATAAGGTTCCAATTGACAATGTGATGGGATTACCGGACAAAGTGACAGGGTTCCACTAAATAAAGTGACGGGATTGGCAGACCAAGTGATGTGGTTCTATTAGACAAAGTGATGAGATAGCTAGACAAAGTGATAAGGTTTCACTAAATTAAGTGACAGGGTTCTACTAGGTAAAGTGATGAGATTGCTCATCAAAGTGATAGGGTTTCACTAAATAAAGTGACCGGGTTCTACTAGGTAAAGTGATGAGATTGCTCAACAAAGTGACAGGATTCTAGAGGATTAAGTGATGGGGTTGGCAGACAAATTGACAGGGTTCCACTGGATTAAGTGACAGGGTTGAGAAACAAATTGACGAAGCTCCACTAAACAAAGTGACAAGGTTGCTGGAAAAAGTGATGGGGCTCTACTAGACAAAGTGATGGGATTATTGGGCAAAGTGACGAGATTGCTGGATAAATTGATGGTGTTTCAATAGGCAAAATGATGGTGTTTCATAGGCAAAGTGACGAGGTTGTGGGACAAAGCGATGGGGTTATTGGACAAAGTGATGGGTTCTACTAAACAAGGTAAAGGTAATAGGTTATCGAAAAATATTAGCTCGTTCTACTAAACAATATGATTGCCAGACAAAGTAACGTAGTTCCATTAAACAAAATGAAAGGATTGTGAGACAAATGATGGGGTTTCAAGAGACAAAGTTACGAGATTATCAAACAAAATGATGGGGTGATTGGACGCCCACCATATAAAAGCTTCATGGTGGCTACAAAAGTTTTGGATCAAGCTGATATTTATATTTTCTCTTTATATGGGTCTTTGTGACCTTTTCAATAGGTTGGATGGAAAATAAACATTATAGTGAGCCCTAGGAATTTGTTAACAGTGGGCATTCAATCACCACTATTTCCAATGATGTGCTCTACTTGAGATTTGAATTTGCCTCATTTATGGCTCATGCCCTAATATGGAATGCAGAATGGATATACAATATAGATAAAACATGTCCATTATAGTGGGCCCCACAATAAATTTTTTTAGTAGTATATAAATAGTAATGACATGGTTGTTGTGTTCCGCATTACATAATTTGAGTCTTGAAAAGTGAACGTGCCTTTGTTAAAACCCCTATCTTGCCATATGGGTGGGACCTCGCTATTGAGCTGTACATGAACCGGGCTAGCTCGGACCGCCTTAGCTTGAAAGGGGAATTTAGGATGGGCTGAGGCCTATTTGACCTAGCTCATTAAAAAGCAAGCCAAGGACGTGTTGAAATTTTGATTTTGAAAAAGTATATTAAAAAGAAAAAAGAAAAAAAAATTGAAATTTCGTTTTGTAGCAAAAAAATGATTTTTAATTTTTCAAATGAAAAAGTATGGTTTTCCTTTAGTCTCACATTGGAAATGAGAAAATAAGTTTTGAGGTTTATATATGAAAGTGTGTGTAGTATTCATACAAATGAGAAAATAAGTTTGGAAGTTTATATATGAAAGTATGTGTAGTATTCATACTTGGAATCTTCTAGGGTGAGATATTCGGATTGGCATAACTCAATTCAATGTACAACTCTACCTAACCGTCAGGCCCACCTAGATGTACTGAGCAGACTATCTTGTTTTCCGGAATGGCCAAATAATGAACTTCATCCAAATTTTATGGATAAAGCAGATATTTGTGCTTTCCATTTAGCGCTTTCCATTTATCGGTCCGTGTGGCATTATCAACAACAGGTTATATGGCAAATAAACGTTAACACCATGGAGCTTTTAATGGTGACCGTTGAATGACCACTTTCCTGGATAATGGTAGTAGCTAAGACACGTCCTTAGATAAGGTGCACGAAGCGGGCGCAGGTCCCAGCAATATCAGTGGATGCTAGGGAAGCGGATTGCGTAGCCATTAGGCCTAGCCTACTCAGTAAACCTGTGAGGTCCACCCTGATCTATGTATTTTATTTGCTCCATCCATTCCTTTTATGGTATAATTTTATGGCTTGAGACCAAAAATAAAGCATATCCAATGTTCAAATGGACCACACCACAGGAAACAGTTGAATTGAACTTTTACCGTTGAAAATTTTTTAGGGGCCACGGAAGTTTTAGATCAAGCTTATATTTGTGTTTTCCATTCATCCATATCTGTATGATATTATTAACAGGTTGGATGACAAATAAACATCACTGTTGGGCCTAACTTGGTTTCAATGGTGGAAATCATTATCCTTACCGTTTCTTGTGGTATGATCCATTTAATCTCAGTGGCACTGAATCCCAAATGAAAATGAAAGCCAATTGGCTACTCCCCCACCACCATCCCGGTGGTGGTCGGCACTCTATGGGCCCCACCATGATGTATGTGTTTCATCCATTCCGTTAATCTATTTTTACATATAATTTTAGGGGTTGATCCAAAAAATGAGAGGGATATAAATCTCATATGGACCACACCACAGGAAAACAATGGTGATTGGATATCCATCATAAAAGTCCTACACCGTATTGTTTATTTGACATCCAATTTGTTGGTTTTTTTCATAAAGATCCAGATGAAGGGAAAAAAACAAAGATCAGTTTGATCCAAAACTTTTATGGCCCCCAAATTGTTTTTAAGGGTCAACGTTCATTCAACACAATTTCATGTAATGTGGTCCACTTGAGATTGGGTTATACCTCATTTTTTGTCTCAAACCATAAAATGATATAGAAAAATAAATGGACGGCATGGATGAAACACAAACACCATGGTGGGCCTACATAGCACCAAGTGGTAGGGGAGTAGCCAGTCCATTTCCAATGGAAACCGTGGACGCAGATTCACCAGGGAAAGCCTTTTGCATGAAGTTCCAGCGCTGGAATGTATGGTGGGGTCCACCATGATGTTTATAAGAATTCCAATCCATTCATCCATTTTTAGAACTCATTTTAAGACATGTAACCAAAAATTAGGATGATCAAAAACTCAACTGGGCCATACAAGATGAAACAGTGGAGAAAGAAATTCCTACAATTGAAACCTTCCTAGGTGTCTTGACGTTTATATGCCATCCAAACTATTTATATGGTCATTTTTACTAGGATGAAGTGAAAACACCAAAATATTAGACCGACGCAAAACTTTTGTGGCCATATAAATATTTCAACGGTGGACACTAAATCCCCATTGTTTCCTCTCATGTGGCCCATTTGAGTTTTGTATACACCTTATTTTTGGTATTAAGTCCTAAAATGATATCTAAAAATAGATGAACGGGTTGGATTTACCACAAACGTCGCAATGGGCCCACCCAGAATCCTTGTGCAGGATCTTACTAGAAAAGGCTTTGGCAGGAAATCCGTGTCCAGAAATTGGATTGCGTACCGAGTCTTATCGTACCGAGTAAACTTTGTTGGGCCCATTGTGAATTCATGTGGTTTATTCACATGGTCCATCTGTTTTTGTAGATCATTTTAGGAGTTGAACCCAAAACTGAAGTATATCAAAAGCTCAAGTAGACCAAACAGTGGAAGTATATTGATTTTCACCATTGAAATGTTTTTAAGCCCCCAATGATGATTATTTTTCATCCAAACTGTCCACAAGATCACAAAGACATGGATGAATGGAAAAAACAAATATCATCTTGATATAAAACTTCCGTGGGCCCCCAACTTCTCAACGGCAGAACTCAATTCACACTGTTTCAGGTGGTGTGGTCCACTTGATCTTTGGATATGATTAATTTTTGTTGTAAAACCTTAAAATTAGATGATAAAAGAGATGGATGGAGTTGATACAATGCCTGGTACGCTTACCATATTGATTTACTCAGCATGCAAACTGCTTCCGTTTAACATCTCCATTATACTTCGTACTTTTTAAAATATATTTAAAAAGTCTGATGAGGTGGCACTTATAGTGACATTGACCAATGAAAACGTTGGAGGCAGGGAGTTCCTGCCTCCGGGAGGCAGAGGATCCGCACTCATTTTGAGTTGCAGCCATGAATATATGGGTCTACTTCTATTGCCCCCAAGAAGTTTTTTACAGTAAGGGTTTAGTCCCCATTGTGTATAGTACACATGTCTAGGATCAGCCTTAGTTTTAGCTTATATTCTAAAATGATAGAAAAAATGGATGGACGCACAGTGTAGATAAAACCTTTCTAGGCATCTTGATGTTTATATGCCATCCAAATTGTTTATAAGGTCATTTTTACTAGGATGAAGAGAAAACACCAAAATATTAGACCGATGCAAAACTTTTGTGGCCATATAAATATATCAACGGTGGACGCTAAATCCCCACTGTTTCCTCTTGTGTGGCCCATTTGAGTTTTGTATACACCTTAGTTTTGGTATTATGTCCTAAAATGATATCTAAAAATTACTGAATGAGTTAGATTTATCACAACTGTCGCAGTGAGCCCATCCAAAATCCTTAGAAAAGCTCTCAACAAAAGTTTTGGACCTTATCATGAGGTTGGATGGAAAGTAAACATTATAGTGGGCCCTAGGAAGTTTCTTATGGTGGACTTTCAATCACTTGTTTTGGCATGGTCCACTTGAGATTTGGATATGCTCATTTTTGGGCTCATGCCCCAATATCACTGAAAAAATGGATGGACTGCATGGACAAGACACATCAATCATTGTGAGGCTCATGGAGATTGTTTAGTAGCACACAGTACTGCTTGCTACGCTATATAATCTTGTCTTGAAAAAGAAATAGGGCTTTGTTGGGACCCATATCCCAGGATGTGAGTGGGACCTATCCGTGGAGCCCACTTTGATGTATGCATTGTATTTGTATGCTGTCTATTTATCTTTCCAAATCAGTTTAGCGAATGGGAAAGGATAGTAGGGAGGGATGTGATGAAGTCGATCACCGTCTTCCTCAAGGGATAACTACTCCGAATCTACGGAGCTTTCTGAACTCCTCACATAGCTTCCTCAAATCTAAGAGGAATAAAAGTAGGAATAATTCCTAATAAATTCAAAATAATTTTGATTGATGAAAAAAAAAAATAAAAAAAAATTACAACTCTATAAATAATGAACTCAAACCTAGGATAGAATTTTAGTCTTAGACTCCAACTCAAACACCCTAAAAATGTGGCTTACTACAAATATGAAACTTACTATTTATAGTTGGCCTCTATTCCTATTGGACTTTGTGGCTTTCGGCCAAAAATTGTATCCAATTTAGCTCAACCATGATATTCTCTCAACTTTTCCAAGTCCTTTTCATGTTGGGCTCGCCTTATACAACTCAAAGGATCAAGAGTTATATTCGAACGAAAACTTACTATTTATAGTAAAAATGAAATTAAGTAAAGAAGCCATTAGACTGTCAATATGATAGAATCTTACAAATTCAGTGTGTGCAACCTAGTATAGTGGGGTTGGTTAGCTTAAGTAGGTTTTTCTATCCTAGAATCATATATGATATGTAGAAATTAAAACTCAGCTCAGTTTGCAAGAGACAACCGATTTAAAGTTTTGACGGTCTAGATCATTTCTGCCTCCTATCCGATCTAGGCTTGTCTGGTCCATCTTTGCCGTGAAAGTCACTGCGACCCACTCTATATCAGGAAAAAACCCAAATAGATGCAAATATCAATTTGACCACACCAAAGGAAACAGTAGTCATTCGCAGTTATTTGTGTTTTTCCTTCCTCCGATCTTTGCGACCTCATCATTAACAGGTTGGACGGCAAATAAACATAAGCAGTGAACACTAGGAAGTTTTCAACGGTCGTTGTTCAGTGATCGCTGTTCACTGTGGTGTGGTCCAGCTGCGATTTGTATCTGCTTCATTTTTGGGACATTGAATGTGGAAAACCAACTGATGGCGTAGATATACAAATCATACACGGAGGTCAGGGTCCCACCAACGTTGCTGGATCATGGGTCGCAGCTAGGACGCGTCCTTGAATCAGGCGCTGCTGGAACGTTGATCAAGCGTTATTTTATAAATAATTCTTTATTTCATTAAACTGCTATACTGACATCAGCACAGATGACGTAGACCAGTTAAATTTTAAGGCATGAAAAGTCGCTGTGTTGACTGAGTTTGATTTAAAAAAGAGTTACCATTAGACTACTCATTTGATTAAGAAGGGCCACTAACCACGGAAGGCCACTAACCACGCTACGTTAGAGTTTTCGTTTTGAGTAAGGATACTCTGCCTAACTTCCTGCCTCCCGTGTTTTCATTGGTCAACGTCAATATAAGTGCCACATCATCACATATTTTTAAATATTTTAAAAACATACGCTTTATATAAGAAGTACAACGGAGACGTTAAACGGAAGCGGTTTGCGTGCTGAGTAGATCACTATGGTAAGCATACTGAGTAAAGTCTGTGGAGCCCACTGTGCATTGTATCAACTCCATCTATCTCTTTTATCATCTAATTTTAGGGTTTTACAACAAAAATTAATCATATCCAAAGATCAAGTGGACCACACCACCTGAAACAGTGTGAATTGAATTCTACCATTAAAAAGTTGTTGGGGGGCCACAGAAGTTTTGATGATATTTGTTTTTTCCATTCATCCATGTCTTTGTGATCTTATGAACAGTATGGATGAAAAATAAACATCATTAGGGGCTTAGAAACATTTCAATGGTGAAAATCAATACTTCCGCTGTTTCCTTTGGTATGATCTACTTAAGCTTTTGATATACTTCAATTTTGGGCTCAACCCCTAAATGGATTTGAAAAAAATGGATGGACAGCATGGATAAACCACATGAATTCATAGTGAGCCCAACAGTAAGACTCGGTACGCAATCTGAATTCCCGTGTGGATTTCCTTCCAAAGCTTTTTGCCATAACATCCTGCACAAAGATTTCGGATGGGCCCACTGCAACGTTTGTGATAAATCTAACCTGTTTATCCATTTGTAGATATCATTTTAGGACATAATACCAAAACTAAGGGGTATACAAAACTCAAATGGGCCACACGAGAGGAAACAGTGAGGATTTAGTGTCCACCATTGAAATATTTATATGGCCACAAAAGTTTTGCACCGGTTTAATATTTTGGTGTTTTCACTTCATCCTAGTAAAAATGACCTTATAAACAGTTTGGATAGCATATAAACATCAAGACACCTAGAAAGGTTTCAACCATAGGAATTTCTTTCTCCACTGTTTCATCTTGTATGGCCTAGTTAAGTTTTTGATCATCTTAATTTTTGGTTATATGTCTTAAAATGAGCTCTAAAAATGGATGAATGGATTGGAATTCTTATAAACATCATGGTGGACCCCACCATATATCCCAGTGCTGAAACTTCATGCAAAAGGCTTTCCCTGGTGAATCCGTGTCCACGGTTTCCATTGGAAACAAACTGGCTACTCCCCTGTCACTCGGTGCAATGTGGGCCCACCATGGTGTGTGTGTTTCATCCATGCCGTCCATTTATTTTTCTAGATCATTTTTTTCTAACTAGTTGGAACTTCGTACAAAAGGCTTTAGCGAGAAATCCGTGTCCCCTAAATCGGATTGCGTACCGAGTCTTATCGTACTGAGTAAACCCTGTTGGGCACGCTGTGAATTCATGTAGTTTATCCACGCCGTCCATCCGTTTTTTCAGATCATTTTAGGGGTTGAACCCAAAACTGAAGTATATCAAAAGCTCAAGTAGACCATACCAAAGGAAACAGTGGAAGTATTGATTTTCACCATTGAAATGTTTTTAAGCCCCCAATGACGTTTATTTTGAATCTAAACTATTCATAAGATCACAAAGACATGGATGAATGGAAAAAACAAATACCATCTTGATATAAAACTTCTGTGGGCCCCCAACAACTTTTCAACAGTATAATTCAATTCACATTGTTTCAGGTGGTGTGGTCCACTTGATCTTTGGATATGATTAATTTTTGTTGTAAAACCCTAAAATTAGATGATAAAAGTGATGGATGAAGTTGATACATTGCATGGTACGCTTACCATACTGATTTACTCAGCACGCAAACCCCTTCCGTTTAACGTCTCCCTTATACTTCTTCTTAAAGGCTTGAAATTCAAACAGGGAGACTACTACGGAGATGCGCACTCCAGTGACACTCTACTGCTCCAATTTATGGAAGAGGACTAATCAGTCGGTGATCCAGACCATTGGTGGCCTAGAGATACACTTGAGGGACAATTATAGCCTTTCAATTTGTGGCCTGAAAAATGACGAAAGATTTGTTGGCAGGATCTTCCTACACAAGTAACACAACAACATCTATTATATGCACGGTGGAACCCATGCTGTTTTAAGTGTCACATCCACTCCGTCCATCAGGCGAGCCATCTAACTCTAATTGTACACCCTAAAATTGAGCCTGATCCAATACTCATTCGATCCACACCATTCGAGTAATGTGAAAACGTACTGAAAACCTCTAAATTCACATTGTGTGGCGTCATCTGAGTTTTGGATGAGGATGAGATCTAAGGTGTTCGGTAATCCTTGTGAACTGCGCCTGATGAATGGGTTGGATGGAATATAATACAATGCTAGCTTGTGTATGGTGGCGTGTGGATATACATAGAGAGAGCAATGCTCACCTGCTCGTCTTCTGACGTGAGCACCCGTGTGCACCTTTACACACTTGCCATGGACACAGAATTTAAATGTTCGATGTGATGTGGCACCCACTAAAACCTTACAAGCCCAATTTTCAGTTTGATATAAAACTTTATAGACCCAATTTTCAGCCCCATCCAATACTCTGATGGGCCGTAGAGAAGAGAAATGCAAATCAACAGAGAAAATTGTTTCCTTTTTCCATATGCCATTAGAGATTTGTATTGGGCTGAAAATTGGGCCTGAGGTTTCACGTGTGGAGGGTCAAATATTGCATATCACATCACGTGGAACATTATTATTTAGATTTTTGTTCCTGTGATGACGAAATGGCGAAAAAAATGACACATGTGCAAAGATGCACATGGGATGCTCATGTCAGAATGCTCAGGTGAGCGTTCTTCTCTCCACAATATATATATATATATATATATATATATATATATATATATATATATATATTTCTCATATATATTGATAGTATATAAGTAGTTGCATTGCATGTAAAAAAACTTTTTTTTTCGTCTTTTTTTAAATTTAAATGTCCATGTCCATCATCTTCGAATTAATTTTCAACCACCATTTTCGTGGGGATGATAGTGATAAATTTTTAAAATCTATTATTATTATTATTATTATTATTATTCTATTTTGTTTTTAACTCCCGATTGAATGAAACGGATGTCACTATTAGGGGTGGTTTCACAAGTGTTTGCAACCAAGTTAGCTTCATCTCGATTCGATGATCCAAGCCGTCCAATACATTTAAATGGAGGTTTTAACCATAGACACGGTGGCCATCCGCATCAATACACGCTTGCAAAATGTGAGAGTGGTCAAACGTTTGGTGTGTTCGAGTGAGCGAGAGAGATCCTCCGAACACACATAATCCAATTCAATTCGATTGGTTTTTCGAGGGGAATCCAATGGACGGATCTCGATGCTTCAAACACCAAGGAATGTGGGCCCCACAGACTCGACTCTTTACGCTGACGTGCGTCAAAGAGGCCCTCGACATTCCAGGCCGTTCGTGATCTTGAATTGGACGAACTTAGTCATCCAAATCATTCCCATGGGACGACCGACCAATCCCAAGAATCCTGTTCGGATCAGATTTTGTAATGGGGTCTCTGATTTCTGCTTCTGCTAATGATGAGCAAGGAGGTTCTAGAGTGTCATTGCTCACTTTCTCCACAAGCAAACCGACTTAGTGTTTAGGGCTATAAAAATGACGTCAAGGAAAAAAAAAAATGATTGGAGGCTACTTTGGACGTGGACGAGAGAGAAGGAGAGAGAGTTTGAATCTTAATTTTAATTTATTTTTTTTTATTTTCTCTATGGATCTTCTGGATTTTGGTTTATCCATGTTAAACAAACCCCTTTTAGAGCTAAGGGTGAAGCTTTATGTTTTATAAGGCTTGGATTCATATTTATGATAAAATCTACCTGATAAAAATTATTTTAGTTATTAATTACATATGTGGTCGAAATTACATGAGATTTTTAATATTTTCTTTCCTTTTTATGTTTATGATGTCGGGAAAGCCTTGTTCACCATCGCCTCCTGTCGAACCTTCATAAACATGCCTCAATGACAAACTCCTGGGCATGGTTTGGTTGATTCTAATTCATATACTCTCATCTGTTGAAAATTTTATCAACTGAGCTCGAAATTTCCACGATTTTTAATCCAGGCATAAGATCTCCGATCTCTACAAGTGGATCCTCCAATCCCTAGTGTCTTTCCTCTGAATTTCTCCTAAGTTTTAGAAAATAATTTCACAATCATTCCTCAAATTACAAATTAAATTAGATTTCATCTCATTCTAGTTCTACATTTAGTTAGTTTTCAGATTACGTACAAGTTCAGTCTCTTGGGATTCGATCTCGGTCTTTACCGAGCCAATTAAGCATCAAGGTCCCCGCACTAGTGACAGACACATGTGCAAAGATGCACATGGGTGCTCATGTCAGATGAGGTGAGCGTTCTTCTCGACCTTACATATATATATATATATATATATATATATATATATATATATATATATATATATATATATATATATTCATGTAATACTTTTTTTTTTAATTTAAATGTCCATGTCACAATTTTCAAGTGGATGATAGTGATAAATTGAAATTATTATTATTATTATTATTATTATTATTATTTTTTACTCAATATTGGAATGCGTCACTATTAGGGGTAGGTACTACCGATTAGCGGTTGTGAGCTCGAGATAAAATGGTTCGAATGGAGATGGACTCTCAGGAATCCAGCTTGAAGAGCCACCGTGATGTGTTGCTCACCAAGGATTTTATCCAAATATTGTCCGTACATACTTTTCTATTTTTATAGTGTTGTGAAAATGCGGAAAACTCGGCTCGAAATAAGGCAGTCGACCACACTAAATGAAGCAACGGTACTAACCGATACCCACCATTGAAACCTTCACTATCTCTGGTTCGATGATAGTGATAAATTAAAATATTATTTTTTGGTATGCGAATTAGGTACTACCCTGCGGTTGTGAGCTCGAGATAGGTGGAGGCTCTCAGGGCCATTGAAGAGCCACCGTGATGTATGGATTTTATCCATATTGTCCGTACATTTTTTCATATTATTATAGAGTACGGAACCAAAAATAAGGCAAATAAATCATCTTGATCCAAAACTTTTTAGGGTCTATGGTTTTATTTTCCATCAACCTGTTAATATGATCATATACAGCTGGAGGAAGTGAAAAAACAAATATCATCTTGATCCAAAACTTCTATGACCTCTATGAATTTTTCAACAGTAGTTGAATCTTGTATCTTTGTCATTTCTGGTTTCATGATCTAAAATGATATTTAAAAATGTATAGGACGGTGTGGATTAATTTTGTAAATAATTTTGGTCCTGCAGTAGCAGTCGGAGCCTCCGCCTGTCCTGAGCTCCGAACAGGCGGGGGTAGTATCTAATCCGCGCCTTATTTTTTTGTTATTTTCCGTATTGGAAAGCAGATGATACTATCTCTGGTTTGGTGCCAGTGATAAATAGTAATGTTATTATTGTTACATCCCTTGAGTTGATGTAACCAAGTTTTGTGGGCCCCACCATGATTAATGCCTTATATCCAAATCCCATGTTCATTTGGGGAGAATGTTATAACACTCCAACTCAAAAATAAGGCAGATCCAAAGCTCAAGTGGACTGGACTTGAGAAAGTAATGGGGATTGAATGCCTACCATTGAAACCTTCTTAAGGTCATAGAATTTTGGATGAATCTAATATTTGTTTTTGCCCTACTTCCGAAAATGTGTGACCTTATAAACAGTTTGGATGACAATTAAACATCACGGTGGTTTAGGAATTTTTTTAAAGGTGGGAATCATTGTCATCACATATTTTTGTGGTGTGGTCCACTTGAGCTTTTGGATATGACTTATTTTTGGGCTTCTACCTTGAAATGATCTGACCGTGTGGATATACTAAATACATTATATCATGTGGATATACTAAAACTTGGTGACATCAACACACCACGCTATAGACATCGTGGCACACTACACAATCGGCTTCCAGTTGGGTCTGCTCCATCCAGCATGGGCCCAACTGATCAATGGTCCAGATCGCTGAACCATAGATTATTATGAATGACAAGAAGTTTAAATTGCATTTCCCTCTAATTATCTGGCACATTTATGACATGTGATCCATGTTAATTTGCAAAAGAGTTAAAATCTAACTCAAAAATCAGGCGTAAGTCAATCTTGTAACAGGTGAGCTCCATTACATATATACATGCCATCGATATATATTTTTTTGCTATCATTTTAGCGCATGAGCCCAAACAATGAAACAGATCTAAAGGCTCAGGTCGACCACACACTAGAAAATTATGAGAAATGCCTACGACCAGGTGGATTGGAATAGCAGGTTTGGGTGAAGTTTGGGTTCAGCAGGACTGGGTTAGTCTGCTGGACAAAGGTTAGGCTAATAACTTGTTCTTGGTGCGTATAAATGACAAGGTAAGTGATTACTTCAAATCGAAGAGGGGCACACGGCAAGGTGATCCAATCTCGCCGACCTTGTTTATCCTTACTATAGAAGCATTAAGCAGAGGGGATTCCTTTGGCTGATCAAAGAAGTTATTGCCAACCATACAAGACCACTAGAGGCAGTCAAGGACTTCTTGAGGAGGTATCAGGCTTGAAAATTAATTTGAAAAAAAATTGATTGTTATATTTCAGATAATTTGTCAACTACTGGAGCAAGATCGATCGAGAGAACAATTGATATTATAAAGACATCGTCATATTTAATTTACCTCGGAGTACCGGTAGGTAAGCCTGGTCGACTGAATGAGAAATTGGACTGCAGGGTGGAAAGCGTGGTGCCTTTCTCAGCTAGGCAGATGGTTGCTTATTAATCATGTGGTTACCAGCATCTCAATCCACTCTATGATGGTTGCAGACATCCCAGCAATGATCATCTCAGACCATGGAAAAGGAGTCTGCCAATTTTTTTCTGGACATGAGAAGATGGAAGGAAGAAACTACATTGGTTGAGCTGGAACAAATTCGTTCTACCCTGCAGATGTAGGAAAGGAGGTGATGAGGTTGATCACCTTCTTACTCCAAATTCATAGAGCTAGTCTGGACTCATAAATATTCTTCAAGTCCACAAGAGATGAAAATATAAATAATTTTTAATAATTTGAAATAAATTGATTGAAAAAAAGAATGAAATTACAATCCTTTAAATAGTGAACTCAATTCTAAGACTGAGTTTCGGACTCAAACTCCCCAAAAACATGACTTACTATAAATAGTAAACTTGCACTTTATATACCGTCATGATTTCTATTAGTCTTTTTGGTTTTCAGCCAAAGTTAGTAAGTATTGAATTTGGCCTAACCATTCTCTTAATTTTTCTAAGGATCAAAAGTTATGATCGAATTAAAACTTACTATTTATAGTAAAAATGGAAATAAAATGGACTTTTGACGGTCGATCTGATGGAATCTCGCAAATCTAGCATGGGAAACCTAGCATAGCAAGGTTGGTTGGCTAAGGTAGCTTCTCCTACCAAAAATCATATATGATATGTTGAAAAACTCATTCCAGTTTGTGAGATACGAATGTTTTAAGGTTCTGATGGTCCTAATCACCTCTGCATCCAATCAAACCTTCTTTGGTCCACCTTGGCCATCAGAGTGTCCCCGACCAGCTCTACATTGTACCCACAATGGGGGTGAATTAAGAGGCTTAAGGATAGTAGAAACTTATTTTTCACGGTGGCTAATCGGTAGGGGAGATTATGGTATTTGGAACGTGGACTGGACAGGGCTTAACCCTTTGAAAGATTGGAGTAATAACTAGATTCTAGGCAGTTTGATTCAGCTTAGAGTTCGTGATATTCTTGGTCCGAAGGGGATCATCCAAAACTCCCCCTTCTATGGTGTGCTCCCTTAGGAAGTCCTGCTCACATTCAGATGAAAGGTTTTTGCACATCAGGATGAGGACAGATGCATTTCGACTCTAGAGGCCTTAGAGATTAGGTCTTTTGCCACCTAGAGAAGCTGGTCTAGATGGGTTTGACATGCGAAAATGCCACTGAAGGCGAAGATCTCTATTTTTGTTTGGAAATTGTTGCACGGCGCAATTCTTGTTGATGGGAGAATCCAAGCGCATGGAATCAGCTTGGTTTCAAAGTGCGCCTGCTGTATATTAGCATGGAAACCAAACACTGAATCTTTAAATCACCTCTTCGCCATGGGAGAGTTGGCAACTAAGGTATGGATTCATTTTTTTATGTAGAGCGGGTCGTGAGCAGTTTCATGGCTAAGATGGATCAGAAGGCCCGATCGGAGATGGAGATGATTAGGACCATCAGAACATAAAACAGATGTATCTCGCAAAACGGAATGAGCTATTGGTTGTACCATATGATTTTTGGGTAGGATGAGCTACCTTATCCACCCAACCCCGCTATGCGGGGTTGCACAAGCCGAATTTGCAAAATACCATCATATTGATGGTTGAATTCCTGTTTTAATTTCATTTTTACTATTTAGTTTGATTATAAATAGTAAGTTTACTATTTATATTAAGTCGCGATTTCTAGGAGTTTTTGTTTTAGTTGTAATTTAATTCGGAAACTTATTCCATGGCTTGGTATCCCTATTTAAAGGGGTGTAAACTCATTTATTATTCATCAATCAATTTATGAATTTTCTAGAATATTATTTTTATTTTCTTACTTCTTTTTCCTCGCGGATTTGAAAAGTATTTGTGATGAGTTCAAAGAAGCTCCGTGGAATTCGAAGTAGTTATCCTTGAGGAAGACGGTAATTGACCTCATTTATCAATTTTAATGTAACGTTTGAAATTTCCCGCTGTCAGCAGCTTTCGCAAGAAATTCCTGCGCAAGGATGCTGGGTGGGGCCACTGTAATATTTGTGAGAAATTAATTCTGTTCATCCATTTTACGAGCTCATTCTAGGATGTGATACCAAAAATGAGGTGGATACAAGACTCAGGTGGGTCACACCGGAGGGAATATTGGGGAAAGAAATTCCCACCGTTGAAACCTTCCCGGACTCCACCCAAACCGTTTATGAGGTCATTCCAAATGGGATGAAGTGAAAACACTAAAAATATAGCCTAATACATAGCTTTTATTGCCATAAGAATGCTTCAACGTTCACTGAATGCTCACTATTTCCACTTGTGTGGCTCACTTGAGTATTTGATACACCTATTTTTTGGTCGCACCTCCTAAAATTAGCTCTCAAAATGAATGGACAGGGTGGATTTCACACAAACATCTCATTGGGCCCCAACAAGCATCCTTGCGCAGGAACTTCCTGCGAAAGTCTTTTGCAGGAAATCCATGTTCCCTGATGGTGGTTTGCGGCTTTGACTCCATGCATGGATTCATTCCATGCCTTATCTTCTGGGAGATGTGTAATGAAGGGAAATACGACCAGTATGAAAATCACCAAGTAGATGCCAACAGGATCATTTTCTGAGTTCTAATGTGGCTTCATTGGATCAGCCCGCTGCTCTCACCCATTAAAGATAAACTATTTACTTGGTGATAGGTCTTTCAAGACTTGGGGCTGTCTTCAAGACCCATTAAGAATAGAAAACTGATAAATCTAAAATGGGAAAAACTTGGGGCTGGCTGGGTTAATATAAATGTGGATGGTTCATTGCGTGGAAATTTAGGTTTTTGTGGGGGAGGGGGTGTTTGCAGAGGAAGCTCAGGAGAATTCAATTTTGCTTATGCTATCAGTTATGGCCAGGGAAGGGAATGAATGTTCAAGCTAAGGCCCGTGCATTGATTGAGGGGCTGTCTAATTGTATTCAACAATGATATTCCAAAATCTTGGTAGAGAGTGACTCAATGATTGTAATGGATATCCTAAATCAGGAAAGGCAGCCAAATTGGAATTTATGGTATGGTTGGAACTGCATCCGCTCGCTTGGGAGGGGAATTGAACTCAAGATTTATTACGCTCCTCGTGAGGTGATTGGGGTAGCGGCGAGTGAGTCTCAGTCCTCTATTCTGTTTCGGGACGAGTCTGATCGATCTCCCTCGAGCAGTCGGGGGATGCTACAAGCTGAGGCTGGGTCAGAAGAGAGATATCAAGAACTATTCTTTTTTCCATCGAATGTAGAGTTATAAGATAGGCAGTCCATAGGAGCTCTTTTTTGTTTCTCCGAGCTGCCCAAAATATATGGCCGGTCTAGGAGAGTGCCTCTTTTTGTTTCTTTGGTTGAAGGGAAAAGTTTGTGTTTTCGTGGAGACCATTTTGGCACTCTTTCCTTGTTGCAGCCCTATCTTTTGTTTGGCCCTCCAAATGTTCTATACAAGCCTATAATAATTTTAATAAAAGTTTGAGGCATTTTTCCAAAATATAAAAGTGGGGATTGAACGCCTATAATAAAAAGCACCATAGAAGACAGTGGGCATTGAATGCCTACCATTGAGAACTTCGGGCTACAGAAATTTTGGATCTACCTTATTTTTAGTCTCATGCATTAAAATAATATAAGAAAATAAAAGCACGGTGTGAACAAAACATAAGTATTATGTGCCGCCTTATAGTTTACAGGATGCGAGCCTCTTTTCAAAATCCATATATGTCAACGTCTAAAAATATCAATTTAAGTTATCATACTTATTTATAACTATGCATGCATTCTTTTCAAAATTCATACCTGTCAACATGTAAAAATACCAAATTAAGTCCTCATTACTTATTTATTATCATACATGCATTTACAGCTAATCAAACAAGACCTTATAGGAGGTGGGTCAATGGCACCAATTAATAAAGGAAGGGTATGGGTTAGAATGAACTAAGCATGTTTGATTTTTGGGCCATGGACCTAAAATTGTCTGAAACACATGATGGATGGGGTGGATTTTACATCAAAACAAAGATGGAGCCCACCCAAACCGCAACCCGTGAAATTGAAGTGAAATAATTCTCTTGGAAAGGTCCACCCTTTATTTTAGAGGTCCATATTGATGTGTAAGTAAGATCTAGTCCGACCATTAGATGTATAATCCTATTTATGGATAACATCCAAAAAACTAGTTTGAACCGTGATTCAGGTGAGCCACATCATGGAAAACAGTTGGGTGAAAGATGTCTACCCTTGATACTTATAGGACCCACTGCGATTTTTATAAAAGGTCCACTCTAACCATTAGATATCACATCAAAACTTATGCCCCTAGCCCAAACATCCACCTCATCTTTTATTCAGGTGGGTCATTTTAAGGGAAACAGTTTGGAGGGTAAGCATTGCCATGTATAGTATTTCTAATCGTGTGGTCAACTTGAAATATAGATGGATCTGAATTTTAGTCCCTAGGCCTAACATGCGATGACACACCTGGTGGCTTGTTTGATTTTACATAAACATCATAGTGGGCCCCACAAAAGCCATTAACCCCTTCTCTCTTTTGGATAATTAACATCACGCCTCCGAGTCCAATCGACTGAAATTAGTGTGTCAATGGGCCGGGCTCCAGCCCAACAAATTCAGAATTTAAAATCTGGGCCGAGACTAACCCATGCCTGGCCATTGACGGCCCTAATTGGAATAGGACGGGAATTAGGTACAGATAGCAACTTACTAGGTTAGGCCCTGTCCGTGAAGCCCACCTTGATGTATGTGTTGTATATCAATGCTGTCCATTCATTTTTCTAAATCATTATAGGGCATGGTACCAAAAAAAGGTAGACCCAAATCTTAGGTGGACCATGTAGTAGGGATTGAATTCCCACTATTAAAAACTTTTAGGGGCACAAAAGTTTGGAATCAAGCTAATATTTATTTATTTTTTTGGTTCATCCAAATCTTGAGACCTCATAACTAGGTTGGATGGAAAATAAACGTTACAACAACCTTAAAAAGTTGGTGGGAGTCCAATCACCACTATTTTTCTTTGTTGTGGTCCACCTGAGATTCAGATCTACATCACTTTTATGACTATGCCATAAATGAGCTGGCAAAACAGATGACTGGTGTGGATATACAACACATACATTTACCACCCGTACATCTAATCTGCACTTCCAAGAATGTTTTAAACTTTAAGGGGCTGGGGCAGGCTGATGGGCCTTTGTTCATCTTAGTTCATGCCCAACAGTCTTAAAATTTAAGCCTGAGACTGACCTTCAAGCCTGATACTCCCACCTAAGCCCATTAACACCCTTAGGAGAGGGTATGTGCTGGATCTTAAACCAGTCCCATCCTCCTCTCTCACCTTTTCTTGAAAGTCTTGGCACTGCATAAAAGGAATGACGCCGATTAGCCACTGAACCCGACAGTAGCCAACTCGCTACTGAAGTGACGACGTCATTATCTCATGTGGGGCCCACCATGATGTATGTGTTGTATCCATGCCTTCCATCTATCTGGAGATATCATTTTAAGGCATGGTCCAAAGAATAAGTCAGATCCAAAGCTAAGTGGACCCCATCATTTTCATTCGCTGCTTTTAGAAGGATGCGGACTGCGGACTGCGTCCTACCCCCTCTCCAGCTAGGAATGGGCAGCAGCTTTGAGTTGCCACAGAGATGTATGTATGGATCTTGTTATGGGAAGATCCGAGCCTGTCGTGATTCCAAGGCCCGATTACATGTTGATCCGATCAGACGGATAACTAGCAGCTCGACTCAAATTACGAGAGCGAACGGTCTTCAACAACGGACTATGACCACTCCGATTAGTAGTAGCCGCCAGCTTGAAGGTCAGAGCCGACTCCGCATTCCTAGGCGGGCATTTCTCAAGCTAAATTCAGAAACTGCCATTAGTAAATGTGGCCGATTACTTCGCTTGCAGATATGCTTGATGCGTGTAATGTGGTGCATGGATACTTGGATTGCGTGTAGTATCTCCATGATCCGAAAATCTCTTTGATTGAGCAGATCGTGCCGTGATTGACAGATCCAAACCATCCTACAGTCAGATATAAGTACGTGAGGACCCCATCGCTACAGGTATGCAAGATCTCACACTCTCCCTTTACAATTGTACTTAGACCCTAATTCCCTTAACTTGACTTAGGCATCGGAGGGTCCCCCGGCTTAGCCTGGGTCTCCTTTGTTCACCCTTAGTGCAGGATTAGGGTCTACATAAGGAGTGGAGAGCGATCCGGATTTTGACCTCAACATTTTTGGCCGCTCTTCATCACTACTCCACGCGGAATCGACCCCTTGGCCTTCACAACGTTCTCGTAATCGAGAGAGTAAGTATCGCACCATGCAGGGCGAGATATAAGCCTTACGTGACAAAGTGAATAGGATGAAGCAGCAACAAGAGCTGCGCTTACATCCGGCTCAGGAAAATCCTGTCCCCGAACCGGTCGGTCCGATTGGGGAGGCTCACTTCGCGCCAAGGAGTGTAAGGCCCGAGGCACCTCAGCATCCTTAGGTGCTCGTGTCAGGTCAACGTCCTCTTCCGACTGGCACAGCTCGGAATACTGCCACATGAGCTCCGACTAATGCTTCGGTCACTTCAGCCTTGGCACCGACGGATCTCTGTCATCAGCTAGAGCGGAGGAGGGGAAGGAGAACTTCAGAAAGAGAGAACACCCAAGAAATCGTAGAAGAAAATAAAGACCCGTGGAAGAAGCAGTTCGAGGAGCTTAACGACAAATTCTTAGATCTGGAAAAGAAACAACAACCTGCATCAGTTCCCACTGCAGTTCAGGCAGTGATGGAAGAGATCAAACCTCCATTCACCTCAGAAATCATGAATGAGGTGATGCCTCAGAGGTTCCGAATACCTCCCATCATCCAATATGCTGGGTCTAAGGACCCATCCGAGCACATGGAAGCCTACCGCTCCTAGATGCAGATCCAGACGGTGACAGATGCTATGATGTACCGAGGGTTGTTCTCGATCATGCTTACAGGATCCGCTCGGAGTTGGTATCGGCAGCTCAAACCAAACTCCATCAGTTCCTTCACAGAGTTAAGCCGACTATTCCTTACCCAGTTCATTAACGGTAAGAGAAGTTGAAAGCCCAACACTCACTTGCTAGCCATCAAGCAAGGGCCGAAGGAGTCGCTGAAAGACTACATCACTCGCTTCAACGAGGAAGCGTTATTAGTAGAAGACTACGACGACAAAATGGCGTTCGCTGCTATGTTCAGCAGCCTAAAAGAAGGAAAATTCACTTTCTTCATTGGAAAGAACCCTCCAAAGATGCTAGTTGAACTCGTTGCCAGAGGTCAGAAGTATACCAACGTGGAGGAATTCTCCAATTCTCGTAAGAGTGTCCAAGTAACAGAATCGAACAGTAAAGGGAAGAGGCATAGGAATGAGGAGTCCCAGTCGCCTAGCAAAGGGACTGATGACCGCGCTCCTCGCGATTGTCGACCTAGCAGGAGGCCGGAGGGAAAGTTCCGCTCCCACACCCCTTTAATACGTCTGCCGAGCAGATTCTCTTAGATATCAAAGGGGAAAAGTTGCTGAATTGGCCTGTTTGCATGAGGCTGACTCGGATCATCGAGACAAGTGCAAGTACTGCCGCTTCCACCGAAACCACGATCACAATACGGCTGACTGTGTAGATCTCAAAGATGAGATCGAAGCCCTTATTCGGAAGGGACATCTACATCGATACACCCAGGAAGGAAAAGCCGCTCGGAAAGGAGAAAGAGATGAGAGCAGCCAAACAGCGCCACGGAGGAGCCCGTCGAAATCCGTACCATCTTCGGGGGCTCGTCTGGAGGAGGAGATTCAAATAAGGCGCGAAAGGCTCACTCTCGGAAGTCTGAAACAGAATATTATGTCCATTTAACCGAGCGGCCAAAAGGTCTCTCAGCGAGTCCAAGCAAGTCTCCCAAAACCCTCATTCCTCTCGATTTCTGCTTGGAAATTGCCATTTCTTCAGTTCTAACCATTTCATCGATTGATGGCGAAAGGAGCTTCGGAATTCTCATTTCTCAGATGTGCAGGTCGGTATTACTCTTGTTCCCAGATTTTCTCGTTAAATCTCGTCGAAGATCGGATGTTCTAGCTCTCAATTTTATTTTTCTTGATTTGTTTGGAATTTCTTTGCTATTTTTTATATTTTTTCTAGATCGAGAACCCTAGATTGTTTGGGTTAGAGAGGAATGCAGAGATTTTTTTTTGTGGAATTCTGTCGGATTCCCATAAAGAAGACCTTTGCGATTTCCTTGTTTGCAGATTTTGATTCTTTTCGCATGTTTTCGAGCTGCTAGAAGACCTTATTGTTTAGATCCAAATCCAAATCCACTCTCTCTCTCTCTCTCTCTCTGTCTCGATTGGAAGAAGGAGAGCTGCTAGAAGACCTCCTTATCATTCAGATCCAGATCTAAATCAGTTCAAGGTAAGCTCAATTCTTTTCATTCCACTCCTTTTCTCTCGATCTCAAATTTGATTAGATTAGGAGAATAAAGAAAGATCTGTTATGTATTATGTTTTTTAGGAGCATGCACTTCCTGCATCCCACTTCCCTCTGCTAGGAGAAACTGATCCTCATTGGAGATGGATGTGATTCATCTTCAATTTAGATAATTTTGCATTTGGGAGCAGTTGTGGATAACTAGCTATAGCATGATAGGAGTGATCTATTTTTATTTAACCTTGTAGATCTTAGATTTATCTGTCGTCCTAGCTGTTTTTTTCCCTAGTTTTCTTCCTAGAGCTATGCTAAATTTCTAGTTGTTATGCTACTCTTCAATTTAGATTTCTAGAACTGTATACTCTGTACCGATTTTTCTCTTTATGGTTGTGGATAACTACTTACATGTTGTCTATGCAGGATGGCATGTGCACTACATGACTTTTACATTGAGCTAATACCCTTTCTCATTTATTCTTTTCACTCTTCTGAACTTGACGCCCTGTGTCTGCTGTTTTTTGAAATGGGGATTTATGCATTACAAAAGTATATCTAAAAAAAAGTTATGTCCAGCCAGGTTGGACAGAGTTCAGATAGTTCAGCACCGACTCCGGGTATGTAAATATATAATTTAAGTGAAGTGAAGTTAAGCTTGTAACTTTTATAGTTTTGTTCTGTCTTGATTTAATTAAATGTAGATATTATATTTCAAATATTTAGAATGCTCATATCTATTCTTTTGTTTAATAAAGAGGGTGATATTCATAATAGACGATTTCGAGGCCCTACAGTCATCAGCGAGGTGGTGAACTTGCCACCCAATAAGCAGCTGAATATCAATTGGAATAAGTATGGGCAGCCCATTGGACACAAGTACAATGAATTTATAAGGTGGCTGGGCATTTTATCTAGGAATGGGCGCTTAGCGCCTCTTGCTCACGATAGTTTGCATCATGTGCCACTATCTAACAAGAACGAGATTTGGAATGAAGTGAAGGTAATATGAAGTCAAAAATTCAATTACTCTTTTTGTATACTAAGTATAATCGATAATTGATGTATTGCATATCAAGTGGAATATCGACGAGGAGCGTCGAAATTGGGTAATGAAGTCCATCGGAGCTTCATGGAAGGAGTGGAAGAAAAGGTTAAAAAAAGAACACTACAACCGATATTTGACTAATGAGGAACGACTAGCTCACTGTCTTGATCGAGTGGAGCCTACACACTGGAAGTGGCTCGTCACCTATTGGTCAAGTGATGAAGGACAAGTAAAAATTAAACATAAAGAAAAATTATATCCATGTTGGTGTATATTGTTATTTATATTAAAATTTAGTTATTTTACTATTTCACATTGTAGGTTCCGAAGAATCAATTGGTAGTTTTTTTGCTGAGATTCATTTATATGTGATCTTTTACATATATATTTATGTTTTATTACATTTCATGAGTTTTTTGTATTTCACCATCATGGGTTTTGTGATCCCTTTGTTTTTTGTAGTTCACCATCATTGAATAGTCGGTCCTTTCTTTTTTAGGTCAAGTCATATTTATGTGTATTTATGTGTGAGTAGGTGACTCATGAGCACCTATAATGACTGGTATTCCAAATTCCAAACTCAACCTGCTGCAGTCAACATTTTGGATATTGTAAGTTCTTTATAATAGACTGAGAATGTACATGAATGTTCTTATTACATATTTTCCCTTGAGCATCAACCCTGTTCCCTATCTTATTTCTTTTCTAGACCTTTAGTTGTAAAACAATCTGCTTGTGTTATGTAGTTTGTTGAATATGGGAATGAGGGAAGCATTGTACTGCTCCAAGCTTGCTTAGATCAAGTGAAATTTCGGAGCAAAGACTTTCAGTCAAAGCGAGATCTTCTATTAGCTATCTTTAGATACTTTTTGGGTAGACCAAATTTTGCCACAGTTTTCTGTGAAGCACTGAGAAGTAAAGTGATGAGTGAAGGATTTCTAGAAGGTCTCTCCAAGCAATTGCATTTGTCTACACCCGAGAAAATTGTTGTTGGTCTTGCTCTGTCAGATTCAGGAAATACGAATTTCAGAATTAGAGGTAAGTTGAGTTGATTCTTATATTGTTTTTATATTTTCTGAATTAGTTGTGCAGGTTCCACTTTGAAATGTGGTTGAGTCCAATTGCCCAACTAACATGTATTATGCATATTTCTATAGATAGGTAAATTGTTAAAATGCCTATTCACCATGTTTATATTTTCTGAATTAGTTGTGCAGGTTCCACTTTGAATTGTGGTTGAATCCAATTGCCCAACTAACATGTATTATGCATATTTATATAGATTGCTGAGTCCAATTGAACAAACACCTAGTTAGTTCAATATAGTTGCTTGAGAGCATTATAGTTTATCTTGATGATTTGGATGCTTTACACTGCAAGAGCCAAGAAGGCCTGTGTTTGCTTAAATTCATTTTTTTAACAATTTTTATATGTTCTACTTCCATTTGGTTACAGTTGCAGTATGCATCATGCTAGCTGCTACCCCTCAACCCTTGCCTCCAAGAACCTGTGGAGGCACCAAAGCTTGAGGTTTGGTTTACCTGAAACATTGTCCAGTTGTTACTACTTTAAGGTTTCAAATTTTCTTCAGGCAATGTGTGGTTGTAATTTCACTGTTATGTCTCAGCCTTCGGAGCTTTTCAGAGTGATATTTGTATCTCATTTTTTATTTTATTTTATTATTTTTTTTTTTTTGAAGTCATGAAAACTTTGCAAGATTATGTGAAGAAATTTTTATGCTTCTATTTAGGTTCTTCTGTGAATCAAATATGTATTTGCAAAATGGTCTTGCTTGTACATCTTGATCATTAACTCTTAGCTTCTTGCAGATTGTGGAGAAACTTCTAATTGCTACTATTGCAGATGCTGATGTTAGTGTTCGTCAGTCAGTCTTTCTATCTCTCCATGGAAATGGAGGTTTTGATGAATTTTTGGCACATGCTAATAGTTTGAGTGCTATCTTTGTTGCTCTTAATGATGAGGTATAATTTTTGGCACAACCTGCCAATGGCTCTATTATGAGCATTTGAACTGTTATCTTTATTCGAAAAAATGTTTATGAACATAGGGGCATGTTCACTATCTTCTTTTTTTTTTTTTTTTTTTTTTTCTTTTTCCATGTCATGGGATTTTGATTGTATTTGTTGGGATGCCTTGCACAAACCTTAGGATCTAGCCTCCCGAAACAAACCAGAATTATGGATAATAAATGAATGAAATAAATTAAAGCATCAATCACACACCACACAAGAGATTTTTAAGTGGAAAACCCTCAAAGAGGTAAAAACCACAGGACCTCATCCAGATCAACAATCCACTATGAAGTAGAACGTTACAATCTTCTTCACTCACGCAGGAGTGGATAAACAATAAGAGAAATAGAGAAAATGGAGAGATCTAACCGATTACGAGGACATAGAAGCGCTGAGATATAGATTGCACAGTAGAAAACCTCCACGAGCAGAACCTCCCTTCTATAAGCTTCCTCTCTCTCTCTCTCTCTCTTTCTCCCTCTCTCTCACCTTTGATAGCCCTAAACCCTTTAGCAAATCTCTTGTAAAGCTTTAGGAAACCCTCTTGCTGCGCCTAGAAAAACCCTAGGCAACCCCTTTTATAGTTTAGGAAACTCCTTTCCGCATCCTTGTTATGAAAGGACTCAAATCCTCAGTTGCACAAAATTGCGGAACAAACTGCGTAACCTTCGACTAGTCGAACCTAGTCTTCGACTAGTCGTAGGACCCCTTCGACTAGTTGAGACATCCCTTCGACCAGTCGTAGCTACAGTAAAAAATAGCAAAAATACTCGCTGGACTTTGAGTCGAAGTCACGACTTGAACCTTCGACTGGTCGACCACCAGCCTTCGACCGGTCGAGCAGGGCTCATGACCGATCGAAGATGGGTCAAAAAAACCCATCAGTATTAGACGTAATCGAAAGTCAAAAGTAGCCTTCATATAAGGAGGTTAGTTTTTTCTAGTTGAATATTTAATACAGAAATGACATTTTAGTTTTAATGTTGTTAGTGGTTATTTTCCTTTGGCAGGAACGTTTGGAGGATCTAGCAGGTAAAGATGCCCAAGAGAAATCTGATGCTGCTATAGTAACCCTTTTATAAGAGCTTCCAGATGAAAGAAATGTCAATAAAAGACCGAATGATTCAAAACAGATACAGGAAAAGTCAACGAAAAAGAAAAAGAGAGATTATAGAAGAGATAAGAGTATAAATATTTGTGGAACCTAATGTTAAGTGTAAGAGTTTGATCGAGTTTCTTTTGAAAACTTTAAGTAGACTGTTGTTAACTATTTTGTTGGTATTATGGCTTTCATGATTGATTGTTTCATGGGTGGATTGAATGAATGGATTAGTAGTTTAAATAAATATTTAAAAAAATTAAACATTTTTAGCCTCACTTTGTAACTGAGCACTACCAAAAAATCAGGCAACACTGACGGACCTGCGGCAGTTTTGGCGACGGCTAAAATCGGTTGGCATTGCCGACGGCTAAAAGCCGTCGGCGAAGGTCCATAAATCCGTCGGCTTAGGTTCACTTTTGAACGGTGGACGTCTAACCGTCCAGATTTTTCTCATTTTGTGGTCCATCCAAGATTTATTCAGGGCTCATGTTTGGGGATCAACCCCAAGAAGATCTTTATAAATTGATGGACGGCGTGGATGAAAAATATACATCGTGGTGAGGCCCATAGCGCCCTCCCCCTTTCCAAAGCATGGTTCACTATTTTTTTCATGGGACAGTGTGTGAGTTTTATATATAGTGTAAAATAGTGGTGGCTCGTTAATGTAAATACTGGCAATGATATAGAGTTATCCAGACCATTCAAATAATCTGTCTAGTTTTAAATATTTAATATTTATAATTTTATTATATAATACAATCTTAACCATCCAAAAAATGGTCCCTCTTGCATGTACGACCATTAACAGGTTGTTTGTTATAAACAATGGTAAACAAACATTGTTTCGGATTTGAAATTTTTATCTGATTTAAAAGAGGATTCGGGAGAGGAACGCCATTTCGTCTTTGCTTTGCAAGCAGCGCGGGCCAGCCCTCGAGAGCTTCTCCCATTTTCAAGCAGCGGCATCCCATCGCCATCGAGCAGCGTCATCTTCAATCTTCCATCGAGCAGCGTCATCTTCAAATAGGTGAGTTCTCTTTCCTCGCCGATCGGACCCACCATAATGTGTTTTATGTGGCCCCACTATGATGTATGCCTTAGTTGAAATCGGGGCCAAGTGCAGAAGCAATCATATTTGGCACGTTTGTGGAAAAAAGAAGTTGTATTTGAAAGCTTACATACATTTTGTATGATTTATTTCTAACGGTTTATTTGTAGGCTACTGATCTAAAGGTTTTAATTTCACGATCTGGGAATTTTTTTTATACATCACCTGTTTCGGATCAACAGTCTAGATCTCTGAACCATGGGCCGCACATGTAGAAACTGGTCTATCAGGTAGGGATTCTTATGCTTCATGGTGTTTTACGCAGATGAAACAGTGTTCAATGTCGCTTGGGTTTTCAGTTTGTGTAAGTGGGGCCCATGGTTCAATGATCCAAACCGTTGATTTGATGTGTTACAGTGCCGATCGCTCATGCACCAAAAATGTCTTCAATGGCCTTTCGGTTGAATGTGGACTGTCCCTGTATTTTCTTTCTTAATTGTCTATTAGCTGACCAACTATTGAAGGGCTAGGATTTCCCCCACCTGGGAAATATTTGTTGCATGTTCCATTTTTGTGTGGTCAACCATATCACCACTGGTGTGAATTGAAGATCCTAATGCATTGAGCACTATATAAAACCGTACATCTCGCTTTATAAGGCATTTTTACACATGGCCAATCTGGACTATCCAATCAATGGACCACCTCTTGGATGGTGGTGGGCCATAGCATATATGTTTGCATGTTGCAATAACAGACAAGAACAACGTGTGTACTCTCCATGCATGTGATCATAAAAAGCTGAAACTATCTGCAGTGTATATTATCTCGTACACATGCACTCATCCATTTCACATGTCCCAACTATCCACTTCAATCCGATCCATCAAAATTATGGGCCATGGTATGGATGGTGCATAATCCAAACGGTGTCTAATCACACTGATTGGATCATTACAACCATTGGCCGCAAAATACGGTGAAAAGGGAAAAAAAAACAACAGTCCAAAATCAACAAGCAAATATCCCTTTTGGGATATTTTGGATCATCTGATCAATGTGATTTTCACGATATGACCCATGGGGCCCACGATGTGAACGGATTAGATTGAGGTACATGAGCGCTACATGAGGTTTGTTTGCACAGGCAATTTTTCGTAAGTTCTGAGATTCCTCCCATGTGTCACCGTTCTATGATGCTAGACTCGTATGTTAGTTTTTCACCGTTTTAAAGATAGTGGTAATCCAAACCTTCAAAATCGCTGATGACACAAGATAATATCAATCGTTTCAATTTTCCCTTAAAATTTGGTCCACTCACTTACTTTTAGCCAGCCATCCAATAGTCGACAATTGGATGGTCATTGAAAAAAACTCAAATCCAACTGCTACGATCTTGATCTATCATGCGACATTGCGTGGGGATGTATTGCAGAAAACCTCGAATGAGAATGGTGTTATCGTAAATAAAAGAGAATGCCTCGTGCACAGATAGATGAGAATTCTATGGTGCAGGTACCTATTTTTAAAAAGAAATTCAAAGAAGTGACAGTTGGGAAGGAATCCATTTGCTTGGAATTTCCAATTGAATTTGTGGCTAGGAAATAAATAAATAAATAAATAAAACAATGCAAAATACTGGAATTTCTAACTGGAAATCGTTTCTAGGTTTTACCAATCCCAATCATAGGAATTTACCCCTAAGATTTTATTTTGAGGTGGGTACTTTCCCAAGGAGCCAAATGACCCCTTAAGATCTTTGATTTTCTTGTTATTTATTTATGAAGAAGGGAAGTAGGTGGCAATTTATGATATTGATTTCTAATGGGCTTATGTAATTTTTTTGTTTAAAGTTTTGGTCTCTTCTTGTACCCGTGAAGTTTCTAACCATAATGGATTGATTTCTGTTGGACTTGTTGATTGAAAGGAAAGCAGAGGTCTTGTTCTGTTGTTCATGTAAAATTATGCAAAATGAACTCTGTTAGTTTTGCTCCAGCCTCTTCTTGAACTTGTAAAGCTACTGGTAAGAATCAACACCATAAATTGCTACCTACTGCTTACCTACTGGGAATGGTTGGCGAATGACAAATGGTTTGAAATAAATGAGCAATCGCCAAAGTTTAAAGTCAACCTCTTGGATGATTAGATCCTACATCAAGTTTACAGGTGGAATCCTCAGATGAACTGTCAAGATGACCATGTGCATGTGCTGCAAGTATGTTCTTGATAGCCCTACACACAATCTATGAGCCCAAAAAATCATATAATTCCACCCTTTTGAAAAGTGTTTGTTTCCTATTTGCATGGATAGAAAACATTCACTGTGGAATGTGTGATGATGTAGACTATCCATCTAGTGGCCTACAAATGTACAGGAGATGACCCAAGGTTTTTATTGATTGCACAATCCAAGCACTACCAAAAAATCGAGCAAAGGCTATGGAATGTGAAGGCCTTTAGCTTCGGATTAAATCCATAGCAATTTAGCTACGGATCTAAACCGTAGCTAAAAGCCTAATTGATCCGTAGCTAAATCCTTCCTCCTCATTCCTATTCATGGTGCTTAAGGGGCTCCATGGGGCTCACTGAAATATATGTGTTTGATCTAAGCCGTCTATAAATTCGGATATTTAATTTCAGTGGATTAGGAAAAAAATTTTGTAGATTAAAGGTATAAGTGGACCACACAATAAGAAATCATAAAAATTAAATTTCCATTGTTAATTTGTTGTGTGGTTTTCTTAGAAATCTGATCTGACTCATTTTTTGCAACATCCTTTAAAATAATATTTTAAAATTATTGGACGGAGTGGATAAATAACATACATCATGGTGGGCCCCACGTTTTAAAACTCAAACCGTCCTTATGACCCGTCCGTCACGCGCCCCACCCCCAAATAAAACACTACCTCCATTTCTCCCGCCCGTGCGCACCTCCGAAAACCACATTTCCATTTCCATTTCCTCTCTCTCTCTCGCACTCAGCCTCTCCCTCGCCATCTCTCGATCTCCAGCTCTCCCTCACTCTCTCCCCGTCTCTCGGTCGCATTCCCCTCTCTCTGTTTCCGAACCCATCTCCGTTTTCAAAACCCACTTTCACCGAGATCCGTCGAGAGTTTTCGCTGGGAAGGTCTCAACTAGTTTGAAGGTTAGTCTCTCTCTCTCTCTCTCTCTCTCTCTCTCTCTCTCTCTCTCTGTTTTCGAAATCAGTTGAGGGTTTTCGGTGACTCGGTTACCATGCTATTGATGTTGCTCACCAAGTGTGGCTGGTGGCAAGGAAAGTATGTACATGAAACAAATACTCTTTTTTTCTTAGCTTTTATGTTGCATAGAAGGTGTTTGATAAAATATATGTAATGTAAAACCATTGCTTTTATTTTACTTATAGTGAGAATTTGAAGTTGTAGTCTAGGTGTTTGTAAAAATGCCTCAATGGCGAACTCGACTTGATCTTGGCTCAAACTCAGCCCGAGTTGCTGAGGGCGTGTTTGGACGAGCCAATCCCATGGGATTGGATTGTATTAGGGTGGATGGCAAGTAATGATGGCTTTGTTAGTGGATTGGTGCCAATCCAATGGGATTGCTATATCCAGGGAACTCACCACCGAGTATGTTTGGCTCGCTTGGCCAATCCCGGGATTACACCGGCCAATCCTAGGATTGCTCCGTCTAACCAAACATGTCCCAGGCAAAAAAGATGGGATTAGGAGGGATTGGGTGGATTTCAAGGTAATGATGGTGATGTTAGCGGATTGCTGGCAATCCCATGGGATTGCTATATCCAACTTCTGCCTGTTTGGCACGCCCGGCCAAATCCGGGATTGCTCCTTTCAATCCACCCTAATACAACCTAATACAATCCACCTTGCACAGCCAAACAGTACCCCGACCAAACCAAGCCGAGACGAGCTCGAGCCGAGGTCGGCTAGTGGTGAGCCGCCGGCTTGACTCGGTTCAACTCGATGTGCACCCTTACCGATACATCACTCACCGAGCCACCACTCACACGCATACATACATACATGCATGCATGCATACACACATACATCATGCTTTTTCAAAGATATTTATTTATTTATATTTCCTTATTGTATTTGTCATGATCGTTGGATGAGTTTTATTCATTTTTATGATTTTTTTTAAGATTATATTTTGTATGGGTTTTTTTTTTTTTTTTTTTTTTTTTTTTTTTTTTCGGTATGCATGGATTTTCAATTACATTTGCAGAGTCAATGGTTATGTAATCCACATCGTCGGTATGTTGCGTCCCACCTTGGATGGACCATGCCCCAAAATGCTCCTAGATTAGAATTTTGGAAGATCCTAGTGACCAATCTGCGGACCCTTTATAGTTGAATGTGGATCGATGTCATATTCCTCTTCTTAAATGTTCATGTGAGCTGCAAATCGTGAAGGTTAAGATTGCGTAGTGATGAGATTTTTGGGCACTGTCCATCTGTGGTGGGCCACACAAAATAACAAACTGTCATTGGTATATTGAAGGCAGGCCAGATGCTAATCTAACCAACCTTGAACCCATTGAATTGACCTCTTTGAACCGCCTAATCGATCATTCTGCTTAGCACTTCAACAATCACCACAAAAGGAGCCACTCACTCAACCATCCACTACCCACCATCTGAAACCAAATGCATTTTGCAAATCAAATAGCTGAAGAAGTCCTAGTCTATATAATTGTACAATTTTTTCAAGTTCAGACTACAGATTACCCCAGCAGTGTCCTATTTGTATTTTGAGTCAATACATTCGTGAGCAATAAGGGCCCCATACAATATTTGCTTGCCATGAAAAAATGCTACTTGAGATTTACAAATAATGCTGCCCAACACCACTATCCTAATGGAAAGAACCTTCACCAAGATTTTGTATGGGCTGAGCTGCTGAAAAGTACCTTAGGTCCTCCTCCATTGCCTTCATTGAGATAAGCACAATAAAAGAAGCTCTCAACTCCTTCAATAGTCTGCCTCTAGCACAAAACTTAGAGATGAATTGCATAACATTGCCTTTCACAGCTCACCAAAACTAGGGTTGCTACTTGGGTTTGGGTCGATTGACCCAACCCAAATTCAAATTGGGTTGGATTGTCAAGGTTCTTGGGTCAGATTTGGGTTGGAAAACACTGACCTGATATGACGTCAGGTTGGGTTGGAAACAATGTCATGTATTTGGGTTGGGTATGGAGGATTTCGGGTTGGTTTGGGTTGCAGGTTGGGTCCTCTTGTTGTTGGGTCAGGCTCAGGTTGACCCTCAATCCGACCCAACCCGCTCGAGTTGCACCCCTACCCAAAACGCGTGGAAGAAAGCAATGGTAGGCATCAGGCCTAGGGGTTTTGTACCTTCCTAGAGTCGAAATGGTCTGCTTAAGTCTTAACCTCATTCTCCTCAATCGTACATTCAAGCGACTCAGCTTCTTCCTTTCCAATCGGATCAACTGAAGATTATCAAGGGAAGGTCATTTGCTTCATAGATAGCATAACAGTTTGGAACACATCTTCCTGTTGCAAATGCTCTACTATTTCTCTCTTTCCATATAGATGAAAAGACAACAAGCAATGATGATCGCCACAAATTAATGTTCCTTTTCTGCTGCAGCTTGCTTCCATCCCATGCCTCCAAGAAGCCACCAATGAGCTCAGAGTAACCCGTTCTGCATCAAATAGGCTGAAAAATCATCCCCAAACATAGCTTGCAGTGCATAAAGAGGTCGTTCATCATCTGTGTCGCGGAGACATAGGAGATACATTAGTGATACCGTCATTCTCTTCCACACGTGATTGATGGTGAGCACCTTGTTTTTCCCAACAAACCATCCAAAACATGGTCATCTTAAGAGGGCCTTGATAAAACTATAGCAGGAGAGTGGAGGTCTTTTTTCACTTAACATCTTCCTGAATCAGTTATGCATGGAATAGTCTAATGGAATTGGTGGAAAAGTTTAAGGTCGAGGCATTTTTTCAGTGAGTGATGGGTCGAGGCATTCCGAGAGTGTGCCTAGTAAAAATATCACAATCATATCTTAATATTATGAAAGGAACATAACATAAATGGAGGTTGTGAAAGCTGGCAGACTTGCTGGCAGACTTGCTGTGTTTGAAAATATCAAGGCCTTTATTAGCAAACTTCTTCTTTTGAACGTTAATGGAGGTTGTGAAAGCTGGTAGACTTGCTGGCAGACTTGCTGTGTTTGAAAATATCAAGGCCTTTATTAGCAAACTTCTTCTTTTGAACGTTAATGGAGGTTGTGAAAGCTGGTAGACTTGTTGTGTTTGAGGCTGATGAGACTAACCCATCTCTACGCTCGGTCGGCACGGCCAACTTAGGCCATTGGTCATAAGTGATGGGCGAAAAGCATGCTTCATATTAATAGTCCTTATATCATCTTATGCAAGAATAAGTACAAGGATTTAGACTTAAAGAAATAAGCATATTTAGTGTGAATACTTGTATATGCAAGTTGGGCCCATGGTTTACTGATGCAACCCTTGATTTAGCGGACCACATTTTGTATGGAACACTTGCATATTTTAAAAAAACTTAGCCTCTTTCTAGTTGAATGTGTACTGTTGAATGTGT
Organism: Magnolia changhungtana; assembly: GCA_030180095.1. Classification (NCBI taxonomy): domain Eukaryota; kingdom Viridiplantae; phylum Streptophyta; class Magnoliopsida; order Magnoliales; family Magnoliaceae; genus Magnolia; species Magnolia changhungtana. The sequence continues at coordinate 462,099 of JASAUF010000027.1, read as the reverse complement.
ACTGTTGCTGTATTTATTTTCTTAACCATCTTAAAACTGAAAGTATCTTTCTTCTGAAACTTTTTATGAAATATCTCATTGTAGTGGTTTCACAGAAACCACATTGGGTAGAGCAAAATGTTAGCAACATTATTAATTTGTTGTAAAAATACAATGATTGCAAACTTCTTAACACATTGTATTTAGTAGATAATATCTGTATGGGTTCAATCATCTGATAGCACTTCTCAAATCCCTAACTTTTGAGGAAGATGGTGCATGAGGCTAATTTTCAACTTTAATTTTCGGTAAGGTGCAGGTTGAAAATGGACCCCTTGTTTAATCGAGATCCGGCTGTAATGAATAGGGAGTGGATGACACTAAGTTTCCCAGACCCACGTTTTCTTTCTGGAATCAGAAGTTTTTCAAAGTTTGCACAAGAAAACCTTCCTGGTAGAGAATCCGTTCCTTGTCCATGCACCACTTGCAGATGTGCACATTTTTCGATTTCTTATGATGATATGGAAATACATCTAATGAAAAATGGATTCGACCCAAGCTATAGGGTTTGGAACATGCATGGGGAGCATGTATCACCTAAGTGTACTGTACGTGAATCAAGTTCCCAACAATACCATAGTGTCCCGAACTTAAACGAGGTTCACAACGCGATCGTTCAAGAACTTGGTGGTAATAACCTAGATGAAGTTGTACAGGATGAGCCCAATGTGACCCCTATAGTTGAAGGCGTCTTTGGAGAAAATGAAACTAATGAGTTTGAAGCAAATCTGCGAGACGCAATGACTGAGCTATACCCTGGGGCCCAAGATTTCACCATGCTGACTTTCATTGTACAGCTTTTCAAATTAAAGGTGAATTATGGATGGAGTAAAAAAAGCTTTACAGAGCTCCTTCAACTACTGAAGAAGGTGTTACCTTACAGTAACAAGGCCCCAACTAATACCTACCAAGCGAAGAAGATCATTACAAAGTTGGGTCTTGATTATGTGAAAATCCATGCTTGTCCAAATGACTGCATCTTATACTGGAGAGAGAATGAGATGAAAACCATTTGTCCAAATTGTAAAACTTTTAGGTACAAGACTGAAATGGATTCTGAGAAAAAACAATCTCGAATACCTAGGAAGGTGTTAAGGTATTTTCCATTAACACCAAGGCTACAAAGAATGTTCAGTGTGCAATGGTTGGCGAAAGAAATGTCTTGGCACTCAACCAGGAAATTTCAACATGGAAAGATGGAGCATCTAGCTAATTCTATTGCATGGAAGAATCTTGATGACAAGTATACAGATTTTTCAGCTGAGCCTTGCAATGTTCGATTGGGTTTGGCTACAGATGGGTTTAACCCATTTGGTACTTTCAGTATGTCACATAGTTCATGGTCCGTTATGTGTGTGACGTACAACCTTCCACCAAAGCTTTGCATGAAACCTCAGTTTACTATGTTGACTTTGCTTATTGAGGGACTGCGACAACCGGGAAAGGATATTGACGTTTATTTACAGCCACTGATTGATGAACTGCAAAAGTTATGGCAAGAAGGGGTCACGAAGTTCGATGCATACCATGAAAATAAATTCAACATGCGTGCCGTTCTGCTTTGGACAATCCATGACTTTCCAGCATATGGTAACGTTTCTGGTTGTAGGACAAAGGGTAAATATGGTTGTCCCGTATGTGGTCCTAACACAGATTCTCTGCTACTCCAATATGGAAAGAAACATGTTTATATGGGCCATAGACGATGGTTGCCAATGTCAGAACAGGCTAGGAAGGACACAAGTGCTGGCACGTTCAACAAGAAGGTGAAGATACGACGTCAACCGATCCGTCTGGATGGGATTGAGGTCAAAAGACAAACCGCGAACTTGAATATGCAGTGGGGGAAGACTGGGAAGAGTAATATAAGGGGTATTGAAGGAGGTCGACAAGAGCTGGTGGATGATGTTGAATCACCGTGGTTCTTCAAACGGTCTATATTATTTAATCTGGAGTATTGGAAAGATATTCCCGTGCGTCACAACCTTGATGTCATGCATATTGAGAAAAATATATGTGAAATCCTAGTTGCCTTGATGTTGAACACGCTTTGGCAAAAACCAAGGATGATGCTAATGCACGCAAGGATCTGAAACAATTGGGAATTAAGAAGCGTCTATGGCTGAAAAAGAACAATGGTAAGGTGATTCAGAAACAAGGTCCTTTCTGTCCAAGAAAAGAAGAGAAAAAACTTTTCATCCAGACTTTGCATGAGCTGCGTGTTCCTATCGGTTTTAGTGCGAATTGGAGGACCATCGTAAAGGAAGATTGCTTGGATTTAAAGGGAATGAAGTCTCATTCGTATCATGTATTGATGCAACATCTGCTCCTAGTTCTCATCCAACATGCATTCAGGGATAGGAAGGTCATTCGTCCTATAATTACAAGCTTTTGCACATTTTTTAATGCCTTGTGCTCGACAACCATAGACCTTCAAACACTCTTTATTCTTGAGAGGGGCATGGCTAGGACGCTATGTTAGCTTGAAACTATATGCCCGCCATTGATATTTGTCATTTTGATGCATTTGTCGATCCATTTGGCTTACGAGGCTCGCATATTTGGTCCTGTATACTATCGATGGATGTATCCATTCGAAAGGTACGCTGTGAGCTTAGTAAGAATAAATCGGCTTAACATCTACATTTACATGTATATATAATGTCTTATTAACTTTGTTAGGTTCATGAAGACATTCAAGGCCTATGTCCGTAACAAGACACGACCTGAGGGTTGTATTGCAGAGCAGTACATCCAAGAAGAGACGGTTATATTCTGCAACCAATATAAAGGAAAACAGAAAACATGCCTATTGGAAAGGCAGGAAAAATGGTTTAACGGATTCATTCCAGGACTACGTAAGTTGGAAGATATCGTTGATGATGACCCTAATGATGACGACGTTGGTCCAGTAGGTTCGGCTCAAAGTGTTATCCTAGTAGGTATTGAATACGAACAAGCTCCTACATGGGTACTGAAGAGTCATCCCAGCTACGACAAGTGGGAAGGGTATGTACAATAAGCTCGTATATGTATATGTGTATGTATGTATATATATATATATATATATATATCTTCCTTACTTTATGCGATTTCAATATAACAATGTTATTGAATATCGCGCAGGAAGCACAAAGATTTCTTGCAGCGATGCTATAAGAGGACCAACAGGGTGCCTAGCGAGGACGAATTCATATCTTGGTTGAAGAGGGAACCAGAGTTCATTGAATCTGACGATAATGAATTTAAAGATGTAGTGAGAGGACCTCTAGCTTTTTCTATTAAATACAATAAGTATTGTATTAATGGTTTCCTATTTGTCACTAAGGACTATGAGGAGAATAAAACGAACCAAAACAGTGGGGTTAAGACAGAGGGTATGACAACCTTCCGATCAAGTGCTAAGGATATCAATACAGTTGATGAAAATCAACCTTACTATGGAGTCCTTCGTAGAATTATCCAATTGGAATACCAAACAGGGTACAAGCCCGTCCTATTTAAGTGTGATTGGGCGAAAGTGACACATCATGGTGTTTCTTTTGATGTCGAAGCGAATTTGAGATTAGTAAATTTGTCTAGTCTTCTGATTCAGACAAAGTCGGTGTGAGCCCTTCATTCTTGCAGAGCATGCCACGCAAGTTTTCTACTCCAGAGATCCAAAAAATGCTGACTGGCATGTCGTCTTGGAGGTTCCCAAAAAAATTTTTGTTAAAGAAGAGACATGCGTTCTATCAGAACGATTAGAGGCTGTAAGCAATACCGATGCAGGACCTGATCTTACCTCATTAGCAATGGTTGATGAGTTGATATTCGATGAATCTGAAGACGTTAGTGTTGTGGTCGAGAACAAAGAAAAGAAAACGATCAAAGAGAATTTACTGATTTGTTTGTATTTTCTAAGCATATAACAAAATGATATTTATTGGAGAAAATCTAATCAAGGTTTGGATAATATATGTGAATTTTTTGTACTTTATCTGTGATCAAAATTATTTCTTAACCATTAGCTTTTTTTTTCTTTTCTTTTCATATTAGCGAAGAAATAGGTACATGGATTCACAATCAGAACTATTGGGTGCGCAGGTGCCTGAGAGTACAAATTCAAGCAACACCAAACGTAATAAGATACTTCTCCTTAATTATATTTGTAAATTTTCTTTTTCTTATATATTGGCGTTAATCAATTATGTGTATATATAACTATTATTCTTTTTATGTAATTGTGTTAGCTCCTTCTTCATCTAGAAAGAGAGGCATTACTAGGGGAGTCTCTTTACTTGTGCAACCTGATAGGAAAAAAGTCCTAAAGACAAATGAATTCGGGCAACCGAATGAGGATTGTTCCGATCATAGAGACTTTGCATCGCATGTCGGTGTCCTCACCCGTTCTCATATCCCAATCATATACCAGGACTTTCGCCGGGTGCCTTATGAACAAATTCGTATGGTCACAGAAAGACTGTCACAGTTTTATGAGTTTGAGGGTCAAAGTTGGGATGCAAGTCTTGAGTACGTTATAAAAAGCATCAATGAAGCGTGGAGGAATTACAAGAGGAGATTGACTGCAAATTATATTAAAGACAAGGATCCTATTACTATGAGAGATGGTCCTGCCCCCCCAGGTATCCCTATGGAGAATTGGAGGGTCTTCGTGGATCAACGCACCACCGAGGAATTCAAGAGGGTAAGCGTAAGGAATAAAATCAATCGGGCCAAGCTAAAAGGACCTGCGTGTCTTGGGAGGCACAGCATGGCTGTTACTCGCCATAAGATGGTATGTATTTAAAAATAGATATTATAGTTTAAAATTAAATTTAAATTTGAATTATCATTCATCTAAATTTATTAATGATATGTATTTCAATGATATGTAATGTCCTAAAGGCGAAGGAGAAGAATCTTACGTCTGATGCCGAGATAAGTAGATGTGAAGTCTTCTTAAGAACCCATACAAGAAAGGACAAAGTTGTCCAAGATCGACCTTCTTTGTAAAGTGCATCCCTCGTACCACTAACTAGTACCCTTATGAAAAGCCTATGTATAACTTTGAATTATATTGCATTCATTTGTATTTTTTTACAGGAAAAACTAGAGGAGCTCTCTAGTAGCAATCCTGCTTTTAGGATGATCGGCATGGATGATGCCGTTACAGAGGTAATAATAAAATTTAAAAATTACTTAAGTTTTATGGTAATTATGAATATTTTAATAACTTAATTTACAATATTTTACAGTTGGTTGGTTCTGACAAAAGAGGGCGAATGCGAGGTCTAGGTTGCTCAATAAGCAAGGTAGGACTGAAGAAGTCAGCCCCTGCTCGTTCAAAGGTAGAGAATGTGACAAAAGAAAAGAGGGCGTAGTTCAAGAGTTAACTCAGGTGAAGAAAAAATTAGATGATGTGACTCAAGATATAGTTGAGATGAAGAAAACATTGGTGGATATGCAGAAAGGGAGAGAGTCTTCTCAAAATCTCTCATCACCAACAGTCGTTAAATCTACTCAGGCATCGTCGGTATGCAAGTATAAATATTTTTTTTATCATATTGAGCTTACAATTATATTATAAGCGCTAACAATACCAATGCCATTTTATGTGTAAATGTAGCCGGATATTATATATATCGGTAAGAGATGCGACTTGCTTGGTTTTGGAAAACGTGGTGTAGTTGCTCGTGGTGAAGTACACGAAGTTAATCCAAATGCAACTGTCCATTGCGAACCGTTGGAGGATGGAGCTTTTGTTGTTATCTTGACTGAGGTTATAGAACCTCACGCTCCTTTGTGGAAAGAAGATGGGTTCGCATCTACACTTGGAGAGGTCGGTCTGGGATCATTTGTGCAATGGGGGAAAGAGGCTTTGAGAATTCAATAATTTGAACAAATTTGGTACTCTATAATTGAACATGTGTAGTGTGCATTTTGAACTAATTTTGAACATGTAGTGTGCATTTTGAACTAATTTAGAACTAACTTGGCACTTGTTTTTTTTTTTTTTTGAAATATTGAATGAATTTTGTACTCTATATTTGAATGTATTTATAGTCTTAGGCTCCATTTGGTCATCACATTAGTGTTTATGAAAGCATTTTTTTAAAAAAACCAAATGGAGCCTAAGCCCTTTTTTAACTCCGCCAATGCAACTCCTTGCATTGCCGGTCCCAAGCCCGGATAAAGGAGGAGGGAGAAGGGCTTTAGAATGAGATCGTCAACTATGGAGGAGATCCTGAAAATGCAGTGAGTATCACTGGTTTTATGGTTTTACTTGTACATTCCTATATTGATTACTCAAGCATGACGGTTATGCGCATTCTTTCAGGTGGATGTTGCATGTGGGAGGATTGGAGCTGCATATTTCAGATTTAAGCATATGGTACGTCTCTTGTCAAGAATATTGCACATGTGTAGTTAATCAAACAATACATTATGTGATATCGTGTGCATGATATCTATGTTGTAATTCCCCTCATGCATTTTGCTTAAAATCTATGTTTATGCAAATGCTCCAGGATTGTTGTTGTGGATTGATGTTTGGGGTAAGGTGAGTTATTACCAATGTTTTTTATTCAATCAGCAACCCATCCAAATTGACTGATTTTGACCTAGGCACCTAGTTGAGTACATGGAGTAAATAACCTGGTGGGAGTTACTAAAAACATGCCAAATCAATGAAAAGCCAGTTTGATTTTTCTAGGTCAATCGTTATTGGGCAGGTGGACTTGGTTTTGGCTTTCAATAGTTCTATTCTATTTGAAATCATTGTTTCTAATACAATACATTTATCTCATGAATAATATTAATAAGTACATACATAGATACATGTGTGCATGTATACATGATTCTGAATGGAATTGGATGCATGCATGTAAGTATCTATGTATGGATGTACGTATTTATGCATGTATAGATGGATGGATCAGAATGCGGGCATCCCAACCTTCATGGGAATTTTAGCAACATCCCAAAAGCTTTGAAGTCACGTGATCACGTCTGTACTTTGTACCTTCTTTGAATATGTCTTGCTAGTGCAGATAAAACCTTTGGTGAAGCCAACCAAAGACATAATGAAAGTTCATCGCATTAAATATGCTTGGCATGAGTTTTTTCTTGAGGGTACTCATCTTCCTCTTGGTCCATGATATCCTAGCTTTTTGTCATTTCATTCGTATAATTTTTTTGTTCATCAATGCAACTAGGTACAACATTGGTGCAGTTATCTTGCTCTGGGCACCCGTAGTCTTGGTATGTCTTATTGTCCTTCAATAATTTAATATATTGAGATTTCTTTCCCATCATCATTTACATTTTTCTTCTTAATCGATACTTGGAAGTTAATATAATCATTTACTCTGTTTTACAATCTTTAAAATCTTTATTTGTAAATCTGTGCCCATATGCATTTTTGAAGAAACTAAAAAACTTACTCATTCTCAGATTGCATTGTGGAATATGCATCCATTATTCAAAGAAAGGGTGACATTCCAAGCACTCACACTTTCTCTCCTTGCTAGCTAAATTAGTGAGTCTTCTTTCCTTCATACTATATGATACATTGATGAAGTGGCCTGACCATTTGGACAGGCCTATGTTTATATATTATCTCAAAATTGATGAAGCAGATCCGGATGTGCGTCGGAGCTATCCGGATGTTGAGCGGGGGTCCCTGGAAGGTGGGAACCGCTGTTATGACCGTGATGAAGCTGTCCATTTCCTATGGACGACATTGGAGGGGCCTGGCCATTTGGATAGGCCGTGCTTATGTATTTGCTCAAGATTAATGGAGCAGACCCGGATGTGCGTCGGAGCTATCCGGAAGAGCGGGGGTCCCTGGAAGGTGGGAACCGTTGTTATGACCATGATGAAGTTGTCCATTTCCTATGGACGGCATTGGAGGGGCACCTGCCATTTGGACAAGCCGTGTTTATGTATTTGCTCGAGATTAATGGAGCAGAGCCGGATGTGCGTCGGAGCTATCCGGAAGAGCGGGGGTCCCTGGAAGGTGGGAACCGTTGTTATGACCATGATGAAGCTGTCCATTTCCTATGGACGACATTGGAGGGGCTTGGCCATTTGGACCGGCTGTATTTATGTATTTGCTCGAGATTAATGGAGCAGACCCGGATGTGCGTCGGAGCTATCTGGAAGAGCGGGGGTCCCTGGAAGGTGGGAACCGCTGTTATGACCATGATGAAGCTGTCCATTTCCTATGGACGGCATTGGAAGGGCCTGGCCATTCGGACAGGCCGTGTTTATATTTGTATTATATTTGTATTTGCAGGGACCACACCCGAACCCATTCTCAAATCCTATAACCTATAACCAAAACCTATAACCTATAATCTAAATCAAAACCCCTAACCTAAACCAAAACCTAAACCTATAACCTAAACTCAATTCCCTAAAGCTAAACCTACACCTAATCCTAATCTAAACCTTAACTTGAAAACCCAAACTTAAACCCAATCTTGAACTCCGAACCCGATTTCCTAAACCTAAACCATAACCCATTCTCAAATCTAAAAATCTATAACCTAAACCTAAACTAAAACCAAAACCTATAACCTCTACCCGAACACATTCTCAAATCCAAAAATCTAAACCTTAACCAAAACCTATAACCTAAACCCGAACCCATTCTCAAATCCAATAACCTAAACCTTAAACTAAACCAAAACTAATAACCTAAACCAAAACCTATAACCTAAACTCAAATCCCTAAAACCTTAACCTATAACCTAAACTCAAATCCCTAAACCCGAACCCATTCTCAAATCCCATAACCTATAACCTAAACCAAAGCCAAAACCTATAACCTAACCTAAACCTATACTTATAACCTAAAATTATTCCCAAATCCCAAAACCTATAACCTAAACGTAACTTTTCCTAAACATATAACCTAAACTCAATTCCCTAGAGCTAAACCTACACCTAATCCTAATCTTAACTCTCTAACCTTAACCTAAACCTAAATTTGAAAACCAAGACTTAAATGCAATCCCGAACATGAACCCGATTCCTAAACCTAAACTATAACCCATTCTCAAATCCCAAAAAACCTATAACCTAAACCTAAACCTAAACCTTAACCAAAACACAGAACCTAAACCCGAGCCCATTCTCAAATCCCAAAAAACCTATAACCTAAACCTTAACCTAAACCTTAACCAAAACACAGAACCTAAACCCGAGCTCATTCTCAAATCCCAAAACCTATAACCTAAACCTTAACCAAAACTTATAGCCTAAACCCAAACCCATTCTCAAATCCCAAAACCTATAACCTATAACCAATAACCTAAACCAAAACCAATAACCTAAACCAAAACCAAAACTAAAACCTATAACCTAAACCCGAACCCATTCTCAAATCCAATAACCTAAACCTTAACCTAAACCAAAACCAATAACCTAAACCAAAACCTATAACCTAAACTCAATTCCTAGAGGCGAACCTTAACCTACAAACTAACCTAAACCTAACTCCCTAACCTAAACCTAAACCTAAACTTTAAAACCCAAACTTAAACCCGATCCCGAACTCGAACCCGAACCGGTTTCCTCAACCTTCACCTTAACCTATTCTCAATTACCTAAAGCAACCTACAACCTAACCTAAACATAAACCTAAACTTGAAAATCGAAATGTAAAGCCGATGCTGAACCCGAACCCAATTTCCTCAACTTAAACCTTAACCTATTCTCAATTCCCTAAAGCTTAACCAACAACCTAACCTAAACCAAACTCCCTAGCTTAAACCTAAACCTAAACTTGAAAACCTAAACTTAAACCCGGTCCCAGAACCCGAACCCGGTTTCCTCAACCTAAACCTTAACCTATTCCCAATTCCCTAAACCTTAACCTATAACCAAACCTAAACCTAACTCCCTAACCTAAACCTAAACCTAAACTTAAAAACCCAAACTTAAACGATCCAAGACAGAACCCGGTTTCTAAACCTAAACCTTAACATATTCTCAACTCTCAAAATCTTGACCTACTACCTAACCTAAACCAAACTACCTAGCCTAAACCCAAACCTATACTTGAAAACCCAAACTTAAACCCGATCCCGAACAGAACCCGATTTCTTAAACCTAAACCTTAACCTATTCTCAAATCCCTTAACCTAAACCTACACCAAATCCGAATCTCAACTCCCAAACCTAAACCTAAACCTAAACTTGAAAACCCAAACTTAAACCCGATGCCGAACCCGAACCCACTTTTCTCAACCTAAACCTTAACCTATTCACAATTCCCTAAACCTTAACCTACAACATAACCTAAACCTAACTCCCTAACCTAAACCTAAACCTAAACTTGAAAACCCAAACTTAAACCCCGTCTCGAACCCGAACCCGGTTCCTCAACCTAAACCTTAACCTATTCTCAATTCCCTAAACCTTAACCTACAACCTAACCTAAACCTAACTCCCTAACCTAAACCTAAACCTAAACTTGGAATCCCAAACTTAAACCCGATCCAGAACCCGAACCCTGGTTTCCTAAACCTATACCTTAACGTATTCTCAATTCCCTAAAGCTTAACCTACAACCTAACCTAAACCTAACTTCCTAACCTAAACCTAAACCTAAACTTGAAAAAAACCTAAACCCGATCCCAAACCCGGCTTCAGCTTTCCTAAACCTAAACCTTAACCAATTCTCAATTAGTAAACCTTACCTACAACCGAACCTAAACCTAATTCCCTAACCTAAACCTAAACTTAAACTTGAAAACTCAAAGTTAAACCCCATCCTCCGAACCCGAACCCGATTTCCTAAACTTAAACCTTAACTTATTCTCTATTCCCTAAACCTTAACCTACAACCGAACCTCAACCTAACTACCTAACCTAAACCTAACCTAAACTTGAAAACCGAAACTTAAATCCAATCCCAAACCCAAACCCGATTTCCTAAACCTAAACCTCAACCTATTCTCAAATCCCTAAACCAAAACCTACACCTAATCCGAAATCTCAACTCCTAACCTAAACCTAAACCTAAACTTGAAAACCCAAACTTAAACCCGATGCTAAACCCGAACCAAATTTCTCAACCTAAACCTTAACCTATTCTCAATTCCCTAAACCTTAACCTACAACCTAACTTAAACTTAAACCTAAACTTGAAAACCCAAACTTAAACCCGGTCCCGAACCCGAAATCTGTTTCCTAAACCTAAACCTTAACTTACAAACTAACCTAAACCTAACTACCTAACCTAAACCTAAACCTAAACCTAAACCTAAACTTGAAAACCCAAACTTAAACTCCTAACCCGAACACGAACCCGGTTTCCTCAACCTAAACATTAACCTATTTTTAATTCCCTAAACCTTAACCTATAACCTAACCTTAACCTAACTCCCTCTAACCTAAACAAAAACCTAAACTTGAAAACCAAAACTTAAACCCAATGCCGAACTCGAACCCAATTTCCTCAACCTAAACCTTAACCTATTCTCAATTCCCTAAACCTTAACCTACAACATAACCTAAACCTAACTCCCTAACCTAAACCTAAACCTAAACTTGAAAACCCAAACTTAAACCCCGTCTCGAACCCGAACCCGGTTCCTCAACCTAAACCTTAACCTATTCTCAATTCCCTAAACCTTAACCTACAACCTAACCTAAACCTAACTCCCTAACCTAAACCTAAACCTAAACTTGGAATCCCAAACTTAAACCCGATCCCGAACCCGAACCCTAGGTTTCTAAACCTATACCTTAACGTATTCTCAATTCCTAAAGCTTAACCTACAACCTAACCTAAACCTAACTTCCTAACCTAAACCTAAACCTAAACTTGAAAACCGAAACTTAAACCCGATCCCAAACCCGAAGCCGGTTTTCTAAACCTAAACCTTAACCTATTCTCAATTCCCAAAACCTTGACCTACAACCTAACCTAAACCAAACTACCTAGCCTAAACCTAAACCTAAACTTGAAAACCCAAGCTTAAACCCGATCCCGAACCCGAACCCGATTTCTTAAACCTAAACCTTAACCTATTCTCAAATCCCTTAACCTAAACCTACACCAAACCCGAATCTCAACTCCCAAACCTAAACCTAAACCTAAACTTGAAAACCCAAACTTAAACCCGATGCCGAACCCGAACCCACTTTTCTCAACCTAAACCTCAACCTATTCTCAATTCCCTAAACCTTAACCTACAACATAACCTAAACCTAACTCCCTAATCGAAACCTAAACCTAAACTTGAAAACCCAAACTTAAACCCGGTCCCCGAACCCAAACCCGGTTCCTCTCAACCTAAACCTTAACCAATTCTCAATTCCCTAAACCTTTACCTACAACCGAACCTAAACCTAATTCCCTAACCTAAACCTAAACTTAAACTTGAAAACTCAAAGTTAAACCCGATCCCGAACCCGAACCCTGTTTCCTAAACTTAAACCTTAACTTATTCTCTATTCCCAAACCTTAACCTACAACCTAACCTCAACCTAACTACCTAACCTAAACCTAAACCTAAACTTGAAAACCGAAACTTAAATCCAATCCCGAACCCAAACCCGATTTCCTAAAACTAAACCTCAACCTATTCTCAAATCCCTAAACCAAAACCTACACCTAATCCTAAATCTCAACTCCCAAACCTAAACCTAAACTTAAACTTGAAAACCCAAACTTAAATCCGATGCCAGAACTGAACCCACTTTTCTCAACCTAAACCTTAACCTATTCTCAATTCCCTAAACCTTAACCTACAACATAACCTAAACCTAACTCCCTAATCGAAACCTAAACCTAAACTTGAAAACCCAAACTTAAACCCCGGTCCACGAACCCAAACCCGGTTTCTCAACCTAAACCTTAACCAATTCTCAATTCCCTAAACCTTTACCTACAACCGAACCTAAAACCTAATTCCCTAACCTAAACCTAAACTTAAACTTGAAAACTCAAAGTTAAACCCGATCCCGAACCCGAACCCTATTTCCAAACTTAAACCTTAACTTATTCTCTATTCCCTAAACCTTAACCTACAACCTAACCTCAACCTAACTACCTAACCTAAACCTAAACCTAAACTTGAAAACCGAAACTTAAATCCAATCCCGAACCCAAACCCGATTTCCTAAACCTAAACCTCAACCTATTCTCAAATCCCTAAACCAAAACCTACACCTAATCCTAAATCTCAACTCCCTAACCTAAACCTAAACCTAAACTTGAAAACCCAAACTTAAACCCGATGCCGAACACAGACCAAATTTCCTCAACCTAAACCTTAACCTATTCTCAATTCCCTAAACCTTAACCTACAACCTAACCTAAACTTAAACCTAAACTTGAAAACCCAAACTTAAACCCGATCCCGAACCCGAAACCGGTTTCCTAAACCTAAACCTTAACCTACAAACTAACCTAAACCTAACTACCTAACCTAAACCTAAACCTAAACCTAAACCTAAACTTGAAAACCCAAACTTAAACCCGAACTCGAACCTGAACCCGGTTTCCTCAACCTAAACCTTAACCTATTTTCAATTCCCTAAACCTTAACCTATAACCTAACCTTAACCTAACTCCCTAACCTAAACATAAACCTAAACTTGAAAACCAAAACTTATACCCGATGCCGAACCCGAACCGAATTTCCTCAACCTAAACCTTAACCTATTATCAATTCCCCAAAGCTTAACCTAAAAGCTAACCTAAACTAAAACCTAAACTTGAAAATCCAAACTTAAACCCCGTCTCGAACCCGAACCCGGTTTCCTCAACCTAAACCTTAACCTATTCTCAATTCCTAAACCTTAACCTACAACCTAACCAAAACCTAACTCCCTAACCTAAACCTAAACCTAAACTTGAAAACCCAAACTTAAACCCGATCCTAAACTTTGGTTTCCTAAACCTAAACCTTAACCTATTCTCAATTCCTAAAGCTTACACTACAACGTAACCTAAACCTAACTCCCTTACCTAAACCTAAACCTAAACTTGAAAACCCAAAATTAAACTCGATCCCGAACTCGAACCCTAAGGTTTCCTAAAAACCTAAACCTTAACCTATTCTCAATTCCCAAAACCTTAACCTACAACCTAACCTAAACCTAACTACCTAACCTAAACCTAAACCTACACTTGAAAACCCAAGCTTAAACCCGATCCCGAACCCGAACCCGATTTCTTAAACCTACACCTTAACCTATTCTCAAATCCCTTAACCTAAACCTACACCAAATCCGAATCTCAACTCCCTAACCTAAACCTAAACCTAAACTTGAAAACCCAAACTTAAACCCGATGCCGAACCCGAACCCACTTTTCTCAACCTAAACCTTAACCTATTCTCAATTCCCTAAACCTTAACCTACAACATAACCTAAACCTAACTCCCTAATCGAAACCTAAACCTAAACTTGAAAACCCAAACTTAAACCCGGTCCTGAACCCAAACCCAGTTTCCTCAACCTAAACCTTAACCAATTCTCAATTCCCTAAACCTTTACCTACAACCGAACCTAAACCTAATTCCCTAACCTAAACCTAAACTTAAACTTGAAAACTCAAAGTTAAACCCGATCCCGAACCCGAACCCTGTTTCCTAAACTTAAACCTTAACTTATTCTCTATTCCCTAAACCTTAACCTACAACCTAACCTCAACCTAACTACCTAACCTAAACCTAAACCTAAACTCCGAAAACCGAAACTTAAATCCAATCCAGAACCCAAACCCGATTTCCTAAACCTAAACCTCAACCTATTCTCAAATCCCTAAACCAAAACCTACACCTAATCCTAAATCTCAACTCCTTAACCTAAACCTAAACCCTAAACTTGAAAACCCAAACTTAAACCCGATGCCGAACACAACCAAATTTCCTCAACCTAAACCTTAACCTATTCTCAATTCCCTAAACCTTAACCTACAACCTAACTTAAACTTAAACCTAAACTTGAAAACCCAAACTTAAACCCGATCCCGAACTCCGAAACCTAGGTTTCCTAAACCTAAACCTTAACCTACAAACTAACCTAAACCAAACTACCTAACCTAAACCTAAACCTAAACCTAAACCTAAACTTGAAAACCCAAACTTAAACCCGAACTCGAACTCCGAACCCTCCTCAACCTAAACCTTAACCTATTTTCAATTCCCTAAACCTTAACCTATAACCTAACCTTAACCTAACTCCCTAACCTAAACATAAACCTAAACTTGAAAACCAAAACTTATACCCGATCTGGGAACCCGAACCCAATTTCCTCAACCTAAACCTTAACCTATTCTCAATTCCCCAAAGCTTAACCTAAAACCTAACCTAAACTTAACTCCCTAACCTAAGCCTAAACCTAAACTTGAAAATCCAAACTTAAACCCCGTCTCGAACCCGAACCCGGTTTCCTCAACCCTAAACCTTAACCTCTTCTCGATTCCCTAAACCTTAACCTACAACCTAACCTAAACCTAACTCCCTAACCTAAACCTAAACCTAAACTTGAAAACCCAAACTTAAACCCGATCCCGAACCTGGTTTCCTAAACCTAAACCTTAACCTATTCTCAATTACCTAAAGCTTAACCTACAACGTAACCTAAACCTAACTCCCTTACCTAAACCTAAACCTAAACTTGAAAACCCAAAATTAAACTCGATCCCGAACCCGAACCCGATTTCCTAAACCTAAACCTTAACCTATTCTCAATTCCCAAAACCTTAACCTACAACCTAACCTAAACCTAACTACCTAACATAAACCTAAACCTAAACTTGAAAACCCAAGCTTAAACTCGATCCCGAACCCGAACTGATTTCTTAAACCTACACCTTAACCTATTCTCAAATCCCTTAACCTAAACCTACACCAAATCCGAATCTCAACTCCCCCAACCTAAACCTAAACCTAAACTTGAAAACCCAAACTTAAACCCGATGCCGAACCCGAACCCACTTTTCTCAACCTAAACCTTAACCTATTCTCAATTCCCTAAACCTTAACCTACAACATAACCTAAACCTAACTCCCTAATCGAAACCTAAACCTAAACTTGAAAACCCAAACTTAAACCGGTCCACGAACCCAAACCCGGTTTCCTCAACCTAAACCTTAACCTTAACCAATTCTCAATTCTCTAAACCTTTACCTACAACCGAACCTAAACCTAAACTTAAACTTGAAAACTCAAAGTTAAACCCGATCCCGAACCCGAACCCTTTCCTAAACTTAAACCTTAACTTATTCTCTATTCCCTAAACCTTAACCTACAACCTAACCTCAACCTAAGTACCTAACCTAAACCTAAACCTAAACTTGAAAACCGAAACTTAAATCCAATCCCGAACCCAAACCCGATTTCCTAAACCTAAACCTCAACCTATTCTCAAATCCCTAAACCAAAACATACACCTAATCCTAAATCTCAACTCCCTAACCTAAACCTAAACCTAAACTTGAAAACCCAAACTTAAACCCGATGCCGAACCTGAACCAGAATTTCTCTCAACCTAAACCTTAACCTATTCTCAATTCCTAAACCTTAACCTACAACCTAACCTAAACTTAAACCTAAACTTAAAACCCAAACTTAAACCCGATCCCGAACCCGAAACCGGTTTCTAAACCTAAACCTTAACCTACAAACTAACCTAAACCTAACTACCTAACCTAAACCTAAACCTAAACCTAAACCTAAACTTGAAAACCCAAACTTAAACCCGAACTCGAACTCAACCCTAAGTTTCCTCAACCTAAACCTTAACCTATTTTCAATTCCCTAAACCTTAACCTATAACCTAACCTTAACCTAACTCCCTAACCTAAACATAAACCTAAACTTGAAAACCAAAACTTATACCCGATGCCGAACCCGAACCAATTTCTCAATCTAAACCTTAACCTATTCTCAATTCCCCAAAGCTTAACCTAAAACCTAACCTAAACCTAAACCTAAACTTGAAAATCCAAACTTAAACCCCGTCTTGAACCCGAACCCGGTTTCCTCAACCTAAACCTTAACCTATTCTCAATTCCCTAAACCTTAACCTCAAACCTAACCAAAACCTAACTCCCTAACCTAAACCAAAGCTAAACTTTAAAATCCAAACTTAAACCCGATCCCAAACTGGTTTCCTAAACCTAAACCTTAACCTATTCTCAATTCCTAAAGCTTACCTACAACGTAACCTAAACCTAACTCCCTTACCTAAACCTAAACCTAAACTTGAAAACCCAAAATTAAACTCGATCCCGAACTCGAACCCTATTTCCTAAACCTAAACCTTAACCTATTCTCAATTCCCAAAACCTTAACCTACAACCTAACCTAAACCTAACTACCTAACCTAAACCTAAACCTACACTTGAAAACCCAAGCTTAAACCCGATCCCGAACCCGAACCCGATTTCTTAAACCTACACCTTAACCTATTCTCAAATCCCTTAACCTAAACCTACACCAAATCCGAATCTCAACTCCCTAACCTAAACCTAAACCTAAACTTGAAAATCCAAACTTAAACCCGATGCCGAACCCGAACCCACTTTTCTCAACCTAAACCTTAACCTATTCTCAATTCCCTAAACCTTCACCTACAACATAACCTAAACCTAACTCCCTAATCGAAACCTAAACCTAAACTTGAAAACCCAAACTTAAACCCGGTCCTAAACCCAAACCCGGTTTCCTCAACCTAAACCTTAACCAATTCTCAATTCCCTAAACCTTTACCTACAACCGAACCTAAACCTAATTCCCTAACATAAACCTAAACTTAAACTTGAAAACTCAAAGTTAAACCCGATCCCGAACCCGAACCCTAAGTTTCCTAAACTTAAACCTTAACTTATTCTCTATTCCCTAAACCTTAACCTACAACCTAACCTCAACCTAACTACCTAACCTAAACCTAAACCTAAACCTCGAACTTGAAAACCGAAACTTAAATCCAATCCCGAACCCAAACCCGATTTCCTAAACGTAAACCTTAACCTCTTCTCAAATCCCTAAATCTAAACCTACACCTAATCCTAAATCTCAACTCACTAACCTAAACCTAAACCAAAACTTGAAAACCCAAGCTTAAACTCGATGCTTGAACCCGAACCCAATTTCTTAACCTAAACTTTAACCTATTCTCAATTCCCTAAACCTTAACCTACAACCTAACCTAAACTTAAACCTAAACTTGAAAACCTAAACTTAAACCCGATCCCGACCCGAAACCGGTTTCCTAAACCTAAACCTTAACCTACAAACTAACCTAAACCTAACTACCTAACCTAAACCTAAAACCTAAACCTAAACTTGAAAACCCAAACTTAAACCCGATCCCGAACCCGAACCCGAACCCTTTCCTCAACCTAAACCTTAACCTATTCTCAATTCCTAAACCTTAACCTACAACCTAACCTAAACCTAACTCCCTAACCTAGACCTAAACCTAAACTTGAAAACCCAAACGTAAACCCGATCCCGAACCCGGTTTTCTAAACCTAAACCTTAACCTATTCTCAATTACCTAAAGCTTAACCTACAACGTAACCTAAACCTAACTCCCTAACCTAAACCTAAACCTAAACTTGAAAACCCAAAATTAAACTCAATCCCGAACCCGAACCCGGTTTCCTAAACCTAAACCTTAACCTATTCTCAATTCCCAAAACCTTAACCTACAACCTAACCTAAACCTAAGTACCTAACCTAAACCTAAACCTAAACTTGAAAACCTAAGCTTAAACCCGATCCCGAACCCGAACCCGATTTCTTAAACCTACACCTTAACCTATTCTCAAATCCCTTAACCTAAACCTACACCTAATCCGAATCTCAACTCCCTAACCTAAACCTAAACCTAAACTTGAAAACCCAAAATTAAACTCGATGCTGAACCCGAATCCAATTTCCTCAACATAAACCTTATCCTATTCTCAATTCCCTAAACCTTAAGCTACAACCTAACCTAAACCTAACTCCCTAACCTAAACCTAAACCTAAACTTGAAAACCCAAAATTAAACCCGATCCCGAACCCAAACCCGGTTTCCTTAACCTAAACCTTAACCTATTCTCAAATCCCTTAACCTAAACCTACACCTAATCCTAATCTCAACTCCCTTAACCTAAACCTACACCTAATCCTAATCTCAACTACCTAACCTAAACCTAAATCTAAACTTGAAAATCCAAACTTAAACCCGATGCCGAACCCGAACCCAATTTCCTCAACCTAAACCTTAACCTACAACCTAACCTAAACCTAACTCCCTAACCTAAACCTTAACCTATAGGTTTTATTAATTTATTAAGAAAAAAAGAAGACGAAAATGGTTATACATGATGCACTTCTTTCAATTTGTTTTTCTTTCCTCTAATTGTCATTCTGATTTATGAATGTCATTACTATTTGTAGGATGATGGAATATACGAAGCTGTTGCAGGAAGTGACTTGTCATTACTAGAGGTTCATTTCGAGACGACTCTTCAAAGTACTACATAAATTACTATGAAAGTAATTTTACAGGGGTCACTAAGAAATTGAAAGGAAAAGGAGTGGACTTGGACAACAACCGGTTTTTTATTCTTCAGATGAGTGATGGCTAAAAAAGGCCTATTTACTTGTGAAAAAAAATATTATACTATCAAAATATATCTTCTCTTTCAATTCTTTATCTTTGAAATTTCAGGGTGAAGTCGAGCAAATTTCTCTAATAAAGCCAAAGATTTGTATTTTCAGCATTATTGTAATTGTAATTGTAATTCATTGAATGAAGGATTGTAATTGTAATTGATTGAATGAAGGATTGTAATTAATTGTAATTGTAATTGATTGAATGAAGGATTGTAATTGAATGAATGAATGATTGTAATTGATTGTAATGGAATGAATGAATGATTATGCAGGTGGTAATTGAATGAACAAGTAATTGTATATATATTTTTTAAAATAGGATTTGCTACGGATTATATCCGTAGCTGTTGTAAACTATAGCTACAGATTAAATCCGTAGCTGTTATGATTAAATCCGTAGCTGTTGTAAGCTACCGCTACCAATATAATTGCTACGGCTTAGATCCGTAGCGCTTGCCAGATATAGCTACAGAGCAAATCCGTAGCCGTGGTGATTAAATCCGTAGCTCTTGTAACCTATAGCTATGGACTAATTGCTACGGATTAAATTCGTGGCTGTTTTAACCTATAGCTACGGATTAAATCCGTAGCTATAGGTTCCAGACCTATTGTTACTGCACCTACGACTACGCCCATGCTACGGACTAGATCCGTAGCCATAGGTCTATGGCTACGGATTTAGTCTGTAGCCTTTGCCCCTTTTTTTGGTAGTGAAGGATTGTTGATCCTTTCTAATATATTAGTTTGGAAGATTCTAACCACCTCTCTTAGGAAAATTTTAAGGCGAATGTGGATTGTGGCTGTATTTCTCTTCTTAACTTGTCTATTTCCAGGTCAAAGATTAAAATGATTCTGGGATCTTTGCAATGAAGTATGTTATTCTTAGAACGTCCAAGAACAATTGGAGGTGAAATCTGAATATTTTGATCAAATAAAGAAGTTTGAAATTTCAGTTTTTGATTATTGGTTTTGAGAACTTGAATGAGTAATTGAAAAATGTACCATATTACTAGTAAAATCCATTTACTAGCATGCCTTACAACAATTCGAGATCAGGTAACAATAGCAGGATTGAATGGTCTGGAATTGCATTAGATGGAATTAACACCTTTATTGCACAATGATTACATGTCTAGAAATACCATGATATTTCCATTGTCCAATCCCATGTTTAAAAATAGATTTAAAATCTTACAGATTTAAAGCAAAAATACTTGGAAGTTGAGGTTCTTTGAGATGATTTGATTTTTAAGGTCTGTATGGTTGATGATGAGTTCATTCCTTTGTTTGAGGCCTCTTGTTTTAAGGTGTCTAAGATGTAGTGGTTTTTTTTTTTTTTTTTTTTTTTTTTTTTTTCCAGGGGTTGTCTCATTGGATTGTTTAGGCAAGCTACATACACAACAACACGACTTGGGTCATTTAGGTGAGGCTGTTGCACATAAAGTACAAATATGTTAGACTATGTATGATGTTTTGAGATAAATATGTTTTATGTACTTATTTATAGTTATGCTTCAAAAAGTGTTGAAATAATTAATTGTGTTTCACTATAACCCATTTCTTCTTAGATGTTTCATCATGATACAATTACAATTAGTATTTATGCCACCTAGTGGTTTACAATGTATCCCCCCTATCCCCCCCATTTAGGAATTTATATTGAACAAGTATATTCATTTGACTGAAAATGCTTGTTCTTTATAGATTCCTAAATTGTCCCATTCTGGATAGTTCAGTACCATACCATGTACTTAGGTTGTCATCATTTTCAGTTTACATGTAGTTGAAAATTTGGTAGTGTCTCCCTATATTTTCTCCGGATATGTGGTACTTTATTAATCGGTTTCCTCTATCCATTTGTAATGGATTAATGTGGCAACTAGTTAGTATTGAATTTTACATATATCTAGAGAATATGGGGAGGTGTTGCCGAAATTTTGACTCGTATGTAAACTGTATGAGGACAGTACATGGTATGTTACCGAATGGGATAGAGACAATTAACACCTGTAGATAGACACAATTAGCTCGTCTAGGTAGAAACAAGTATGATCAGCAATTCATTAATATGCACAAAAAGATAGGGAGAGTATGAACTTCTTTTCTAACTTGAGAAGATAACATAAATATGTATTCTTTTACTCAATGCCCTTATGACTAGTATTTATTCCATGATTGTATTTTCTTTAGCTCACAAAAAGAAATCATCCCTAATTCTTTTCTTTTTAGTAAAGAGGTCAACTTATTTCAAATAATAACGATGCATTTTGATAACGCAATGGATTATGTGGTGCATTAAATGATTTCATAGAATGCTAAATGCCTCTTTAATCAAATCCCTATATATCTATGATGTTTTGATATAGCTTGAATTGAAAGATGGTGCTTGTTTTATTTTAGGAATATAATCCTCATTTGTTAGAAGTCCACTTCTCTTGCTGCAGATAAGAACTTGCTTCATCAGGTATAATTTGTATTAATTCAACTTGTAACTCCTCAGAACCCACTTTGCCATAAGATATTTCGGTGCATGACGGTTCCTAGTAGGTTAAGTTGCAATTTGTTACATAAAGTTAGTTGGATATCTTTTATTTTTATAAATGTTGTCAATAGTTAGTTGGATGATGAATTAGGTGTATAAACGTGTGCCTACTTACAATCTTGCTTAATTTATATTTATATTTCTTCATTTATATTCTTTTGTATTAATTCAACTTGTAACTCCTCAGAACCCGCTCTGCCATAAGATATTACGGTGCATGACAGTTCCTAGTAAGTTAAGTTGCAAGTTGTTACATAAAGTTGGTTCGATATCTTTTATTTTTATAAATGTTGTCAATAGTTAGTTGGATGATGAATTATGTGTATAAACGTGTGCCTACCTACAGTCTTGCTTAATTTATATTTATATTTCTTCATTTATATTCTTTTATATTAATTCAACTTGTAACTCCTCATAACCCGCTTTGCCGTAAGATATTACGATGCATGACGTTTCCTAGTAAGTTAAGTTGAAGTTGGTTGGATATCTTTCATTTTTATAAATGTTGTCAATAGTTAGTTAGATGATGAATTAGGTGTATAACTGTGTGCCTACCTACAGGTGGTATCTAATGGACTCGAGGGAGTGGATTACTTTATATTACCCGGACCCACAATTTATAGATGGTATGATGAGCTTTGTGAAGTTCGTAAAAGAATATCTTCCTAGTAGAGAAACCATTCATTGTCCATGTACCAGATGCAGATGTTTACGTTTACCCTGCACAATCGATGATGTGGTGATAGATCTGATTAAATATGGATTTAATCCAACATATAGGGTGTGGAACATGCACGGTGAGCCTAAAACACCCAAGTGTACTGAATGCACTTTTCACCATTATCATAGTGTGGTAGACATAAATAACATTGTCAATGCAGTTGTTGAAGACCTCGGTTGTAATAACCTAGACTAAGTTATTCTAGATGAACCCAATGTAGCCCCCGAAGCTGAAGACTTTGTTAGAGATGCTTTAACCAATGAGTTTGAAGCAAATGTACGAGATGTGATGACTGAGCTTTATCCTAGTTATCACAAATTCACCGTGCTAACTTTTATTGTACAACTCTTTAAATTAAAGATGAACCATAGATGGAGTGAACAAAGCTTTACAGCTTTTCTTTAACTACTCCAGAATGTCTTACCATCCGGTAATAAGACCCTAACTAATACCTACCAAGCGAAGAAGATCATTACAAAGTTGGGCCTTGATTACCAGAAGATTCATGCATGTCCAAATGACTGCATGTTATACTGGAGAGAGCATGAGATAAAGACGAGTTGTCCAAACTGTGGTGCTTCTAGGTACAAGACCACAGTTGATTTCAAGTTGAAAATAGCTAAAGTACCCGTGAAGGTGTTAAGGTATTTTCCATGAACATCAAGCCACAAAGAATGTACAGTGTGCCATGGGTGGCAAAGGAGATGACCTGACACTCAACCGGAAAAATGTAGAGTGGAAAGATGGGGCATAAGGTAGACTCCAGCACATGGAAGTTTCTTGACAACAAGTATAAGGATTTTTCAGCGGAGTCTCGCAATGTTCGATTGCGTCTAGCTACAGATGGATTTAACCCCTTTAGCACTTTCAGCACGTCGTACAGTTCCTGGCCTATTATGTGTGTGACGTATAACCTTCCACCAAAGTTATGTATGAAACCGCAGTTTACTATGCTCACTTTGCTCGGAGTCCGAACTCATTCTTTTGAAAAATAGAAAAATGGGTTTATTAGTAAATATGGATTTTCTTGTTAAGAAGCTGTAAATTATTTACATAACAATGATGGTAAGCCAAACAGACAAGCTGTACGTAAATTATTTACTGAGCTTGCTGAATAACCCTGTACACTCCTAATAAACTAAGTTGATTCACTATTTCTACTCTTATTTGTAGGATTTTTGTTTATATATAAAGATTGCATGGAATTGAATTAGTGGGATGGGCTGAAAATTTGAGAAGACTTAAAACATTAGACTTTCTATAAGATTGAAAATGACCATGAGTACTTGGTAAATTAGATTTACAGATGGTGTGAATTAAGCCTACAACTAAGAATCAAAGCCACATACTGGTTTGTAATATACACTTGACCACATCCTCACTTACTCCCACCCAACCTCTCTCACTTTTGCTGACCCTTTGCAGAGCTCAAACGAGCGTCTCTGGAGCTCCTATCAAAGCTGATAGTTGAGCATGCTTGGAAGCAATGCCCCTTTCTTGGTTTCTAAATAGGCACATCATGTAAAGGTATGCTTGGTGGTTGTGCAAGTGTATCATATTTGTCTTCACATAGTTTGAAGCAATGCAAAACCACAGAAAACACAAGTACATTTATAAATGTGTGCATATATTTGAAGGAATTCCTAAGAAATTCTTGTAGACCCAACCCTTTTATCTACAAATACATGGTTAATACAAAATAGAGCAATGAGATGGAAAAGGCCAAACATCAGGTAACTAGGAT
The DNA here is from genome assembly GCA_030180095.1 of Magnolia changhungtana. Lineage (NCBI taxonomy): Eukaryota > Viridiplantae > Streptophyta > Magnoliopsida > Magnoliales > Magnoliaceae > Magnolia > Magnolia changhungtana. The sequence continues at coordinate 437,432 of JASAUF010000027.1, read as the reverse complement.
CTTCCAATATGTGAACTTCGACTTCAGTTCTATGTTGAACAGAAAAAAGTTTCACTCTTGTGGGATTTTCTAGTTTTCAGAGGATTGTCTGATTTTATTTATTTTTATTTTTTAATGAGAGACTTTTTTTAGTAATCTTGTCAATGGCGTATGAATTCATGCTTCCTTTTCAATCTTTTGCAGTTTGTTATTGTCTCGTAAACTGGATGGGGGTTGCTCATATATGAATGTTTCAAGACTTTCCTTGGAGGCAAGAAAGACAAAAAGAAGTAATTCTTTACACTGATGACTCGCAAGTCTATGATCTATATTTCGAATAGGTTATGCTCGATGTTGGATATTAAAAATATACAGCCACTCTGATTGTAAGGAGCAGATTTAATTCATCACTTCTATTAGCTCATCTAATTAGTTGAATTCATTAGACTTGCTATCAGAACCTAATAGACCTGTACTTGGGTTGAATTAGTTGGCCATGCATTTTTTTAATTATATATAAACCAGAGAAAACTTGTTTTAGTATTTTAAATAGGGAGGGCATAACTTGATTAGATGGTGCTGTGTTGCAAGTTGAGAATGGAAGGTTATGGTTTTGATCCTGGCTTAGGGTGTTTTTTGGAGTTACTAGATTTGCATTTAGTGGAGTAGCGACCATTGGGAGAACTTACCAATGCTCAATTTAGTGGCTTGGGAAGGCTTTTAACAAAGTGCTAGAGGTAGTTTTGATGATGCTCAGGTTATAGAATTGTTGTTTGTCATCTAGCTTAATTATGGACCAGTTCAGGCATACCTAAATTGGATCTGCTTAGAAATGAAGTGCAGGTCGTACATCCTTGGGTTGAACTCTCTTTGCAGCTTTGGATCGGTTTTGACAATATGATAGCATTTCCAAGGTAACAAACTTGTTATTAGAACCGGTCTTATATTATAATGAGGTTGGCTTTTCCATTATTTGTAATCAAAGAGCATATTATTTTGAGAAACTAGCATCTACTGTGTCATTCTTTCTTTGCAGATTTGTGTCAATATCATTATTCTCTATTTTGGAGCCCTGCTATGTGCTAATCCTACTCCAACTTGTGCGAATCTCATGCATGTGCCATACCCTGTCTATTCACCAGTTAGCAAGTGCTCTCCACAATGTCTGCTGTGGCATGAAAATCAGGCCAGTCTTGTCTTCAATTGGGACACACATTTACATCGAATCGTGGCTAGTGCCTTTTAACTATCCACTTTTTACATACATGTCATGCATGTGATGACCTGACAGCCTATTTTGGTCATTGCACATATCTTCGCAGGGCCCACCTCATGAATGACCCATATCTTACACAGGTCACGTAATTGATGGCCAGAAGTTAGCGTGACTCTTAGATATTCAGTTAATGGGATTGTTTTTGAAGTTCAAAGCATACCACTTGAGATGTTTTGTGCTGTTTCTGAGATCAAGTTGCTGATGTATGCTATTTTTATATGCATTGCAGTTTTAAACAAAAATTTGAGGAAGTTTTTTAGACTTGCTTCAGATTCGTTACTTTAAAAAGACTTCAACCATAATTATCAAACAAGTTTTTTTACTTCAGATTTTAGATTCAGGCTTTACATTTCAGATTTAGGCTTCAGATTTCAGATTCGGTCTTTACACTTCAGATTTAACAAATGGAGCCTTAGTACAATTGTGTTTTGACTTTTATGAGCAGAAGCAGAAGCACATGTACGAATGTACCACACAAATTTGGAAATTTATTTTTCTAAAATTGATTAATGACATGGCTAACCAAACACACTCAGTGATTTTCATAATCAAAACCACAAGAAAACACTTCCTTTTTAGCAAAGCCAAACATGCCCTTAGCTATCAAGAGTGGAATCTCTTCCCAAAGGAAAAAATCAATAGCTATAATTTTTCTTATTATTAGCTTTACAGCTATTTTTGTTCTTCCATTCGTGGGCCACACCATAGGCAATAATGGGGAGAAACACACATAGAAAACACCTAGATTGACATTGGAACCCACTGTGGTGTGTATGGCATCCAAGCTGAGCATTAGGGCGGCCCACCAAGATGCTAGATAACCCAAACCAAAGCCAGTTACCATGGTCGTGGCTTCACATGCACTTTGGCTTTGTAAAATGTGCACACGTGTTTAGGTCTTCGACATAGGAATCAGGTTGTTGCACTCCTTGGTGGGCACGACTTGTTGAAAAAATAACCAACAACAAGCTATCAATTTCTTTTGCACACTGTGTGACCCATATGAGTGAAATGGCACGATATTTAGACAAAAACCGTGCCTTGATTCCTTGTTAAATCAATCATATGTTATGAACAAAAAACATGAGTTCTTTTTTCTGTCTATCATTTGGGCATGATGGCCACGTTTTAGAAACTCCATGTGTCATTTTTCTCTTTGAACTTCCTTTTTTTTTTTTCTTTTTTTTTTTTAAGGTTTAGATTACATAATTGGTTCAGGTAGACTGAAGCCAGTACATCAGTGTGACTCGAGTCTTTTGTAGGGTGCTTGCACTAACCAACTTAACACAAGTCAGATCCATTTTCCTTTTTGAACTTTAATTCCATGGAAAGCTCTATACATACTTGTTTTTCTAATGTTTTGAGTTCTAAGCATGTAATCATGTCTCTTTTGGATTTCCAATCCAGATCACACATGCACTCTTGAATCGACTTGCAGTTCTACATTTTCTATGATGTGGCCCACATGGTGAGTGGACTGACCATATTTTGCTTCTTGTTCTTCATTATGGGACTACTCTTTTGGACCACTTTCATCTCATACATATGTTGCTAATTTTGTGCTTGTTGGTTGATACTCAAGCATTTCTGTTTATAGAATTTTGTGTTATAATATAAACTTCACGCAGAAATGCTAGAAGAATCCATAGATTTGGCATTGTCATTGTAGCTAAAGACTTGATAACACCACCTGTTCAAGTAGAGCATACCCAATTGCTGATCAATGGAAAATTTGTGGATTCAGTATCAAGTCTGTCCTTCAAATCATGGAATTACTTGAGGTCAATCTGGATGTTCCTTTGTTATCCGCAACTACGAATCTAACCCATGCTCTAATCTCACCACCTTTAGCGCACACATACAATTGCGACTTTGGTACCTTACCTGACCCAATTTTTTGTAAATGGGTCTAAGCTAGTGGAACTGTGAGTCATTTTTTAAATGTGTTTGAGTGGTCTTGGATTGTGGTTTTGAAGTTTTTGTGGCTCCTATCTGTTGTATTTTTAATTTTACCTTTTTTTGTTTTCCTTTTGGTTTGTTGTTCTGTTCTTCTTTGGCCTTTGGCCCCAAAAAAATTGCATCATCTTTCACAAAAAAAAAAAAAAAAGAAAAAAAGAAAAAAAAGGAAAAAAAAAGAAACTTTTGCGAAACCCCCTTTAACTCTCCCTATTTTTGTTATATAGGTCGAGATGCAGCATTTATTGGCCCTAACGAAAACTAGTATGTAATTCTGGAGGATGTCAAGACTAGCCTGGCTTTGTATATTCTGCCGGGGGTGGCTATTAAAGGAGCTGCTGAAAATAATGGAGCACTTGATCCAAATCATTTGTCAAGCTAATGTTGGGACTGAACGAGGCCCTCTGCAGTTTGCTTTCGAATCTGAAGTTGATCGCATATTTTTGCACCACTAGGTGGATAAAGCAAAGTTTTCTCTAAACATTTAGCATAACAAAGATGACTCATTCTTGCTTGATCATGGTACTGCCTTATTGTAGAATCAACTGCATGTATGCTTGTCATGGGAACCATATTGGGTTGGCTAAGCTGGTTCAGGGATACCGCATTTCAACTGATGATGGTCAATATATATCAACCAAAACGAAGGGAAAAGTCAATCAAATTGAAAGTCAATGAAGTTGTACTCCAGGTAGTCTGCTTCTTCTTTTAACTCTTTTGGATACCCATTGTGTTGATATTGTATTGTATTTTTCTTTTTCTAATTTTTTTGGAAAGGCCATAGTATTGATGTTCTTTTGGTTGCAGTTGTTGCTGCTGCCTTAATTTCCTTGAAACTTAATGTGTAAACTGTGATGATTTTTAATGGCTTTCAAAATTGAACGCATTTTTTTTTCATTAATTGTTTGTGCAGTGTTGGTTGGTGCCTTGAATGATTAGTTATTGCTCGTGAACCTTACTGATATAAATCCGAGGCAAAAGAAAGGAGTTGAGATTCAGAGCTGTCTTGTAGGACTTCTTGAGCCCCTGCTTATTGGATTTGCTACCATGCAACAAAATTTTGAGCAAAAGATTGACCTGTCAGAGATCCTGTACCAAATAACATCCAGGTTCTTTTCCACTACTAAACGCATACTTTAGATTGCATCTCTCGTAGCTGATACCCCTTATTTTAAAATACTTTCTCAGACATCTTTGACAACTCATAGGATGTTGATATTAATTGCTTCTATTCTGTCATTTACTACATTGATGTGGAGATATGAATTCTGATTTATAGAGAGAGAGAGAGAGAGACCAATCATGAAACCTAGCATGTTCTAAATATCTTAATGAAGGTTTGATAGCTTACGCATTACATCAAGGTCTCTTGATATTCTTGCCAGAGGTTCACCTGTTTGTGGGGATCTTGCCTTATCATTATCCGAAGCAGGTTCACAGTTCACTCAGGTGAGATATGGCCTGTGCATTGGCATATATTCTTGTATTTCACATTTATATTGGTTCCTTAAAATGTGTCAATCTGTCTTAGGTATCGCGGTGCATCTATGCAATCAAAGCCCTCCACTTTTCTACAGCTTTATCAGTTTTGAAGGGTGAGTTCCTGCGTTCAAGAGATTATCCACAATGCCCTCCCACATCTCATTTGTTCCATCGCTTCCACCAATTGGGATATGCCTGTATCAAGTATGTAAATCTGTTCATAGATTACTGCACTTTGGATCTATTACATCACTGAGAACCTTTTGCTTCTTACCTATGTAGAGAAAAAATAAATAAATTATGAATCTATTTCATAACTTGGTTTTATTGGCATAGGATGACACAAAATGTCCAAAGTGGTTTAGCTAAAAAATTTCCTTGAAATAATAAACTGTAATGATCAAATTGGCCCTCAAGCCATTCACTGTGTATGTCAAATAGGTGATACCTCAACCTTCGCATTATTTAGGTTTAACTTATTTGTCTAGAATATTAGGTTTGATACCTCAAGCCGTTCACTTCACACCTTTTGGGTGAAGTGATGATTCAACTCAACGTGTTTTGCCTTTGTTTGGAATATTGGGTTTGATGGCATGTTCTGGTGCATTTAAATTATTGTAATACTTGCTATTGACCCCATCGACACAATTATTTCGTAAAATTTGTCATCACCATTTTCAGCAGTTCTGTTGTTGCTATTTGAAGGTCTGACCATGGTTTTGCACTTTACCAGACCGTAATATCTAGTTAACTCCCAAATCCTTAAGTTGATTTCAATCATTGTAATCTTTGGTACAATCCTGTCTAGAAACACAGATCATGATGATTATGTTTCTTACAGTCTTTTAAATAGCTTATGCTATGTGTGTTTCTTGTACCATGTACCATAGTGTAGCCCTCGTGCTAAGTAGTGCACGAATATAACTTAAGTTGCAGATCAAGATGATTATGTTTGTTAGTCTTTTAAATAACTTTTTCTTTTGTTTGACAAGGAAAAAAAAATCTCAGTAGTAAAAAAAAATAGGGCAACGCCGACGGCCCATCGGCATTGACCTTCTCCGACGGCTATTAGCCATCGGACAGTCCGTCGGGAAAAGGGGCATGCTCGCCGACGGATTTTAGCCGTCGGCAATGCAAGAGTTTTATCTGTCGGCGTTTTCGATGGCTAAAACCGTCGGCATTTCTAACGGCTGTGGATGACGGAAAATCGTCGGCATTGTCGACAGTGAAAAGCCGTCGGCGTTTATCATAAATTAAAATAATAATAATTATTATTATTATTAATTGCCTAATCAACACATATCCAAAACTAGATATACCCATTTCTCCAAGGCCCTAAACTAACCAACCTATTTGAGAAGGTAAGTATACAAAAAAGAGAAGGAAATCAAAATCAGATACATCATCCAAATTCCAAACATAAAAAATTGTGTAAATATTTCCTAAAAATCATTGGTATTTACTCAAATTAGAGCAGTGAAAGAAAGAATTCAATGTCACGTGTAAATATTTCATAAAAAAATTAATGGTGTTTATGTTGATCCACTGTTTCATTGATGATTCCATTCCACCTGGTATATTCCATTCAATGAACACCCAACAGAGAATACAAGGAAAAAAAATCAAAATTTTAGCAGAATTTGAGAATGGGTTTTTAAAATAACATGATTTGGTTAATTGTTTACTGAATTGGCTAATACATATGAACAATTGAAATTGCGGCAGGTATTGGCCACCTTTAAAAGAAAATAATTAGAAAAGAGTATAGTATCGAAACCTTCCTAGTATTGAAACCGGTACGTATCACACAATACGTACTATTTTTTGACAATATTTTTAACTTTGGATACCAATGAGGAGAATAGAAGATATGTATTTACCTTGCTTACAAGACATGCAACTAGCCTATCTGCATCCTTGACAAGATCATCCATCACACTGCTCTCAGGATCAGTAGTGGTTAGCTCATGACAAACAACTTTCATGCATTCAATTGATTGCACCAAATAAAAATAGGAAGAAATTGTGTTCAAATTCTTCACATGAAAAATTAAGAAAACACTTGAGAGGCCTAGCTAATATAAATATTTTCTCATGCAACAAAAGATGAATATTGGAAAGAAAAGAGAAGAATCTAAAAGGACTAAATCAAGTATACAACCTACTCAGGAGAACCCAAGGAAATAACATCCAAAGCTTCACTCCAGTTTGCAGTTTGTGGGGCCATTTGCAACAGCTGGTGGTCGGTTTAAGAGATACCTATCAATATGAGACTCAAAATTCCCACTGCTTTCCCTAGTGGCAAATATTTGCATCAAACAAGAACATTAGAAAATAAGGGTATCCATATCATGAAAGAAAGCATACTAAAAAACAACATTTCTTCAAAACATATAGGTTGTTGAATAATCACCAAATACCTTGTCAAGACAGGTCCAGGCAAGGACTGTGATATAACTTCACTCTATTCTGCAACATCTAATCTGGAGATTCGTAGTATGAGCACAGAGCAAGAATAATTAATATATAATTTTATTTTTTTCATCCAACCATAACTGGCAAAAGTCCTATTTATCTTCTTTTTTTTTTTTTTTTTTTTTTTTTTTTTTTTTTTTTTTTTTTTTTTTCCCTTTACATTTCAGCAGCTTGTGAGCCTATGTGAACTGCCTCTGAACTCAGTTAAAATAGTCTTACATTGAAGGCTACACATTGAACTCAGTTAAAGATTATTTTTTTCAGTCTTACAATCTTTAGAAGATACAGTTAAAATAGTATCAGCTACACAAATAAAACATACACCAAGAGACGGAGAAAAGGAAGAATTATTTTTTTCAGTCTTACAATCTTTAGAAGATACAGTTAAAATAGTATCAGCTACACAAATAAAACATACACCAAGAGACGGAGAAAAGGAAGAATTAATCCACTGGTTAAAATTGAAATTCATAGAAAAATAAAATAAAAATAAAAATCTTGATATATTGACTATATCTATCAATTTCTTGACCAAAATACAAAAAGACAATTCAAGCACATCCCACATCTGATTATGTGCATGCATCCCAGTTCCAGTAGAACAGTGGTCTGCTTTTTATTGATAAAATATTATTCTACTAACATTTATGCATGCGCCCTTCATGCTTAATTGAGTGAGTAGCTCACCCTAAAGATACAACAGCTATCCCTCAAGTACAATTTGACATGTGATGATAGTATATTTCACCTTCTACATCCTAAGAAAACAATCTTCTCATCCTATTTTTGCATGTCAAACGGATAGTATCATATTGATATCAGCAATATTATCCACATTGAATTTTATCCTACACCCTGAATCTGTATTGCTGACCTATGTAATAGATAATATCAGTCAATAATATCAACAATATCAACCAATATTATCAATAATTTCAGCAATACCAGGAACACTATTTGGTCCCAAGTCCAAGAAAAAATCTAATCTAATATGGTGAGTTGTGGCCTTTCAGAAGATGAGTTTTAAGGTATTTCATTTTTCAATGCCAAATCTCTCCAGAAAATGGGAGGGGGGACAATCAAGATATGCATGCTGCTCCAAAAAAAAAACCAAAAAAAAAAAAAAAAAAAAAAAAAAAAAAAAAAAAAAACACCAATAATAAAATAAAATATTGAAACCACTACCCTCCAATTGGTAGAAGCTCAATGTGTATATTTGCTTGTTGCTTGTTAGGCAGCCTGCTTCATCCAAGCAATATTACATGCTAACAATGACACAATTCAACTCCTAAAAAGTTTAACACTCAATTGGTAACAAATTATTGGAACTCAGTAGATGCCACCTCTCAAAAAAACCTCAAAAGATGCCACTGCAGTAACAATTACAAAATGCTTGGACTCATGCTTTTAAATAACTGTGCAAATGATAAAAAATGCATGACTAATTATGGAAGTTCACCGAGCAGCAATACCTGCAATTGCACCAATGGTTTTCCCCACATTTGGTAAATTAAGTTCTGTGCACACACCTCCACCTATAGATGGACACCAAGAAATAAATCAATAAATGCCCATCTGATACAGAATACGTACAATAAATAGTCCTTCAAAATGTAGATTTTCTCACATTTTGATAATTAACAACCTGATTCATAAAAGCAAAAAGGTAAAGGTGAAGAATGTGCAGATTATGATGCACACGTATGTATGTAGACACAAAGAGCCAGAGAGAGATGAACCTATCTCTCCCTATCCATACATCTATGAGACATTCCACATGAAGACCAGCTAATTCCCTTGTTTTTAACTCATTTCCAAGAGGAGCTTCATATCGTCATCATTCTCATGCAACATCTAGAAACTTGTGTCTAAAAGGTTTCACCAGTGGGCTTTTAATTCCCACAGTTTCTTATGGTCTATACGACTTGTGTCTTGAATCTGCCTGATTTTTTTAGCCCACCTCCTAACGTGAGCTGGCACAGTGGCTAGGTGGAATGTATAAACACATCACGGTGGGTGTGGTTATATGGGCTCTCGGTAATGGGATTTAGAAAATTGGTGTCTATGGGCTTTTCAGATACTTTGATTGTGCCAATCGCTACGAGTTCTCTGTAATTTTCAGCTGGCCAATAATTTTCAAAGGGCTAATATTAAGCCTAAGGCTCCTTATAAATGATAAAATAGTTAAAAATAGGAATATAAATGAGAAGTTGGATTTTTATTTTTTTTCGATAAGCTTGGTGTGGCCGGGTAACAGTGAGTTCGTTGGGTTACGTTGTGGCACTATTTTATTGGTCCTCCAAGCATAACTTGCTTGGATGGATTCGAGCAAGGAAAGGGCTCTATGGGGTTGATTGTGATGTACCTTTTTTATCCATGCCGTCTATCCATTGTGCCAAATCATTTTTTATGTTATGAGCCCAAAAACGAGACATATCCAACTCAAGTGGACTACACATGGGGATGTTCTCCTTGGAGGCAATAGGTGTTGGACATGTTTGCGTTAGACATGTACCTTTTTTATCCATGCCGTCTATCCATTATTTCTGCTTTGGGTCTTTTTTGGTTTTAGTGCAGGTCATGTGTTTTGGGCTGGCTATGCTGGTACCATCTGTTTATTCTTGCCCAGGACCAGTTTTTCCCTGGTTTTGATTTTGCTTTGTGCTATTTGGTGGATGACTCATAGTAGTCCTTACCATCTCGGATGATTGGCTAGAACCTAATGTTTTATTTGAAAGGAATGCATGTAAACAACACCTAATTTTAAAAAGTAGAAAGAACATTTTCATCAGGGAACAGTGAATAATACATACGGCCAACTTGTAAACCACAAGATGAATAAGAAATGGCGCACAAATATATAGAACCACTTAAACATCAAATAGTGACCCAGTAAAGTAATGGATACTGCAGTGGTGTCTACAAAATGTTCTAAATAAGTTCTGTTGAGAATGAATAGAGGTTGTTAACTACTATGATTCAACGTCTATAGCATTCTTTAGAAACATTTGTAGGAACTTCCATGCTGAAAGATGGGAAGGGACGAGAGAAATTTTGGTATGCGACCTAGTGATGCATTTCAAGGCGTTAGATATTACATAGAAACTGCATTCTAACATCAAAGAATGAATTCTACATCCATAGAACTCATAGCAACTTGATCTTGCTCCTGACGTGTTACACCATAACGATGAGCGACATTTTCAGAAGTAACACCCATGGGTAGAAGACAGTCTTGAGCTTGCTGGAAACTCTAAACATGTGACATTATAAAAGATCTTTGTTGAGTGCAAGAAACATCCTTTCTTAAAGCAAAAAAACATGCAAAACTTAAAAGAAGATGTAGAGTTCAGCGAGAACAGATCTTGGGATTTATTAACCCTTCCCAAGCCATTGGATTTGCTGTCATAGACTCCAATCCAGCCCTAATCCCTGTATTGAGAAGACTTGAGGAAAAAAAAAAAAAAAAAAACAATAATAGTAAAGATAAATCCAGAGTTCAGAAACAACATAACATGACCATCAAGCCTCTCAATAGGATGCATGCATACCTCTGTCATAAAATCCATCTTTAATGGCAAAGAAGAACATCAACAAGCGCACGGAGTCCAGATGAGCATTGCCGGTTTATAGTTTAATAGGCACGCTTTCTATTTGACACAGAGAGATAGTAAATACAAATGATAGAACAGGAAAAAAACCGACCGTTCCCAAATAGCCCACGTAAAAGGAAGCATACCAAGGAAAACAGCATAAAATGTAGCCATCCTGCATTCACTTGCTTAGATGAGAGCCAGGTGCCAAGACCGTACCAACAACAAAATCCCCAACTTCATTCGAGTTCACGTTAGTTTTCTCTATCAGTGCCTACAATTAAAAATCATCTTTGTGAAGAAAACGTAGCAAGACATAGAGCAAGGGATACATAATCAGATGGCTACTAGTCCTCCCCTTATCTCAGATGGGGATGCTTCAGCAATATAATGGGAGCAGTCATAGATGCAACACCAACACCTAGGCCCACCAGGAATCTTCCAAATATAAGAACATAAGGATTTGGTGCAGCACACATGGAATCGATCCACATATATCAATGAATAAATGTGGGTGTTAAATTCATTCCATTCCATTCCATATATGTGGGTGTAAACTGATGTGAGTGTTAAATGCATTCCATTCCATTCCATATATGTGGGGGTAATCTGATGTGAGTATTAAATGCATTCCATTCCATTCCATAATACATATATTTAGATGTATTATAAATCCAAAACTATGTTTATTTCATTATCCAACTATCAAATTGGAGGATATTTATCGGACAGTTAAAAGCTCGATAAATAAATAAATAAATGGCTTGAGTACATTATTTCTATTGTTGTTTCTCATACTCTTCTATTCCCATTTATTCTCCAGATATTTCCCAAAGGCCTCCAAGCCAGCCGGTGGTTAACTCCCAAGTTGGTTCATTTCCTTTTGCAGCACAACAAATTCACTATAACAATTTTCAAGGAAGAAGTAAAAAAGTGGACATTTATTGAATCAAGGTTTTAAATCAGGGTATCAGGTATCACACACTGATATGGCCCCGTATCACCCTTGTATCGAGCTGGTATAGGCTGATGCCACCATTTCGTTCCTGGGTGGTACTGGTATGTATCAGGGGATATGTACCGGTTCCAAATGATAATTTAAATCTTGTACTAAATACGAATCTTCTGCTCTTATATGTAAATTCTTCATCTCAGGTTGGTGTGATTATTGGGAAAGGTGGGGAGATTATAAAATATCTCATTAGGAATGTAATCATAACAAAATAAGTTTCAGAGAAAATCAATTTTCTATAAATTTTTAAACCTTGTACTGAATACGAATCTTCTGCTCTTATATGTAAATTCTTCATCTCGGGTTGGTGTGATTATTGGGAAAGGTGGGGAGACTATAAAATATCTCATTAGGAATGTAATCATAACAAAATAAATTTCAAAGAAAATCAATTTTCTGTAAACTTTTATTGATTTTTTCAAATTTTCACAAGGAGGTTAACATGTGTGATATCATTTATGTGTATTGCACATATCAATGATACCAAATAACTTGTAACAACAATATTTTCAAAATGTTGCAATGTATTGATATCTGTAATACAATGCAATATTTTACAAACTAACAATGTTATCGATATTTAAATCACTGGTTAACTAAGGCTCACCACCTTTTGTTGGCTCACGAATTTGTAAGGCCAGTCAAAGTTGGGCATGTTAACAATAGCACGATAAGCTTTTTTTTTTTTTTTTTTTAAAGAGTATTTTCACACCAATCATTGCAAACTAGAAGCATTAAAGGGAAGTTACCTTCCAAGAAGCTCATTACCAGTGGGTGTATTTTCTGTTTTCTCTACATCTTCAAGAAAAATATTGAACGAGTCCTTCCCTTCCAACTCTTAATACATCAGGAGTTTGAAGAAAACAGTACCATGGTGTTTAAAAGTAATCCAGACAGTAGTCCTTGGCAGCATGCATCATGCATATCAATTTGAGAAGATGCTGACAAAGATATGATAACAATGTTCAAAAGCAAAAAGGACAGGACTCCCCCTATTCTGACCTTTTGCTTTAGGTTATCCATTACAGTATCTAACTTACCACAAAAACCACCACCTCCAAATCTTCATTGACTGTACCTATCAGTCTTAACTTCCACAGTAACGTTCGATAACAGATCTTTTATCAATAATATTTCAAAATTACAATTTCTAGTATAGGATTAGATACTGTAAAATATCACATGGCAGAAGTTGCCCATGTTGGAGTTTGTGAGAAATCCACCCGTCTCGACAGGCCTTTGGCAAGCTGAACCTTTTTTTTTTTTTTTTTTTTGGAAAACTCTTATTGTATTGATAAACTTAAATCAAGGATTTACACATTCGGGTGGGGGCTGACAAAAAAAGGCCCCCACCTATCATATCCAACTTGTACATTTCCTAAACCAAAACAACCCCACCCAGCTGCGAACCTAAACAGATCAAAAAAAATAAAAATAAACCACCAAGCCTCTGCATTGCAGCGGCCAAAGTAACCATGCCTTCACCGTGATCGACCCAAGCAAGAGGCCACAATCCTACGTCCAAACACCACTGCAGCCAAGAACGGCCCAAGACATACCAAACCTTCTATAACCCAAAACATTCAAGCTGATCCACGCAACATGAGGCTTATACTAATTTATGCTTTCATCAACCCAAGCATTCAAGTTGATCCACACAGCATGAGGCTTATATTGATCTATGCTTTCATCAACCTAAACACAAACGTTTGTGTCCTTGCAACATCACAAGAAGAAAAGAGAAAAGACAATGACAGGGATTCTGGAATAAAAACAGCAAGAAGAAGAACAATCGGCGAGGAAAATAAGGGATTTCGAGAGAAGCTCACCTATTTGAGATGAATCTTCAAGGATTCAGAACTCTGGCGAGGAAGATTGCGTGGTTCGAATGAGAGGAGCTGCAAGGAAGATCGCCTGTTCAAAAGAGGAACAACCGTGCGTTTGGAAATCCCTCATCTGAAATGAGGAGATGCTTTCAAATCCGTTATTTGTACGTTTCCCATAATTTATAACATAAACCATATTATCAACCGTACATATAATGGGCCATTTACTGGATGGTTACGATAGTTTTATATAATAACATATATACAAATTACCATCTACAAATAGACCCATTATTTGATTGGTCTGGATAACCCTATATCATTATCAATATTGATATAAACGAGTCACCACATTTTTTTAAAAATGCAAAACTCAAAAACATTTCAGTTAAAAAAAACAGTACCTAGTACCATGGATCTGGTAGGGCTCTATGGGCCCCACCATGATGTTTTTGCTTCATCTACACTGTAAATACATTTCTAAATATTATTTTAAGAATGATACTAAAATATTAGATGTAAATAAATCTTGGTTGAACCACACCAAAGGATTAAAGTATTGTTTGGACGTCCACCATTAAAGTATACCATTTAGCTACGGATTTAATATAATTTAACTACGGATTTTATTCGTCGCTATTTTCGACGGATTTTAACCGTAGCTCCAACCAGAAGTCCATTTGCTTTCAGTTTTTTGGTAGTGTTTTGGGTGCAAATTAATGATATATCCAATCTAAATATTTGGAATTTGGATGATATATTTGATTTTGATTTTTTCCTGTTTTATTATGTAAACTTACTTTCTCAAATAGGTTGGTTCGTTCAAAGTTTTGGAGAAATGTATATCTAGTTTTGGATGTGCGTTGATTAATACACATCTATAATTAGATATACCAATTTCTCTAAAGCCCTAATGAACCAACTTATTTGGGAAGAAAAATCTACACGAAAAGGAAGAAATATTTTTTTAAAAAAAATCAAATATATCATCCAAATTCTTCTTTTTAAAAAAAAAATTAATGAGAATCACCGACGATTTTCAGCCGTCGAAAACGCCGACGGTTTTTAACCGCTGAGAACGGTCAGCCGTCGATAATGGCAACAGATTTCAACCGCCGACAATTTCGACAGTTTTTACCCGCCAAGAACAGCGACGGGTTTCAGCCGCCAAGAACGCCGACAGATTTTAGCCACCGAGAACGCCGACGGTTTTTAGCCGTCGAAGAGCATCGCTGACGCACCCTTTACTGACGGATCTTGCGATAGCCAAAAGCCGTTAGGGAAGGTCATTGCCGATGGCTTTTAGCTATCGGCATTGCCCTGTTTTTTAGTAGTGGAGGCTTGGATTTAGCCTCGGTTGTTGAGAATCGAGGTTAAAAATTTTTATTTAGCCTCATTTCGTAAAAACCGAAGCTAAAAAGGTTCTTTTAGTCTCAGTTGAAGAACCGAGGCTATAAAAGTCATTTTAGCCTCGGTTGCTAAAACTGAGGCTAAAGCCTTTAGCCACGGGGGTTTCAACCTCGGTTTGGATAACTGATACAAAACTGAGGCTAAAGGCTTTAGCCTCAGTTTTTAACCTTTTTAGCCATTGTTTTGAACCGAGGATAAAGCCTCCTTTTCTTGTAATGATTGTTTGTCGGTTCAAGATTCCATGCACGATCGTGTCAGACAATGGCTGGTAGTTCGACAACGATAAATTTCGAAGCATGTGCCGAAGACTCGGCATCACAAATGCTTATTCTTCTCCCTGACATCCCCAGTCGAACGGACAAGTAGAAGCAGTTAACAAAGTCATCAAACACCATCTTAAGATAAAGTTGGAAAAGGTGAAAGGTAGCTGGGTCGAAGAACTTCCGTTCGTCCTCTGGGCCTATAGGATCACAGCTCAGTCCTCAACAGGAGAGACTCCATTCTCGCTTTCCTATGACTTGGAGGTAATGGTGCCAGCTAAAATCGGTCTCCCTACAGCTCGAGTTGAGAGCTACCAAGAAAATCAGAATTTTGAGCAGATTGCAGCAAACCTGAATTTGTTCGAAAAAGTTAGGGATATCTCGAGGCTCCGAATCGCTGCTTGGCATCAACAAGTAGCCCGATTCTACAATTCGAAGATCAAGACCAGGCAGTTCCGACTAGGGGACTTAGTCCTTCACCAAGTGTTTCAGAATACTGCTGAGTCGGGGACTGGGACGCTTGGATCGAATTGGGAAGGGCCTTATCGGGTTGTCCGTTCAACCAAACCAGGCTCCTACTACCTGGAAGACCTTAAGGGTCATTAGCTCCCCCACCTCGAGGGTCCTTCACCGAGTGTTTCAAAATACCGCCGAGCATCTGAAAATTTATTACCCATGACAGGCTTACCTTTAAGGCTCTCAATAAATGTACACCTCCGGGCGGCAGGCCTTTAAGGCCCTCAGTGAAATGTACGCTTCCGAGTGACAAGCCTTTAAGGCTCTTAATAAAATTCGCCTTTTCTCATCTACATGAATGAATTATCTACTAAGAAAAAGTTGTCTCTCACATGCAGGGGCGGACTCAATGGATTGATCCCTTAAAGAAGGGGTTAGTGCATTATCCCACAAAAAATTCTATATGATATCCCCTTTAAATCAGGGGTAAAGCTGACCAAAAAAACTGACCTGACTCTTCTAACGTAAGAGTCGGCTCATGGACTAACGGGTGGAGCGAAAGGTTCTCGCCATTTGTAGGATGGGCCGACCCCTCAGGGGTTCGGACTTAACAAACAGGTTATGAAAACCTCAACGCCAAGAGGCAACATTGGAAGGTAGTTAACTCGTCAATGGGTCGGTTCGGCCACGCCTTGAAGAAAATCAACCTATTAGTCCGACAATCAAGTGGTCTACAGTCAACATTCAGAATAACCAATTACAAATCAACGCATAAGGAAAAGCCATCATTTATACGCCCTTTTTAGAGGGCCAAAAATCATCATCCATGGACCCTCATTAGAAGGTCAAAAAATTAACCAAAAAAATGTGTTTCAACCAGTTCAAAAAAAAAAAGAAGAGAGAAAAGTGATCTGAGCTATATGGGTGGCGAGGGAGCTTAGGCGTCTGGGGCCTGATCCGGGCAGACTCCGTCTACAAGCATCTCTCCAGCTTCTTCAGGCAACAAAGAGTCGAGGTTAAGGCCCAGATATAAGCCCAGGACCGCCTCAATGCAATCGTCATAGCCGCGGTCGTAGAACTTAGCGGCCTCAGCATCCCTCTCTTTGGACATTTTAAAAGCTTATACCGCTGCAACTACTGCCTCGGCAAGAGATGCTTTATCCTCAGCCCATTGAGTTTCCCTCGCCTGAACGACGGCTCGGGCCTGCTCTTTTGCTGCCTCGACCTTAGCTCGTTCCAGAGCCCCGCCTACTCGAGCATTCTCCTGGGCCAACGAGCCAGTATGGGCCCTGGCCTGGGTCAGCTAGGTGGTCACAACATCCCATCGAGCTTTAAGGTCATCTGCAACCCCTTGTAGCCGCAGCTCCCTAGCTTCTAGGTCAGTCACGACCCCTTGTAGCTAAAGCTCCTTGGCCTTCCCATTTTTAAGCTGCCAGAGCAGTTCACCCTGCTCGAGCCGGAGAAAGGTGCCTTCATCCCGTAGGACCCCCACCTAGGCCTTGAGGGCCTCCACCTCAGCCTCCCATTTTTCCTATTCCCGCACCCTCTCTCGAGCTAAAAGGAGCTTCGGGACAGACTAAGCAAAAAAAAAAAAAATTGAGAAAATGAGTACTCATAAGTAGTAGAAATTAAGGAGCAAAAGAGTGGCAGGAAATATCGTATAGAAGACGAAAGACATGTCATTCAAAAAGGAGTTATCTAACTTGCCGAAAAGATGGGCAATGTCTTCCTCTGGGGCATGTTTGGCAGCCCAGGGCATCAAACGAGATAGGTGATAACCTAGCTCGAACCTCTCGCTGCTCGTCCCCACCTAAGCCTAGCCTGCTGCTTCCGCGAACCCAGTCCCGCTACCAGCTGAGGCCTGAGCCTCGGCCCTAAGATCGTCCCTGGCATTGGGAGGAGTAATCATGGCATCAGCCATCCGAATGGCCTCCTCCCACTCGGATGATGAAGGGATAACGATGCAGGGGGCCTTTAGATGAGCCTCCCCAATAGGAGGAGCGGCATTGGGCAGAAAAGGAGTTATGGTCGCTGGAGTAGGAATAACGACTACTGGGACTTGAACCTCAGTAGGCACCGCAGTCAGAACTATTGCGACAGAAACCATGACCATAGTTGGTGTCGTAGCCACGGTCGTAGTTGGAGTCGTAGCCATAGCCGTAGTTGGATTCATAGCCGCAATACCCAGAGCTAAGAGGTCTTCCTCGCGAGGAGTCGCTTGCTTCCTCCGAGGGTGGTCTTCATTCGGGGCATGGGCCTCAACAATTCTTCCATCGTCGGGGTCGCCTTCCTCTTCCAAGAACCAGATGCCTCGGCCATGCCTGCAAGAACGACGAATTAGCCACCTAACGGATCAGTCAGATCCCACCAAAATGAACAGAAGAAAGACTTACTGAGAGATGTCGAGAGAGGCTGGGACCTGTACAACCTAGACCAATGAAGGTTGGTAGCAATAATCAGGTCCGACCAGGAGCGAAGCTCCCCTGAGCTCGCCTTTGCCTTAGAAATTCGGTTCTTTTAGTCTGAGTCGAGGATGTGCGTGCCTCTTTGGAAGTCTACCAAGATAAAGAATCAAAAGTTCAGTCCGACCGACATAATGGGAGGAAAGTATAAAAACAAAGGAAATTAATTGGTCCGACCTAGTTTTGAAAATTAGGTCGGAACCCGAGTCATCAGAGTCCAGACTTCAGCCACAGGCGCCTCCCATTCGCCCGTAGCCCAGAACCATTTGTTCTTTCAGTCCTTATTGGAGAATAGAAGATTCATAACCAGCCCCGATCCCTTGCTGCCTCAGATCACGAAGTAGTACCATGGCTCGTTGTTGTCGTGCTTGACCAGGTATAAACTCATCAACTCCTCTGGAGTCAGCTCTGAATTCCCGACTTGCCACCAGATGATGAAGGCAGAAATGAGCACCCTCTAAGCGTTGGGGGTCAATTGCCCAGGGGCCAATCTGAGGTGGGCTGTCATGGCTCAGACGAAGGAGTGCAGAGGAAGTCGAACCCCGCATTGCAACGCGCAGAGAAAAATAGCGACTTCTCCCTCAACAGGTACACCAGCTGTATCGAGGGGCCTAGGGGCCCTTATCCGGACAGAGTCCGGGATGTGAAACTCCGTACGGATCCATTCTATTTATGACTCCAATATTACGGAGCCTCCAGGGACTACCTCTAAGGTCCGCCCACTCGCTGGCATTTCAGCGGCTTCGGTAGTCGTGGTCTGAGGGGCCCAAGCGGATTTATTTCCGCCAGCTCTACCAGTCCGAGCCCCGGTCTCCTTCTGCTTTCGGGACGAAGGGTACAAGGGTACAGCTTCGAAGGGGCCTTCAGAGGCCCCTCTCCCGTTATCGAAATTCTATGACTCGGAGTCATCACCATATTCCTGCACGGTCTCGGACAACATCTTAAGTAAGAAGGAAGAAATGCAATGAGGCATAAGGAGACTCACCAGACGGTCACCGAGAATCGCTTCTGCCGGAAATAATCGATGGGTCGGAATCGCCTAACGGAAAACCCTGAGTGGCCGGAATCGCCTTCTCCGAAAATCGCCTCCTCTGGTATCAGCTTGAACACGGAATGTAGAAGTAGGCCGAAATCTTCGAAGAAGGGTTTATATAGACCCTACCAAATCCTTGCATTATTGACTAGCAATGATGGCCACAGTCGAATTGTCGAGGGTCGGCCTCGGAATTGATGTGGCCACGCACAATTGGCTCGTACTCTATCAGACGAGATGCTTCTGACATCGATCGGCATGCTTCGGATAAACGAAACGACGCTCGAATAACGAAGGGTTCCGTCCAGCGCACCACTCCGGATATACGTGGCAGCAGCTCATAGGCGGATGTCAATTTGAAATCGTAATCGTCGCCACGCATCCACTGCACATAGACTCGTGAACGAAAAACCCTAAGAGCGCGAAGTTTCAAAATGTAATAACTCTAACATACTCGGAAGAACTGGCGGATGAGACGTTTGATCTTCCGTGTATATACTCTCTGAGCCCTTGGTAAACCTCCAAGAGTAGGGGGCTTCTGTTATGGGAAGATCCGAGCCCCTCGTGATTCCGAGGCCCGATTACATGTTGATCCGATCGGACGGATAACTAGCAACTCGATTTAAATTACGAGAGTGAACGGTTTTCGACAACGGACTATGACCACTCCGATTAATAGTAGCCGCTAGCTTGAAGGTTCGAGCCGACTCCACATTCCGAGGCGTGCATTTCTCAAGCTAAATTCAGAAACTGCCATTAGTAAACGTGGCCGATTACTTCGCTCGCAGATACGCTCAATGCACGTAATGTGGTGCATGGATCCTTGGATTGCATGCAGTATCTCCATGATCTGAAAATCTCCCTGATTGAGTAGATCGTGCCATGATTGACAGATCCAGACCATCCTACAGTCAGGTATAAGTACGTGAGGACCTCATCGCTACAGTTATGCAAGATCTCACACTTTCCCTCTACAATTCTACTTAGACCCCGATTCCCTTGACCTGACTTAGGCATCGGAGGGTCTCTTTTGTTCACCCTTTGTGTAGGACTAGGATCTACATGAGGAGCAGAGAGCGATCTGGATTTTGACCTCAATAAATCTTATCCACACCGTCCATCCATTTTTTTCATATCATGTTAGGGTATAAGCCCAAAAATGAGGCAGATCCAAGGATTAAGTGGAATACAAGATGAGGATTAAACTAGTCATCTCCTTCGTTCTCTCACCCTTACTCTGAACTTTTGCTGCATTTCAGCCGAATGCAATTCTCGAAGGGTGGTGACATGTCACAACCCATCAGAAAGCATCTTCAGGTCCAAGCATGCATAAATCTTTAAACATTTAGGGCAGGTTTGGACTGTCAAGAGGGATGGGATTAAGAGGGTTATTGCGCACGCCATCACGCGGGATGGCGGGATGTATTTCATCCACCGCGCCATCATAAACACCACCCGTCTCTCCGTATTTCCAGCAAAGAAACTTCTTGCCAAAGACTTTTGCAGGAAATTTGGTGTAACACACACCACGGCTGGTGGGTTGACATCAACAAGTTCTGTGAGTCCCATCATGAAGTATGAGTCATATCCAAACCGTTCGTCCATTTCATGAGCTAGTCATTTGGCTTGAGCCAAAAAATAAGAAAGATGCAATTATCAAGTTGACCACACTACAAAATGTAGTAGGGGATTGAACATCTACCATTGAAACCATTTTGGGGTCACACAAGTTTTGGATCAATATGATATTTGTTTTTCCTCTTCATCCGGGTATGTGTGTACATATGAATAGATTGGATGGAAAATAAACATTATGGCAGGCCCTATGAACGTTTTAGTGCTGAGAATCATGGTCCCATTGCTATTTGTGGTGTGGTCCATATGAGCTTTGAATATGACTCATTTTTGGGCTTATGATCTAAAATGATCTCGCAAAATAAATGAATGGGGTGGATATAATAAATACATCATTGTGTAGCCCATGTAACTTTGATCTCCTTTGAACCATTCGTACAACTCGGAGCTGGTGGAGTGTTAGCTCTCTTCTTGGCACAACACAAACTTTGTGTGGTCCAACATGATTTATATATTATATCCACTCCTATCCATTTTACCAGATAATTTTAAGG
This sequence comes from Magnolia changhungtana, assembly GCA_030180095.1. Lineage (NCBI taxonomy): Eukaryota > Viridiplantae > Streptophyta > Magnoliopsida > Magnoliales > Magnoliaceae > Magnolia > Magnolia changhungtana. The sequence continues at coordinate 416,083 of JASAUF010000027.1, read as the reverse complement.
CATGAGCCCAAAATTGAAGCATATCCAAAGGTCAAATGGACCGCACCACGGAAACATTGTGAATTGAACGGATACCATTGCAAAATTCTTGAGGGCCATAGAAGTTTTGGATCGAGCTTATATTTATGTTTTCCCTTCATCCATGTGTTTTGTAATCTTATGAACAGGTTGGAAGACAAATAAATATCATGGTGGGGGCCTAACAAGGTTTCAATGGTGGAAATCATTATTCTTGCTATCTCCTAGCTAGCACTTGAGCTTTGGATATGCTTCAATTTTGGGCTCAACCCTTTAAATGAGTTGAAAAATGGTTGGACAGCGTGGATTAACCACATATTCCTTCCCGGACGGATTACCCTCCGGGCGGGGGTAGGACGCAATCCGCGTCCGTGTTAGGAGGGCACGTTTCCGCCCAACGCTTCTTACTTTGCGCCGCGGGTCACCTAACGACTAAGTACGCGGATTTCCTGTTCCTGCGCAGGGATTCTGGGTGGGGCTTACTACGATTTTTGTGAAAAATCAAACCCTTCCATCCGTTTTTCGACCTCATTTTAAGAAATACTACAAAAAATGAGGTGATCCAAAACTCAAGTGGGCCATAGGAGATGAAACAGTAGAAAAGGAATGCCTACTGTTGAAACATTCTTAGGCTCCGCCTTGCTGTTTATATGCCATCTAAAACGTTTAGAAGGTCCTTTTCCCTCAGATAAAGTGAAAACACCAAAAAATTAGACTGTTACAAAACTTTTATGGCCATATAAATGTTTCAACAGTGGTCACTAAATCTCCACTGTTTCCTCTGGTGTGGCCCACTTGAGTTTTGGATCCTCCTCATTTTTGGTCTCACATCATAAAATGAGCTTCAAAAACGGATAGAGGGGTTGCATCACACAGAATCCAGAAAGTCCACTTGAGCTTTGGACGGTTGGACGGCGTGGATAAACCACGTACATTCACGGTGGGCTCACGAAGTTTTCTCAGTCCTATAAGAGCGTGCTGAGTAACAAGATTCCGGTAAGTTATTTTCGAAAGAGAAAAGGATTCGGAACCGTAAAATCCCCGAATCCTCCTCAACTAAATTAAATTCTTCAAGATTTTTACAGATTTATCAGCTGATACAGAAAAAATAATTTAAAAAAAAAGGCTAATATATTGGCCGACAGCATCGACAATGTGAATGTGAATATCGTCTGCCGCTATAAAGGCATGATACAGGTTCAAACACAATGGTTAATATTCACTCATGATACGTGGAGCCCACCGTAATGCGTATGTTACATCCAATCCATCTATCATGTACTTCCCTTGATGCTTTCATGTGGCCCTGAAAAGTAGCTCGACCATTATCAAATGGACCACACAAGGCTATGATGAGATTTTCACCATTAAAAACTTCTAAATTGCATTTGGGGACATTGTGACGTGTAGAAGATATAAAATCCGTTTTGTGTGTACATGCTTTAATGCTCTTTTAGGGCCTCTCTCTCTCTCTCTCTCTCTCTCTCTCTCTCTCTCTCTCTCTATATATATATATATATATATATATAACAAAGTCATTATTTGATTTGTGAATTTTGAAAGCTTCACCGCAGTTCTGTACAGATACCAACTTTATTGTTTGTAAATATTTTACAAGCCAGCCAAATACATAATTTCTTTACCCGTAAATTATCATTTAAAAACCAAACAAATTAAATAGCATGTAAACTGATTAAAGGCATCCATACGACCCTTAAGTGATTTACTAATAAGGGAAAAGCCGTAAGTTATTTTTTGAGAGAAGAGAAAATTACAGTCATCGAAACAACCCTTAAGTGATTTATTAATAAAGGAAAAGTGGTAAATTATTTTTATGAGAGACAAAAAAAAAAAAAAAAAAAAAAGACAGGAAATTTGTAACTCACAAGTGAAATTGCCGATCTAAACACCATTTGTTAAGTGTAGGAAAGAAGATGGATGACATCATAAGAAGGTTCCAAGTACAAGATCAAAGTAGTGTCGGTAATTCGGAACCTCAAATGGACCAAACTGAATTTTAGAGTTTTTAGGCAGATTTTACATGTCCTATGAAGAGGTCTGCCTGTGTGACTAACCCTTCAAGTTATGCTTGATTTTCTTATTGCATACCAGTATAATAATTACGAAGATGATGTCACATTCATTAGTTTGGGTAAGGTAATCTCAGAAATGCATCTGAGACAACCTCTGAAATGTCAGGAATGCATCAAATTTACAAAATGGTGTTGTCAATAGACACATTTTTGGGAAATAGTTGTTTTACTTCTGTAAAGTCCTGTGAAAAGCATTTTCCTGTACTCCTGTAATTATGGTTTAAGGCTACTCATCTGCCATCATTTATAATTTTTCTTTAAAAAAAAAGAAAAAGAAAAAGAAAATGGGCTTGTTCATTACATCATCCTTAACACTGAGATCAAAGCTTTTCAAGCCATTTTGTCTTGGGCCAGCATCGTGCTACTTGCTATAATCCTCCCACCAATTTGAAGCATTTGGTTCCTTCTCTATGTTTTTACTATAGATGCAGAGTTACACTCCATTGACGTACATAATGTTTAAGATGCATCGAATTTAGTACTTGGATCGCCACTCTTTGGTGGCCTAAATTGGTGCGTCATTTTCAATTCCTTGTTAATCCATACTTGAAGTTAATATAATCACATGAGTTTTGAATTATAGGTATATGAATTTGCTCTGTTTTACGGTCTTTAAAATCTTGTTATGGGGATCTGTACCCATGCATTGTCGGAGAAATTGATAAACGTCTGCATTCTCAGATTGCATTGAAAAGCGCACAATGAAAAGGAAATGACTTGCTTTGCACAAGGGTTTCCTCTGCTGGAATACTTTGCATTCTAAAGGAAACCCAAATGATATTTAATTTTGTGAAGAACTCCATAAAGGTCTCATGCTCTTCCATTCTGAGACTTTCGAACCGTAAAGTCAAAAGTTGTAGTTTAGATCTTTTCACAATGCTTGTACCTTCATGGGTTGTTTCCAATAGATCTCATGCTTCCTTGGATATCCCACACATACTTATTTGATTGAAGATGTCTTGGGACACGGCACAGTAGATGGCGTTCATAGCTTTTGCTTCAGTAGTCTGTTTTTCTTTATCGAACGCCGTCCACTTTTTTTTTGAGTTTGGGTTTTGTAATGGTTGTGCCACTGTCAAGTACAATTTGTTCGGTTGGTGGCACATATCCGCTTTCAATTATGTCCCAAACATCATGATCCAAAGATCTTAGAAAATAATGCATCATAGCCTTCCAGTATGCATAATTTGAGCCATCAAATACTGGAGACCTAGTGACCGATGAGCCCTCTCCTTTGGCCATATTCCGAACTTCAGTCAAGAACACTCTCTAGGCGATGAAGCCCTTAAAAAGAGATTCACTTTGATACCAATTGAAATTGCGGTGAAGACCACTTTAGTTGAAGTAAGAATATGCCAATATGTCCTAGAGGGGGGTGAATAGGACTTTTAAAGTTTTTTATGATTTATTTAAAATCCTATTACACTAATCCTAATAACAAACTCATATTAGAATTACTCAAAAATAACTCTACTGGCTTCCAAGCCTAGTAGAGGATCCAATCATAAACTATTTAATAAGCGAATAGTATGCAAACCAATTTATGATAGATATGACTGTGTATGTGTGTGAGGTGTGATCTCAGATATTCAGATATGAAAATATTAAAGTAAATCACATAATCAGAAAAATAGCCATCTCAAACACAGTCATTTTTATAGTGGTTCGACAATCATCGAGCGTATACTCTCGATATCATCGATGGCCCGCTCGATGACTCGAACTCAATGTCATACGCGTTTGAAACCTTTTGCCAGCTGGTCGATAAATCTAAACGATTGTCGATGTCATCAGATTTCAAACTCCGATTCCATCGATGGGCGGTTCGATCCATCGACACTTGAAAAATGAAAGAGACTTGACTAGAAATATTTCAGGTTTTCATGAGTGATCAAGAGACTTTCGAGATCATCGGAATTTGAATATCGATGATATCGATAATAATGTCGATGTATCGATAAATCAAAAGGATTTTTCAAAAAGCTTGCTGGACCGTTTATGTCCATGTTCGATGCAATCAATACGACATCGATATCATTGATATTTGAATATCGATTCAATTGAGTGACCCCCGATCATAGATAAAACACACTGAAATATGCTGCTGGAGAACTTGGCGCCCAAGACCGATATCATCGAAGGCCTACTGATATTATCGAGGTATGAATTTCGATGGTATCGAGGAGGCTTCGATATATCGACGCTTATATGATATTCTTTTAGAAAAGCAGGGGTGCTGGAATTCCGCTTGTCGATATTATCGAGTCACTTCTGATAGACTCGAGATTTGAATATTGATGATATCGATAGGTGTATTGATACATCGATAATTTTGTCCAGATATATATAAGGTTGCTGGACATATTTGGTCCTCTTTTCGATGGTATCGATGGAGCATCGAGGACTCGACAGCGCAGGTCGACCATATCGAGATGTGTATCAATAAAATGACAAGGCAGGAAAACTTAGAAAATTTTTCTATTTCGAAAACGTTTTCTTACCCTAAAAACCTTATAATATTCTAACATTTTTTAAGGGTTTTAGTATACCTGGTGATTTTGGACAAGGGATGTGAAACTCAAATTTACCTGTGGCGAGCTTGCACCCATCCGGTTGAGGCAGACGCTTGAAATGATCTTCCTATCAGGCTCTGTAGTCTAACTGACTCAACACTCACGCTAATTGACAAACCAGGGCACTTTCACTTTCAAAGTTTGCAAGAGTGAAGGTGAAACTGGAAACGAAATCCAATCTATATGAGCCGCATACTCTCTATGCTGGGGGGGTTGACTTCCAGATCAAGGCGATCCTAGAAGACTCCACTGCAGAAGGTCACCCCGGTGTGAAAACTACCGAGCAAAAGAGATCAAGAGATTGAATGGAACGCCCTCAGGACTGGGCGAAAATCAGGTTCGCTAGGGACATATCGGATGCTGATCTCTGCAGGCAGGCTGTTCGTGGAAATGTCTGTGAGGGCGGGATCTCAGACGGCATACTGGATGGAGAGGGGGGCACCCAAATCCAACATGGCACAAGCCCGGGAATAGTGGTGCTGCAGGCAGAAGAAGGAACATTGGTGCTGGAAGCCACTCCTCGGCCGACCCTCCTGGATGATCAGGTGGCAGTAGAAATACATCAGCTTGAGGATTCTCAGGTGCGCACTCCTCCTGATATGCATACATCTCTTCTCCCTATGAATACAGAGTCCGACACCAATGGCTTAATCTGCATCCTGTCAGGGAGTCTTGCGAATGGGAGACGTGGCGGATGCAGGGGAATCTCTCGATTTGTCAGGCACTCCCCTATGTCCCCTGCGGATAGCAGGGAGGAGGAAGAGGATCCTGATGGGGGCTCTCTCCTTCCCCAACCCACATTGGCCAAAATGGGATGGTTGGAATACCTTTGGTACACAAAGGGCTAATAGATGGGTGCATCTTGGTCTATAGGCAGGTTGATCTGTCGGTTGATCTATCCCCTTATAAACTCCCTAGGAGTGAATCAGGGATTCAACATGTCAGAAGGCAGGATAGCTGCAGTCATCTAATGTCCCATTACAGGGGCGATCTTATGCAGACCTCAGACTCTCTGCCTCTTAGGGATGTCGATTGCACGGTAAAAAATAAAAACCCCTACATTAGTGCTACAGTCAGGGGTCCCCCTCCACCCAGCAATACAGGAGATTTTCCCTCTGTTTAGGAGCGTGGGCAAACTAGCAATGGTCTAAGGATAGAAGATACGGCTAGCGGAGTGCCAGAAAGCTGGAGGAAGAAGATTCAAAGGCTACAAAGGAGGGGTATTTTCTCAGGAAACTTTTCTAATGGATAGCCTCTTCACTTGGAACGCCCGAGGGTTGGCCAATGCGGCCACGGTTTGTACAACTATCAAAATAATCTAGGGGCATAACCCGGCTATTGTTGCTATCCTAGAGCCATTGGCTTCTGATAGGAAGAGAGTGGCAATCGGGTTAAAACTCGGATTTCACTCCTCTCTCTCCAATGCTGAATATGGGGGTAAATTTTGGATATTCTTCAGGGATAACCTTTCAGTTTCTGTGCTTGGAATGACTAACCAAATCATCACCATTCTTGTCTCCCTTCCAAACTCCCCTGCCCCTTGTCGTCTATCTTTCTTTATGTCAAATGTTCCAGGTTCAGTAAGAGATTTCTTTGGGGCGAGCTGGAATCTCTCGCGTCAAGCTCAGTTGAGCCATGGGCCATTTGCGGTGATTTCAATGCTGTTCTAGATTCGGCAGAAAGATTGGGCAACAAAAGTCATGATCAAGCCAGTTCTGCAGAGTTTCGGGATGCTATCAACAAGGCGGGGCTGATGGATGTTGGGTTCGTCGGGAGCCGGTTCACTTGGTGCAATAACCACTCCGGTAGCACTAGAGTGTGGGCCAGACTGGATAGGGTCCTTTACAATGCTGATTAGGCCCATAAGTTCCAAGGCTTCCAAGTTAAGCATCTCCCAAGGCTCAATTCTAATCACTCGCCAATTCTAATCCCATTTCCTTCCCCAGCCGTTTCTGCCCCTAGGCCTTTCCGCTTCCAGCGGATGTGGATTCCCGATGGTTCTTTCTTGCAGCTGGTTAAGGAAATTTGGAACATTCAACTGGCTGATCAGCACATCTTAAACCTAATGCTGAAAATCAAGATGTTAAAAGTGTAGTTAAAAGTATGGAATAGAGAGATTTTTGGCAATGTCTTTAAGAACCTCAAGGATGCAGAACAGGAGCTAAACCTTTTAGATTCCTAAGCCCAAATCTCCCTCGCCGATGTCAGCCCAACAGATCTATCAAAAGCCAGGAGAAAGCTTGCTAACCTGGAACTTGCTGAAGAAATATTTTGGAAGCAAAAAGCTTGAAACAACTGGCTGTTGGAGGGAGACCGAAATATAAAATTCTTCCATCTGGCAGCCTCTAAGAGGATTAGAAGATCCTCGATTCAGGAGATTCAGCTCGAGTCCAGGGAAACTGTCTCCAATCAAGCAGAAATAAAGGCTGCTGCTGTCAGTTATATGGAACAGCTGCTCACCGCAGACCCGCCTTCCACCCCTCATGTGGCAGACAATGGGCTGATTGATTGCATCCCCTCCCTGGTTACAAATGACGATAATTCCTATCTGGTGAGTGTGCTTTCCTGGGACGAAGTAAAAGGCTCGGTGTTTGCACTATCAGTTGACGGTGCTCCTGGCCTGAATGGAATCTCAGGGGCTTTCTATAAAGGATGTTGGGACATTATGGGGAGTTATATTAATTTTTGGGGCTATCAAGGAGTTTTTTCTAGGGGGGCTGAAATCATTGTCTCTAGGCTCAGCTCTATTCTTCTTAAATTGGTCTCGAATGAACAAGTGGCCTTTGCTAAAGGCCGTGTTATAGCTGAAACTATCGCACTTTGTCAAGAAGTATTTAGGGATATAGGCAGAAAGGTTAGAGGAGGGAATCTTGTGTTGAAGCTAGATATGGAGAAGGCCTATGACAGGGTCAATTGGCATTTCCTGAAACTAGTCCTTATCAAGTTCAGTTTTTGTCCCGCCTAGGTGAACATGGTGGAGGCCTGCTGGAGTAACAACTAGTTCTCTGTTCTGGTTAACGGAGAAAGTTGCAGGTTTTTCCATTCCTCTAAAGGTCTGAGACAGGGCGACCCGCTCTCCCCCAGTCTATTCATTCTTACGGCCAAAGTGTTCAGTAGAGGTTTCTCCTATTTAGTCAAGAATGACCTTTGCATGCATGCCTTTCAAACTGAAGCAGGGCTATAAGAAGATCACGCACCTTCTCTATGCTGATGACACTTTACTCTTCCTAAACAGCTCCTGTAAATCTCTCCAAGAGGTGTGCTCCTTTCTCTCAAATTTCTAAGCAATGTCTGGGCAGAAAGTAAACTTGAGAAAGAGTGCATTCTACTATTCTTCTAAAATGCCTATATCAAGGGTCAGATTCATTGAGAGATTCCCCGGTCTCAGTTGTTCCTCCTCCACTCTCACATATTTGGGGGTTCCTATTGCTAATGGGAGGATCAAATGCAGCATGTTTGATCCAATTCTGGGGAAAGTGGCCTCCAAAATTCAAGGGTGGAATGCCAAAGTGCTGACTCAAGTGGGTAGATTAACATTAATCTCGTTTGTTCCGATGGGGATTCCAGTTCACTCGTTGGCAACCACTGTTGTTCCGAAGAAATTGCTCAAAGGTTTGGAAGCCCATTTCGAAAATTTCTTTTGGGGATGGAAGGAGGGGAATAAAAGGTTTCATTGGAGGAGCTGGGACGTCATCTCCTGCCCTAAAGATGAGGGAGGCCTGGGAGTCAGGAAACTTGGGGAGGTGATGTATGCGCTCCACTTGAAGATGGCCTGGGCCATAAGGTATGGGAGAGAAGAAAACCTGTGGGATGCTTTCATGAAGTCCAAATACGGTCAAGCAGGGGACGATGGCAACTCCTTCAGAATTTCTTTCAGGGCCTCTCCAATCTAGAAACGCATGGTGAGGCTCTTCCCAGTTCTGGACAGGAACGTCCAATGGGATGTGGGGAGAGGGAACATCAACATGTGGAGCAGTAACTGGTCAGGCCTGGGGTGATTGGAGACACTGCCTAATTTCTAGATTCTGTCAGGAATGCGGTCTCTCCTAGTGTCAGATTTCATTGGCAAAGACGGGCTCCTTCCGATGTATCCTTTGAATCTGCCAAGTGAGATTTTAGCTCACATCTCCCATAAGGGATTCTGTACAACAGAATCTGACGATCACCCGATCTGGCCGCTTGACCCATCTGGGAATTTCACTATAAAGTCTGCTTGGGACGTTGGTAGAAATCATGGGGCGAAGAAAGCTAGGGTGAAATGGATCTGGCATCCTAAAATCCCTCCAAAAATTTCATTATTCATGTGGAAGTTGTTGCAAGGGGCATTGCCCGTGGAGGGAAATATCCAGAAGAAAGGGATCTTTATCGCGTCGAAATGTGTCTATTTTGGAGGTAGCCCCGGAGGGTCCCATTGTGTTGAATCAATGTCACATCTTTTCCTAGCTAGTAAGTTGGCGTCTAAGGTTTGGAGCATGCTTGCCAACGCATTCGGGATCCCCCTCTCTGATCATCTTTCAGTTTCGAATCGCCTTCATTGGTGGTGGTTCAGGGTCCTGCCTATTAGAAGAAATATGTGGCTCATTCGTCTAATGCCAGCCTTCGCGCTTTGGGAAATTTGGAAAGCCCGGAACGGCCCCTGTTTCGATGGTAATCTCCTGTCTGCCAAGGTTAAAGGCTGGGAGGCTGCGATCTTCGAGAAGGAGATGAGCGACTTTTCTCTCCCCTTTCCTGCTTCGGTTGATGCTGTTTCCAGTAGGCCTGCTGCGCTCTCCCGCCCAACCATGGCTGCCCTTTTTGTTAAATGGTCTAGGCCCCCTGATGGCTGGGTAAAACTGAATGTTGACGGGTCTGCCCTTTCCAACCCAGGGCCCGCCGGGGGGGAGTTTGCTTTCTACAATGGCTACGAGAATGCCACCAACAATCTGGCTGAACTGCGAGTTGTTTATAATGGAATGAAGTTGTCTCTCCGCAGGTTTCGACCAAGTTTGTATCGAAACGGATTCTAGCGGGGTGGCTGGGTGTTTGGTGGGGGAGAATAAAGTCATGTGGGTCTGGAAGTACTGGCTAGCTAGAATTAAGGAAGTTTGGAGTAGAGGATCCTTTTCTATCTCCCTTATTCTGAGGGAAGCCAACGGGCCAACTAATGGGTTAGCCAAAGAGGGGAGCAAGGCTCAATCAGAAAAGGTCTTCTCGAGCGTCTCTCTCCTACCTCATTTGATTAAAGGCCGCGTGCTTCTGGACAAAACCGGCCTTGCGGCTATTTAGAAAACGAAAGTCGCGGATGTATAGAATATGATAGGCGGGCAGTCATAATGGTGCTGCCAGCCCGAATGTAGCCTAATCTGTACATTTTGATTATCAATGGAGCTTTTAGGCCTGATTCAGGGCCTTCTTTTTGAAAAAAAAAAAAAAAAAAAGCCTTCGAACAAGCGGCGTGGACCGTGCTAATGTGATTTAGAACTTAGTGTGCTGAAGTTGATCTATTTCCCTTACTCTTTTGGATGAGTAGGCTCCTTTGTCATTCGTTTACTCACCTCTTAGGTGCACAATGATCAGATCACACTGAATTTTATTGATGGACTGTAGAAAAAATTACATAAAAGAGGGGGACATCAACCTGACCCTCACAAAAGGAAAGCCAAGTAAACATCAAGATCTAATGTTTGGTTATCCATGAATCCATGTAATCTAAATACACAATGAAAAGAAGTTACATGAAACGCCATATAAAACATTGTTCGATAGAATTTGCATGAAACATAAGAGTACTATACGAGAACATTGTTCAACGCTCTCTACTAAAAGCCTAAACAAGTCATATGAAAATCATGAAAGAAGCAAATTCACCGCATCATCACTGACTTACAACACCAATCCACCAACCACATGCCAACATTTTATGCACGACAACATTCTTATATCAAATATTTGTAAGTTGGAAGAAAAATACTATTCATCCATACTTTAATTGGAGAAAGGTGGGAGCACACCACCGGTAAGGTTGAAATGATAAAAATAAAAATAAAAATGTACACGTTTTGGGACAGCCACCACAAAAGGCTACAAGCCTTACATCAATCACAGGGAGGAAGTCTACAAATACAAGAGGACATTTTCATAAAAAGCCTAAATTTTAGCATAAAGGTGGATAGCTTACACTATTAATTTTCTAAGGTACAGAAGTGGACAGAACGTAACAGACGGTCTCCATAGATGAAATGGATGCGAACAAGTCCAAAACCAATTACCTATATGGAAAGATTCCCATACACTCTGGCTTGTTGGGCGAGTTGGCAGAGAAATAACCCTAGTAGTCGATGATGGTGAGGGAGGGTACGTGTCGTATCTTAAACCAGTCCTCTCCATCGTCTTTTCGCACCCTTTCGGTGATTTCTTCCGGCATGTTTACTAACTGCAAATCTTGAAGGGTGCTGATATGTCGCAATCCATCAGGAAGCATCTTCATTTTTTTGCAATTCATGATCTCTAAACGTCTAAGATTCCGCATCGCTCCTTCCTCTACTCTCCACTCCTCTAATTCATCCAATTCTTCAATAAACAAATAGTCGAGCAGTGGAAACCCTCCGACGGAGCAAACCATTTCCTTTCCTATGTATGATTCCGAGAGTAAACAGAGTTCCCGAAGGTTCGGCAGCATCTCGAGCGTTCCAATCTGGTCTCCCTCTAATTGGGACCCCTTCAAGAATAGCCCAGTGAGGTTAGGTGGGAACTCATGTACCTCCGGTAATTTCTCAAAGGGTCCGTTCAAACTCATGTAAAATAGATGATGATGATTTGAGAAGGATGGGAACCTTGGAATCGAGCAATTAGGACCTGCATCTAGCCGCAATAATCTGAGGTTTGCCAGTTTAGGAATGGAACGGGACAATGCCATTTTGAGATCTCCCTTTATTCCCAAATCTCTCAAATTGGTTAATTTCTCCAACCCATCTTCTATCCAGCTGCCCACCTCTACAAAATTTAGAGTATGGAGATTGCTTAAGCGATGGATTTGCCCGACGTCCCTGATTTGACAGGGAAGTCCTGCCGTAGTGAATAGATATAGGTGCCTTATCTGTTCCATCTTCCAAATATCATCAGGTAGCACGTGGACATTTGTACCACGTAGATCGAGAGTCTGTAAATTGGAGAGGCGAGTTATGGTGGATGGTAACCCTTCTAACGAGGTCCAACTGAGACATAGGTACCTCAAGTGGATTAGATACCCTATTTCATCAGGGAGACTAGAGATGCGTACCCAACGGAGATCCATCACCCTCAGCAATTTGAAAGCTCTACAGATGATTTTCAACTGCAGTTTCTCCAGCATTTGATTCTCATTACTGAAGCGCAACAAAGAGCGGAGTTGTGGAGTGGAGCAGTTAAGAGAGATGGACTTACTATTGTCACCACAAGTAATTGCAAGTCGGCGTGCCTTTGTAGGTAATTCAGGCGCCATGTTCCCATGCACTTCCAGAAATCTATCCTCTTTCCCTTCTGATATTGAGAGGTCTCGTAGAAGATCATGAATACGGCATGTTTCAACCGTTCCATTGCTCCTCCTTCTCGCCACCTGAATCATGCTTCTACTGATGAGCTCATCCAAGTAATCCTCCGCAACATCCTCCATTTCTTCTTCTCCTCTTTGCTGCACGAACCCTTCTGCTATCCACAACTTAATCAAGTCGTCCACTTCAATTTCAGAGTCTTCAGGAAAAGCTCCAAAATAAAGAAAACAGGGCTTCAATTCACAGGCCATGTCATGGTAACTCAGGGCCAACATGCCTGAGATCCCATCTTCTTTACTTTCATTTAGCCACCATTCCACACTTTTAAGTACCTTCACCCAGGTATTCACTGACTTCTCTTTTCTCGATAGGACGCCGCCTAATACTGCGATTCCTAGAGGTAAACCTCCACATTTGGCGACCATCTTTCTCCCCAACTCTTCTAGATTTGGAGAACACGTTGAAGCAAGATTTCCGGGAAGTGCTTTCTTACAAAACAGCAACCAGCTCTCGTTTCCATCCAGTAAACGCAGTCTATGGGGTGTGCTCTGTGGATCAGCATGCATAGCTATCTCTTCATTGCGAGTCGTGAGAAGCACTCTGCTGGCATTTTCCGTATCAGGAAATACAGAAACCAAACTGTCCCAAGCTTGTCTACTCCATATATCATCGATTACCACCAGATATCTCTTCCCGTGTAAGTACTGAGAGAGTTCCTGCCGCAAGTCTTCCTCACGTGTCTTCTCCATTTCATCTCGTTCGAGGGCTCTAAAGCATTTTATAATGCTCAGTAAAAGCTCTCGCACTAGATATTGTTGAAATACATACACCCAAGCACGAATATCGAAAATATTCTTTACATGGATGTCATTGTAAACTTTCTTTGCCAGAGTAGACTTGCCTATTCCTCCCATACCCGTGATCGAAATAACAGCACGCCGCACATCTCCTTCAGTCAGCCGCCCCACCAGTGTCTTTGTCTCGTCCTCAAAACCGACCACATCGGCTTCCTCGACGATGGGAGCCATCTTCTCCCTCCGCAGCTGGCTTTGATTTGAAGAAGACGAAGCTTCTCCACCAACTAATATATTGCCGACGTCGTACTGTGATATGTTCTCCTTGATATCGCCGAGCCTTTTTTCTATGTTGAGGATCTTCTTTCCAACGTCGTGGATGGCTGGTATGTCTTTGATGCAACCAGCAAAACTAGTTAGGCATCTCATAAATCCAGCACTTATATCTTCTCGTCGTTTCTGTTCAATGTTAAAGATGTAGGAGTCGATGACATCCTCGGCATCGTAGGCTACTTCTCTTATTTGAGACATCCATAGCTTAAATAACTCATTTTCTATGTGCATCCGATGCGCGTTTTTGAGGAAGGCACGCATCCATTCAAGTTTGGTTCGAAGCGATATGATCTGCTCATCTACTCCGAGTAGCAAATCTGCTTCCTCTGTTACAAAATCGGTCAGTTTTTGTACGGCGAACTGAACAATACTCTCCATTTTTTTCCTCTCTCTTCTTCTTCAGAAGGCTCTTGTCTTTGAAAACAAGTCTTTCTCGAGCTATTCTTACAACAAGGAAGATACATCCGTTGCAAGAGTGCGGATCCTCGTCAAATTTTTTAAATATATCAAAAAAAGTACATTTAATAAGAAGTATAACGGAGACGTTAAACGGAAGCGGTAAGCGTACTGAGTAAAGTCTGTGGAGCCCACCGTGCATTGTATTAACTCCATCCATCTCTTTTATCATCTAATTTTAGGGTTTTACAAGTAAAATTAATCATATCCAAATATCAAGTGGACCACACCACCTGAAACAATGTGAATTGAATTCTACTGTTGATAAGTTGTTGGGGGCTCATGGAAGTTTTATATCAAGATGATATTTGTTTTTTCCATTCATCATGTCTTTGTGATCTTATGGACAGTTTGGATGAAAAATAAACATAATTGGGGGCTTAGAAACATTTCAATGATGAAAGTCAATACTTCCACTGTTTCCTTTGGTGTGGTCTACTTGAGCTTTTGATATACTTCAATTTTGGGCTCAACTCCTAAAATGACCTGAAAAAAATGGATGGACGGCATGGATAAACCACATGAGTTCACAGTGGGCCTAATAGAGTTTACTCAGTACAATAAGACTCGTTAGGCAATCCGATTTCACGTTCGGATTTCCTGCTAAAGCCTTTTACAGCAAGGGCTGTTTGTTTTTTCAAAGAGATGGTTAATAAACAGTAATTTTCCCTATTTCACGTGTTTGAAAATTTACAGGAATTCGTGTCTTTAAATTGGTTCAAAAGAGGTAACTTTAAATTTTGAACAGCATGATAATGCATATGATATATCCATTCCATCCATCTGTTTTACTACAATATTTTGAAGCATGAGACAAAAAAATAAAGTAGATCCAATACTCAAGTGGCCCACGACAAAAGAAATAGTGTCCTTACAAAGTTGTTAACGGTCAGTATTCAATTTCCTTTTCCATATGATGTGGTCTACTTGAGTTTTGGATATGCCTCATTTTTTTACTCATGCTATAACTTCAACTGGAATAATGGATGAATGGTGTGGATAAGCAAAATGCATCACAGTGGGACCCATGGATATTTTGCAATATTCTTGGTTTTTGTGTCAAAAAATAAGCAAACAAATCAGGTAGGATATAAATGCACAGGGAAATAATTATTATTGTTTTACACAGTATTTACCATTTCACCTGGAAATCAAACATGCCCTAAGATCCTGTGCAAGGATTCCGGATGGGCCCACTGCGATGTTTGTTATAAATCCAACCCGTTCATCCATTTTTTGATATCATTTTAGGACATAATACCAAAACTAAGGTGTATACAAAATTTAAATGGGCCACATGAGAGGAAATAGTGGGGATTTAGTGTCCACCGTTGAAATATTTATATGGCCACAAAAGTTTTGCATCGGTCTGATATTTTGGTGTTTTCACTTCATCCCAGTAAAAATGACCTTATAAACATCAAGACGCCTAGGAAGGTTTCAACTATAGGAATTTCTTTCTCCACTGTTTCATCTTATATGGCCCAGTTGAGTTTTTTATCATCCTAATTTTTGGTTACATGTCTTAAAATGAGCTTTAAAAATGGAGCTCTAAAAATGAATGAATGGATTGAAATTCTTATAAACATCATGGTGAACCCCACCATACATCCCAGCGCTGGAACTTCATGCAAAAGGCTTTCCCTGGTGAATCTACGTCTGCGGTTTCCATTGAAAACGGACTGGGTACTCCCCTGCCACTCAATGTTATGTGGGCCCACCATGGTGTATGTGTTTCATCCATGCCGTCCATTTATTTTTCTAGATCATTTTATGCTCTGAGACCAAAAATGAGGTATAACCCAATCTCAAGTGGACCACATTACATGAAACAGTGTTGAATGAACATTGACCCTTAAAAACTTTTTGGGGGCCATAAAAGTTTTGGATCAAGCTGATCTTTGTTTTTTCCCTTCATCTGGATCTTTATGACCAAACCAACAGATTGGATGTCAAATAAACAGTACGGTGGGCCTTAGGAGGACTTTAATGATGGATATCCAATCACCATTGTTTTCCTGTGGTGTGGTCCATATGAGATTTATATCCCTCTCATTTTTGGGATCAACCCCTAAAATTATATATAAAAATAGATTAATGGAATGGATGAAAAACATACATCATGGTGGGGCCCATAAAGTACCGACCACCACCACCACCGGGCTGGTGGTGGGGGGAGTAGCCAATCCGCTTTCATTTTCATTTGGGATTCAGTGCCACATTGAGATTAAGTGGATCATACCACAAGAAACAGTGAAGATAATGATTTCCACCATTGAAACCAAAATAGGCCCAACAATGATATTTATTTGTCATCTAACCTGTTAATAATATCATATAGATATGGGGAAAAAAAAAAATCATACAGATATGGATGAATGCAAAACACAAATATAAGCTTGATCTAAAACTTCTGTGGCCCTAAAAAATTTTCAATGGTAAAAGTTCAATTCAACTGTTTCCTGTGGTGTGGTCCATTTGAACATTGGATATGCTTTATTTTTTGTCTCAAGCCATAAAATTATATGGTAAAAGGAATGGATGGAGCAAATAAAATACATAGATCAGGGTGGACCTCACAGGGTTTACTGAGTAGGCTAGGCCTAATGGGCTAAGCAATCCGCTTCCCTAGCATCCACTGATCGATATCGCTGGGACCTGCTCCCACTTCGAGCACCTTATCAAAAGACGTGTCATAGCTACTACCATTATCCAGGAAAGTGGTCATTCAACGGTCACCATTAAAAGCTTCATGGTGTTAACGTTTATTTGCCATATAACCTGTTGTTGATAATGCCACACGGACCCATAAATGGAAAGCGCAAATCTCATAAATGGAAAGCACAAATATCTGCTTTATCCATAACCTTTGTGCCCTTAAGAAAGTTTTTAACAACGGGAAATTTGAATGAAGTTCATTTTTTGGCCATTCCGGAAAACAAGATAGTCTGCTCAGTACATCTAGGTGTGCCTGACGGTTAGGTAGAGTTGTACATTGAATTGAGTTATGCCAATCCTAATATCTCACCCTAGAAGACTCCAAGTATGAATACAACACATACTTTCATATATAAACCTCGAAACTTATTTTCTTATTTGTATGAATACTACACACACTTTCATATATAAACCTCAAAACTTATTTTCTCATTTTCAATGTGAGACTAAAGGAAAACTGTACTTTTTCATTTGAAAAATTAAAAATCATTTTTTGCGACAAAACGAAAATTCGTTTTTTTTTCTTCTCGTTTTTTTTTTTTTTTTTTTTTAATATACTTTTTCAAAATCAAAATTTCAACACGTCCTTGGCTTGGTTTTTAATGAGCTAGATCAAACAGCCCTCAACCCATCCCAAATTTCCCTTTCAAGCTAAGGCGGTCCGAGCTAGCTCGGTTCATGTACAGCTCTATAGCGAGGTCCCACCCATATGGCAGGATAGGGGTTTTAACAAAGGCACGTTCACTTTTCAAGACTCAGATTATGTAATGCGGAACACAACAACCATGTCATTACTGTTTATATACTACTAAAAAAATTATTGTGGGGCCCACTATAATGGACATGTTTTATCTATATTGTATATCCATTCTGCATCCCATATTAGGGCATGAGCCATAAATGAGGCAAATTCAAATCTCAAGTAGAGCACATCATTGGAAATAGTGGTGATTGAATGCCCATTGTTAACAAATTCCTAGTGCTCACTATAATGTTTATTTTCCATCGAACCTATTGAAAAGGTCACAAAGGCCCATATGAAGAGAAAATACAAATATCAGCTTGATCCAAAACTTTTGTAGCCACCATGAAGCTTTTATATGGTGAGCGTCCGATCACCCCGTCATTTTGTTCGATAATCCCGTAACTTTGTCTCTTGAAACCTCATCATTTGTCTTACAATCCTTTCATTCTGTTTAATGGAACTACATTACTTTGTCTGACAATCATATTGTTTAGTAGAACGAGCTAATATTTTCCGATAACCTATTATCTTTACCTTGTTTAGTAGAACCCATCACTTTGTCCAATAACCCCATCGCTTTGTCCCACAACTTCGTCACTTTGCCTATTGAAACACCATCATTTTGCCTATTGAAACACCATCAATTTATCTAGCAACCTCGTCACTTCGTCCAATAATCCCATCACTTTGTCTAGTGGAGCCCCGTCACTTTTTCCAGTAACCTTGTCACTTTGTTTAGTGGAACTCTGTCAATTTGTCCGCCAACCCTATAACTTAATCCAGTGGAACCCTGTCAATTTGTTTGCCAACCCCATCACTTAATCCTCTAGAATCCTGTCACTTCGATGACCAATCTCATCACTTTACCTAGTAGAACCTTGTCACTTAATGTAGTAAAACCCTATCACTTTGTCTAGCTATCCCGTCACTTTATCTAATAGAACCACATCACTTTGTCTGCCAATCTCGTCACTTTATCTAGTGGAACCCCGTCACTTTGTCCAGTAATCTCATCACATTGTCAAATGGAACCTTGTCACTTTGTCTAGTAATCTGGTCACTTTTTCTAGTGGAATTTTGTCACTTTATCTAGTAACCTTGTCAAATTGAAAATAGAACCAATTCACGTTGTCCGACAATTTGTTACTTTGTCTAGTAGAACCCCATCACTTTGTCCGGCAATCATGTCACTTTTTCTAGTAAAACCCTGTTATTTTGTCCCACAACCCTGGGGTTTTGCATAGCTAAACTCCCATCACTTTGTCTGGCAATCCCATCACTTTTTCTAGTAAAACCCCGTCATTTTATCCCACAAAACTGGGAGTTTGCATAGTTGAACCCCCCTGTCACTTTGTCTAGTAGAATCCCATTACTTCTTTTTTAAAAAAAAAAAAAAAACTTTGTTTGGCAACATTGTCACTTTTTCTAGCAACCTGTCACTTTGTCTAGTGGAACTTCGTCATTTTCGTTAGTAACTCCATCATTTTGTCATATCGAATCCCATCACTTTGTCTATTGAGCTCCATCAATTTGTTTAATGGAATGAAGTCACTTTGCCCGACAATCTCATACTTTGTCTAGTGGAACCCCGTGACTTGTCCGATAACCTTTTGTGGAACCTCATCATTTTGTCCAAAAAACCCATCACCTTACCCAATAAAACCCTACCAATTTGTTTGGTGAAACTCCATCACTTTATCTAATATAACCCCATTACTTTGGTTAGTGTAACTACGCCACTTTTATCTAGCAATTTGATCACTTTATTTAGTGGAATTCCTGACTTTTTCAATAGTCTGGTCACCATGTCGTGTAAAACCATGTTACTCTGTTCGGCAACCCTTCCACTTTGTCTTGTGAAACCTCTTCACTTTTTCCGGCAACCTCATCACTTTACTTAGTAGAACCCCATCACTTTGTCTAATAGAACATTGTCACTTTGTCCGGTGCAACCACATTTATCCCACAATCCTGTCACTTTATCTAGTGGAACCTCGTCACTTTATCTAGTTAAACTTAGTCACTTTGTTCGGCAACCCTGTCACTTTGTCTTTCAGAACCCCGTCACTTTGTCTAGTAAAACCCTCCCACTTTGTCTAGCAACCTTGTTATTTTATGTAGTGAAAATCCGCCACTTTGCCTAATAATCCAGTCACTTTATATAGTGGAACCCATCACTGTGTCTGATGGAACCTCTTTAACTGTATATAGAGTTTACTTAGTTTTTATTTTTTATTTATTTATTTATTTTTTATATTTTACGAGACATTGCTCTTGAATTTGACAAGGCCCACCATGATCTTTTTGTAAGATCCGCTATGACCATTTGTTATTAAGTCCCATATTAGACCTCAAGACAAAAAATTAGATTGACTCGTCATTTTGGTGGGCCACACCAACGGAAACAGTTAGGGGAGAGATGCCTACCCTTAATTTTTAAATGGTCCACCATGATGCTCATATGAAATTCACTTCAACCACTGGATTGCACAAAAGAAATTTAGGCATGTGCCCTAAGAATTGTAACTGTACTTGAATCATTTGGGCACACCAATGGAAATAGTTTGACCGGGCTTGTACACTATTAACCACGTCAATCTAAATCATAGATGAAACTGATTTTTGGCCCCCTGGCCTAACATGGGTTGACACACCTAGCCGTTGCGGTTTATTTTACATAATACCACAATGGGCCCACCTGAGCTGCCAACCATTTTCTGTGAGGGATGGGACTTAGATTGCCTAGGGTAGCATGCACCATCACCCATCAACGGTTGCACCATCACCCGTCAACGGTTGTGTGCTCCTGGAAAAGCTCCCTACAAAAGTTTTGGACCTTATCATGAGGTTGGATGGAAAGTAAACATTATAGTGGGCCCTAGGAAGTTTCTGATGGTGGTCCTTCAATCACCTGTTTAGGCATGGTCCACTTGAGATTTGAATATGCTCATTTTTGGCCTCGTGCCCCAATATGACTGAAAAAATGGATGGACTGCATGGACAAGACACATCGATCATTGTGGGGCTCATGGAGATTGTTTAGTAGCACACAGTACTATCATGGTGCTGATTGCTACAGTATATAATCTAGTCTTGAAAAAGAAATAGGGCTTTGTTGGGACCCATATCCCAGGATGTGAGTGGGACCTGTCCATGGAGCCCACTTTGATGTAGGCATTGTATATCTATGCCATCTATTTATCTTTCCAGATCAGTTTAGGGAATGGGAAATGATCATAGGGAGGGATGTGTTGAAGTCGATCACATCTTCCTCAGGGGATAACTACTCTGAATCTACGGAGCTTTCTGAACTCCTCACATAGCTTTCTCAAATCTACGAGGAATAAAAGTAGAATAATTCCTAATAAATTCAAAATAATTTTGATTGATGAAAAAAAAGAAAAAGAAATTACAACTCTTTAAATAATGAACTCAATCCTAGGATAGAGTTTTAGACTTAGACTCCAACTCAAACACCCTAAAAATGTGACTTACTACGAATATGAAATTACTATTTATAGCTGGCCTCTATTCCTACTGGATTTTGTGGTTTTCGGCCAAAAATTGTATCCAATTTAGCTCAGCCATGATATTCTCTTAGCTTTTCTAAGTCCTTTTCATGTTGGGCATGCCTTATACAACTCAAAGGATCAAGAGTTATATTCGAACTAAAACTTACTATTTATAGTAAAAACGAAATTAAAGGAGTCATTCGACTGTCAATATGGTAGAATCTTACAAATTGAGTGTGCGCAACCTAGTATAGCGGGGTTGGTTAGCTTAAGAGGTTTTTCTATCCTAAAATCATATATGATAAGTAGAAATTAAAACTCATCTCAGTTTGCAAGAGACAACCGATTTGAAGTTTTGATGGTCTAGATCATTTCTGCCTCCCATCCGATCTAGGCTTTTCTGGTTCATCTTTGCTGTGAAAGTGATTGCGACCAGCTCTACATCAGGAAAAAACCCAAATAGATGCAAATCTCAATTTGACCACACCATAGGAAACGGTAGTCATTCGCAGTTACTTGTGTTTTTCCTTCCTCCGATCTTTACGACCTCATCATTAACAGGTTGGACCATAAATAAACATAAGCGGTGAACACTAGGAAGTTTTCAACGGTCGTTGTTCAGTGATCGTTGTTTACTGTGGTGTGGTCCAGCTGCGATTTGTATCTACTTCATTTTTGGGACATTGAATGTGGAAAACCAATTGGTGGCGTAGATATACAAATCATACAGGGAGGTCAGGGTCCCACCAACGTTGCTGGATCCTGGGTCGCAGCTAGGACGCATCCTTGAATCAAGCGCTGGAACGTAGGCTTCCTTGTTGATCAAGCATTATTTTATAAATAATTCTTTATTTCATTAAACTGCTATACTGACATCAGCACAGATGACATGGACCAATTAAATTTTAGGGCATGAAAAGTCGCTGTGTTGATTGAGTTTGATTAAAAAAAGCATTACCATTAGACTACTCATTTGATTAAGAAAGGCCACTAACCACGAAAGGCCACTAACCACGCTACGTTAGAGTTTTCGTTTTGAGTAAGGATCCTCTGCCTCCAGTGTTTTCATTGGTCAAGGTCACTATAAGTGCCATGTCATCAGATTTTTTTAAATATATTAAAAACGTACATCTAATGAGAAGTACGACGAAGACGTTAAACGGAAGCTATTTTCGAGTAAATCAGTATGGTAAGCGTACTGAGTAAAGTCTGTGGAGCCCACCGTGCATTGTATCAACTCCATCCATCTCTTTTATCATCTAATTTTAGGGTTTTACAACAAAAATTAATCATATCCAAAGATCAAGTGGACCACACCACCTGAAACAGTGTGAATTGAATTCTACCGTTGAAAAGTTGTTGGGGGCCCACAGAAGTTTTATATCAAGATGATATTTGTTTTTTCCATTCATCCATGTCTTTGTGATCTTATGAACAGTTTGGATGAAAAATAAACATCATTGGGGGCTTAGAAACATTTCAATGGTGAAAATCAATACTTCCACTGTTTCCTTTGGTATGGTCTACTTAAGCTTTTGATATACTTCAGGTTTGGGCTCAACTCCTAAAATGATATGAAAAACAGATGGATCGGCGTGGATAAACCACATGAATTCATAGTGGGCCCAACAGAGTTTACTCAGTACGATAAGACTCAGTTGGCAATCCGATTTCACGTGTCTATTTCAGAGGATTCCTGCCAAAGCTTTTTGCAATAAGATCCTCCGCAAGGATTTTGGATGGGCCCACTGCAACATTTGTGATAAATTTAACCCGTTTATCCATTTTTAGATATCATTTTAGGACATAATACCAAAACTAAGAAGTATACAAAACTCAAATGAGCCACACAAGAGGAAACAAGTGCGGATTTGTATCTGCTTCATTTTTGGGACATTGAATGTGGAAAACCAATTGGTAGGGTAGATATACAAATCATACAGGGAGGTCAGGGTCCCACCAACGTTGCTGGATCATGGGTCGCAGCTAGGACACGTCCTTGAATCAGGCGCTGCTGGAACGTAGGCTTCCTTGTTTATAAATAATTCTTTATTTCATTAAACTGCTATACTGACATCAGCACAGATGACGTAGACCAATTAAATTTTAAGGCATGAAAAGTCGCTGTGTTGACTGAGTTTGATTGTAAAAAGCTTTACCATTAGACTACTCATTTGATTAAGAAAGGCTACTAACCACGAAAGGCCACTAACCACGCTACGTTAGAGTTTTCGTTTTGAGTAAGGATACTCTGCCTAACTTCCTGCCTCCCGTGTTTTCATTGGTCAATGTCATTCTAAGTGCCACGTCATCATATTTTTTAAAATATTTAAAAAACGTACGTTTAATAAGAAGTACAACGAGAGACGTTAACCGGATGCGGTTTGCGTGTTGAGTAAATTACTACGGTAAGCATACTGAGTAAAGTCTGTGAAGCCCACGGTGCATTGTATTAACTCCATTCATCTCTTTTATCATCTAATTTTAAGGTTTTACAAAAAAAATTAATCATATCCAAAGATCAAGTGAACCACACCACCTGAAACATTGTGAATTGAATTCTACCATTAAAAAGTTGTTGGAGCCCACAAAAATTTTATATCAAGATGATATTTGTTTTCTCCATTCATCCATGTGATCCTATGAACAGTTTGAATGAAAAGTAAACATCATTAGGGGCTTAGAAACATTTCAATGGTGAAAATCAATACTTCTACGGTTTCCTTTAGCATGGTCTACTTAAGCTTTTGATATACTTCAGTTTTGGGATCAACCCTTAAAATGTCCTGAAAAATGGATGGACCGTGTGTATAAACCACATGAATTCACAGTGAGCCCAACAGAGTTTACTCAGTACAATAAGACTCAACGTCTCCGTTATACTAAATGTACTTTTTTTTATATATTTAAAAAATCTGATGAGGTGTCGCTTATAGTGACGTTGACCAATGAAAACAATGAAAACGCTGGAGGCAGGGAGCTCCTGCCTCCGGGAGGCAGGGAGTTCCTGCCTCGATCCGCACTCATTTTGAGTTTGCCCTGGCAGCCATGAATATATGGGTCTACTTCTATTGCCCCAAGAAGTTTTCTACGGTAAGGGTTTAGTCCCCATTGTGTATAGTCCACATATGTCTTATATTGTAAAATGATAGAAAAAATGGATGGACGGTGTGGATAAAACCCAGGGTGGCCACTCAAAGCTCCTGCCGGCTCCCAGCTGGAGACGCCGTCCCATCTTAAGCCATCGTTACTTCTTTATAACCATAGGCATGCATTTACAGCTAATCAAACAGCCCAACACGTAAGGTAACAATAAAATTAAAGGCTTGAAATTCAAACATAGAGACTACTATGGAGATGCGTACTTCAGTGATACTCTACTGCTCCAATTTATGGAAGAGGACTAATCAGTCGGTAATCCAGACCATTGGTGGCCTAGAGATACACTTGAGGGACAATTATAGCCTTTCAATTTGTGGCCTGAAAAATGACGAAAGATTTGTTGGCAGGATCTTCCTACACATGTAACACAACAACACCTGTTATATGCACGGTGGAACCCACGCTGTTTTAAGTGTCACATCCACTCCGTCCATCAGGCGACCCATCTAACTCTAACTGTACAACCTAAAATTGAGCCTGATCCAATACTGTTCGATCCACACCATTGGAGTAATGTGAAAACGTACTGAAAACTTCTAAATTCACATTGTGTTGCGTCATCTGAGTTTTGGATGATGATGAGTTCTAAGTTGTTTGGTAATCCTTCTTAATTGCGCCTGATGAATGGGTTGGATGGAATATAATACAATGTTTGCCTTCATCACATAAACTTGTGTATGGTGGCGTGTGGATATACATAGATAGAGAAAGCAATGCTCACCTGCTCGTCTTCTCACGTGAGCACCCGTGTACACCTTTGCACACTTGCCATGGACACAGAATTTAAATGGTCCATGTGATGTGGCACCCACTAAAACCTTACAAGCCCAATTTTCAGTTTGATATAAAACTCTGTAGACCCAATTTTCAGCCCGATCCAATACTCTGATGGGCCGTAGAGAAGATAAATGCAAATCAACATGCAAATCAACAGAAAAAATTGTTTCCTTTTGCCATATGCCATTAGAGATTTGTATTGGGCTGAAAATTGGGCTTGTGAGGTTTCACGGGGGTGCCACATCACGTGGACCGTTAAGATTTTATGCCAATGACACATGTGCAAAGATACACATGGGTGCTCATGTAAGGTGCTCAGGTGAGCATTCTTCTCTCTCCTTATATATATAGTTCATGTAATACTTTTTTTTTTCTTTTCTTTTTTAAAATTTAAATGTCCAGGTCACAATTTTCAAGTGGATGATAGTGATAAATTATTATTATTATTATTATTATTATTATTATTATTATTATTATTATTATTTGTTTTCTGTATTGGAATGCAGATTTCACTATTAAGGGTGTACACGAATGACGATCAATTCGATTTTGAATCAAACTGATTTTTTTAGCTCAAAAATGAGTTCGAACTGGTACTAGCTGGACTCGACTCGGATTGAATCGAACTCAGATCGAACCAGTTCGGTGACTCGGTTACTTTGCTATTGATGTTGCTCACCAAGTGTTTGATGAAATGACTCAACGAAGTGTGGTTGGTGGCAAAGAAGGTATGTACATGAAACAAATACCTTTTTTTCTTGGTTTTTATATTGGAAGGTATTTTATAAAATACTCGTAAAACCATTGCTTCTGTCTTACATATAGTGAGATTTTGAAATTGCAGTCCCAGTGATTGTGAAAATGCCTCAATGGCAAACTCTGCTTGATCTTGGCTCGAATTCGGCATAAGCTAGCCCGAGCTGCTAACCAAACCGAGCCGAGCCAGCCGGCCAGGCTCGAGGACTGAGCCGAGCCGAGTTTGAGTTGAGGCCAGCTAGTGGCCAGCCGAGTCGAGATGAGGCCAGCTCAACTCGGTTCGACTCGATGTACACCCCTAGTCACTATATCTGGTTCGATGATAGTGATAAATTAAAATATTATTTTTTGGCACGCGGATTAGGTACTACCCCGCAGTTGTGAGCTCGGGATAGGTGGAGGCTCCTAGGGCCACCATGATGTATGGATTTTATCCATACTGTCCATATATTTTTTTCATATTATTATAGAGTACGGGACCAAAAATAAGGCTGTCGACCACACTAAATGAAGCATCGGTGCTAACGATACCCACCATTGAAACCTTTTTAGGGTCCATCATTTTATTTTCCATCCAACCTGTTAATGTGGTCATATACAGCTGGATGAAGTGAAAAAACAAATATCATCTTGATCCAAAACTTCTGTGACCTCCAAGAATTTTTCAACGGTAGAAATTTAAACCC
The DNA here is from genome assembly GCA_030180095.1 of Magnolia changhungtana. NCBI lineage: Eukaryota > Viridiplantae > Streptophyta > Magnoliopsida > Magnoliales > Magnoliaceae > Magnolia > Magnolia changhungtana. The sequence goes on along the minus strand of JASAUF010000027.1, from coordinate 389,952 downwards.
TAATTTGTGGTCTATTTGAATCTTGTATCTTTGTCATTTCTAGTTTCATGATCTAAAATGATATTTAAAAATGTATGGACGGTGTGGATAAATTTTATAAATCATTTTGTTCCTGCAGTAGCAGTCGGAGCCTCTGCCTGTCCTGACCTCCGAATAGGCGGGGGTAGTATCTAATCCGCGCCTTATTTTTTGTTATTTTCTTTATTGGAATGCGGATGATACTATCTCTGGTTTGGTGCCAGTGATAAATAGTAATGTTATGATTATTACATCCCTTGAGTTGACGTAACCAAGTTTTGTACCCCACCATGATTAATGCCTTATATCCAAATCCTATGTTCATTTGGGTAGAATGTTTTAACACTCCAACTCAAAAATAAGACAGATCCAAAGCTCAAGTGGACCAGACTTCAGAAAGTAATGGGTATTGAACGCCTACCATTGAAACCTTCTTAAGGTCATAGAATTTTAGATGAATCTAATATTTGTTTTTGCCCTACTTCCAAAAATGTGTGACTTTATAAACAGTTTGGATGGCAATTAAACATCACGATGGTTTAGGAATTTTTTTAAAGGTGGGAATCATTGTCATCACATATTTTTGTGGTGTGGTCCACTTGAGCTTTTGGATATGACTTATTTTTGGGCTTCTACCTTGAAATGATCTGGCCAAATGACGGTGTGGATATAATAAATACATTATATCATGGTAGGGTCTATAAAACTTGGTGACATCAACACACCACGCTATAGACATCGTGGCACACTACACAATCGGCTTCCAGTTGGGTCTGTTCCATCCACCATGGGCCCAACTGATCAATGGTCCAGATCGCTGAACCATAGATTATTATGAATTGACAAGAAGTTTAAATTGCATTTCCCTCTACTTATCTGGCACATTTATGACATGTGATCCATGTTAATTTTTAAAAGAGTTAAAATCTAACTCAAAAATCAGGCGTAAGTCAATCTTGTAATAGCTGAGCTCCATAACATACATGCCATCCATGTACATTTTTTTGCTATCATTTTAGAGCATGAGCCCAAACAATGACCCAGATCTAAAGGCTCAGGTCGACAACACACTAGAAAATAATGAGAAATGCCTACGACCAGGTGGATTGGAATAGCAGGTTCGGGTAAAGTTTGGGTTCAGCAGGACTGGGTTAGTCTGCTGGACAAAGGTTAGGCTAATAACTTGTTCTTGGTGCGTATAAATGACAAGGTAAGTGATTACTTCAAATCGAAGAGGGGCACACCGCAAGGTGATCCAATCTCACCGACCTTGTTTATCCTTACTGTAGAAGCATTAAGCAGAGGGGATTCCTTTGGCTGATCAAAGAAGTTATTGCCAACCATACAAGACCACTAGAGGCAGTCAAGGACTTCTTGAGGAGGTATCAGGCTTGAAAATTAATTTGAAAAAAAAGCGACTGTTATATTTCAGATAAATTGTCAACGGCTGGAGCAAGATCGATCGAGAGAACAATTGATACATCATCATATTTAATTTACCTCGGAGTACTGGCAGGTAGGCCTGGTCGACTGAATGAGAAATTGAACTGCAGGGTGGAAAGCGTAGTGCCTTTCTCAGCTAGGCAGATGGTTGCTTATTAATCATGTGGTTACCAGCATCTCGATCCACTCTATGATGGTTGCAGACATCCCAGCAATGATCATCTCAGACCATGAAAAAGGAGTCTGCTAATTTTTTCCCGGACATGAGAAGATGGAAGGAAGAAACTACATTGGTTGAGCTTGAACAAATTCGTTCTACCCTGCAGATGTAGGAAAGGAGGTGATGAGGTTGATCACCTTCTTACTCCAAATTCATAGAGCTAGTCTAGACTTATAAATATTCCTCGAGTCCACAAAAGATGAAAATAGAAATAATTTTTAATAATTTGAAATAAATTGATTGAAAAAAAAAATGAAATTACAATCCTGTAAATAGTGAACTCAATTCTAAAACGGAGTTTCTAACTCAAACTCCCCAAAAACATGACTTACTATAAATAGTAAACTTACTGTTTATATACCGTCATGATTCCTATTAGTCTTTTTGGTTTTCAGCCAAAGTTAGTAAGTATTGAATTTTGGCTAACCATTCTCCTAATTTTTCTAAGGATCAAAAGTTATGATCGATATGTAAAACTTACTATTTATGGTAAAAATGGAAATAAAATGGACTTTCGACAATCGATCTGATGGAATCTCGCAAATCTGGCATGGGAAACCCAGCATAGCAAGGTTGGTTGGCTAAGGTAGCTGCTCCTACCTAAAATCATATATGATATGTCGAAAAACTCATTCCAGTTTGCGAGATACGAATGTTTTAAGGTTCTGATGGTCCTAATCACCTCTGCATCCAATCAAACCTTCTCTGGTCCACCTTGGCCATTAGAGTGTCTGTTATGGGAAGATCTGAGTCCGCTTAAGGTCCGAGCACGGAACATCAGATCGAGCCGACTAGTACTCTTAACGCCCGAGGCCTCATCTGTCTAATCTGACTCGAAGCGTTCACCCCGGGGTCACGTTCGAGATATCAGTTCGGAGGCATGTATTTTCCGAGCCCGACGGGAAGTAAACCGATGATACTCACATAAATGAGCCGAGCCAAGTAGGCATCACGATTTTATACACCGAATAAGGCAACTGCCACGATCATACGCGGCAGAAAACTTCGTCCGGTTATACACATTACGCGCTTGATACGCCCCACGATCTACAGATCACTTACCATATCTCCACGATCCGGAAATCCCCCTGATCGTGCCGATATTGTCGGATCCAGACCATTCAGCTGTTAGGTATAAATAGCCCACCATTCCATGTCTACAGGTACGCAAGATCTTACAGTTTCACTCAACCTTTCAACTTAGACCCCGATTCCCCTGACTTGACTTAAGCATCGGAGGGTCCCCCGGCTTAGTCAGGGTCTCCTTTGCTCACCCTTTGTGCAGGACCAGGGTCTATCCGATCAGCATCACGAGGAGTGGAGGGTGATTCGGATTTTTGTATCAACATTTTTTGGCGCCGTCTATGGGAAAGTGGTACGAAAAGCCAAATTCCCGTCCCTCGAATCCAATGGCGAGGAAAAAAAAAGTTGTGGCTGCGAAGCCAGAGCCAGATGAGAAGACACGATCTTCTTCACCCCTTCATACTGAGTCCACGCCGGGGCCCTCGTAGCGCTCTCGTAACCGAGCGAGCAAGTATCGAGACATGCAGAATGAAATTCGGGCCCCGCGCGATGAAGTGAATAGAATGAAGTAGCAAAGGGATCCACAACTGCACCCAATCCAAGGGAACCCCGATCCTGAACCAGTCGGTCTGTACGTAGAGACTCGTTTTGTACCAGGGAGTGTGAGACATGAGGCGCCCCAACAGTCTCGGGTGTCGCTCTTGGGTCAGAATCCTCCTGGGCAGGCCAGAGTCTCATCACAGAACACCGCCGCTCGGGCACCCACAAATCGTTCGATCACTTCGACTTTAACGCCTACGAATCTCCGTCATCGGTTGGAGCAAAGGAGGGAGAGAAGAACTCCCGAAATAGGAGATGCTCCAGAAATAGTTGCGAAAAGTACAAACCCCTGGGAAGCCCGGTTCACGGAATTCAAAGACAAGCTACGGACTTTGGAAAAGAAGAAGCAATTGTCAATGGTTCCCGCCACAGTCCAAGCCATGATGAAAAAGACCGAGCCCCCCTTCACTTCCGCCATCATGGAGGAGGTGATGCCGCCAAGGTTTCGGATTCCTCCCGCCATTCAGTACTCGGGAACCGGGGACCCGTCCGAGCATCTGGAAGCCTATCGATCCTGGATGCAGATCCAGACGGCAACGGATGCAATGATGTGCCGAGGGTTTTCAATAACCCTTACGGGATCTGCTCGGAGTTGGTACCGACAGTTAAAACCCAACTCCGTCGACTCCTTCACGGAATTAAGTCGACTATTCCTTACCCAATTCATAAGCGGTAAGAGAAGTCGAAAACCCAATACCCACCTTCTTACCATTAAGCAAGGGCTGAAAGAGTCATTGAAAGATTACGTTGCCCGTTTCAACGAGGAAGCACTACAAGTCGAGGACTACGATGATAAAATGGCACTTGCTGCAATACTCAGCGGTCTGAAGGAAGGGCGGTTTACTTTCTCCATTGGGAAGAACCCACCTAGGACATTTGCGGACTTCGCGGCGTAAGCTCAGAAATACACCAACGCCAAGGAGTTTACTAATGCTTGTAAAGAGATGTAAGTAACCGATCCGACCAATAAGGGGAAGAGGCCTAGGAACGAAGAATCACAACCGTCCAAAGGAGCGAATGACCGCCTTCCCCGCGATCATCGACCAAGTCGAAAGCCGAAGGGGAAATTTCGTTCCTATACTCCTCTCAACATGTCCGCCGAGCAGATCATGTTGGACATTCGGGAAGACAAGCAGCTCAATTGGCCAGTCTGCATGAGGGCTGATTCAGAGCACCGGGACAAACGCAAGTTCTGCCATTTCCACCGAGATCACAGCCACAACACGGACGATTGCGTAGACCTCAAGGACAAAATTGAGTCCCTCATCCGCAAGGGACATCTACGGCGTTACACCAAGAAGGGGAGGTCCACTCGGAGGGAAGAACAGTTGCAAGAACAGCCTAATAATCCCACGGAAGAGCTCGTTGAAATCCACATAATGTTCGGGAGCTCGACCGGGGGAGGGGATTCCAACAGGGCCCGGAAGACTCATTCCTGGAGGTCCGACCCGGGACATTACGTCCATCTTGCAGAACGACCCACCAAGGAGCTCCGAGTCAGTCCATGCAGTTTAACCTTCACGGAAGACGCGTGGAATCCAACATCCGCATGACGACATGCTAGTGGTCGCTATGACCATAGCAAATCATAGGGTGTATCGCATTTTAGTCAACACAGGAAGCTCGGCTGACGTAATGTATTCTGAGGCATTCGAGAAGATGGGAATTCCACGATCACGACTCCGACCTATGAAGACTCTCTTACACGGTTTTGCTGGAGAGAGAGTAATCTCCGAAGGAGCCATTTCCCTCCCGGTTACAGCGGGGGAAGGATAACATCAAGTCGCCATCTTGGTGGATTTTTTGGTTGTCAATGTGCCATCGGTGCACAATGTCATTCTGGGCCGACCCTCCCTCAATGCAATGAAAGCGGTCGTCTCAACCTATCACTTGATGATGAAGTTTCCAGCCGAAGGTGGAACTGGTTACCTCCAAGGCGATCAGCGAGAAGCTCGAAGGTGTTACGCTATAACAGTCAAAAAAAGAGCAGTTAAGCAAACCCTTACCATCAACGCTCTAGACACCCGAGGACCTGTGGAGAACTCACCGGTGGAAGAACTAGAGAAGGTGCCTCTCGATGAAAAAGACCCAAGTAAAACTGTACAGCTCGGATCGTCTTTAGATCCCAAGCATCGATCTGCGATGTTGGCCTTCTTAAAGCAACACCGAGACGTCTTCGCATGGTCACACGCTGATATGTCAGGGGTCTCTCCCGATGTTATGGTCCACAGACTGAATGTGGATCCAGACTACAAGCTGGTAAAACAAATAAGAAGGTCATTCGACGCTGAACGATATGAAGCCATTGCCGAGGAGGTCTCTATCATGCTCGATACGGGTTTCGTGGAGGAAGTATGTTACCCCGACTGGATAGCAAATGTCGTGCTTGTGAGAAAATCCAACGGGAAGTGGCGAGTCTGCGTAGATTACTCGGATCTGAACAAGGCCTATCCCAAGGACAGCTTCCCGTTACCCCGGATCGACCAACTAGTAGACAGCACTGCTGGACATGAGTTGCTCTCGTTCTTGGATGCCTATTCCAGGTATAACCAGATCACCATGTATCCCCCAAATAGGCAGAAAACCACCTTCGTCACAAACAAGGGGCTCTACTGTTACCGAGTCATGCCTTTTGGCCTAAAAAATGCGGGGGCGACATATCAGAGATTGGTAAATCAAATGTTCGCCAAGTAGATCGGACGCACTATGGAGGTCTACGTTGACGACATGTTGGTAAAAAGTATCAAAGCATCCGATCATCTTGCAGACTTCGAAGATACGTTCAGAGTCCTCCGAGAATATCGAATGGAATTGAATCCTGCTAAGTGCGTGTTCAGAGTCGAATCCGGAAAGTTCCTTGGATTCCAAGTAAGTAAGCGAAGAATCGAGGCTAACCCTGACAAGATCAAGGCTTTCCTCGACATGAACTCACCCTGGACTATAAAGAAAATACAATGCCTCACGGGAAGGGTCGCTGCGCTCGGACGCTTCATCTCCAGAGCAACTGATAAATGCCTCTCCTTCTTTCAACACTTGAAGGGCCACAAGAAGGCAGAATGGACGCCAGAGTGTGAACATGCCTTTCAACAACTAAAACAATATTTGAGTTCACCCCCTCTATTGTCTAAACCCGAAGAAGGAGAGCCCCTATTCCTCTACCTCACGGTCTCGACTTCAGCAATCAGTTCGGCTCTGATCAGAGAAGTTGGGGGCAGGCAATATCCCGTATACTACGTTAGCAAAGCCATGGTGCCCACCGAGACAAGATATCCATCCCTGAAAAAACTGGCTTTTTGCCTCGTCGTCTCGGCTCGAAGATTGCGGCCATATTTTCAGGCCCATCCTATCATCATATTGACCGACTCTCCCATAAGACAGTTCCTCCAAAGGCCCGAGGTGTCAGGAAGGATGACTAAGTGGGCAATCGAGCTCGGAGAGTTCGACATCCAATTCCGTCCAAGAACGACAGTTAAGGGACAGGCTGTGGCCGACTTCATCGCTGAGTTTACGACCCTAAGTGCGGAGGAGTCGAACATAGAAGTCGAAATGACTCTGCCTGCTCCTTTCGACTCCCAAGAAGTCAAGGCGGATCCAGGATGGGTTCTCTACGTCGATGGGTCATCCAACATCAAGGGAGCAGGAGCGGAATCGTCCTGGTTGCACCCAATTCTACGACAATTCAATACGCAATCAGGCTCAGATTCAAAGCGTCAAACAATGAAGCGGAATATGAGGCATTGTTAGCCGGGTTAAGGTTAGCGGCAAGTCTGGGAGTCCAAACCCTCCAAGTCTGAAGCGATTCCCAACTGGTGGTGAACCACATCTCCTCGGAGTACGAGGCTAAGGAAACTAGAATGATCGCCTACCTCAGCGAAGTAAGGAAGTTGATTGAGAAGTTTTGGAGTTGCTCGATCCGGCAGATTCCCAGGGCAGAAAATTCATGGGCCGACGCCCTTGCAAAGCTTGCCTCAGCCTCTGAAGGAAAAATCCCGAGGTTCATCCCCGTCGAATTCATCAAACATCCGAGCATCGGCCAGTCGGAGAAGGTCAATCCTGTGAATGCTATTCCAAGCTGGATGGACCCAATTTTTAATTACCTTTCATCCGGTGAGATACCCTCAGACAAGCTAGAGGCGAGGAGATTAAGGGTCCGGGCGGCTCGATATGTCATACTGGACGGGGTTTTATACAAGAAGGGGCATTCTCAACCATATCTTAGATGTCTCCGATCAGACGAAGCCGATTACGTGATCCGAGAAATTCACGAAGGGATCTGTGGAAACCATTTTGGAAGCCAAGCCCTGGCCCTAAAAATAATTCGTCAAGGGTATTTTTGGCCGACCCTCAAGCAAGACTCGAAGGATTACGTTCAAAAGTGCGACAAATGCCAACGATACGCAGCCGTGTTGAGGCAACCAGCGGGAGAGATGACTCCCATGAGCGGACCATGGCCATTCGCCCAATGGGGGATCGACATCATCAGTCCCTTGCCCACAGGAAAGGGACAGGTCAAGTTCGCTATTGTGGCGGTCGACTATTTCACCAAGTGGGCCGAGGCTGAACCTGTGGCGAAAATCACCGAGCAGAAGGTGATCGACTTCATATGAAAAAATATCATCTGCCATTTCGAGATTCCACGAACAATCGTGCCTGACAATGGACGACAGTTCGATAATGATAAGTTTCGAGGCATGTGCCGAGGGCTCGGTATCATTAATGCATATTCGTCGCCTCGACACCCGCAGTCAAATGGACAAGTGGAAGAAGTCAACAAAGTCATCAAACATCATCTCAAGACAAAACTGGAAAAGGCAAAAGGTAACTGGGCCGAATAGCTTCAGTTCATCCTTTGGGCTTATAGGACTACCGCCCACTCCTCGACGGGGAAAACCCCTTTCTCTCTCTCCTATGGCTCAGAGGCAATGGTGCCAGTAGAGATCGGACTTCCTACAGCTCGGGTCCGAAATTTTGAAGAGAATCAAAATACTGAGCAGATCGCGGCCAACCTGGACCTGCTTGAAGAAGTCAGAGACATCTCCAGACTCCGAACCACCGCTCGACAACAACAGGTGGCCCGATTCTACAATTTCAAAGTTAAAGCCAGACGGTTTAGGCCGGGCGACCTCGTTCTTCGTCGAGTCTTTCAGAACACCGCTGAGCCAGGTGTTGGGCCGTTCGGACCTAACTGAGAAGGACCCTATCGGGTGGTCCGATCAACCAAACCAGGGTCTTATCATCTGGAAGATCTTGAAGGTCGCCAACTCCCTCACCCCTGGAACGCCGAACATTTGAAGGTATATTACCCTTGATGAAGAGACCTCCAAGCGACAAGCCCTCGGGGCCATAAATAAATGTACGCCTTCAAGCGACATGCCTTTAAAGCTCTCAATAAAATTCTCCACTTTTGCATAAACGGACCAATTTCTACAAAGGCATCTCCCCTTAGGGTCGACCAATTTCTACAAAGGCATCTCCCCTTAGCCGGGGAGAAAGAGGCGATCCGATTCCCTAGCAGTGGGGTTGGACCAATTTCTACAAAGGCATCTCCCCTTAGCCGGGGAGAAAAGCCAAGAGGCGATCCGACTCCCTAGCAGTGGGGTCAGACCAATATCTACAAAAGCATCTCCCCTTAGCCGGAGAGAAAAGCCAAGAGGCGATCCAACTCCCTAGCAGTGGGGTCGGACCAATTTCTACAAAAGCATCTCCCCTTAGCCGGGGAGAAAAGCCAAGAGGCGATCCGACTCCCTAGCAGTGGGGCCAGACCAATTTCTACAAAATCATCTCCCCTTAGCCGAGGAGAAAAGCCAAGAGGCGATCCGATTCCTTAGCAGTGGGGTCGGACCAACTTCTACAAAAGCATCTCCCCTAAGCCGGGGAGAAAAGCCAAGAGGCGATCCGACTCCCTATCAGTAGGGTCGGACCAATTTCTACAAAAGCATCTCTCCTTAACCGGGGAGAAAAGCCAAGAGGCGATCCGACTCCCTATTAGTGGGGTCGGACCAATTTCTATAAAGGCATCTCCCCTTAGCCGGGGAGAAAGGCCAAGAGGTAGTCCGACTGAATAGCAGAAGAGTCGGACGAATATCTACAAAGACTGCTCCCCCACTCAGACACAACCGACTCAGCTATCTTTGCTATTCAGACAAAACTAACAACCAGACTGAAGATCAATTACAAACAAAATATGGGCTCAATTAGTATTAAAGAGCCCTCATAAAGGGTCAGTTGATGGTCCGGAGTTAACAAGCCGACCACAGCCGATAAAAAAAAAAGGGCGAACAATAACACAAAAATGAGAATCCTTCACAAAGTTTGGGGCGCTTGGGAGCTGGGGACTGGTTCCGGGTGGGCCGATTCGGGGGCTTCTCCTCTGATGTCTTCAGGCAGCAGAGAGTTGAAGTCGAGGTCAGGATACAAATTTTGGACCACAACAATACACTCATAATATCCGTGGTCATAAAACTTCGCGGCTTCAGCATCCCTCTCCTTCGAAGTTTTGTACGCTTCCACCGCCGTGGAGATTGCGGCGCCCAAGGAAGCCTCGTATTCGGCCCGCTCGGCTTCCACCGCTTGGGCAACGGCACGACCCTTCTCTTCGGCGGCCTCGACCCTAGCCCTCTCCAAGGATTCTCTCAGTCGGGTATTTTCCTCGGTAAGTGAATCGGCAAGGGCCCTGGGGCGCGTAAGCTCTGTTTTCTCCGCATCGCCTCTAGCCTCAAGGTCCTTTACGACCTCTTGAAGTCGGGCCCCCTCGGCTTCGAGCCGATCCACCAGCCCCTGCAGGTGTAGCTCCTTGCTCCTTCTTTCCCCGAGCTGTTACCGCAACTCACCTTGCTCGGCTCAGAGAGAAGAAATCTCCTCCCGCATAGCACCCGCTTCGGCCCGGATGTTCTATACTCGGCATCTTTCCTTTGAAGCTCCCGAATATTCTCGCGAACTGCAAGCAGCTTCGCGACAGACTGAAGAAAGGATAAAACTATTAAATACCCGAAAGTAGCGAGCCGAGAGTTAACAGGAGAGGTGGAGAGAATTACCGTGTAGAACACGGAGGCTAGGTCATTCAGAAAGGAAGTGTCCAACCTCGCAAGAGTTTGGGCAATGCTCTCTTCCGAGGCGTGCTTAGCAGCCCAAGGCACCAGGCAGGCTAAGTGGTAGCCCGATTCGAATCTTCCTCCGCTCATTCCCACTTGAGCAGAGCCCGCTGCCTCTCCAGCTCCGATCCTACTGCCACCAGAAGGATGGTTCTCGTCCTCTACATTGTGTTCAGCTTCCGTCTCTTCGATAGGAGGATCAATCATGGCGTCAGCCATCCGAACAGCTTCCTCACGATCGGACGATGAAGGGATGGCTACCAAAGGAATGGCAGGTTGAACCTCCTCCGGAGCAGTAGCAGGGACGGAAAGGGCAGCTGCCCCAGTCGTTGAGATTGGAGCGTCATTCGCTGGGACCGGATCAGCTAGCCTCGGGGTAAGGCCGGCAACCACGGCGGAAGCAGCAGGCAAATGAAGGACAGTGGAGGCCGGTGTTGTACCCCTAGCGACCATAGTTGGGGTAGATCTAGATGCGCCCCCCCGGCGTGTGCGATCGACTTCTTCCGAGTGATCTTCATCTTCTGTAACATCCCGAAAATCGAGGGTCGAGTAGTAACTCAACTCTCGAGTTCCAGAACATCACTTATGCAACAATATGAATGATGATTGAATATTGACTATATTAGAGTAGTGAACATGAGTGAGATTAAGACAAAACCGCATATTATACTCCAGAGATAGTTAAATTTGCAAGCGGAAGACTGTAATAGATAGATAAAATATATAAACTATGATGAGTCTCCAGAGTGTAATAACATTACCAGGTTAAATAATTACAAGTACAATCCTAAAATATACCAAATGTGTAAGGTCCTTTAATCAATATCCCAGAAAGCCCCGTCAATCAGGACACGGCTCACAGGAAGCCGTCAGAAGACAATCAATACAAGCAGGCATTGTAGTCATTACAAAGGTCCGGCTCCGCCTCAGAAGTAGCATCACCATCTGAAATCAGACAATGTCTGGTGGGTGTTCGAAACACCATCCCATAACGTGGGAGTGAGTAACTAACTCAATAGAACAATAAAGCATAGGTTAACATGTTATCGACTCAGTCAAGCAGTAATAATAAAACAGTACAATCAAACACTCCTAACTACTCTTATTAATGCAAGTATGAATGACATGATGTATACCCTCACCACACCCTCCCTCGTGCGACACCATCTCACGTTCGCAGCATGCTTTCTTCCCTCAGTGCTCCACATCTTCCAGGCACATGCAATGCATGGTGAGCATGATTACCGAGTTGTTATTAGTCCATTTTAAACAGCAGGATTGGGAAAACTAAGAACCTCCCTTGTATCATTCCCAAACATGATCCATTCTAGGTTCGTCAGTCCTAGTTAATATCAGACGATGGTGTGTTTTCTAGGTCACTGCAAAGGCTGTCAGGGCTATTACGCACAAACGTTACACCACTCCCCCATCAAATCTTAAATGATTCATCACTATATAGAAACAGGCCTAGTTCATACTCTATATACCGCGGCAAAACTCTAAGGCTCACCGCGATTTCAGAGTATGCTCGAGGTCACTACAAAAAGAATTGTCGAGTACATTGCTCGCATTCGTTGCACCACTCCCCTATCACCTTATCAATGTAGGCCGACAGTATGAATATAGTGTCCCATACCACCATAATCGGCTCACGAGTCTGGTTGCTCATTGGTCACTACGGGGAGGCACGTGGCCCCAGCGTAGGCCGATAGCTCGACCACGGTGTCCCATACCACCATGCCCGGCTCATGAATCTTAGCGGATCGAGGTATCATGGTTAAAAGGATTTTCACTGGTAAGTTTGGTATCCTAGGTTCAAGCAGTAGCGACCAAACATGGTGAACATACATTAGACAAATCGGCTTACATGACGAGCCTGACTAGCTCGAGCACACAATCAATTAGACGACATGAAGTGCATAAGCACTTCGCGTGGCCTAACCACTGTCGCCAACTGATATACGACTCGGGTTCGTCAAACACATCTTACGTGGCGACATGAAACTCAACCACGATCTCCAATCTGGTACCGATTGTCTGGACTATAGACATAGTCTCAAACTCAATCAATTCTCATCCATAACATGTGGAGTAAAGCATGATAAACAAAGTAATTCAAACATACTAGTAAATATGTTATAAAGCATGTTATAAAGCATGATATAAGGCATGTTGTAAAGCACTACGTCAATATGAATACAAACCATATATTGCAAGTAAGCGGTTTAAGTAAACAACCTCATGGAGGTAATCATACATGTCACTAGGGTAGTTAAGAATCCCATCTCAACACTCTCCTAAGGCATCAACATTCAAACACTTGCTCACACAAGCATTTTCACAAACACTTAACATACACTATTTCAACATACATAGAGTATGTTAACAAACATGTATTAGGGCGAATCCTTTCGCCAAGCAAGTATTTTATGTACACATAATATATTTATACAACAATTAATCATGGCAAACACATCTCTAAAATATACATGTATACGGTACTTTTACAATACAGTATTTCTACATACATAGTGTATATTAGTAAAACATGTATTTAAGCGAATCCTTTCACCAAATAAGTATTTTATCCATATATCGTATATCCATACAACAAATAATCATGTTAAACACATTTTCAAAAAATATACGTATATGGTATTTTCTACGAATACCTAGAATATGTAAAATTCCATATTCTACAACTTTAATCGAAACAGAAAACGGAAAGCACTTTGTACATGTGCAATTGCATGTAGATTATGAATCTATCATTATCTGACATTGAAAGCGTTGAAAACCATAACCTATACACCTAAAGTCTGCACCTCGTGTCGTAGAATCGTAACAGAGTCGATAGGTTTGCTAAGCTTCTGTATTCGGCAGTTTGGTAACCTATAGAATAAAAGAGGTTAACTATTTCATAACCTACAACCTATACAACCCCAAAACAGATTAGGGTTAGAGTTTCTTACCTAAAAACAACGCCGAGATCGCCAGGAAATCGATGAGAAACAGGTGGTGCAGCTTGTGTGGTGGCAGGGAACTATAGTAGGGAGATTCACCCACTTCTCCCTCACTTTCTCTCTCTTTTCTCTCTTCTCAATCTCAAATTCGGATGACTGAAATGAAAGAGGGTTTAAGGTCTTTATATAGCCTAAAATCTCACCGAATTAGACTTCTGGACAAGGTTTACTTAGGTTATAACCAAAGCGAAACTTTTTCAGCTTAACGGAGGACTTCTGGCGGGCCTCCTTGAGCCAAAGGTCGGACTTAAGCTCACTGACTATGGATCTAGGTTCTATTAAGTTTTTGTTCCAGTAGAGTTCTCAGATCACGCGTGGTGGACCAGTTTCAGTTTGACGGTCGGTGGGTCTCGATCGGAGATTCCGAGTACATGTAAATGTGTATGAAATTTCTCCTGATCCGATGGTGTAATTTGGTCTGATTCTGACGGTCTGGTTGCTTAAAACTGATCCGCAAACGAGAGATGCCAGATTACTATTCAAGATATTTATTTTGTAAAGAAACATGTGTTTTCACACTCTCGCTCCTGACTCAAGCGAACTGCCGTGGGACACTGTTTGAGTTTGATTTCCGAGATGGTTGTCAAGCCCAGCGAGGTGGTCCTAAGTCCTTAACTTCGTGTTAATCGGACTCCCGATGTGCGGTCTAGACCTGATATGGAGTTTCAAAGTGCTCCTGAGAGCAGTCGGGTAATGAGTTTAATCCTAGGTTTTAAGGTAACCTAGCGTCAATGATTCTACAAGTTTTGAGTCTTGCAGATCGTATTTAAAGTGGATCAAACAGATTTCGTAGCTAATCTAGTTTAGCGCTTAATTACTTTATCTCATTTCTACAGGATTTAATCCTAAGTGATTTTTGGTCGAGGTGGTACTCAGGTCTTTGTAGTTTATATATAAGGTGATCCAAGTTATAATACTTAACTAGTTTAAGATAGGGTCTAAGGTGAAAGTACTTAGGAAAATTGAAAGAACAAGGTGGTGAAGGGTGGGATTTGTGAAGGAAATGGGTTCAAAAGTAGTTTTAGACTTTGGGATTGAGTTCTGACTGGTTAATAAGGTATTAGGATCGACCCATTGCCTAAGAACGTCTAATCCCAAGTTGGCAAAAATCCGGGATGTTACATCTTCGGATCGGTCTTCAGCATATCTCTGGCTGAGGGTGCGGCTGCCTTTCTCTTCCGAGAACCAGATGCCTTGGCCATACCTGCATGGGAAGTAATAAATCAGTAACGGAACAAGCAGCATCAACTTCATTAAGAGGCAAATAAATCGCAACTTACTGAAGGATGTAGGAAGGGGTTGTGACTTGCAGAGGCCGGACCGGTGAAGGTTAGATGCTATAATCAGACCCGACCAAGAGCGAAGTTCCCCCGACCTTGCCCTGGCTTTGGCTATCTGATTCTTTTGATCTGAAGAAAGAAAAGGCAGGCTCCTCGTGAAGACTACGGAAACAGAAAGGCTGTAAGTCCACCAAAATAAGGAGGCTACGTAATGAAATAAAGGATGCATAATCCGACCTGGAGTCGTAAACTTGGTGGGAACCCGATATGTCAGAGCCCTCATCTCCTCGGCCGGGCCTCCCAGTCACCCACTGCCCAGAACCACTTGTTCTTCCAGTCCTTGTTTGAAGTCCGAAGATCCAAGACCAACCCTGACCCCTTACTACCCCTGATCGCGAAGTAATACCACGGCTCATTGCTGTCATGCTTAGCCTGGTACAGGCTCATCAGCTCCGTGGGGGTCAATTCTAGGTTCCCGACTTAGTGTCAAATGATGAAGGCAGAAATTAGCACCCTCCAAGCGTTGGGGGCGAACTGCCCAGGTGCTAGCCCCAGATAAGTGGCCAAAGCTCAGACGAAGGGATGCATAGGGAGGCGGAGCCCGCACTGCAGGGCACATAAGAAAATAGCGATCTCCCCATCGGCAAGGGCACCAGCGGCTTCAGTGGGTTCCAGAGCCCTAATCCGGACGGAGTCAGGAATTTGAAACTCTGAACGGATCCAGTAAATTTGGGACTCTGTTATCATAGAGCCCCCTGACACTACCTCAGAAGCTCGGCCACTTGGCGGCATCTCTCGGGTCATGACTACCGTGGCCCTAGGGGGTCGTGTGGCCCTCCTTTCACGGGCTCGGTGAGTTCGAGCCCCTGCCTCCTTTCGTCTATGAGGGGGAGGATACAAAGGGACAGCATCAAATGAACCTTCGGAGGCCCCCCTCCCACTATCGGAATTCTCCGAACCACGGACCGTCTCTAGGTCGGAAGACATTGTTATAAAGAGGAAGAATAATTGAAAGTGGGACTCACTGATCACCAGCAGGAAGTCGGCCGCGTCCGGAACTGAAAACCAGCCTGAAACGCCTTCGCCGGAAATCGCCTTCTCCGGTAACAAGATCGAATGCAGGATGCAAAAATAACCAGTAACCCTCGAGCGGGGTTTATATAAGCTCTAGAGAATCTCGGCATTAATTGATAAACATTAATTCCCGTGGCCGAGCTAATGAGAGCCAACTCCAGGACATACGTGGCGGGGTTTCATTGGCCCAAACTCTGTCGGGCATAGCGCCTTCTGCCTCGCCTGTAGCGCGTGCGACGGCCGAAGTGACACCCGAGCAGGGAAAATACACCTTATACATCCATCCTCAGGCTTAGGTGGCAGCCTCTCATAGGCAAAAAATTATCCGAGATCGTAACCGTCGCCACGCGTCCGCTCGAGGATGTTCCGCATGCGCGAAACCCCAAGATATGACGCTTCGTTCTTGAGAGCCTCATTAATGCGGCATGGGCGGGAAAGTTCTAACATGATTACTCTCCGAGCTCACAAGTAAGCTCGAAGAGTAGAGGGCTTCTGTTATGGGAAGATCCGAGTCCGTTTAAGGTCCGAGCACGGAACATCAGATCGAGCCGACTAGTACTCTCAACGCCCGAGGCCTCGTCTGTCTAATCCGACTCGAAGCGTTCACCTCGGGGTCACGTTCGAGATATCAGTTCGGAGGCATGTATCGTCCGAGCCCGATGGGAAGTAAACCGATGATACTCACATAAATGAGCCGAGCCGAGTAGGCATCACGATTTCATACACCGAATAAGGCAACTGCTACGATCATACGCGGCCAAAAACTTCATCCGGTTATACACATTACGGGCTTGATACGTCCCATGATCTACAGATCACTTACCATATCTCCACGATCCGGAAATCCCCCTGATCGTGTCGATATTGTCGGATCCAGAACATTCAGCCATTAGGTATAAATAGCCCATCATTCCATGTCTACAGGTACGCAATATCTTACACTCTCCCTCAACCTTTCAACCTAGACCCCGATTCCCCTGACCTGACTTAGGCATCGGAGGGTCCCCCGGCTTAGCCAGGGTCTCCTTTGCTCACCCTTTGTACAGGACCAGGGTCTATCCGATCAGCATCACGAGGAGTGGAGGGTGATTCAGATTTTTGCATCAACAGTGTCCATGACCAGCTCTACATCGTACCCACAATGGGGGTGAATTAAGAGGCTTAAGGATAGTAGAAACTTATTTTTCACGGTGGCTAATCGATAGGGGAGATTATGGTATTTGGAACGTGGAATGGACAGGGCTTGACCCTCTAAAAGATTGGAGTAATAACTAGATTCTAGACAGTTTGATTCAGCTCAGAGTTCGTGATATTCTTGGTCCGAAGGGGATCATCCAAAACTCCCCCATCTATGGTGTGCTCCCTTAGGAAGTCCTGTTCACATTCAGATGGGTTTTCGCACATCAGGATGAGGACAAATGCATTTGGACTCTAGAGGCCTCAGGGATTAGGTCTTTTGCCACCTAGAGAAGTGGGTCTAGATGGGTTTGGCATGCGAAAATGCCACTGAAGGCGAAGATCTCTATTTTTGTTTAGAAATTGTTGCACGACACAATTCTTGTTGATGGGAGAATCCAAGCGCATGGAATCAGCTTGGTTTCAAAGTGTGCCTGCTGTACATTAGCATGGAAACCAAACATTGAATCTTTAAATCACCTCTTCGCCAAGGGAGAGTTGGCAACTAAGGTACGGATTCATTTTTTATGTAGAGCGGGTCGTGAGCAGTTTCATGGCCAAGATGGATCAGAAAGGTCCGATTAGAGATGGAGATGGAGATGATCAGGACCGTCAGAACATAAAACATATGTATCTCACAAAACAGAATGAGCTATTGGATGTACTATATGATTTTTGGATAGACGAGCTACCTTAGCCACCCAACCCCGCTATGCAGGGTTGCATAAGCCAAATTTGCAAAATACCATCAATATGATGGTCGAATTCCTGTTTTAATTTCATTTTTACTATTTAGTTTGATTATAAATAGTAAGTTTAGTAAGTCGCGATTTCTAGGAGTTTTAGTTTTAGTTGTAGTTTAATTCGAAAACTTATTCCATGGCTTAGTATCCCCTATTTAAAGGGGTGTAAACTCATTTATTATTCATCAATCAATTTACGAATTTTCTAGAATATTATTTTTATTTTCTTACTTCTTTTTCCTCGCGTATTTAAAAAGTATTTGTGATGAGTTCAAAGAAGCTAAGGGCCCGTTTGGCCGGGTGGATTGGAAGGGAGTGAATGGTATTAGGGTGGATGGCATGGATTTCTAGGTAATGATGGTGTTGTCGATTGTCTTGAGATCCATGGGATTGCTATTTCTCGGATTGATACATCCGATCCGTTTAACTGCCCGCCAATCCGGAGATTAAAGCTTGATCCCTTCCAATCCCACAAACCAAACACGTCACGAGGCTAATTTGAACGGATTAGGATGAATTGGATGGGATTTAAAGGTAATGATGGTGTTGTCGGTGGATTGTCTGAAGATCCATCGGATTTGGATCGAGATCACCTACACTGTTTGGCACGCCCGGTCATTCCCGGGATTTACCATCCAATCCCTTCCACTACCATCTAATCCCTTCCAATCCAACCGGCCAAACGGGCCCTAAAGTATTTGTGATGAGTTCAAAGAAGCTCCGTGGAATTCGAAGTAGTTATCCTTGAGAAAGACGGTGATTGACCTCATTCATCAATTTCAATGTAACGTTTGAAATTTCTTTCATGGAAGGCCAATTAGCGGCCATGTGAGTTGCCTAGTGGTGGACGCGGATTTCCCGCCGCAAAAGTGGCTTTCGCATGAAATTCCTACCCAAGGATGCTGGGTGGGGCCACTGCAATATTTGTGAGAAATTAATTCCGTTCATCCATTTTACGAGCTCATTTTAGGATGTGATACTAAAAATGAGGTGGATACAAGACTCAGGTGGGTCACACCAGAGGGAATATTGGGGAAAGAAATTCCCACCGTTGAAACCTTCCTGGACTCCACCCGAACCGTTTATAAGGTCATTCCAAATGGGATGAAGTGAAAACACTAAAAATATAGCCTAATACATAACTTTTATTGCCATAAGAATGCTTCAACGGTGCTCACTGAATGCTTACTATTTCCACTCGTGTGGCTCACTTGAGTATTTGATACACCTATTTTTTGGTCGCACCTCCTAAAATTAGCTCTCAAAATGAATGGACGGGGTGGATTTCACACACACTCGTTGGGCCCCAACAAGCATCCTTGCGCAGGAACTTCCTGCGAAAGTCTTTTGCAGGAAATCCATGTCCCCTGGTGGTGGTGTGCGGCTTTGACTCCATGCATGGATTCATTCCATGCTTTATCTTCTGGGAGGTGTGTAATGAAGGGAAATATGACCAGTATAAAAATCACCAAGTAGATGCCAACAGGATCATTTTCTGAGTTCGAATGTGGCTTCATCGGATTTGCCCACTGCTCTCACCCATTAAAGATAAACTATTTAGTCGGTGATAGGTCTTTCAAGACTTGGGCCATCTTCAAGACCCATTAAGAATAGAAAACTGATAAATCTAAAATGGGAAAAACTTGGGGCTGGCTGGGTTAATATAAATGTGGATGGTTCATTGCGTCCAAATTCAGGTTTTTATGGGGGAGGGGGTGTTTGCAGAGGAAGCTCAGGTGAATTCAATTTTTCTTATGCTATCAGTTATGGCCAGGGAAGGGAACAAATGTTCAAGCTAAGGCCTGTGCATTGATTGAGGGGCTGTCTAATTCTATTCAACGATGATATTCCAAAATCTTGGTAGAGAGTGATTCAATGATTGTAATGGATATCCTAAATCAGGAAAGGCTGCCAAATTAGAATTTATGGTATGGTTGGAACCGCATCTGCTCGCTTGGAGGGGAGTTAAACTCAAGATTTATTACGCTCCTCGTGAGGTGACTGGGGTAGCGGCGAGTGAGTCTCAGTCCTCTATTGTGTTTCGGGACGAGTCAGATCGATCTCCCTCGAGAGCAGTTCGGGGGATACAACAGGCTGAGGCTGGGTCAGAAGAGAAATATCAAGAACTAATCTTTTTCTATCGAATGTATAGTTATAAGATAGGCAGTCAATAGGAACTCTTTTTTGTTTCTCCGAGCTGCCCAAAATATATGGCTGGTCTAGGAGAGTGCCTCTTTTTGTTTCTTTGGTTGAAGGGAAAAGCTTGTGTTTTCGTGGAGGCCATTTTGGCACTCTTTCTTTGTTTTAGCCCTATCTTTTGTTTGGCCCTCCAAATGTTCTATACGAGCCTATAATAATTTTATAAAAGTTTGAGGGATTTTTTGAAAATATAAAATTGGGGATTGAACGCCTATAATAAAAAGCACCATAGAAGACAGTTGGCATTGAATGCCTACTGTTATGGGAAGATCCGAGCCGACAACAATCGGAGGGATCGACAGTCCGCTACTCCGGGCGGAGAGTCTGAGCCTCGGCATGACATTAGGAAAGTAAGTTAAGATAAGCGAAGCTCCCATTCTTGACCACCATCCTTCCAAAGGCAGTCGGAAGAGAAAACATTCTAGTTGTATGATCAACCACGACCGAAAATCCACCATAATACCGAGAATGGCTAGCTGCATTACTAATGAGCGGATCAAGGTTCGGTTCGGGTTGGCACAGTTAATCATCAGCTCGGGGTAATGCCGTCGTCCACGATCTGGCCGAACCGAGGCATCTCCAAAGATAAAAGTTTCGCGCACTAAGGAAACTGCCATATACGGACGTGTCCTATTATCTCGCCCGTAGATACGCCCTCCACAACACATGATCTCCGAACTCTGAGCAATATCTCCATGATCTGTAAATCCACTGATCGTGCCGAGATTATCGGATGCGAATCAAGCGATGAAGAGGTATAAATATCACACCATCCCATGAGAATAGGTACGCAACATCTGACACTTTCCCTTTCCTCCCCACTTTAGACCCAGATTCCATTGTCCTGACTTAGGCATCGAAGGGTCCCCCGGCTTAGCCAGGGTCTCCATTGCTCACGGTTTATGTGTAGGGAACCAGGTCTTTCGTCTATTCAGTATATGTGAAGAGGGAAGAGGTCCGACCAGATTTTGACCTCAACATTTTTTGGCGCCGTCTGTGGGAAACTGATACAAAAAGTTAATTTCCTGTTCTTGAAAGCTATGGCTAGAGGGAAGAAGAAAGCAGTGGTGGTGGAACCGGAGCAGACCCGCTCTTCATCACTACTTCATGCAGAGTCTGCTCCGGGCCCTTCTCAGCGTTCTCGCAACCGTTCCAACAAATACCGCGCTTTACAAGGTGAAGTACAGGCCTTGCGCGATGAGCTGCAATGGATAAGACAGGAGCGCGAGCCCCAGCAATAACCCAAGCGGAGAAGTCCAGTGCCAGAAGTTGTCGGACCAGTCGTTCAAGCCCATTCAGCAACAAGAAGTCCGAGGCGTAGGACATCTCCGCAACAATCTACCCGAGCACTAGTGTCGGCTCAAAACCCTCCCCCAGCTCCAATGCGAGCTCTTACCAGGAATGTGACGACTCGGGCCCCGACGGATGTCCCAGCCGCCTCGGCTCTGGCTCCAACGGACCTTCGTCACACCCTGGAGAGGAGAAGGGAAAGAAAAATGCCTGAGCCGGAGAACACTAGGGAAGAAGTGGCGGAAAACAAGGATCCTTGGGAGTCACGATTCACAGACCTGAATAATCAAGTATTGATGTTACAGAAGCAACAGCAGCCATCATCAATCCTGGCTGCTGTTCAAGCCATGATGGAAGAGACCAAGCCTCCGTTCACCTCAGAAATCATGAACGAAGTGATGCCTCAGAGATTTCGGATTCCTCTTGTCATCCAGTACTCCGGGTCCGGCGACCCATCCGAACACGTGGAAGCTTATCGTTCGTGGATGCAGATACAGACTGCAACCGATGCAATGATGTGCGGAGGATTCTCGATTACCCTGGCCGGATCCGCTCGAAATTGGTATCGACAACTCAAGCCGGGATCCATATGTTCATTCGAAGAATTGGCTCGGTCATTCCTTACACAGTTCATAAGCGATAAGAGAAGCTGAAAGCCCAATACCCACCTGCTTACCATCAAACAAAGGCCGAAAGAATCCTTAAAAGATTACATTGCTTGATTCAACGAAGAAGCACTGCAGGTGGAGGACTATGACGACAAGATGGCTCTCGTCGTAGTATGTAGCGGCTTGAGGGAAGGGAGGTTCGCCTCTATAGGGAATAACCCGGCAAAGACGTTAGCCGAGCTCATCGCTAGAGCCCAGAAATATGTTCATGCCGAGGAGTTCTCTGCTACTCGCAAAAGTATCCAAATAACCGAGCTGAACGGGAAAGGAAAGAGGCCAAGGAACGAGGAACCCCAAGCCCCGAGGAAAAGCTCGGATGATCATTCTTCTCGTGATCGCCGACCGAGCAGAAAGCTAGAAGGGAGATTCCGTTCCTACACACCTCTCAATACTACCGCCGAGCAGATCCTACTAGATATCCACGGCGAGAAACTTCTCAACTGGCCAGTTTGTATGAGGGCAGACCCAGAACTTCGCGACAAGCGCAAGTATTGTCGCTTTCATCGAGATCATGGCCACAATACCGATGAGTGTGTAGACTTCAAGGATGAGATTGAATCTCTCATTCGGAAGGGGCACTTACGTCGGTATACCAAGCAAGATAAAACTACTCGGAAAGAGGAGCGAGTACGAGAACGCCCTAAAAATCTGACCGAAGAACCTGTGGAGATCCGCACCATCTTCGGAGGTACATTAGGCAGAGGAGACTCAAACAGAGCCCGAAAAGCTCATTCCCGAAGAAGCCCAAAGCATTACATCAACCTTACCGAGCGGCCTAACAAAGAACCACGAGTCAGTCCCTGTAGCCTCACCTTCACGGAAGATGACGCTCGGGGGATACAACATCCACACGATGATGCCTTGGTGGTCACTATGACCATAGCCAATCATAAGGTGTACCGGATTCTCGTTGACACTGGAAGTTCAGCCGATGTGATCTACTCTGAGGCCTTCGGGAGGATGGGGATTCCACAATTTCATCTTAGACCTGTGAAGACCCCCTTACACGGTTTTGCCGGAGAGAGAGTAATCTCTGAAGGAGCCATTTCCCTCCCAGTGACTACGGGAGAGGGGCAACACCAAGTCACCATGATGGTAGACTTCCTTGTTGTCAATATACCATCAGTACATAATGTGATTATGGGCAGGCCCTCCCTCAATGCAATGCGGGCGGTCGTGTCTACTTATCACCTGATGATGAAATTTTCCGCCGAAGGCGGAACAGGTTACCTCCGAGGCGATCAACACGAAGCTCGGAGATGCTATGCCATTGCGGTTCAAAAAGGGTCTATAAAGCAAGCACTCACTGTCAACATCTTGGACCCGCGCAGACCCTCCGAGAATAAGCCCATTGAAGATTTGGAGAAGGTACCACTCGACCAAGCCGACCCTAGTAAGACGGTCCAGCTCGGAACATCACTCAGGCCTGAGCAACGCTCCGAGCTTTAACTTTCCTGCGACGACACAGGGACGTATTCGCCTGGTCGCACGCAGATATGCCAGTAATCTCTCCAGACGTCTTGGTCCATCGGTTGAACGTGGATCCAGACCACAAGCCCGTGAAACAAAAGAGGAGACCGTTTGATGCCGAGCGATGTGAAGCCATTGCGGAAGAAGTCTCGATCCTATTGGACGCCGGCTTCATAGAAGAAGTATATTATCCAGAATGGATCGCAAATGTGGTGTTGGTTAAAAAGGCAAATGGCAAATGGAGAGTTTGCGCGGACTATTCAGACCTGAACAAAGCATGTCCAAAAGACAGTTTTCCGTTGCCTCGGATCGACCAACTAGTGGACAGTACAGCAGGACACGAACTACTTTCCTTCCTGGATGCCTACTCCGGTTACAATCAGATCGCGATGCGTCCCCTAGATAAGCAGAAGACTACCTTTGTCACAGACAGGGGGCTCTACTGTTACCGTGTCATGCCATTTGGCCTGAAAAACGCTGGGGCCACATACCAGAGGCTAGTCAACCAGATGTTCGCAAGACAGATCGGGCGCACGATGGAAGTTTACGTCGATGACATATTGGTAAAAAGCGTCAAGGCATCCGATCACTTGGCGGACCTCGGAGAAACCTTCGTAGTCTTCCGAGAATATCAAATGAAGCTGAACCCAGCAAAGTGCGTGTTCGGAGTCGGTTCAGGAAGATTCCTTGGATTCCAAGTCAGCCAGAGAGGCATCGAAGCCAACCCCGATAAGATTAAAGCGCTCCTCGATATGAGTTCGCCTCGGACTGTCAAGGAGATATAATGCCTCACTGGACGGGTAGCAGCACTCAGACGCTTTATATCCCGAGCCACTGATAAATGTCTCCCCTTCTTTTAGCAATTGAAGGGTCATAAGAAGGCCGAGTGGACGCCCGAATGTGAGCAAGCTTTCCAGCAGCTGAAACAATATCTGGGCTCTCCACCTCTGCTATCAAAACTGGAGGAAGGCGAATCTTTGTTCTTGTACCTCGCAGTCTCAGCCTCAGCAGTCAGCTCGGCCCTGATCAGGGAAGTGGGGAACAAACAGCATCTAGTATACTATGTGAGCAAAGCCATGGTACCGGCAGAAATAAGGTACCCCGCTTTGGAGAAGCTTGCACTCAGCTTAGTCGTTTCGGGTCGGAGGTTGAGCCCATATTTCCAAGCACATTCAATCATCGTGTTAACTGACTCCCCCCTCAGACAAATTCTCCAAAAGCCAGAGGTCTCGGGTCGGTTGACCAAGTGGGCGATTGAGCTTGGAGAATTTGACATTACTTTCCGGCCGAGGACAGCAAAGAAAGGCCAGGCAGTGGCTGATTTCATCGCAGAATTCACCGTCTTAGATGAAGGGCAGATCAACGACGAAGATGAAATGACCCCGCCTGACCTCCCAAGCAACTCACAGGCCATCCCAGAAGCCGGATGGATCCTCTACATAGACAGATCATCTAACTCAAAACAAGCCGGGGCAGGGATCGTCTTGATCGCCCCTGACTTCACAATTATCCAATATGCCATCCGACTCGGCTTCAAAGCTTCTAACAATGAGGCGGAGTATGAGGCACTATTAGCTGGGCTCAGACTGGCCGCTAGCCTCGGGGTCTAATCTTTATAATTTCGATGCGACTCTCAGTTGGTCGTGAATCACATCTCCGCCGATTATGAAGCCAAAGAAAATAGAATGATTGCTTACCTAGACGAGGCCAGGAAGCTGATCGAGAAATTTTGGAATCTAATACGATTCACCGGTCTCGAGACGAGAAAATACATGGGCCGACGCCAGCAGCCCAGCGTCGGCCCAGAAGGAAAGATTCCACGGATCATTTCGGTAGAGTTCATTGAACGTCCCAGCATCGATTGAATAGAGAAAAAGACGGTTAATCCGGTGAGTAACAGCCCGAGCTGGATGGACCCAATCTTTGGCTACCTTGAATCAGGGGAGGTTCCCTCAGACAGACAGGAAGCTAGACGTCTGAGAGTCCAAGCAGCAAGGTATGTTATTTTGAACGGAATTCTATATAAGAAGGGATATTCTCAGCCATATCTCAGGTGTCTTCGACCCGAGGAAGCGGAATATGTTATCCGAGAGATTCACGAGGGGATCTGCGGAAACCATTCCGGCAGCCGAGCCCTGGCTCTAAAGGTGCTTCGGCAGGGATACTTCTGGCCGACCCTCAAGGAAGACGCAAAGAAGTATGTTAAAAAATGTGACAAATGTCAGCGTTTTGCGGCCGTGCCTAGGTAACCGGCAGAAGAAATGACTTCCATGAGCGGTCCGTGGCCTTTCGCTCAGTGGGGAATCGACATCATCGGCCCCTTGCCGACTGGAAAAGGACAAGTTAAATTTGCCATCGTCGCTGTCGACTACTTCACGAAGTGGGCTGAGGCCGAGCCCGTCGCAAAGATTATCGAACAAAAAATAATCGACTTCGTCTGGAAGAACATAGTCTGCAGATTTGGAGTTCCGAACACAATCGTCTCAGACAATGGCCGGCAGTTCGACAATGACAAATTCAGAGGTATGTGTAAAGGGCTCGGTATCAGGAACGCTTACGTATCGCCTCGGCATCCGCAGTCCAATGGACAGGTGGAGGCAGTGAACAAGGTCATCAAACACCACCTCAAAAAGAAACTGGAAAAAGCAAAGGGTAACTGGCCGGAAGAACTTCCCTTTGTCCTCTGGGCGTACAAAACCACAGCTCAATCTTCAACTGGAGAGACTCCATTCTCTCTTTCCTATGGGTCGGAAGCAATAGTGCCCGTTGAAGTCGGCCTCCCTACGGCTCGAGTGGAAAATTACCATGAGAATCAAAATGCCGAGCAAATCGCTGCCAATTTGGATCTTCTTGAAGAGATCCGAGAAGTTTCAAAGCTCCGCGCCGCTGCCCGACATCAACAAGTAGCCAGATTCTACAATTCTAAAGTAAAGGTTAGATGATTCCGGCTAGGAGATCTGGTTCTTCGACGAGTCTTTCAGAACACGGTCGAACCGGGAGCCGGAGTGCTCGGACCTAACTGGGAAGGACCATACCGAGTGGTCCGATCGACTAAGCCCGGGTCCTACCACTTGGAGGATCTCGAAAGCCGTCAACTTCCCCACCCGTGGAATGCTGAGCATCTGAAAATTTACTACCCTTAATGAGGCGCTCCGAGCAAGCTACTGACCTTTGAGGTTATCTAATAAATGTGCATCCTTGAGCGACGAGCCTTTAAGGCTACGAATAATAACACATCTGATCGGCTTACTCCTGTTATCAACAAAGGCCAAACGGACTAAATTCTACAAAGGCACCTCCTCCTGACCGAGGAGAAAAAGCTACGAGGCGATCTAACTTCCTAATAAGGAAGTCGGACCAATTTCTACAAAGGCATCCCCCCTTAACCGGGAGGGCAAAGTCGATGGGTAACTTCGACTCCCTAGTAAGGGAGTCGATCCCACCTACGCGGAAGGCCCTTCGCAGAAAGCGAGACGAGTTGATCCTTTTAAGGATCAAACCACATCCGAACGAATCAAGGACTCGGTTCGACTACACGATCTAGTAAGCAAGTACATCAGTCATACGGAAAGATGACCAATAAAAAAAAGAAGGGGGATCCAAAATCGGCTCTTTCATTAAATGCTATAAATGTGAAGTACAAAAAAAACAACAAAATACAAATAAAGGAAGCGGAGTCTTCAAGAGGTCGGAGGAGCTTGGAAACCGAGGGCTTGATCCTGGCTGGTCGCCTCGGCGGCAGTATCAACAGGGTCCTCGGGCAGGAGGGGATCGAGGTCAAGGTCCGGGTACAACTTCTGGACCTCGACAAGGCACTCATCAAAGCCACGGTCATAAAACTTGGTGGCCTCGATATCCCTCTCCTTCGAGGTCTTGTACGAATCTATTGTCGCGGCAACTGCCGCTGCCAAGGAGGCCTCAGCCTCGACATTCTGGGTCTCCAGAGCTCTGCTTTTCTCTTCTGCAGCTTCGGCCTTGATCTTCTCCTGGTTCTCACTCAATCGGACAACCTCCTCAGCCAGGGTGTTAGCGCGGGCCTTGGCACGATCCAACTCCGCTACTGCCGCTTCACGTCGTGCATCAAGGTCCTTCGCGACCCTCTGAAGCTGGAGCAGTTCAGACCTACTACCTTCGAGTTGATGACACAGGTCACTCCGCTCCAGCTGAAGGATAGAAGCCTGGTCCCGTAGGACTCCCGCCTCCGCCCTGAGAACCTCCATCTCCGTCCGGAGGGCTCCCACCTCGCTCCTGAGGGTTTCGACTTCAGTGTCAATTTTTTGACGCTCTCGGACCCTCTCCCAGCATAAAAGGATCCTCGGAACAAACTGATTCAAGGCAAGAAAATGAGGAAAAAATAATAATACAAAAACGACTACAACTTTTCAAGGGAAGAGGCAGGAAGTACCTGATAGAAGACTCTAGCCAAGTCTTCCAAGAAACAGTCGTCCGGTTTATCAAGAAGGCGCGAAATAGATTCATCCGTAACATGTCTCGCCGCCCAGTCTGTCAAACAAGACATGTGATAACCTGGCTCAAACCTGCCTCTGCTCGTGCCAACCTGAGCCGAGCCCATCGCCTCCTCAGCTCCCGTCCGACTACCAGCCGAGGGCTAAACCTCACCCTCGGCATCGTGTACAGCCTCCCCCTCATTACCCGGCTGGGTAATCATGGCATCGGCCATCCGAACGGCTTCTTCCCTCTCGGAAGATGATGGAACAGGTATCAATGGAGGATTGAACTGTGCTCCCTCGGTGGGGGGAACGGCGATGGATGGAGGGGGAGTTGCCCCCATTACCGGAGCGGGGCGAGGTTAGGGCCGCCTAAAGGTACGCCCATATCAACACCTACCAGGGGCACCATGGCCGCACCCGGAAGTATTGAAATTGGGGACACAATTGCAGATGCAGATGGTCCCTCAACCGAAGGTGCTGCGACAGGAAATGGAGCTGTATCCCGAACCAAGATGTTCGGGATAGGGGGAAGGTGCCGCCCTCCGAGCCGCGACCCCCGAGGCGGAACTTGAAGGACGAACTCCTTAAACGACCTTCTTCCTCCGAACTATCTTCGCCGGGGGCTCAGCTCTCAGCATCTCTTCTGCAGTCAGCATAGCTTTCCTCCTCCGAGAACCAGATGCCTCGGCCATGCCTGTGTGGGAGAATGATAAGAATAGCGTTACCTCGGACCAATAAAAACACATTGGCTGAAGACAAGAATACTCACTGAGCGAGGTAGGGAGCGGCCTCGTCTTGCAAAGCCCCGATCGGTAAAGGTTAGCAGCTGTGATCAGATCTGACCAGCGGCGACGCTCCTCCGAATATGTCCTCGCTTTGGCTATCTGGTTCCTTTGGTCCGAGGTAATGAAGGGCACGCCCCTCGTGAAACCTGCAAAACCGAAAAGTTCTCTTCTAAACATAGCTGAAGCAAAAAGCGATGCGTGAAAGAAATCTCGATCCAACCTGGCATTGTGAAGCGGGTGGGGACCCGAGTCGACAGTGCCCCGATCTCCACTGCCGGCGCCTCCCATTCGCCCCCAGCCCAAAACCACTTGTTCTTCCAGTCCTTATTCGAGGACGGAAGACCCAAGACGAGCCCTGACCCCTTGCTACCTCTGGTCGCGAAGTAGTACCATGGATCTTTGCCTTCGTGCTTGACCAGGTACAGGCTCATCAGCTCGGCGGGTGTCAACTCCAAGTTCCCTACTTGGTGCCGGATAATGTAAGCAGAAATCAGCACCCTCCAAGCATTGGGTGCAAGTTGTCCAGGCGCGAGCCCTAAGTAAGCGGTCAGAGCTCGGATGAAGGGGTGCATCGGGAGACGGAGCCCGCATAGTAAGCCGCATAAAAATACGGCTATCTCCTCGACCGCGGGATTGCCAGCAGCATCAGTGGGCTCAGGGGCTCTGATCCGAACGGAGCGTGGTATGTCAAACTCGGTACGGATCCATTCCATTTGAGACTCCGTTATTACGGAGCCGCATGGAACCAGTTTCGACGCCCGTCCACCAGGGGGTATCTCTGGGACATCAACGATTGCAGCTCTGGGGGCTCGTGCTGTCCCTCTCTTGCTGGCCTTCTTGCTGACCTGGCGAGTATGAGCTCTCGCCACCGTCTGCTTTTGGGACCGAGGATATAAAGGCACAACCTCGAAGGGACCTTGAGAGGCCTCTCTTCCATTATCGGAACTCCCCGACTCGGAGTCATCATTGTAGCCTCTAGCCACTTCCCTATCGGAAGACATCTCAAAACAGCGGTGTTAAGAATTGAACTCACCAGATAATCGCCGGAGATGGCTTCAGCAAGCGTAAAAACTATATCGGAAATCACTTCTGCCGGAAATCGCCTTCGCCGAAAATCGCCTTCTCCGATAAATAATTCAAATGCAAACGATAGAAGTCGAATGAAGACCCCGGACAGGCCTTTTATAGACTGAAGAAACCCGGCATTAAATGGCCCGTAATCATGGCTGTGTCGGAATCATTGCAGGCCGACTCCGAGTCCGACGTGGTGCCATATCATTGGTCCAAGACCTGTTAAAGGTAACGCCATCCACCTCGATTGTTGTGTGTGAGTTAATCAACATGGCACCCGAGCGCAGAAAAGAATGCTCGACACGACGCCCCGAGTGCACGTGGTGATCATTCATAGGTTGGTGACGATTCGGAATCCTAACCGTCGCCACGTGTTCGCTCACGGTTAGCCCGAAGTCGCTAAATCCCGAGGACGTGATGTTTCACACGAGGACCATAAATGCACCGAAGAACTGAGGCGACTGATCTTCTAGTTAATTACTCTCCGAGCTCATGAATGACCTCAGAGAGTAGGGGGCTTCTGTTATGGGAAGATTCGAGCCGACAACAATCGGAGGGATCGACAGTCCGTTACTCCAGGCGGAGAGTCCGAGCCTCGGCATGACATTAGGAAAGTAAGTTAAGATAAGCGAAGCTCCCATTCTTGACCACCATCCTTCCAAAGGCAGTCGGAAGAGAAAACATTCTAGTTGTATGATCAACCATGACCGAACATCCACCATAATACCGAGAATGGCTAGCTGCATTACTAATGAGCGGATCAAGGTTCGGTTTGGGTTGGCACAGTCAATCATCAGCTCGGGGTGTTGCCGTCGTCCTCAATCTGGCCGAGCCGAGGCATCTCCAAAGATAAAAGTTTCGCGCACTAAGGAAACTGCCATATACGGACGTGTCCTATTATCTTGCCCGTAGATACGCCCTTCACAACACATGATCTCCGAACTCTGAGCAATATCTCCATGATCTGTAAACCCACTAATCGTGCCGAGATTATCGGATGCGAATCAAGCGATGAAGAGGTATAAATATCACACCATCCCATGAGAACAGGTACGCAACATCTGGCACTTTCCCTTTCCTCCCCACTTTAGACCCAGATTCCATTGTCCTGACTTAGGCATCGGAGGGTCCCCCGGCTTAGCCAGGGTCTCCATTGCTCACGGTTTATGTGCAGGGAACCAGGTCTTTCGTCTATTCAGTATATGTGAAGAGGGAAGAGGTCCGACCAGATTTTGACCTCAACACCTACCCTTGAGAACTTCAGTGCTACAGAAGTTTTGTATCTACCTTATTTTTTGTCTCATGCATTAAAATAATATAAGAAAATAAAAGCACGGTGTGAACAAAACATAAATATTACGTGCTGCCTTATAGTTTACGGGATGCGAGCCTCTTTTCAAAATCCATATATGTCAACGTCTAAAAATATCAATTAAAGTTATCATACGTATTTATAACTATGCATGCATTCTTTTCAAAATTCATACCTGCCAACATGTAAAAATACCAAATTAAGTCCTCATTACTTATTTATTACCATACATGCATTTACAGCTAATCAAACAAGACCTTATAGGAGGCGGGTCAATGGCACCAGTTAATAAAGGTAGGGTATGGGTTAGAATGAACTAAGCATGTCTGATTTGTGGCGATGGACCTGACATGGTCTGAAACACATGATGGATGGGGGTGGATTTTACATCAAAACAAAGATGGAACCCGTGAAAAATATAGCCATATATATATATATATATATGTGTGTGTGTGTGTGTGTGTGTGTGTGTAATTCAACTCATGTTGTTCAATTAAAGTGGAACAAACTAATTGGATAGTCTAAACTGATGAACTAACTATGGACATGTTCGGTTTCAAACTCCATAAATTGATTGAATCAGTAACTATTCTTGTATCTCAGAAAAGATCATGAGCAGAAGTTTGGTTTCAAACTCTAGTTCGAACAGGAGGCTTACACCATGCCAATGTGCTCTTAAAACTTTGCTGAAGTTGGTCTATTTCCCTTACTTATTTGGATGAGTATGTTCCTTTGTCATTCATTTCCTTTCCTCTTTGGTGCTCAATGATCAGATCACACTGAATTTTGTTGATAGATTGAAGAAAAAATTACATAAAAGAGGGGGACATTAACCTGATCTCCACAAAAGGAAAACTAAGGCCGTGTTTGTTAACACTGAATTTTTCCACTTAACGCGGAATGGGGAAAATTTTCCATGTTTAGTGGTGTTCGTTAATGCTTTGTTAATGCGGAAGACGGAAAGCGCTAAGTGGTTTTTCACTGAATTCTTTCCATAATAGGAGTCTGGCTTAATGGTAAACGCGTAATGCGCTCCGTGATTTTTCATTAAACAAAATTTTTTTGCTTCCAAAAGTACCCGTTTCCAAGTTACTACAAAAAGTTTTTCTTTTCAATTGTTTGCACAATACAAAATCAACCTTTAACCGGTGAAACTTCTTGATGCCCCACCATGATTTAAGTGTTTAATCCACACCGTCCATCAACTTTTTCAAATAATTTAACATGTTATCCAATAAAAGAAGCAGGTCCAATGATTAATTGGACCATAAGGTGGGAATTGAACGTCCATCGTTAAAAACTTCTTGAGAACTGGAGAAGTTTCAGATCAAGCTGATATTTGTGTTTTCACTTCATCCATGTCTACATGACCTGATGAATAGGTTGGATGGTAAAAAAAAAACATCACCGTGGCCCATATAACTTTGATCTCTTTCAACCGTTCAGACGCAGATTGCGTACTACCCCCACCCGTCCCTAGCTCCGAACTAGCAGTTCTGTGGGCGGGCCCACCTTGATGTATCTGTATATCCAAACCCTCTATCCCTTTTCTCATATTATTTAAAGGCATCAAAACAAAAATGAGTCAAATCCAACGATCAAATGGACCAAATCATAGATGACTCTTGCATTTAATGCAACTTGTGCATTTTAATGCAACCAAGATTATTATTTGGCGTGGTCCACTTGAGCGTTGGATCTGCTTCATTTTTGTGTTTATGTCTCAAAATAATGTGAGAAAATGGATTGACGGTTTGGATGTACATATACATCATGGTGGGCCCGCCCACAGAACCGCCCATTCGGAGCCAGGGACGGGCGGGGGTAGTACGCAATCCGCGTCCTCGTTAAACACGGACGCAGATTTCCTGCGAAAGCCTTTGCAGGAAGCTCCTGCGCAGGGAATCTGGGTGGGGCCCACTGAGATGTTTGTGAGAAAGCCACACCGTCCATCCGATTTTAAAGATTACTTTAGGATATGCAGCTAAAATAAGGTATATTCAAAAATCGAATCGACCACACGAGAGGAAACAGTGGAGATTTAGTGACCACCGTTGAAACATTTATATGGCCACGAAGGTTTTGTCTCAGTCAAATTTTTGGTATTTTCACTTCATCCCAGTGAAAATGACCTTATAAATGGCTTGGATGGAATATAAACATTAAGGTGGAGCCTAGGAAGGTTTCAAAGGAGGACATTCCTTTCCCACTGTTTCATCTCGTATGGCCCACTTGAGTCTTATATCCACCTACTTTTTAGTCGTATGTACTAAAATGAGCTTAAAAAATGGATGAACGGGTTAGATTTCTCATAAACATCAAGGTGGCCCCCACCATGCATTCCCAGCGCAGGAACTTCCTGGCAAAGATTTTCACCCTCGTCCGTTAAACAAGACGGGAACGGACTGGCTACTCCCACTGCCACCGGCCAGTGGCTGATGGTCGGTGCTCTATGGGCCCTACCATGATGTATGTGTTTCATCCATGTCATCCATCTATTTTTTCAGATCATTTCATGATATGGGACAAAAAATTAGGTATATCAAAATCTTAAGTGGGCCACATTACAGGAAACAGTGTTGAATGAGCGTCGACCATTAAAAAAACCTTTTGGGGGCTATAAAAGTTTTGGATCAAGCTGATCTTTGTTTTTTCCCTTCATTTGGGCCTGTATGACCTAATAAAAAAAATTGGATGTCAAATAAATAGTACAGTGGGCCTTAGGAGGATTTTAATGATGCATATCCAATTATTATTGTTTTTCTATGGTGTGGTCCACCTGAGATTTATATCCCTCTAAATTTTGGGATGAAGTACTAGAATGATCTGTAAAAATGGATGAACAATTTGGATGAAACACATACATCATGGAAGGGCTAAAAGAGCACCGACCAGGGAGTAGCCAATCCGTCTCGAGTCAGGGGGACGCGGATTTTGTGGCTTTCGCGGAAGTTCCTGCGCTGGAAACTTAGGTGGGGCCTACCGTGATGTTTGTGAGAAATCCACCCCGTCCCTTCGTTTTTTGAGATCATTTAAGGACTTGAGAGAAATTTTGAGAAGGATCCAGGACTCAAGTGGGCCGCAATAAAGGAAAATGTGTATAGGGAAATTCCTTCCATTGAAACGTTCCTGGCGTAGACAGTGATGTTTATATGCCATCTATACCGTTTATAATGTCATTCATACTGGGATTAAATGAAAACAAAAATATTATCCTGATTCAAAGCTTCTTTTGCCACATAAATATTTCAACTATTGACGTTCAATACTCACATTTTTGGCCCACCCGAGTATCAGATACGGTTCATTTTTGTCCTTATGTCCTAAAATGAACTCACAAAACAGATGAATGGAGTGGATTTCTAGTAAACATCACCGTAAGCCCCACCTAAGTTCCCAGCGCAGGAACTTTATGCCAAAACCTTCCGCAAGGAATCCCCGTCTGAGTAGGGACGGGATTGGGAAGCAGATTGGGTGGTGTATGGACATAAGCAAGTTCTATGGGTCCCATTATGATGTGTTTGTTATATCCAAACCGTCCATCCATTTTGTGAGCTCGTCGTAAGACTTGAGCTGAAAAATAAGACATATATAAAGATAAATTGGACCACACTGCAAAAAGCAGTAGGGAATTGAACGTGTACCATTGAAACCCTTTTGGGGTCACAGAAGTTTCGAATCAATATGAAATTCGTTTTTCCTCTTCATCCAGATATTTTTGACCTTATGAATATATTAGATGGAAAATAAATGTTATAGTGGGCCCTGCGAATTTTGTAATGGTGAAAATCATTATCCCACTGCTATTTTTAGTGTGGTCCATTTGAGTTTTAGATATGATTCATTTTTTGGACAATGCTCGAAAATAATCTTGAAAATTTTATGAACAGTGCGGATATAATAAATACATTATTGTAGGGCCATGTAATTTTCATCTCCTTTGAAACCTTCATGGACCTCGAGGTTCGTCTTCGTACGACACATATTTATGTATTAACGGATTGGCTACTATGCTAGCCACCAGCATGGTGGGTGATGGTCAGTGTTGTGAGGCCCCATGATGTATGTGTTTCATCCATTCAGTTCATTCATTTTTTACATATCATTTTATATCTCTATTCCAAAAAATTCCACGACACTTGTACATACAAATCATTAATTTGCAATTTGTATTCATGAATAATGATATTTTAATTTTCTATTAAGTATTTTATAGTTTATTTGAATTAAATAGAATAATTTTATTTTCATTTAATAAAAAGTAATTTCTTTATAATGTAAAATATTTCCAAACAGGAGATAGGGGCAAATGTGTCAAATCAACATATTTTAGACAATTCATATGTTTGTTAACAAACAGATTATTTCAAATTCAGTACTTAATTTTCAGACTTCAGCCATAATTACCAAACAAGTTTTTTGACTTCAGATTCCAGATTCAGCTTCAGATTTCAGATTCAGGCTTTAGACATCAGTTTTAACAAACGGGCCTAAGTAAACATCAATATCGAATATTTGGTAATCCATGAATTCATTTAATCTAAATACACTATGAAAAGAATTTACATCCGGCTTGTTGGGCGAGTTGGTAGAGAAATAACCCTACTAGTTGTTGATGGTGAGCGAGGGTATGTGTCGGATCTTAAACCAGTCCTCTCCATCGTCTTTTCGAACCCTTTCTCTGAATTCTTCAGGCATGCGTTCCAACTGCAAATCTTGAAGGGTGCTGATATGTCGCAATCCATCAGGAAGCATCTTCAATCTTCTGCAATTATTAATCTCCAAACATATAAGTTTCGGCATCGCTCCTTCCTCCACTCTCCACTCCTCTAATTCATCCAATTCATAAATATTCAAATAGTCGAGCAGTGGAAACCCTCCGACGGAGCAAACCATTTCCTTTCCTACGTATGATTTCGAGAGTAAACAGAGTCTCCGAATGTTGGGCAGCATCTCCAGCGTTCCAATCTGGTCTTGCTCTAATTGGGACTCCGTCAAGTATAGCTCTGTGAGGTTGGGTGGGAACTCATGCACGTCCGGTAATTTGTCAAAGGGTCCGAACAAATAAATGTAAAATAGATGATGATGATTTAAGAAGGATGGAAACGCTGGAATCGAGCAATTAGGACTTGCCTGTAGCAACAATGATCTGAGGCTTGCCAGTTTAGGAATGGAACGGGACAATGCCATTTTGAGATCTCCCTTTATTCCCAAATCTCTCAAATTGGTTAGTTTCTCCAACCCATCTTCTATCCAGCTGCCGGCCTCTACTAAATTTAGAGTCTGGAGATTGCTTAAGCGATGGATTTGCATGACGTCCCTGATTTGAAAGGGAAATTCTCCCGATAGCTTTAGGTGCCTTATCTGTTCCATCTTCCAAATATCATCTGGTAGCATGTGGACATCCGTAAATTCTAGATCGAGAGTCTGTAAATTGGAGAGGCGAGTTATGGTGGATGGTAGCCTTTCTAACGAGGTCCAACTGAGATTTAGGTACCTCAAGTGGATTAGATACCCTATTTCATCAGGGAGACTAGAGAGGCGTACCGATCGGAGATCCATCACCCTGAGCAATTTGAAAGCTCCGAAGATGATTTTCAATTGCGGTTTCTCCAGCATCTCTCTCTCATAACTGATGTGCAACAAAGAGCGGAGTTGTAGAGTGGAGCTGTTAAGAGAGATGGACTTACTTATGTCACCACCAGTAATTGCAAGTCGGCGTGCCTTTGTAGGTAATTCAGGCGCCATGTTCCCATGAACTTCCAGAAATCTCTCCTCCTTCGCTTCTGATATTGAGAGGTCTCGTAGAAGATCATGAATACGGCATGCAAAAACCGTTCCATTGCTCCTCCTATACCCCACCTGAATCATGCTTCTACTGATGAGCTCTTCCAGGTAATCCTCCGCAACATCCTCCATTTCTTCTTCTCCTCTTCTCTGCACGAATCCTTCTGCCATCCACAACCAAATCAATTCGTAGACAGAGATTTCAGAGTCTTCAGGAAAAGCTCCAAAATAAAGAAAACAGGGCTTCAAGTAATAGGGCATGTCATGGTAACTCAGGGCCAATATGCCTGAGATCCCATCTTCTTTACTTTCATTTAGCCACCATTCCACACTTTTAAGCACCTTCTCCCACGTATTCACTGACTGCTTTTTTCTTGATAGGACGCCTCCTAATACTGCAATTCCTAGAGGTAAACCTCCACATTTGGCGACCATCTTTCTCCCCAACTCTTCCAGATTTGGAGGGCATGTAGGAGGAAGATTTCCGGGAAGTGCTTTCTTACAAAACAGTGACCAGCTATCGTTTCTATCCAGCAAACGGAGTTGATGGGGAGTACTCTGTGCGTCTGCATGCCTTGCTACATCTTCATTGCGAGTCGTGAGAAGCACTCTGCTGCCGTTTCCCGTATCTGGAAATACAGAAACCAAACTGTCCCAAGCTTGTCTACTCCATATATCATCGATTACCACCAGATATCTCTTCCCTTGTAAGTGCTGAGAGATTTCCTGCCGCAAGTCTTCCTCAGGCGTCATCTCTTTTTCATCTCGTTCGAGGGTTCTAAAGCATTTTATAATGCTCAGTAAAAGCTCTCGGACTAGATATTGTTGAGAGACATACACCCAAGCTTGAAAATCGAAACTCGTCTTTACATGGATGTCATTGTAAACTTTCTTTGCGAGAGTAGTCTTACCTAATCCTCCCATACCCGTGATCGAAATAACAGCACGCCGCGCATCTCCTTCAGTGAGCTGCCACACCAGTGTCTTTGTCTCGTCCTCAAAACCGACCACATCTGCTTCCTCGACGATGGGAGCCATCTTCTCCCTCCGCAGCTGGCTTTGATTTGAAGAAAACGAAGCTTCTCCACCGACTAATATATTGCCGACGTCGTACTGTGATATGATCTCCTTGATATCGCCAAGCCTTTTTTCTAAGTTGAGGATCTTCTTTCCAACGTCATGGATGGCTGGTATGTCTTTGATGCAACCAGCAAAACTAGTTAGGCATCTCATAAATCCAGTACTTGTATCTTCTCGTCGTTTCTGTTCAATGTTAAAGATGTAGGAGTCGATGACATCCTCAGCATCGTAGGCTACGTCTCTTATTTGAGTCACCCAAATCTTAAATAACTCATTCTCTATACGCATCCGATGTGCGTGTTTGAGGAAGGCACGCATCCATTCAAGTTTGGTTCGAAGGGATATGATCTGCTCATCTACTCCGAGTAGCAAATCTGCTTCCTTTGTTACAAAATCGGTCAGTTTTTGTACGGCGAACTGAACAATACTCTCCATTTTTTTTTTTATCACTACTCTTCTTCTTAGAAGGCTCGTCTTGAAAACAAGTCTTTCTGGAACTATTCTTACAACCAGGAAGATACATCCGTTGCAAAAGCAAAGGCACTCAATTATATCTGCGGATCGTCTGTTTCCAGCGCACAGGGTTTCCCGTACCCTAAAATGTAATTGGTCCACGTCATTTTCGCTGTTGTCGGGACGCGGATTTCCTGCGAAAGCCTTTTGCAGGAAGTTCCTGCGCAAGGAATCTCGGTTGGGCCCACTGCGATGTTTGCGAGAAAGTCACTCGGTTCATCCGTTTTTAGAAATCATTTTAGGACATATGGACAAAAATAAGGTGTATTCAAAACTCGAATGGGTCACACGAGAGGAAACAGTGGGAATTTAGTGACCACCGTTGAAATATTTATACGGACACAAAGGTTTTGTATCAGTCTTATTTTTGGTATTTTCACTCCATCCCCGTGAAAATGACCTTGTAAACGGTTTGGATGGAATATGAACATCAAGTTGGAGCATAGAAAGGTTTCAACGGTATGCATTCATTTTTCTACCGTTTCATGTCGTATGGCCCATTTGAGTCTTTTATCCTCCTCATTTTTAAGTGCATAAACTAAAATGACCTTGAAAAACGGTCAGACGGATAAGATTGCTCATAAACATCACGGTGCCCCCACCTTCATACCAGCGCAGGAACTTCCTGCGAAAGTCGAAATCCACGTCTTTGTCAGCGTAATCCTTTAATAAAAAAATTTATTTAACAAATACCGACGCGCCGATTACATACTAACAGTGACGGCACAAGTTCCGTGCCCTATCACGATGTATGTTTTGTATCCAAGCTGTCCATTCATTTGGAGAGAGCGTATTAGGGCATGATGAAAAAAATGAGTCAGATACAAAGCTCAAGGGAACCCACCACAAAAAGACAGAGTGACGTCCACCGTTAAAAAGATATAACGGCCACAAAAGTTTTTAATCGTATTTTCTTTTCTCTTATGTCTGCGTTAACACATGAATAGGTTGGATCTCAAATAAACATCATGGAAGACCTTCGTAAGGTTTCAACGGTAGGCATCACTCTCTCTACTATTTTATGTGATGAAGTCCACTCCAGCCTTGGATTTTTCTAATTATTTGTATCATGCATAAAACGATGTCTCTAAATGTATGGACAGTTAAGATACAACATATACATAATGGTGGCCCATAGAACTTGCTGTTGTCAGCCTAATACTTTTCAGCATTACCAAGATTTTAAGGGTGAGTGTTCAATTGCTAGTCTTTCATAGTTTGGATTTGCCTCACTTAGGAATAAAATATTCTGAAAAAGGGTAAAAAAAAAAAAAAAAAAAAGATTGCGTG
This sequence comes from Magnolia changhungtana, assembly GCA_030180095.1. Lineage (NCBI taxonomy): Eukaryota > Viridiplantae > Streptophyta > Magnoliopsida > Magnoliales > Magnoliaceae > Magnolia > Magnolia changhungtana. Next base: position 350,345 of record JASAUF010000027.1, on the reverse strand, counting down.
GATGGGATTATGATAAGGCTCACGTAGCAACGTTAATAGCCACCTCGCTACTTACGCCGTCAGTAGGTCAGTAACTTCGGTGGGTCTCATCATTAGGTATTTGTTATATCGAAACCGTCCATCCATTTGGTGAGCTCATCTCAAGGCTTAAATGCTTGAGATGAAAAATAAGACAAATCTAACTATAAAGTGGACCACACTGCAAAAGGCAGTGGGGGATTGAACGTCTACCATTGAAACCCTTTTACGGATCTTTTTAACCTTACGAACAGATGGATGAAAAATAAATGTTATGGTGAACCGTACTAATTTTTTAACGGTGAAGATCATTCCCTGCTCCTATCTGTGGTGTCGTCGAAAAATGAATGAATGGTGTGGATGTAAAAAATGCATCACTGTGGGGCCATTTGAACCGTTCACAACTTTGAACCGTTTCTTCGGAGCTCGAGGAGCGTCAGCGTTCGTCTTCGGACCACACGTACCTGTACACCAGCCAATCCGCTTCCTCCAATACCTTATCCAGGTGTCGCTGAGACCTGGGTCCACTTCCAGACCTTATCCGAGGACATGTCTTGTCTACTACCAAGTATCCTGGAAAGTGGCCATTCTTTTTTTTTTTTTTTTTTTTTGGGTTGACTTACTTTGATTTAAAAACACTGGACTATTCATTTGATTAAGAAAGGCCAACAACGTCGTACATTTTAGAGTTTTGATCTTTTTGCCTTGCATCCAGGGCTACATGGATCCCCACTCCACTTGTTTGTATTATTTAAACCGCTTTTATTTTTCGATTAAGAAATGCCACCAACCACGTTGACTTAGATGGGTCCACTTGGATGCATTATTCAGACTACTGCTTCTATTTTTTTCGATTAAGAATGGCCACCAACCACATACATTAGAGTTTTGATTTTGGCCTTGCATCCGGGATTAGAAGGGTCCACTTGGATGCATTATTCAAAACGCTTTAAAAAAAAAAAAAAAAAAAAAAATCATTGGCAGGGAGACATCCTACACTAGGAGGAGAGCTGGGTGACTTGTCTGACTTGTTGAGATTTAACTTGGCCTAACTGAGTGGGTGAGTTGATCCGAACTGAGTAGACTCTGTCCAAACGAAAGTCAAACTGAGTCGAGTTTGGGTAACCTAGTAACTTGACTTGAATCGAGCTAAAATCCAACTCGATACTGACTTGACTCGATTCAAAACCCAACTCGACTCGGTTTTGGGTTGCGCGCGCACGCATGTGTGTGTGTGTGTGTGTGTGTGTGTGTGTGTGTGTGTATATATATATATATATATATATATATATATATATATATAAAGACTTAATCTAACCTACACATTACACGCGACCCGACCCCTATTGAGATTTGTAGTTTTTTGAAAAAACATATATTTCAAAATTTCAAAATTTTGCCGCCAAAACATTTTTTGGGAATTTTGAATCGAAAAGTGCAGTGTACGCTTTTGTCTTAGATCGGAAATGAAAAGAAGAAAATCATGGTTTATATGAGGATGTTTGTATAGTATTCTTACTTGGAGTTTTGGAGATTGTGACACTCGAGTTGTGGTTCCAGTGCTACACTGAAACATATGCACGCACTCGAGCAAGGGCACGAGCGTGAGCAGTGTGGCTATAATAGCACTAGTTGACACACTTTGTACTTCGCACTTCGCACATGTGCATCATAGGTATAGAATGAGTCAAGGCTTTATAGGTGACTGAGAACGGTCGGATTATTAATCCAAAATGGTCAGTCGTTTCTGAAAACAGCTAAGAGCCTTGAAAGCCACAACGGTCCAAAAATGGATAGGCTATGATGATCCAACGATCAAATCTTTCGATCCGACGACCGGAAACAGATGAAATTAATGATCAACGGACAGAAACATTTATCAAACGTTATGAACCATTGATGACTACCTAGCAATGATCCACACCCTGGTGCCTATATAAATTGGACCATTTCGGTCCAAATTTCATCATCTCAAACTCACATCTCTCCTCATCTATTAGATCCTAAGGATTGCACCTCCATTTTAGAATACTGTTAACACATTCTCATTTTGATTCCGCCAGAAGATTTGCTGCGTTGAAATTGTTACTAGGTGGACCCTTTATTATTGCTGAACGCAGGATCCAAACAGGCTTGTCTTATCCTAGAAGGAATTCGCCTATAACCCATCAACAATTTGATAAGGGGGCGAATCACACTTTAAGGATAGTGTATATTTTTCGTGATTTAGCCTGGTGAAAGAATATAATTAATTTTATTTTATTTTTTGGTATTTCTAACACATTTTCTTAACCATCTCTCTCTCTCTCTCTCTCTCTCTCTCTCTCTCTCTCTCTCTCTCTCTCTCTCTCTCTCATTTACAGCATGGCCGCACCTGATGGTCCCGACCCGACAATCACCAGCTCATTCGCACTCACCTAACCTACTAGCTCGCTGCCGACTCTCGACAGCCACCCATCTCTCCAAATCAACTAATCAATGTAATTTTGTATTCGAAAAGACTGATATTTCATGATTTTCATCTATTCTTGTGAAATATATCATGCTAGGGTATTCTAATTTAAGAGTTTTATAAAAATGGGGTTAGGTAGGGTTGAGTGGAAAAATTGAAATGTGTCATATACTTGTATTTGGTCCGGGTTTGCTCGGGTGCATTCTGGCTGGTTGTGGTGTGTTCGGCTGGCTTGGGTACGAAGCCAGGCTGTTTGTGATAAATTCACCTATGCATCAATTTTGCCGGGTTATGTTATGAGATGGCCCAATGATAAGATAAATCTAAAACTCAAGTGGGCTACACAATAACAAAAAGTGTGCAAGAGAATTGCCTCTTGCTGAATCCTCTCTAGTTTCCACCCTGATATTTATGTGCCATTGTTCAAAACACAAAAATATATGCAGATCCAAAACTTCTGTGGCCTCATTAATGTTTCAACGGTGGACATTCAACTCTCATTATTTTCCATATTGCAATTCACTTGAGTTTTGAATCTACCTCATTTTTGGGCCATTTTCTAACATGATCCGGAAAAAGAATGAATGGGGTGGATTTCTCATAAACATCTGCCATCATAAGAAGTTCATACTAAATACTTTCGCAAGGAATTCATGTCCCGGTACATCTTTCGAATGTGCCAATTTCCCTATAGACGGTCTGGGACCATCTCATTTTGCCCTTTTTCTTTTGGGGAAGTTTCTTATGTGCAATTTCTATGTGAACGACTGTCTTGCCATACCATCTTTGGTTTAGTGTAAATAGGGTTGTACATTGAGCCGAGTCGAGTCGAGGTAGGCCAAGCTCGGCTTGACTCATCCATGCTATACTTGAGTTCAAGCTTGAGCTGGAATTCGCCATCGAGCTCAACATTGAAGCTTGGCTTGTTTGCCAAAGATCTGAGTCGAGCTAGTGGTTTGAGTCGAGTCGAGCTACTGGCCCAGCGCCCAACCCGACCCAAACCCGCACCCAACTCAACCCAGCGCCCAACCCGACCCAAACCCGCACCCGACTCAACCCAATGCCCAACTCGACCCAACCCAGCCCCCACCCCGACCCAAAGCTGCACCCAAGTTGTTTTAGGTGTCACATCCACTTCGTCCATCAAGCAAGTATAACCTAAAATTCAGCCTGATCCAATACTCATTCGATCCACACCATCGGAGTAACGTGAAAACGTGCTGAAAACCTCTAAATTCACATTGTGTGGCGTCATTTGAGTTGTGGAAGAGGATGATTTCTTGGGTGTTTGTTAATCCTTGTGAATTGTGCCTGATGAATGGGTTGCATGGAATATAATATCATGATGACCCTCAAACAGAAACTTGTGGTTGGAGTCCCATCCCATTGTTATTGTAGCCACCGTGTACGGTGGTGTGCGGATATACATAGATAGAGAGAGCAATGCTCACCTGCTCATCCTCTCACGTGAACACCCGTGTGCACCTTTGCACACTTGCTATGGACACAGAATATCAATGGTCCATGTGATGTGGCACCCACTACAACCTTCCAAGCCCAATTTTCAGCTTGATATAAAACTCTATAGACCCAATTTTCAGCCCGAATATTCAATACTCTGATGGGCTATAGAGGAGAGATGCAAATCTACGGAAAAAAAAATTATTTCCTTTTGCCATATACCATTAGAGATTTGTATTGAGCTGAAAGTTGAGCTTGTGAGATTTCACGGGGTGCCACATCATGTGAGCTTTAAGATTTCGTGCCTATGACACGTGTGCAAAGATGCACATGGGTGCTCATGCAAGAAGGTGCCCAGGTGAGCATTTTTCTCTCTTTAAAAGTATAGTTCATGTAATACTTTTTTTTTTTCTTTTTTCTTTTTTAATTTAAATGTCCATGTCGCAAATTTCAAGTGGATGATAGTCATGATAAATTGAAATTATTATTATTATTTTTTATTTTTATTTTTGTTTCTATATTGGAATGTGGATATCACTATCTCTAGTTAGGGTTGAAAGTCGGGCGGGTCGGGTTGGGTTGGGTTGGGTTGGGTTGGGTTAATGCTCAACCCTAACCCAACCCAAGGTTCCTATACCTCAACCCTAACCCAACCCAATCCAACCTCAGGTTGAGAATTCTCAACCCAAGCCCAGCCCAAGCGGGCTCAGTCAGGATGATCGGGTTAGTCGGGTGTATATGTGTTAATATTTTTGTTATTACATTTAGAGCTGGGCATCGGACCGAGTCGGAAGAGAGAGTCAGGATGATCGGTTTAGGGCTATCAAAGGTGAGTGAGAGAGAGAAAGAGAGAGAGGAAGCTTATAGAAGGGAGGTTATGCTCGTGGAGGTTATCTACTGTGCAATCTATATCTCAGCGCTTCTATGTCCTCGTAATCAGTGAGATCTCTCCATTTTCTCTATTTCTCTTATTGTTTATCCACTCCTGCGTGAGTGAAAAAAGTTGTAACATTCTACTTCATAGTGGATTGTTGATCTGGACGAGGTCCCGTGGTTTTTACCTCTTTGAGGGTTTTCCACGTAAAAATCTCTTGTGTGGTGTGTGATTGATGCTTTGATTTATTTCATTGCTTTATTATCCATAATTCTGGTTTGTTTCAGGAGGCTAGATCCTAAGGTTTTGTGCAAAGCCCCCAACAATTAGGTGCATCCCATCTTCTCCCAAGATGATGCGACCGTTACCATGGGCCCACCTTAATATATTTATTTTATATCCATGCCGTCCACCCATTTTCCTGGATCATTTAAGGGCATAAGACCAACAAGAAGAAGATCCAAGTCTCATCTCATATGGACTATATTATAGGAAATAGTGTTGATTGAACGCTCTACGGTTAAAAACATCCGAAGGCCTATCATAAAGTTTCGGTAATGTTTATCTACCATCCAACCCATTGATAAGGTCATGTAAAGTTGGATGAAGAGAAAGAAACAAACAGAAGCTTGATCCAAAACTTTTATGACCTATTATTGGTCAATCACCACTGTTTCCTATGGTATGGTCCCCCTGAAAATTAAATCTACTTCATTTTTGGACGCATGTCCTAAAATGATCTAGAAATACGGATAGACAGTGTAAATAGAATAAACACGTCATGGTGGGCCCACCATCTTGAGTGAGGCCAGGGGGGCACCTAATCCGCTCCCACGACACCATGTCCAAGCGGATGGCGTTTCTGACAGTGGACCCACTGTGTTCTTTGAGAAAATTATGTATTGTCTGCCATATCCTCATATGTCTCTAGGGCTTAGCCCCACAAAAGATCTAGATCCAAAGCTTGGGTGGGCCACACGGCAGGTAAGAGTGCACATTGAAGCTATACTATCTTCAAATTGTCATAGGGCCACAAAAAATTTAGATCAAGGGCAAATACAGATAGTTATATTTAACCCACTGGAAATGGCATTTTGAACTGTTGAAAATGTTATTTTAATGGTTTGGATGGCCTAGAAATATCAAGGCTGGACCATTGATAGTTTTAATGGTAGTAAGCCATATACCCACATTTTCATGTCCTGGGACCAAACTTTATATTGAATCTGCTTGGGTTATGGGCCCACACCATAAAATTTGACGGTGAAAATGGTGGACGGTTCGGATTTTCGATTGGGGTCCACCAAAATTAAGGATGCACGAGGAAGTCGGAAGCAGGTTTCTTGGTGTGCTACACACCACCGTTCATAGTTTTGCTCCTATCCTTTTAGGTTATTGATAGAACAATGGGGCGGATCTAAGTGGTTGGTGGGCCGTACGAAGCTTTAATAGTGTGCAGTTTGTACATCATTAAAAGTCATCTGTCCCCGCTGGTCCTGTTTATCTTTTGATGTACTTTAATTTTTTAGCCATTTTACACTGTTTCCAGTAAAATTCATTGGATGGTATGGATCATGAAGATAAGAAATGGTGGGCTTAGGTATGCTATGTATGTTTCCACGGAAACGGATTGACTACTCCCCTGCCACAAGCACGGTGGCTGGTTGTCGGTGCTATATGGGCCCTACCATGAGGTATGTATTTCATCTATGCCGTTCATACATTTTTACAGATCATTTTATAGCTTGAACCAAGAATTGAGAGGTATATAAATTTCAGGTGGACCACACCACAAGAAAATAATAGTGTTTGGATATCCACCATTAAAATCCTCCTAATGCCCATCTGTTGAATAGGTAATACAGACCTAGATGAGGGGGGGGGGGGGGGGGAACAAAGATCAGCTTCATCCAAAACTTTTATGGCCCCCAAAAAGTTTTTAATGGTTGACGTTGATTTAACACTTTTTCCTGTAATGTGGTCCACTTGAGATTTTTATATACCTCATTTTTTGGTATTATTCACTAAATCTATAAAAATAGATGGACGGCATGGATGAAACACAAACATCATGGTGGGGCCCACAGAGCACCGACCACCAGCCATTGGTTGGTGGCAAGGGAGTAGCCAATCCGTTTCCGTTCCCACGTACAAGTACACTCCTTGAATGCTGCTGCTACATGAGGATAGGAGCATTTTAGTTGCATCCGCTGTCATGCTAAAGACTGTCCAACCCCTTACCGTGGGGCCAACCTCGATGTATGTTTTCTATATCTATTCTGTCCATCCATTTTTTTCAAATCATTCTAGTGTATTTGGCAAAGAATTAAAAAGATCTAAATATCCAGTGGTCCATAATCTAGAAATCAGTGGAGATTGAGTGTTGTATCATTTAAACTTCTAATGACTCATGTAAATGTTTACTTACTGTTTATGTCCCATCAAATCTATTGCGAATGTTACATATCCCTTGATGAAGTTAATAAACAAATATCAACTTTATCGTGAACTTTTTTAACTCATTAACAGTCAATCATCATTGTTTCCTATGTTATAATCACCTAATAAATATATCTATGCAAGGCTCCAAAACTTAGTAGACCGGATTCTTGCTCAAGTGGGGTCACGCGGTCATCTAGGGTTCGGTGGTCTTAACTATCTCAGATTTTGCTCGAAACTATTGTCAGATTTTGCCCGAAACTATTGTCAAGCCTCCTAATTTCATGTTCAACATGTCAATAAAATTTCACTCGGAACAAGTCTAGTTAGAGGCACGGAAATGTAGTAGATTCAATTTCAGCATGGGACGGGTCAAGTGGGTCATATAGGGTTCAGTGGCCTTAATTGGGTCGGATTCGGCTCGAAACTGGTGTCAAGCCTCATAAGACTACATTGGATGCGCTGAGGAGGCGTTAAAACTTAGTAGACCCAATTTAGGCTCCGGTGAGGTCAACTAGGATTCATGGTCTCAATTGGCTTGAATTCTTCTTGAAACTGGTGTGGAGCCTTCTAAGACCAGTTCCAATGCGTCAGCAAAATTTTGGCCTGCACGGAGATCATTTGAGGTACCGAAAAGGAATAGACCCGATTAAGGCTCGAGGAGGGTCAAGCAGGGTCATGTAAGGTTCAATGGCCATAAATGGGTTAGATTGGCTCGAAATTGATGGCCATGTTAGACGTGTCAGCCATATATCAGCTCGAACAGAGATCTATTGACACACCAAAACTTAATAGCCCCAATTCCAACTCAGTTGGGGTCAAGCGAGGTTAACAAGGGTTCTGTAGCCATAATTAGCTCGAATTTGGCTCAAAACTCATGTCAAGCCTAATAGGAGCATGTCCCACCTGTCATAAAACATGTTGGCCAGAACGGTGCTTATTTGAGGCATTGGCATTGAAACAGCATTGACGTAATTTTGTTTTGTTTGCTGGAACATTTTGGTGTCTCAAGGGAGAGTCAGTTTCACATTCATAAACGGAAGTATTCTAACCGACATTAATAATAAGAAAACTAAAACAAGAATTTCAAATATGTAAAACCCCAAGCTATGATTAAACTGGACCCAAATAGCCATATTTTGCCATTTCATTTAAGAGATGAATAAAAATAGGAAGCAAATCCAAAGCTAAAGTAAACCGCATGCCCACTGTTGAAACCTACATAGGGCCCACCAAGATGCTTATTTGAGATCCATCTCGTTCATAAGGTTACACGGATATGGATGAAGGGAAAATACAAATATCATCTTGATTCAAAACTTGTATAGTCACTTAGAAGTTTTCAACGGTAGGCATTCAATCCCCACCGTTTTTGGTGGTGTGTTCCACTTGGGCTTTGGATCTACCTTATTTCTTTTTTTGGTGGCTCTATATTTTAATATGATATTAAAAAAATGGGGGGGGGGGTGGTGGTGGTGGTGGTGGTATGGATATAACACATTCATCATGGTGTGGTGTCCATTCATCCTTAATGCATGCATCTTGAGAATGGGACATAATATATTTAAAAAGTATGGCCGACCTCTATAAATTCTAGACAGTTTTAATGATATAATTAATGAACGCTCTCCGAAAGTGTTTGAAGTTGTCTCTCACTGCTGTTTCGTAACCTCAAGTAGACAGTCTACTTGTAGACCACACCGAATTTAAAGAGTATTTAGGCTGATGAACGAGGTGGACCCCATCCATGTGAACTCTTCCGTTTATGTAGTGTCCGTTCATTCGTATGATGTGATCTTCCAACACGTCGTTTAGATAGGGAATGGTCATATAATCGCCAGCTGATGAACGAGGTGGACCCAATCTACATGAACTCTTCCGTTCACATAGCGTCCATTCGTTTGTATGATGTTCTTCCGACACGTGTCGTTTAGATAGGGAATGGTCATATAATCCGCTGCTTACACTAGTCAGACTAGAGTTTTCCATCTTGAAAGGAAAGGGCGGTATTAATCAAGACAAGGAGGGGCCGGCAGATGTAGCACGGTCGAATCAGCGAGATAAGCTGCTAGGTGTTTGTGAAAATGCCACAATGAACCAGCACGATCAACTGCAGGGTGTATGCGATAATGCAGCTATGAATCCCAAGATAGGCAGCTAGTTGTTCACGTTGTACACGGTATTTTTTTGTATCTGATATCTAACCTTTCATTCTTTGAAAATAAAAATTTTCGTTCCAACAAAATATAAATCATTGTTCAAACACTAAATTCAGAGTTCTCCACATTCTCTCTGCACATAACAATAACAATGGAGAAGATGATCAAACCACGAAAGAAGCAAATTCAAACTGCCACCACTGACTTCAAGATACCGATCCAGTCATCACATGCAAGCATTTTCTGCTTGGCAAGATTTTGCAAGTTGAATGATATCATTATACACTGAAAAAACATGATATTAGTCATCTAATTATATTTATCCTTGTGTAATCCATCTTTTTCTTTATTATCTAAACATGACAAATTGTAAATGTCGAAGGAAAACTGTTTTCCTTTCCCATTGTTTGGAATGGAATCCTTGGGATCCAGACATGGCCTTTGTGTGCCACAGTGCTTTCAGAAGCTGAGAGTCAAATCATTGGTATTGACCGCCTGTTAGGTTCATCTCATATTTATAGGCCACCTTGAAAAATTCATCTCCATTAGAGAATGGTAACCTTCCAAAATTAGCATATGTATTTATATTGTCAATTTACAGCGCCATCAAAGGAAATAGCTATAGTCATGAGAAGCAGGGAGCAAACAAGTTCTCACAGAGGTAGCCTATAGGGACAGCAGCACAGAGCCAACAAGACAAGGCCTACGAGGAGCCACCATCAGTGACCTTGTTTGAGCTTGGTGAGTTCAATTCATGGTCATTTTGGATGCATGGGATTGCAGATTTCATGGCCACCTTCCCATTCCTCTGCATCACCATCCTCACTGTCATGGGTGTCGAAAGGTCACCTACCATGTGTGCCAGTGTTGATATTCAGGGGATTGCATGGGCATTTGGTGGCATGATTTTTGCCTTGGTCTATTGTATGGCTGGGATTTCAAGTGAACACATAAACACAGCTGTGACGTTTGGGCCGCTGCTTTCTTTTGTCATTCCTTTTCCTTTTATTTTTTTTTTTCTTTTCTTTTTTAATGGAACGTGAAAGCACTCACCTGAAATTTCTTGACTGAAAACAGCCCTGTACAACCATTTGGCGAGCGCCAACAAAATAGCAGCAGCCCTCTGGTGGCCAGGAAGATCTCCCTGATGAGGGTTGTTTTGTACATGGTGATGCAGTGATTGGGGGCAATCTGTGGGGCTGGTGCGGTGAAAGGATTCCAAAAGGGCCCTTACCAGATGTTGGGTGGGGGAACCAATGTTGTGAAACACAGCTACACCAAGGGAGATGGTTTGTGTGCTGAGATTGTAGGCACCTTTGTTCTTGTCTACACCATCTTTTCTGCCACTGATGCCAAGAGAAATGCCAGAGATTCTCATGTGCCTATCCTTGCACCTCTCCCAATTGAGTTAGCTGTGTTCCTATTGCAGTTGGCCACCCTCCCCATCATTGAAAATGACATCAACACAGCCAGGAGCCTTTGAGCTGCCATCATCTACAAAAAGGACCATGCGTGGGATGACAATTGGATATTCTTGGTAGGCCCATTCATTGGGGCAGCGCTTGTGGTTGTATACCATCAGATTGTGACAAGGGCAATCCCATTCAAGGCCAAGGCTTAGATTCTCTATCATCATCACTCTCTCTCTCTTCTCAGGTTTTCTTTCTTTGTCATTCTCCTTGTGTAATCCTGTGTGTGTGTGTGTGTGTGTGGTTCCTATGTTGTCCTTTTGGATGGATGAGGTGTGGAGCATTTTGAAAATGAACGTGGTATTGATATTGGTGATGATCGTAAGGTTATGCTGTCTTGTTTGCTGCCAAAAGAAAAGGAAAAACAGAGATGTAGTCATGTGACCAAAATGGTTCCTTGGAGTATGATATCTAATGCCAACTCACTGGAATATTGGACCTTTGCTCCAAAGGTTTGTTTTTTATTATATGGGATGGAAAAGTTCATCTATGATGTGTGTGTCGTTCAATTAAAGTGGAACAAACTAATTGGATAGTCTAAACTGATGAACTATGGACATGTTTAGTTTCAAATCAGTTACTATTCTTGAATCTCAGAAAAGATCCTGAGCAGAAGTTTGGTTTCAACCTCTAGTTCGAACAGGTGTATACTATGCTAATGTGCTTTAGAACTTAGTCTGCTGAAGTTGGCCTATTTCCCTTACTCGTTTGGATGAGTAGGCTTCTTCATCATTCGTTTCCTTGCCTCTTTGGTGCTCAATGATCAGATTACACTGAATTTTATTGATAGATTGAAGGAAAAAAAATAAAGAGGGGGACATCAACCTGATCTCTACAAAAGGAAAACCAAGTAAACATCAATATCTAATACTTGGTAATCCATGAATTCATTTAATCTAAAGACACAATGAAAAGAAGTTACATCAAACATCGTATAAGTAGTTGTTTGATGGAATTTGAATGAAACATAAGAGTTCTATATGAGAACATTGTCCAACGTCCTCTGCACACTCTCTACTAACAGTCGTAAACAAGTCATATGAAAATCATGAAAGAAGTAAATTTAACCCATCATCACCTACTTACGACACAAATTCACCAACCACATGCCAACATTTTATGCATGGCAATATTCTTATGTCAAATATATATAAGTTGGAAGAAATATACTAGTCATCCCAACTTTTATTGGAGAAAGGTGGGAGCACACCACCTGTAACTTTGTTGAAATGATTTTTTTAAAAAAGAAGTACAAGATTTCAAACCGGTTACAGGCCTCACCTAATCATATTCTGTCTTTATTACATCAATAACATAGAGGAATAGCCAACAAATACAAGAGGACATTTTTATAAAAAGCATAAATTTTCCAAGAAAAGTAGATATCTTACGTATTTACAGCCCCTACAATTGAAAAATGAGAACCGAGTTTTGAAATCCCTTCAAACGATCTCCAAATCCATGGTGCCAAACGACCCCTTAGTGTATAAAAACTACTTCTACATGCACCTAACTGCATTTAGACTTGTACGAATCAATATCATCTATGGAGACCGTCCATTAGGTACTGTCCACTCTTGTCCACTGTAAAAATCACAGCAATCAAATGACAGTAAGCGTTCTTGGCTAAACCTATATTCTATGAGCAATCCTGTCCCCACTTTCTCCATGAAACTAAATGGACAGTTTGGATCATCCAATCATTATAAATTTTCGAAGGTACAAAAGATGAGTGGACTGAACCTAACGGACGGTCTGGATAGATAAAATGGATGCGAACAAGTCCAAAATCAATTACCTACATGGAAAGATTCCCATACACTACGGGTCGATGGTAAGCGCGGGTACGTGTCGGATCTTAGACCAGTCCTCTCCATCGTCCTTTCGAACCCTTACTCTGAATTCTTCCGGCATGCTTGCTAAATGCAAATCTTGAAGGGTGCTGATATGTCGCAATCCATCAGGAAGCATCTTCAATTTTTTGCAATTCCAGATCAATAAAATTCTAAGATTCCGCATCGCTCCTTCCTCCACTCTCCACTCCTCTAATTCATCCAATTCTTCAAAAAGCAATAAGTCGAGCAGTGGAAACCCTCCGACGGAGCAAACCATTTCCTTTCCTATGTACGATTTCGAGAATAATCTGAGTTCCCGAAGGTTCGGCAGCATCTCCAGCGTTCCAATCTGGTCTCGCTCTAATTGGGACCCCTTCAAGTATAGCTGGGTGAGGTTAGGTGGGAACTCATGCACGTCCGGTAATTTCTCAAAGGGTCCGACCAAATAAATGTAAAATAGATGATGATGATTTGAGAAGGATGGAAACGCTGGAATCGAGCAATTAGGACTTGCCTCTAGCCGAGGCTTGCCAGTTTACGAATGGAAGGGTACAATGCCATTTTGAGATCTCCCTTTATTCCCAAATCTCTCAAATTGGTTAGTTTCTCCAACCCATCTTCTATCCAGCTGCCGGCCTCTACTAAATTTAGAGTCTGGAGATTGCTTAAGCGATGGATTTGCATGACGTTGCTGATTTGACAGTGAACTCCTGTCATGGAGTATAGCTGTAGGTGCCTTATCTGTTCCATCTTCCAAATATCATCTGGTAGCATGTGGACATTTGTAGCTATTAGATTGAGAGTCTGTAAATTGGAGAGGCGAGTTATGGTGGATGGTAGCCTTTCTAACGAGGTCCAACTGAGATCTAGGTACCTCAAGTGGATTAGATACCCTATTTCATCAGGAGACTAGAGAGTTGTACAGACTGGAGATCCATCACCCTGAGCAATTTGAAAGCTCCGAAGATGATTTTCAATTGCGGTTTCTCCAGCATTGGATGCTCATAACTGAAGCGCAACAAAGAGCGGAGTTGTGGAGTGGAGGAGTTAAGAGAGATGGACTTACTGATGTCAGCACAGGTAATTGCAAGTCGGCGTGCCTTTGTAGGTAATTCAGGCGCCATGTTCCCATGCACTTCCAGAAATCTCTCCTCCTTCGCTTCTGATATTGAGAGGTCTCGTAGAAGATCATGAATACGGCATGTTTCAACCGTTCCATTGCTCCTCCTGTCCGCCACCTGAATCATGCTTCTACCGATGAGCTCATCCAGGTAATCATCCGCAACATCCTCCATTTCTTCTTCTCCTCTTCTCTGCACGAATCCTTCCGCTATCCACAACTGAATCAATCGGCGGACATAGATTTCAGAGTCTTCAGGAAAAGCTCCAAAATAAAGAAAACAGGGCTTCAAGTAATAGGGCATGTCATGGTAACTCAGGGCCAATATGCCTGAGATCCGATCTTCTTTGCTTTCATGTAGCCACCAATCGACACTTTCAAGCACCTTCTCCCACGTATTCACCGACTTCTCTTTTCTTGATAGGACGCCTCCTAATACTGCAATTCCTAGAGGTAAACCTCTACATTTGGCGACCATCTTTCTCCCCAACTCTTCCAGATTTGGAGGGCACGTAGGAGTAAGATTTCCGGGAAGTGCTTTCTTACAAAACAGCGACCAGCTCTCGTTTCCATCCAGGAAACGGAGTTTATGGGGTGTACTCTGTGCGTCTGCGTGCCTTGCTACTTCTTCAATGCGAGTCGTCAGAAGCACTCTGCTGCCATTCTCCGTATCTGGAAATACAGAAACCAAACTGTCCCAAGCTCGTCTGCTCCATATATCATCGATTACCACCAGATATCTTTTACCTTGTAAGTACTGAGAGAGTTCCTGCCGCAAGTCTTCCTCACGCGTCTTCTCAATTTCATCTCGTTCGAGGGCTCTAAAGCATTTTATAATGCTCAGTAAAAGCTCTCGGACTAGATATTTTTGAGAGACATACACCCAACCATGAAAATCGAAACTCTTCTTTACATGGATGTCATTGTAAACTTTCTTTGCGAGAGTAGACTTACCTAATCCTCCCATACCCGTGATCGAAATAACAGCACGCCGTGCATCTCCTTCAGTCAGCCGCCGCACCAGTGTCTTTGTCTCGTCCTCAAAACCGACCACATCGGCTTCCTCGACGATGGAAGCCATCTTCTTCCTCCACAACTGGCTTTGATTTGAAGAAGAGGAAGCTTCTCCACCACCGCCGAACTGTGTTATGTTCTCCTTGATCTCGCCGAGCCTTCTTTCTAGCTTGCGGATATTCTTTCCAACGCATAGGATGGCTTGTATGTTTTTGATGAAACCAGCAAAACTACTTAGGCATCTTATCAATCCAGCACTCGTCTCTCCTCGTTTCTGTTCAAGGATGTAGGAGTCGATGACATCCTCAGCATCGTAAGCCACGTCTCTTATTTGAGTCACCCAAGTCTTAAATCTTTTATTCTTTGCGCCAACCTTATCGACATCCTCGAGAAAGGCATGCATCCATTCAAGTCTGCTTCGAAGCGACATGATCTGATCATCTACTCCGAATAGCAAATCTGCTTCCTGTGTTACAAAATCGTTCAATTTTTGTATGACCAACTTAACAATACTCTCCATTTTTTTCTCTCTTCTTTTTCTTCTTCTTAGAAGGCTCTTGTCAAACAATTCTTTCTGGAACTCTTCTTACAACAAGGAAGATACATCCGTTGCAAAAGCAAAGGCACTCAATTATTTCTGCGGATCGTCTGTTTCCTGCGCACAGGGTTTCCCGTACCCTAAAATGTAAACGGTCCACGTCATTTTCGCTGTGGCCGGGACGCGGATTTCCTGCGAAAGCCTTTCGCGCAAGGAATCTGGGTGGGGCCGACTGCCCGTACATCCGTTTTTAGAGATCATTTTAGGACAAAAATAAGGTGTATTCAAAACTCGAATGAACAACACGATAGGAAACAGTGCGGATTTAGTGACCACCGTTGAAACATTTATATGGCCGCGAAGGTTTTGCATCGGTATAAATTTTGGTATTTTCACTTCATCCCAGTTAAAATCACCTTGTAAACGGTTTGGATGGAATATAAACATCAAGTTGAGCCTAGGAAGGTTTCAATGGTATGCATTTCTTTCCCACTGCTTCATCTCGTATGGTACACTTGAGTCTCGTATCCTTCTAATATTTAGTCGTATGCACTAAAATAAGCTTGAAAAACGGATGGACGGGTTAGATTTCTTATAAACATCACGCTAGCCCCACCTTGCATCCCAGCGCAGGAACTTCCTGACTTTCGCAGGAAATCCTCGTCCTTGTCGGCGTAACCCTTTAACAAAAAAAAATATATATATATTTAACAAATACGGACGCGCGGATTAGATACTAACAGTGACGTCACAAAGTTCCATGGCCCATCATGATGTACGTTTTGTATCCAAGCCGTCCATCCATTTGGAGAGATCATATTAGGCCATAACCGAAAGAATGAATCAGATACAGAGCTCAAGTGGACCCACCACAGAAAAGAGTGGAGAGAGTGACGTCCACCGTTAAAAAGTTATAACGGTCAGAGAAGTTTTCTATCAAGCTGATATTTGTGTTGTTCTTTCTTTCATGTCTGCGTTAACAAATGAGTAGGTTAGGTCTCAAATAAACATCATGGTGGCAGACTGAGTGGAGAGACCTCGCTTCAACACTTGAGGCCTTGGGATCGATACCTAGTGGGGGTGGCTAACATGGAGTGTGTGTATGACATGGGTGTGTACTAACAAGCTAACCCAAAAAAAATAAAATAAACATGATGGTGGACCTTCCTAAGGTTTCAACGGTGGGCATTACTCTCCCGCTGTTTTCTGTGATGGAGTCCACTCCAGATTTTCCTCATTCTTTGAATCATGCCCAAAAATGATCTCTACAAATGTACGGACGGTGTGGATACAACATATACACAATGGTAGGCCCACACAACTTGCGGTTGTCAGCCTAAATACTTTTTAGCGTCACGAAGTTTTTAATGGTGAGTGGTCAATTACTAGTCTTTCATATGGTGTGTTCCGCGTCATGTTTGGATTTGCCTCGCTTATGAATAAAATGGTCCCAAAAAAAAAAAGGATTGTGTGGATGGGATTATGATAAATAAGGCTCACGTAGCACTGTAAATAGCCACCTCCCTATTTACGCTGTCAGTAGGTCAGTAAGATCTATGGGTCTCATAGTAAGGTATTCGTTGTATCGAGACCGTCCATCCATTTGGCCAGTTCATCTTAACGCTTGAGATGAAAAATAAGATAGATCTAACTATCAAGCGGACCACACTGGAAAAGGTAGTCGGGATTGAACGTCTACCATTGAAACCCTTTTAGGGGTCACAGAAGTTGTGGATCAATGTGAAAGACCATGGTGAAAATCATTGTCCCTATTGCTATTTGTGGTGTGGTGGAAAAACGAATGAACGGTGTGAATGTAAAAAATACATCAGAGCTAAGGCCCAAATATCAGCCGGATGCAGATCTAGTATGGGCCACATAATAGAAAATAACTGTGAGAGTTCACCCACCGTTGATACTTTCCAGGCTCACTACGATGTTTGTTAGAAGTGGACACCGCACAAGGGGGGACATTTTAGGCCCACGGTGAGCTAGCTAAGAAGGTGGATGAAACGGATCATCCTATTGTGGGCATTAGAATATGGTACCAATTGCTAGGTAGTAAAGGACGTGAACATGCTGAAAACCATATAACATGAGAAGAGAACCACAACCCATATAACACCCATATAACGTGAGAAGAGAACCACAACCCATATAACATGACAACTACAACCCACGCAAACCAAGACCCATATGGGGCCCACATTGATGTATGTGTATAATTTATGCCGGCCATCCTTTTTGTCATGTCATTTTAGAGATATGGACCAAATATCACACTGATCCAATGCTCATGTGGGCCACAAAATAGAAAATACTAGTGACTGTTGAACCTTTACAGGCCCACTGTGAAGTTTGTTAGAAGTGGACACTGCTCACCAAAGTTAGGACTTTTTGGGCCAACGGTGAGCTGGCCAACAAGGTGAATGGATCGGATCACTCCATTGTGAACCTTAGGATATGGTACTAATGACTGGATAATAAAAGAAGTGAACACGTAAAAACCACGATTCATATAACATAACAACCATGACCCATATAACATATAACATGACAACTACGACCCATGCAAACCACAACTCATATGGGCCCACATTGATGTATGTGTATAATCCATATTGCCCATCCTTTTTGCCATATCACTTTTGGGATAGGGACCGAATATCAGCTTGATCCAGTGCTCTTGTGAGCCAAAAAATATAAAATAATGGTGACAGTTGAAACTTTCCTAGCTCACTGTAATGTTTGTTAGAAGTGGACACTGCCCAAGTCAGGAGTTTTTAGGCCCACGACGAGCTGGCCGACAAGGTAGATGGATTGGATCACTCCATTGCGAGCCTTAGGCTATGGTAATAATGGCTGGGTAGTAAAGGAAGTGAACACGTGCAAACCACTATACATAATGACAACCACAACCCATATAACATGACAAGTATGACCCATGCAAACCACGACCCATATGGGCCGACATTGATGTATGTGTATAATCCATGTTGCCCATCCTTTTTGTCGAATCATTTTAGTGCTATGGACCAAATATCAGCCTGATCTAGTGCTCATGTGGGCCACAAAATAGAAAATAATGTTGACTGTTGAAACTTTTCAGGTTTGTTGTAATGTTGTTAGAAGTGAACACTTCCCAAGTCAGGACTTTTGGGGCCCACGAGGAACTGGCCGACGAGGTGAATGGATTGGATCACCCCATTGTGGGCATTAGACTATGGTACCAATGGCTGAATAGTAAAGGAAGTGAACACGTGAAAACCCGATCCATATAACATGAAAACCATGATACATATAACATGACAACTACGACTAACTAAAACCACGACTCGTATAGGCCCACATTAATGTATGTGTATAATCCATACCACCCATCCTTTTTGTCGTGTCATTTTAGGGCTAGGAAACAAATATCACCCTGATTTAGTGCTCATGTGGGCCACAAAATAGAAAATAATTGTGGCTATTGATACTTTTCAGGCTCACTGCGATGTTTGTTAGAAGTGGACACTGCACAAGGCGGGACTTTATGAGCCCACAGCGAGCTGGCCGACACGATGAATGGATCGGATCACCCAATTCTAGGCCTTAGGCTATGGTACTAATGGCTAGGTAATAAAGGAAGTAAACACGTGAAAACCCGATCCATATAACATGTCAACCATGCATATAACATGACAACTACAACTAATGCAAACCACAACCCATATGGGCCCACATTGATGTATGTGTATAATTCATGCCGCTCATCTTTTTTGTCATGTCATTTTAGGGCTATGGACTAAATATCGGCCTGATCCGGTGCTCATGTGGGCCACAAAATAGAAAATAATGGTGACTGTTGAAACTTTCCAGGTTCACTGTGATGTTTTTTAGAAGTGGAAACTGCCTAAGTCATGACTTTTTGGGCCCACGGCGAGCAGGCCGACAAGGTGGATGGATTGGATCACCCCATTCTGGGCTTTAGGCTATGGTACCATTGGATACGTAATAAAAGAAATGAACACGTGAAAACCACAATCCATATAACATGACAACTACGGCAAACGACCCATATAACATGACAATTACGACCCATGCAAACCACGACCCATATGGGCTCACATTGATGTATGTGTATAATCCATGCCGCCCATCCTTTTTGTCATGTCATTTTAGGATAAGGGTCCAAATATTAGCTTAATCCAGTGCTCATGTGGGCCACAAAATAGAAAAAATATGGGCTTTCAATCACCTATTTTGGCATGGTCAACTTGAGATTTAGATCCGCTCATTTTTGGGCTCATGCCCTAATATGATTGAAAAAATGGATGGACAACATGGACAAGACACATCAATCATTGTGGGGGCCATGGAGATTGTTTAGTAGCACAGTACTATCATGGTGCTGCTTGCTACACTATGTAATCTAGTCTTGAAAAGGAATAGGGCTTTGTTGGGACCCAGATCCCCAAGATGTGAGTGAGACCTGTCCATGGAGCCCACTCTGATGTGTGCATTGTATATCTACATCGTCTATTTATCTTTCTACCTCAGTTTAGGGAATGGGAAATGACACAGGGAGGGATGTGATGATGTCGATCACCATCTTCCTTAAGGGATAACTACATCGAATCCACGGAGCTTTCTAAACTCCTTACATAGCTTCCTCAAATTTACGAGGAATAAAAGTAAGAATAATTCCTAATAAATTCAAAATAATTTTGATTGATAAAAAAAAAAAATAAAAATAAAAACCAAAATTACAACTCTTTAAATAATGAACTCAAACCTAGGACAAAGTTTTAGCCTTAGACTCCCAACTCAAACACCCTAGAAATGTGACTTACTACAAATAGGAAACTTACTATTTTTTTATTTTTACACATGCACACACACCCCCACACACTCACGCTAGTGGAATTTCACCACCCATGGGTACTCGAACTCTTGACCGGGAGTTGAAACTTACTATTTATAGCCGACCTCTATTCCTACTAGACTTTATGGTTTTCGGCCAAAAATAATATCCAATTTTGCCCAACCATGATATTCTCTTAACTTTTCCAAGTCTTTTTCATGTTAGGCATGCCTTATAAAACTCGAAGGATCAAGAGTTATACTCGAACTAAAACTTACTATTCATATTAAAAAAGAAAGTAAAGGGGCCATTTGACTGTCAATGTGATGGAATCTTGCAAATTCAGTGTGCGCAACCCGGTATAGCGGGGTTTGTTGGCTTAAGTAGGTTTTTCTATCCCAAAATCATATATGATATATCGAAAAACTCATCCTAACCTGCAAGATACAACCGATTTAAAGTTGTGACGGTCTAGATCATTTCTGCCTCCAGTCCGATCTAGGTTTGTCTGGTCAATCTTTGCCATGAAAGCGTCTGTGTGACCCGCTCTACACCAGGAAAAAACCCAAACAGATGCAAATCTCAGTTTGACCACATCATAGGAAACAGTAGTCATTCACAGTTATTTGTGTTTTTCCTTCGTCCAATCTGTGTGACCTCATCAACAACAGGTTGGACAGCAAATAAACATCATGGTGAACACTAGGAAGTTTTCAACGGTGGTTGTTCAGTGACCACTGTTTACTGTGGTGTGGTCCACCTGCGATTTGTATCTACTTCATTTTTGAGACATTGAATGTGGAAAAATAGATGGTGGCGTAGATATACAAATCATACACAGAGGTCTGGGTCCCCAACATGGCTGGATCCTGGGTCGCAGCTAGGACGCGTCCTTGAATCAGGCGCTGGAATGTAGCCTTCCATGGTAATCAAGCAGTATTTTATAAATAATTCTTTAGTTCACTCCTTGTTGAGTGACTTTGATTTAAAAACGCGTTACCATTGGACTATTCATTTGATTGAGAAAGGCCACCAACCACGTACATTAGAGCTTTGGTTTTGGCCTTGCATCCAAGACTAGATGGGCCCACTTGGATGTATTATTCAAACTGCTTTTATTTTTTTATTAAGAAAGGCCACCAACCACGTTGCATCCAGGACTAGATGGGTCCACTTGGATGCATTATTCAAACTGCTTTTATTTTTTATTAAGAAAGGCCACCAACCACGTTGCATCCAGGACTAGATGGGTCCACTTGGATGCATTATTCAAACTGCTTTTATTTTTGTCATTAAGAAAGGCCACCAACCACATACATTAGAGTTTTGATTTTGGCCCTGCATCCGGGACTAGATGGGTCCACTTGGATGCATTATTCAAACTGCTTTTTTTTTAAAAAAATAATAATAATAAATTACTGGTAAGGAGACATCCTACATTGGGAGGAGAGCTGGGTATGGGATGAATCGACTTAGCAAACTTGACTCGTCTAACTTGTTGAGATCTGACTCAATCTAACTGAGTGGGTGAGTTGATCCGAACCAAGTAAACTTTGTCCAAACAAAACTCAAACTGAGTCAAGTTTGGGTGACCTAGTAACTCGACTTGAATCGAGCTAAAATCCAACTTGATACTGACTCGACTCGATTCAAAACCCAACTCGACTCGGTTTCGGGTTCCGTGTGTGTATATGTGTATTTAAAAAAAAAAAAGATTTAATCTAACCTACACATTACACCCGACCCGACCCCTGTCAAGATTTGTGGTTTTTTGAAAAAACATATATTTCAAAATTTCGGGATTTTGCCGCTAAAACCCTTTTTGAGAATTTCAAATTGAAAAGTGCGGTGTGTGCTTTTATCCCACATCTGAAATGAAAAGAAGAAAATCGTGGTTTATATGAAGACGTTTGTGTAGTATTCTTACTTGAAGCTTTGGAGATTGTGATGCTCGGGTTGCATGTTCTAGTGTTACACTGAAACACATGCACGCACTTGCGCTCAGGCACGGGCACGAGCGTGAGCTGTGTGGCTGTAATAGCGCTAGTTGGCGCACTTTACACTTTGCACATGTGCATCATGTCGCAGAAGGGTCGCTCCCTCGTAACCTTACGCAGACCGTCGCGAGACGGTGCGAGTGGTCTAGTACGAGCCCAGGTGCGATGGGTCTGAAATAAACCAAGGCTTTATATGCGACTGAGAACAATCGGATTATTAATTCGAAATGGTCGGCCATTTCTAAAAATGGCTAGGAGCCTTGAAAGCCACAACGGTCCAAAAACGGACGGGCTATGATGATCCAACGGTAAAATCTTCCGATCCGACAACCAAAAACAACTGAAATTAATAATCAATTAACAGAAGCATTTTTCAAACGTTCTGAACCATTGATGGTCACCTATCAACTGTCCACTCTCTGGTGCCTATATAAACTGGACCATTCCGGTCCAAATTCCATCGTCTCAAACTCACATCTCCCCTCATCTATCAGATCCTAAGGATTGCATCTCCATTTAGAATATCGTTAATACATTCTCATTTTGTTTCTGCCAGAAGATTTGCCGTGTTGAAATTGTTCCTAGGTGGACCCTTCGTTATTGTTGAATGCAAGATCCAAATAGGCTTGTCTTATCTTAGAAGCAATTCGCTTGTAACCATCAGCAATTTGATAAGGGGGTGAACCGCACTTTAAGGATATTGTATATTTTATGTGATTCTACCTGGTGAAAGAATATAATTAATTTTATTTTATTTTTCAGTATTTTCAAAGCATTTTTTTAAATCTCTCTCTCTCTCTCTCTCTCATTCATTTACAACATGGCAACACCTGACGGTCCCAACCTGACAACCACCAGCTCGTCTCAAATAAGCAGCTCATTCGCACCCACCTAGCCTACCCACTCGCTGCCGACTCTCGACAACCACACATCTCTCCAAATCAACTAATCAATGTAATTTTGTATTCAAAAAGACTGATATTTCATGATTTTCATCTATTCTTGTGAAATATATTATGCTAGGGTATTCTAATTTGAGAGTTTTGTAAATTTGGGGTTAGGTAGGGTTGAGTGGAAAAATTGAAATGCGTCAAATACTTGTATTTGGTCTAGGTTTGCTCGGGTGCATTCTTTGGTTGTGGTGGTGCGTCCGGTATTGGCTCTGTGCAACCAGTGTCAGTCATTTGTGATAAATTCACCTATTCATTGATTTTGCCAGGTTATGTTATGAGATGACTAGAGCTGTTCACGAGTCGAGCTAGCTCGATTAACTAGCTCAACTCGGCTCAAGTCAGCTCAGATTGACTTGGCTTGAATGACTGAGTTAAGCCGAGTCAAGCTGAAATATGAAAGCTTAAGTTGAGTTCGAGCCGAGTTGGACCATGGGCCGTTTTAACTCAACTCGACTCGCCTTGAAACTCGAACTCAAGCTCGACTCAGCTCAATTAGAAATAGGTTAAATTATATATATATATATATATATATGTATATGTATATATATATATATATATATATATATATATATATATATATATATATATATATATATATATATATATATATATATGCTCAGGTGAACTCAAGCTCGACTTGCATCTGCTTGCTTGGGAGGGGAATTGAAGTCAAGATTTATTATGCTCCTCGTGAGGTGACTGGGTTAACGGATGCACTGGCTAGGTTAGTGAGTGAGTCTCAGTCCTCTATGGTGTTTTAGGACGAGTCAGATCGATCTCCCTCGGGCGGTTCGGGGGATGCTATTCATGAACAAGCTGATGATGGGTCAGATTAGAGATATCAAGAACTATTGTTCTTTTTCTATCGAACGTAGAGTTATACGAGAGGCACTCAAAAGGAGCTGTTTTTTTGTTTCTCCGAGCTGCCCAAAGTATATGGCTGGTCTGGTTTGAGTTTTCGTGGAGGCCATTTTGGCACTCTTTCTTTGGTGCAGCCCTGTCTTTTGTTTAACAGCGGGCATTAAATACTTACCGCTGAGAACTTTAGGATGGCAAGGTTTGGATCTACCTTATTGTTAGTCTCGTGCCTTAAAATAATCTAATAAAATGAACAGACAATGCCAATAAAACATAAACATAGGGCCTTAGAGTTTACATGATGCGACCCTCTTTTCAAAACCCATATTTGTCAACATCTAAAAATATTAAAGTTATCATTACTTATTTATAATCCTAAATGTATTCTTTTCAAAATTCATTCCTGTCAGCATCTAAAAATACTAAATTAATTCATCATTACTTATTTATTTCCATACATGTATTTACAGCTAATCAAACAAGACCTCATAAGAGGCGGGTCAATGGCACCAATTAATAAAGGCAGCGTTAGGTTAGAATGAACTAAGTAGGGCTGATTTTGGGCTATGGACCTAACATGTTATGAAACACATGATGGGATGAATTTTACATCAACACAAAGATGGAACCCACCCAAGCCGCCAACCCTTTTTTTTTTCTTTAAATGTGTGAAATTACTCGCCTAAGATGTCAAATTAAAATAATTCTCCTAAGACCTCCACCCTTTGTTTTGGAGGTCCATCTTGATGTGTAAGGAAGATCCACTCCGACCATAAGATGTGTAATCTTATTTTGGCGTACATCCAAAAACCCAAGTTGAACCAGGATTCAGGTGGGCCACACCAAGGGAAACAGTTGGGAGAGAGATGTCTACCCTTGATATTTACAGGGCCAACCGCAATGATTATATAAGATTCACTCCAACCAATACATATCACATCAAAACTTAGGCCCAGAGTCCAAAAATCAACCCCATCCATTTTTCAGGTGGGTCTTTGAAGGGAAACAATTTGGAGGGTAAGCATTGCCATGTATAGCATTTTCAATCATGTGGTCCACTTGAAATAAGGACGGACCTGAATTTTAGTACCTAGGCCTAAAATACAATGACACACCTGGTGGCTCGGTGGATTTTACATAAACCACCAAAGCCATTAACCCCTTCTGACTTTGGATAATTAACATCAGGCCTTGAGAGTCCACACGACTGGAATTAGGGGTGTCAATGGGTTGGGCTTGGGCCCGACAAAATCAGAATTTTTAATAGCCTGAAACAGTTTAAAATCCGGCCGAGACAAACCACACCCCCCCCCCCCCTAGGCAAAGGGAGGGATCACAAGTTAGCGGGTGAGGCCCACCTTGATGCGTGTATTGTATATCAATGCTGTCCATCCATTTTTCTTGATCATTATAGAGCATGGTACCAAAAATGAGGTAGACCCAAATCTTAGGTGGACCACATAATAGGGATTGAATTCCCACCATTAAAAACTTTTAGGGGCACGAAGTTCTGAATCAAGCTAATATTTATTTATTTATTTGTTCATCCAAGTCTTGGAAAATTATAACTAAGTTGGATGACAAATAAACGTTACAGTATACCCTAGAAAGTTTTTAACAGTGGGAGTTCAATTAAGGGAATTTTTTTTTTTTTTTGTTAATGATGGACGTTCAATCACCACTATTTTCCTATGCCATAGTCTACCTAAGATTCAGATCTACCTCACTTTTAGGACCATGCCATAAACCAGCTGGCAAAATGGATGGACGGTATAGATATACAACACATACATCAAGGTGGCCCCATAGTCATGGCCTCACCCACAAAGTTGTTACCACTCCCGCATCGAATCCACACTTCCAAAGATGTTTTAAACTTAAACGGGCTGGGCAGGCAGATGGGCTTTTGGCCATCGTAGTCCATGTCCAACAGTCTTAAATTTTAAGCATGAGCCTGATCTTCAAACCTGATACTCCTATCAAGTCCGGCCCGAGGTAGGCTAGGCCCGGAAGCCCAATAACAAACCCAGCCCATTGACAATGACACCCCCTAAGAGAGGGAAGTGATTGGCTGGTTTACCACACACCACCGTCCCATAATGAGGTATGTGTTATATCCAAACGGTCTGTCCACTTTAAAAGCTAGTTGTAAGGCTTGAACCGAATAATAAAACAGATCCAAAGATCAAGTGGACCACATTGCAAAAAACAGTGGGGGATTGAATGTCTACCATTAAAACCATTCTGCGGTCACAGAAGTTTTGGATCAATATGATCTTTGTTTTTCATCTTCATCAAGGTCTATGTAATCTTATGAACAGATTAGATGGAAAATAAACATAATGGTTGGCCCTACGAATATTTTAACAGTGAGAATTATTGTCCCACTGGTATTTGTAGAGGTGGGCATCGAGTCGAGTCGGAGCGGATTCGGCCTAACTCGACCAGGTCCGAAGTTTTTAACGCCTTACTCGAATTCGATCAGATCCGAGACCGAGTCTGGGTCTAATTACTCGATCAGAACCGTTGTACTGTTTTCCTTAGCCGAACCGATTCTGACTCGGTCTAAAAAAACGAGTCGGATCAAATTATATAAGTTTCAGATCCGATATTCTTAGCATGAAAAGTTTCAATGGTAAATGTTCAATCATGTCGCTTTTTGCGGTGTGGTCCACTAGATCTTTAGATCTATCTTATTTTTCAGGTCAAGCCTTAAGACGAGCCTGCCGAGTGGATGGACGGTTTAGATATAACAAATACCTCATGATAGGACCCACAAAACTTGCGCATGCCAACCCGCCAAAAACACGCTGCTGGTACAATCGTACACCTGCTGATCCGCATCCCAAGGATTTTCCTTGGGACGTGAATTTTATGTTATGTGGGCCACAAGTAACATTTGTAAGAAATCCACACCGTCCATCGGTTTTGAAGGCTCATTTTAGGACATGATATCAAAAAATAGGTGGATCCAAAGTTCAAGTGTGCTGGACGAGAGAGAAAACAGAGAAAGGTAGTCATTAAATCTATACTCTTTTCTCTCGTAGGGGCCACTTGAGTCTTGGATTATACTTCATTTTTGACCGCATATATTAAAATGAGCTCCCAAAACGAATGGACGGTGTGGATTTATCACAAACATCAAGGTGGGACCCACCTAACATCCCAAGCAAAGAAGTGATAGGTTCCACGTCGTCAGGGAGCTCTGCTCGAGGAACATCGAGCCGTGTGAGAGATGTGTATTGGTACTCCGCATAATATTACTTAAATGATGGTAAGTCAGTGCTCTGTGGGCCCCACCATGATGTATTTACTTCATCCATGCCGTCCATATATTTTTCTATATCATTTTATGGTATTTTAAAAAAAAAAAAAAAAGAGATATATCCCCATCTCAAGTGGACAACATTACAGGAAAAATGGTAAACAATATATGTGCGGGTCGAATCGAATCGAATCGGATCGGATCCATTTGGATCGGATTACGGATCGGGTCTGTCCGGGTTGACCATTGATCCGAAATCGATCCGATTAATGGTCGGATCTTGCTGACCCACCTCGATCAGACCCGATCATGGCCTTCGGTTAGGATCTGTTCGGGGCGGATCGGGGCGGATCGGGTCGGATCCGCCGGATCGGTCCCTTTTTGCCCAGCTCTAGGTATTTGTAGTGTGGTTCACTTGAGTTTTAGATATGAATCATCTTTAGGATCATACTCTAAAATGATATCTCCAAATGGATGAAGGGTGTGTATATAACAAATACAACATTGTGAGTCCATGTACCCTTAATTTCCTTTGAACCATTCATACAGCTTGGAGCACGAAGACCGTCAGCGCTCATCTTTCGCACGACATGTATTCACACCATGTGTTCGGAGCTCCGGACAGGTGGAGGATCTGAGGGCAATTGAGGGGCCACAATGATGTATGAATCTTATCCAAACCGTCCATCCTTCTTTTCTTATCATTCTAGAGCACTGGATAAAAAATAAGTCAGATCTAAGCTTCAAGTGGACCACACTATAGGAAGAAACAGTGCTAAGGACTCCCACCGTTGAAACCTTCCTAGGGCCCACTGTGACGTGTACTTTCCATCCAACCAGTTGATATGGTCATATACACCTGGATGAAGTGAAGAAACAAATATAATCTTGATCTAAAACTTCTGTGGTCCTTGATAATTTTTCAATGGTAGAAATTTAATTACCGCCGTATTTCCCTTTTGAGACTTGGATCTTCTTTTATTTTAGGAATAATGTTCTAAAATAATATGAAAAAATGAATGGACGGTTTGAATAAAGTTAATAAATCATGATGGCCCCTCAGTATCCATGCGAGCCTCCACCTGTCCCACAGAACTTGTGACGTCACTTCAGTAGGGAGTCTCGCTGCTCAACCTGTCGGTAATCTTAAACGGAAGAGGTCCATCATGATTTTATCCGCACCGTCCATCATTTTAACAGATAATTTTAGGACTTTAACCTAAAAATGAAGCATATACAATGTTCAAATGAACCACACCACAGGAAATAGTTGAATTAAACATCTACCATTGAAAAAATCTTGGGGGCCACATAAGTTTTGGATCAAGCTTATATCTATGTTTTCCTTTCATCCATGTTATATGATCCTATAAACAAATTGGATGACAAATAAACATCACCCTGGGGCCTAGCAAGGCTTCAACAGTGGAAATCATTATCCTCATCATTTCTCGTGGTATGATCCACTTGATCCTTGGACATGCTTCAATTTCGAGGTCAACCTCCTTAAATTACATGGAAAAATGGATGGACAGCGTAGGTAGACCATATACATTCAAGGTGAGCCCAGTTGAGTTTACTCAGCGTGGAATCCGACTTCATCTTAAAACAGTCCCATCCACCTCTGGGAAGAGGATTGGCTGGTGTACCACGTACCACCGATCTGACTAGTGTAGGTACTTGTCTTGGAGAAGACCCTGGATCTCCTCAAGCTTCCAGTACGTTGTACCAACGGTTCAAAGGAGATTAAAGTTACTTGACTCTTAAAATAATGTATTTATTATACCCATGCCATTCATCCATTTTATGAGATTATTTTAGAGCATGATCTCAAAAATGTGTGAAATCCAAAGGTTAAGTCCACAGAGAGCAGCAAATACAATAATTCTCACCATTAGAACATTCACGGGCCCACCATAACGCCTATTTTCCATCCAATCTTTCAATAAGGTCATACTGACATGAATAATGAGAAAAAATAAATATCATATTTTAGAATTATATATATATATATATATATATATATATATATATATATATATATATATATATATATATATATATATATATATATATATATCAGACACTCCGTGTGGGAATACAGTGTTCGACCTCGCGCATAGTACCTTTTCCCATATATATATATATATATATATATATATATATATATATATATATATATATATATATATATATATCAGAAAATCATGGGACGGTCCTCAGCTCGAGCACATAGTACCTTTGATGCACTAATAATTATTTAATGCACAGGTCACATGCTAAGGAGTTAGGGTTCACTGAACATGCCTTGTGCAGAAAAGTCTAATCAGAAGGATCAAACTTGTATGAGATGAGTTGGCAATTAGAGAAAAAGAAAATTCAATCGTCCAATTTCCACGCACGTGGGCGGCGCAAGTAGATGGATTTCTGACACGTGTACCATCTGCCCATTTCAACATGTATCAACACCCTGACGTCAGGAGGGACGTGGATTGAGTACTGGCCCCACCAGGTCTTAGCTAGGGACGGGCGGTCCTGTCAAGGGATATGTGAGGATACAATAATGTGTTTCATCCCAGCCGTTCATCAATTTTGAAAGATCATTTTACGACTTAGAGCCCAAAAAGAGGTAGATTTAAGGCTCAAGTAGATCAGATAAGGTCTTATATTTTTGAACGATGGAAAAACATAAATATTTCATGGCTGTTAAAAGGTTTTCAACGGTTGTCATTCAATCCTCAGTGTTTCTTGTGGTCAGGTCCATTTTAGCTTGAAATCTCGTGGAAGGACTGTACAGATGAAACGCATACATCACGGTGGGCCCCACAGAGACCTAGAACCATCCATCTCCAACTATGACTAGGTTCTGGTGAGAGTAGTACTCAATCCCCGTCCCATCAAGATACATTGAATCATGACCCTCCACGCCAATATTTCCAGCCTGCCATGTGCATGGATAGCTCATCCCCTTACGGAAATGTGCGCAGCGAAGCTCAAGTCGAACTAATTAGATTAAAAATCACAGTCCACCCAGAAAATAACTTCCAACCTGTAGCGTTTTTGCAAAATCCAAGCCGTTTAATTTGTTGGTCTTATTATGAGAATCACCACCAGAAAATTTCAGTCAAATATACTTATAAAATGGACCACATTTGTATTTTTCTTTTTATCAATGGATAGAAATTGATTCATGTGTTGAGGTCCACCAAATGAGTAGATAGGGCTGATTGTAAACTATTGACTTTCATGGTTGGGCCTGCCTATTCAAGGGGTTGGATTTTACATGCTTCTAAATGGTTGGAAGTTATCAACTGAGCAGACTATAACCTGTGGTCCAACCGCTTGGACTTGAGATGCGGTCAATGGCATTAATTAATAAACGTAGGTCTAAGTTGGTATGAAAACATGAAAAAGGAGTGCTGTGTATGGGAAATGTGATGGAGGGGTTTTTGAGGTCTTTATCCCTTGCATTTGTCAATTCCAAACCGTCCAATGAATGTTCGACAATCAGAGAGATGAATGATAAAATAATCTTATTTATTTTACTCATGGTAGGTCTAAGATGGAAGCCATCATTTGTAATCTAGCCTACTTTGATGCTATTCATGTAATTTCTGAGTAGTTTTTTAAGTGCCCGTCTATCATCAAGAGACTCTTCCAGAGTAGCAAGCTTTCGGAGTCGGGTTGCCTACTTACACTGATACAGTAGCGAGGTGGTTCCTGTGGGCCCCACCATGATATATGTGTCTTATCCAAGTCGTCCATCCATTTTTCCAGATCATCTTAGTGCGTGAGCCCAAAAATGAGATGGATCTAATTCTCAAGTGGACCACACCGGAAGAAAAAATTGGTGATTGAATACCCACTGTTAAAAACTTCCTATGACCCACTGTAATGTTTATTTGCCATCCAACCTGTTGATTAGGTCACAAAGGCCCGGATGAAGGGAAAACACAAATATCAACTTCATCCAAAACTTTCGTAGCCTCGAGGAGTTTTAATATTGGGCGTTCAATCACCACTGTTTCTTGTGGTGCGGACCACATGAGTTTGGATGTGCCTTATTTTTTGTTCCATGCCATAAAATGACCTGAAAAAATGAATGGATGGTGTGGATAAAATATATACATCATGGTGGGGCCCACAGAGCACCGTTCAGCGTCCAAAGCTTCCTCGCCAGTATGTAAGCATTGGTTATTTTACCAGCACCATGCAGCCTGATCAAAGTGATATATCTAGGTCATCTAATCCGTCCATTAAGTGGGACATGGGTTTTTTTGACAAGGGTTGCTTGCGTAGGACTCCCAGTGCCACTCCTCTCTCTCCATCTCAAGGTCTGTGAGAATACAACAAGGTGCTGCAACACAGCGTGTCTGGACTTCAGACATTACGTCGAGTCATTTTCAATGATTCAAACCATTCATGAGATGGACCACACTCATCTTTACCTGTTTCAGTCCTTCCATTGTTCAAATGTTAAGAAAACCATCCATGCTCAAGTTAAAAGAGTTAAATTGATCTAACGGTTGAAATATTACAATACAATATCTTTTACGATTCCACTTCTTCTATCCAAAGTAAGGCCTATTGTATAAATGGTTTGGATCTTTGCAAGGTGACCCAAATCCAAGGGTTAGCCATACGAATGTATTGTAGCAAATCTCAAAGCACATCCAATATTAGAAATTTACGAATTGCGTATGGGACCCACAATGTTATGTAATTAAATACTATATATCCAATCCATTCATATGATATAACCTGCCAGATGAAGTCTAGCCCAAAAATTGGCTATTCTAAAACTAAGATGCGCCGCACACAACATGAGTTGAGAGGTCTAAATCATGACTTACACCCTTCCTTTTCGTGTGGCCCACTTGAATTTTGGAATATATGACTTTGGGCTCCTAGAGAATATTAGGTGGAGTACTTGATGGATGGACAGATGGATCTACACCAACTTGCCGCATGTGGTGATATGTTAGTGCAAGTCAAGTGTCATTCACGTATGAGACACCCTTATTTTCTTTTTCTTTGAATATTCTGATTTTGATTTTGATAAAAATGGTAACTTAAGAGTGTCTCTCTTGTTGATAGATTGCCTTTAACACCATGGAGTGACATTCGGTCGACCGAGGTATCTTTGGGTCAACAAAAACATGTTGTGATCTTCCCGACCGACCAATATCTGTTTCGGTTGATTGAGAGACTCAATTGATGTCTTGATCGATCGAACTCGCAACTGAACAAAATACGTAAGTAAGAATTTATTTTTTAAACTTCGTATGAAAATACATTAATAGAGTTTTAATTTTGCAATTAGAGAAGAACAAAATGAACTTAGCATGTTTTCAAAGGTTTTAAGGGAGAAGATAGGATTTCTTATCAATAAGTTATTCCACCTCTTGTAAGTTTCTGTTCATAGGTTTCTGTTCATCTTGAACCATTTCAGCCCTTCCATTATTCAAATGTTAAGAAAACCATCCATGCTCAAGGTAAAGAGTTAAATTGATCTAATGGGCGAAATATTACAATACAGTATCTTCTACGGTTGCACTTCATCTATCCATGGTAAGGCCTATTTTATAAATGGTTAATTTGGATCTTTGCAAGGTGACCCAAATCCAAGGGTTAGCCATCCGAATGTATTGTAGCAAACCTCAAAGCACGTCCAGCATTAGAAGCTTACGAATTTGCGTGTGGGGCCAACCATGGTATGTAAATTCCATCCAATCCATTCGTATGACAGTCCCTTCTTTTTCTTTGAATAATTTGATTTTGACGGGGATAAAAATGGTAACATATATGGGAGCGTCTCTCTTGTTAATAAAGTGCCTTTTAATATCGTGTAGTAATGTTCACTAATCGAGGAATTCTTAGGTCATGATGTAATCGGTTGATCAAAATTTTTGATTGATCGAGAGACTATCGATGCCGTGATTGACCGATGGTGAGACTGAACGGAATGCGCACTTGCAGGTTTTTGATAAGTACCGTTGCGCTATATAGATATACTGTGTTCGACGTGGGCCTCGGCTCTGATCACGTACTCTCTATATAGCTAGTAAGGCCAAAAACCCTTTTGGGTTTTATTGCTAATTCAAGAACCTTAAAGATTACAAGATGAAATCGTTTTCAGATCTCATTACTAGCTTGGCTGTAGAGATCTCTGGATGTTGCGGGATCAGTCAACTAGAGTGTGATTGGGTATCGCGTCATTTGATTTCCTTCCGTTTTGAGGGGAATTGGATTCTCGAATATTCGTAATTATCATGAAAGTACCAATCATCTCTAGGAGGTCTTTCCATTTGACCAGGATTGTGTGATACGGCGTTGCCAAGCATATCCAGATTATGATAGGATCCCTATCTCAGCAGGTCTTTATAAACTTATATATCGAGAATGCTGCTTCAACTACATATGCCACTCGTGTGAGGGCCACTTGTGGCTCATGTGCCGACATGTGGTAGCATCTCATTGGCTCATGTAGATGCACCAGGATAGGTGTAAACACAAGGGACGCGGATTAGCTTGGAAAGCTTTGGCAGGAACTTCTTGTAATGGGAAGCTAAGTGCGGCGCACCATGATATTTGTGAGAAATCAACCCCGTTTATCTATTTTGCTAGGTCATATCGGAAATGGGCCCAAATATGAAGCAAATCCAAAACTCGATAGGATACAGGACAAGAAAAAATGGCTAGAGAAATGACTTCGGTTGAAACCTCCTTGAGTCCATTTGTAAGCTCTTTCCTACCAGGGTGAACTGAAAAAAGAAAATATTAGCTTGATCCAAAACTTTTGTGACCCATGAATGTTTTAACGGTAAACATTCAATCCTCAGATTCCTATCATGTGACTCACTTGAGTTTGGACTCCCTCATTTTTGGGGCCATGTCCTAAAATGATCACTCCTCAATTTCCTATCATGTGGCCAACTTGAGTTTGGATCTCAAAAAATGGATGAATAGGATGGATTTTTTCACAAACATTGATCACAATAAACCTTAGCTTACTTTTTTTAACGCACACTCTCATGCTGACACACACCACAATGGGGAAACTCATGTAAATCTACCACTAAGTCATGAGTAGATACTCAGCTAAAGAAATGTTGGGGGCCTTGCACAAAACCTTAGGATCTAGCCATCCAGAACAAACCAGAATTATGAATAATAAAGTAATGAAAACAATCAATGCATCAATCATACACCACACAAGAGATTTTTACGTGGAAAACCCTCAAAGAGGTAAAAACTACGGGACCTCGTCTAGATCAACAATCCACTATAAAGTAGAACGTTACAACCTTCTTCACTCACGCAGGAGTGGATAAACAGTAAGAGAAATAAAGAAAATGAAGAGATCTAACCGATTACGAGGACATAGAAGCGCTGAGATATAGATTGCACAGTAGATAACTTCCACGAGCAGAACCTCCCTTCTATAAGCTTCCTCTCTCTCTTTCTCCTTCTCTCTCACCTTTGATAGCTCTAAACCCTCTTGCAAATCCCTTGTAAAGCTTTAGGAAACCCTCTTGCATTTTCTTACTCCCTAGAAAACCCTAGGGACCCTTTTTTATAGTTTTAGGAAACTTCTTTCCGCATCCTAGTTGCGAAAGGACTTGCGCATCCCAGTTGCAAAAGGACTTGCGCATCCCAGTTGCGAAAGGACGACGGATAAAAAAAATCCATCAAATCTCTCCCTTTTTGACCCAGGAGGGATTCACCTTCTTTAAGCCAGCCAGGTTTCTACAAACCTCAAACTTGCCCTTGAGCAAGGCCTTGGTCATCATATCTGACCCATTATCGTCCGTATGGACCTTCTCAAGCTGTAACACCTTTTGTTCCAAAGTATCCCTGATCCAGTGATACCGAATCTTTATGTGCTTTGACTTGGAATGTTGACTTGGACTCTTGCTCAAGTATATAACACTCTGACTATCGCAATAGACCACATGCTCCTCCTGCTTCAGGATAAGTTTCTGTAGGAACCTCTTCATCCAAAACATCTCTTTATATGCCTTTGTGACTGCAATGTACTCGGCCTCTATAGTTGACAATGCTACGACCTTCTGTAGCTTGCTCTACCAAGAAACCGTTCCCCCTGCAAATGTGAACATGAACCCCGATGTAGACTTCCTGGAGTCTATGTTGCCTGTCATATCTGCATCTGTGTAGCCCTCTAACACAGGTTTACCGTCACCATAGCATAGGCTAACCTGGATGAGCCTCTTAGATATCGTAGTATCCATTTCACCGCTGCCCAATGCTCTTTGCCAGGATTGGCAAGATACCGGCTGACAACACCAACCGCATATGCTATGTCTGGGCGTGTACACACCATAGCATACATCAAACTTCCTACCGCTGACGTATAGGGTATCTTCTGCATCTCTTCCAGCTCTACCTTCGTCTTGGGACACTGTCTGTCGCTCAATCTGAAGTGACCATCTAGTGAAGTATTGACCGACTTTGCTGCATTCATATTGAACCGCTCTAGGACTTTCTCAATATACCGCTCTTGTGACAGCCAGAGCTTCCTGCTGCTTCTGTCATGGGTTATCTCCATTCCTATGATCTGTCTAGCCAGGCCCAAGTCTTTCATCGCAAAAGACTTGCCCAACTCCTGTTTCAGCCTGTCGATTTTCTTGATGTCTTTTCCCATGATGAGCGTGTCATCAACGTATAAGAGCAGTATTAGGAAATCACCATCTGAGAACTTGCGCGTGAACACACAGTAGTCCGACTCCGTTCTGTCATACACATGTTTCAACATAAACGAGTCGAACTTCTTGTACTATTACCGTGGAGCTTGTTTCAGCCCATACAAGCTCTTCCTCAGCCTACATACCATATGCTCCTTGCCCTTGACTTCGAACCCCTCTGATTGGTGCATGTAGATCTCTTCTTCCAGGTCACCATGGAGAAAGCAGTTTTAACATCTAACTGCTCTATCTCCAGATCCATGCTAGCCGCCAACCCAAGCAACACCCGTGTGGATGTTATCTTCACCACTGGTGAGAATATCTCCTCGAAGTCTATGCCTTTCCTCTGACCAAACCCTTTCACTGCAAGTCTGGCCTTGAACCTCGTTTGTGAATTCTTCTGCTCAATCTTCTTTCTGAACACCCACTTGTTGCTCAAAGCTTTCTTGCCCTTAGGCAATTTCACCATGTCATAGGTGTGGTTCTTATGAAAGGATTTCATCTCCTCTTGCATAGCTTTTAACCACTCCCCCTTATGCTCATCGGATAGGGCCTCAGAATAATCTTCTGGCTCTCTCCCATCAGTCAGCATAATGTACTCATGCGACGAGTACCTCTTGGAAGGCTGTCTGTCCCTAGATGACCTCCTCACTTGTGACTCAACAGGTGGATCAAGTGGGGACTGCTCCCCTGGTCCATCTTCTGAAGGAACTCTCTCGTCCTCTGCACCTTGCTGTACTCCCCTGTCATCAGGCACCACGGGAGGAGTAACCGGATTCATGTCCTCTAGCTCACCTGAACTATGCTGGTTCTTCTCTAGCTTACCAATGTCTTCTATACACTGATCTTCAAAGAAAACTACATCTCTTCTCCTGATGAGCTTCCTCTCGGTCGAATTCCACAACCTGTAACCGAATTTTTCATCATCGTACCCTAAGAACACACACTGCCTGCTCTGCATTTCGAGCTTGGACCTCTTGTCCTTTGATACGTGAACGGATGCCCTGCATCAAAACACCCTGAGATGACTGTACGATGGATCCTGTCCAGTCCACATATTCTCAGGTACTTCTCCATTCAATGGAGCTGATGGAGACCTGTTTATTAAATACATCGCCGTGTGCATTGCTTCTCCCCGGAACGTCTTGTGCAATTTCTTATAGGATAACATGCATCTGATTCTCTCAACAATGGTGCGATTCATTCGCTCAGCTACACCATTATGCTGGGGGGTTTTGGGAACCGTCTGTTCATGCCATATACCCAGGGACTTGCAGTACTCGTGAAAGTCGCCAATATATTCACCACCATTGTCAGTGCAGATGCACTTCAATAATTTACATGTCTCTCTCTCAACCATAGCATGAAACAATTTAAACACACCAAAGACCTCGTCCTTAGATTTTAAAGCATAAACCCAAACCCTCCTAGATGCATCATCTATAAAAGTAACAAAATACAATGCCCCACCCAAGGTTTTTGTCCTCATAGGACCACAAACATCAGAATAAACCAAATCTAATGCATGCACTTTATTAACATGAGAATAAGTTTTAACAAATGAAACTCTATGTTGTTTCCCTGATAAACAATCAAGACAGGTTTTGAGAGGTGTACCTGTCACGTCTGGAAGGAGCTGCTTCTTTGCTAGTACCTGAAGCCCCTTTTCACTCATGTGGCTTAGATGCCTGTGCCACATGTCAATAACTGAATCTTCTGCCGCGTTCAACCCACCCTTGCAAGTACTGACACTTGCCTTGAACAGGGTGCAACACTTCTTTCCTCTGACCATGATCAACGAACCCTTGATGAGCTTTCATCGCCCACCAGCAAACTGGCTTTCATAGCCATCATCATCCAGCCTTTCCATCGACATCAAGTTGAGGCGAAGGTCTGGGATATGCCTCACATCCCTGAGAACTAATGTGCAGCCCAAATCAGTTTTCACACAAATATCACTGACTCCCACGATTTTTGATATGCCAGAATTTTCCATCTTCAAAGTCTCATAGTCACCTGACTTGTAACTTGTGAAGGAGTCCCTGTGTGGAGTCACATGAAAAGAAGCTCCCAAGTTTATCACCCAGTCGGTGTCCTGACTCGTAGCCTTGAGACATACATCATGATCTGCAGAAAGAATAACTACCATGTCGCAGTGGAATCTGATTCATCTTCCTTCCATTTTCCTTTCTTGTCGTTCTTCTTACCACGATATTCATGCTTGTAGTGGCCTTTCTTGCCACAATTCCAGCAATCAACATCTTTTCTGTTACTCGACTTGCCTCTTGATTTATCTCGGGCCTTCCCGCCCTTTCTATTCTTTCCTCTCCCCCGTTCCCGTGTCACAAGAGCCTCTTGCTGAGTAGACCCCTGAGACTTCCTCCTTGTCTCTTCATTGAAGAGACAGTTAGTCACCTGTTCCATGGATTTCTTTCTGTCTGGCGCGGAGTTACTTAGAGACACCACCAATGTCTCTCAACTGTCAGGTAATGAACTAAGCAATAGTAAAGCCTACAGTTCATCATCCAGGACCATCTTCATAGAGGTGAGTTGGTTTACTATATTGCTGACCTTATTCATGTGCTCGGCCACAGAACCACCATCCTTGAATTTGAGATTCACAAGTCGCCTTATCAGAAAAATTTTATTACCGGCTGTCTTCCTCCCATACAGCCCTTGTAATTTCAGCCATAGGCTAGCGGCTGAGGTTTCCGTGGACACATGGTGGAACACTGAATCATCCAACCATTGTCTAACAAACCCCACCGCCTTTCGGTCCATCTTCTTCCAATCATCATCAGTCATATCCTTGGATTTTGCTGATATGCCTAAAATTGGAGAATATAAGTCCTTGCAATAAAGTAAGTCCTCCATCTTAGCCTTCCATATGGTCCAGTTAAAACCATTGAGGCTGATCATCCTTGATGAGCCACCTTTCATAATTTCAAACTGATCCTACCCGTTCAATGAACTTAGCTCTGATACCACTTTGTTGGGGGCCTTGCACAAAACCTTAGGATCTAGCCCTCCAGAACAAACCAGAATTATGGATAATAAAGCAATGAAAACAATCAATGCATCAATCACACACCACACAAGAGATTTTTACGTGGAAAACCCTCAAAGAGGTAAAAACCACGGGACCTCGTCCAGATCAACAATTCACTATAAAGTAGAACGTTACAACCTTCTTCACTCACCCAGGAGTGGATAAACAGTAAGAGAAATAGAGAAAATGGAGAGATCTAACCGATTATAAGGACATAGAAGCGCTGAGATATAGATTGCACAGTAGATAACTTCTACTAGCAGAACCTCCCTTCTATAAGCTTCCTCTCTCTCTTTCTCCTTCTCTCTCACCTTTGATAGCCCTAAAACATTTAGCAAATCCCTT
Source organism: Magnolia changhungtana (assembly GCA_030180095.1). Lineage (NCBI taxonomy): Eukaryota > Viridiplantae > Streptophyta > Magnoliopsida > Magnoliales > Magnoliaceae > Magnolia > Magnolia changhungtana. The sequence continues at coordinate 310,948 of JASAUF010000027.1, read as the reverse complement.
GTAAAGCTTTAGGTAACCCTCTTACATTCTCTTACTTCCTAGAAAATCCTAGGGACCCTTTTTTATAGTTTTAGGAAACTCCTTTCCGCATCCTAGTTACGAAAGGACTTGCGCATCCCAGTTGCGAAAGGACGACGAGTCAAAAAAACCCATCAAGAAACACATATGAAGGTTCTCCAATCGTAGCCACACCTCTCGAACAGTTTGAAGCCCAACTACCCGTTGAAGAATTTGATGAGTGAGGGTGGCATTGATCTATAACAACATAAGAGAATTACGTTCCATCCATTCCTCATAGGCAGAATTGATAGTGGACGGTCACCATTGCCATTTAAAAGAAATTGATCCGGACAAAGAGATGATCCACCTAAAAACTACACTAACTTATTGGTATGCAAAATGAGAAGAAATTGACTCTTCCATAATAAATAATTGTCCTGATCCAACTTAATTGATACCAAATTTGTAACATTTGACCTCTATATTGAAACTCATGTAAGTCTAGCATTGAGTCATGAGTAGAGACCCAGCTAAAGAAATATAGATGAAGGTTCTCCAATCATAGCCACACCTCTCAAGCAGTTTGAAGCTCAACTACCCGTTAAAGAATTTGAGTGAAGGTAGAATTGATCCATAACAATATAAGACAATTATGTTCCATCCACTCCTCATGGGCAGAATTGATAGTGGATGTACAATAGGTCACCATTGTCATTTAAAAGAAATTGACCCGGGCAAAGAGATGATCCATCCAAAAACTACAATAACTTAATATTGGTACACAAAATGAAAATAAATTGACTCTTTCATAATAAATAATTGTCCCGATCTAACTTAATTGATACCAAATTTGTAACATTTGAAATGGAAACCGTGATAGAGGATGCCATGTGCAATAATAAGTAGAAGAAATGAACAGTCTTACATTGAGCAACGACAAAGAAGAGAATACAACCGGCGGAATCTACCAGCCACTAAAAGTAAGCCAATCAGTGGAGTGTCATAAGTCTAGCTCCTTTTAATTGTTGACGTGTTTAGCATTTTTTGAAATGATGCTATGGAAATAAGCAGCTATTCAGAGCACCATCCTGTAGATTAGTGTGTATAAGGAGATGACAGCATCCAGAGATGAGGATGCAGCAAACAAAAATACACTACTAAGCTAACAAAAAGAGAAAAAAAAAAAAAAAAAAAGTAGACCACACCGTAGCAAACACTATGAAGTGGATGCCTACCATTGCAAACTTCTCGAGGCCATTGAAGGCTCTCATCAAACTGATATTATGACCTGGTTAGATGGCAAACATACCTTAGGGTTGGCTCTAGGAAGGTTTCAACGGTAATACATTTAATCTCCACTACTTTTTGGGGCGTAGTCCACTTGAACTTTGGATGTGCCTCAAGGCTCATTTCCGGATAAAAAAAAATAAAAATTGTTAGATAGTGCGGATTTAAACCATAAATCATGGTGGGTCTAGAAAGGTTCCACGCTTAAAAAGTTGTGTGGTGTAGTAGGTAATAGGTTAGAAGGAGAGAAAACCGGTCAGGGATTCACCCATCTCCATCACTGAAGCCACGTCTTAATGAAAGGCTGTGGCAGCCAATCGGGGTCTGAAAACTATGAACGGGATAGACCCCACCACGTGGATCTCCCCCACCACGTGGATCTCCTCCTAAAGAGATCTGTTAGATCTTCTCACATGGTGAGCCACATCATAGGTTGAGTCTGACCTTCTCCTGTCTGTTGATTCAAATGATGTGGCCATCTGAAGATGGACTCCTGAATTTTGTGCCAGAGAATCTTTATGGTGGAAATATGATATATAAACATTTGTTGACTGAGTTTGATTTATAAACACCATCAACATGTCATTAGACTATTCATTTGATTAAAAAAATTCACTAACCACATGCATTAGAGTTATTCATTTCAGTCTGCATCCAGAGCATTGATTTTGATTTTAACATTGCATCCGGGATAAATGGGTCCCACTTGGATATATGATCCAAACCGTTCATCTTGTTGGCACATCCATGGATGCATGACTTTCCAAAAATCATGAGGTTTGATGATTCTACACAGGTAACAGAGGCAAAGTTAGCTGCAGGGCCTTCTATTGCCATTTGCCAACACCTTAGTTTAGCAACTCAAGTCTTGTACTTGCAATGCTGACTTTTATGGAAAGTTTTCATTTGGATGTGATCCACTCCGTCCATCAGGTACCCCAGAAAATGTTGGTACATTAGGAAAAATAAAAAAATAACTAATAATGCTGATTCAACACACAAGTAGGCTACACCTTCATATTTGTATTCTATCGAAACCACTCATCCTACTTACCGCACTAGGATGCATCGATTCCCTTAAAATCAAGAGATTCCTGGACTTGAGCAAGCAACGCGCATGTGGAGTTTAGGCCTGATTTTACATTATCTCTATGGTGTGGTCCACCTAAGCCTTGGATTTGACTGAATTTTAAGATCCATGGTGAAATTTTGGAGTATCTGGTGGATGGGCTGATCTGCTGCATGCTTCTTCCACGTAACAATCTGCTAACGCAAATGAGGCCCATAGTCGCCCACGCAAGTCACGCTACAACAGTAGGAAGGGAGACTAGAGAAAGCTATATTTTTCTAGATATGGGGCCGAGTGTGATGTCCGTGTTACATCTAGTCCGTTCATACGCCGCACAGCTAATGTTAGGACGTGATCCCAAAAAAATAGGCATATCCATAATTCAAGTTGCCCGTGCCATGCACAAGAAAAGGCGGAGTTGGATGTCTACCATTTTCAAGCTGTGATACGTGTTTTCCATTTATCTTGTTACGAATCTACTTATGAATGAGTTGGATGGCATGTGCCTCCGGAAGGTTTCAATGGTGGGCATTTCTATCCTACTATTTTCTATGGTGTAGCCCATTTAAGGTTTCTATTTACTTTATTTTAAAGCTCATTCCTGGACTTATGCAAGCAACGCCATGTTGAAAATGTGATGGAGCAACTTATGGTGTGGTGTGGCCCACCTGATCCATGGTGAAAATGTGATGTAACATCTTAGGATGGGGTGGATTTTATGCATGTTTGTCCCACCTAGCGGATTTCGTATGTTATGTATGTTTTCATGGAAACGGATTGCCATGTGGTTGACGTTGATTTAACACTTTTGCCTATAATGTGGTCCGCTTGAGATTGTTATATACCTCATTTTTTGGTATTATTCACTAAAATGATCTATAAAAATAGATGGACGGCATGGATGAAACACAAACATCATGGTGGGGCCCTAAGAGCACTGACCACCAGCCATTGGCTGGTGGTAGGGGAGTAGCCAATCCGTTTCCTCCGTTCCCACGTACAAGTACACTCCTTGAATGCTGCTGCTACATGAGGATAGGAGAATTTTAGTTGCATCCGCTGTCATGCTAAAGACTGTCCAACCCATTACCGTGGGGCCAACCTCGATGTATGTTTTCTATATCTATTCTGTCCATCCATTATTTTCAAATCATTCTAGTGTATTTGGCAAAGAATTAAAAAGATCTAAATATCCAGTGGTCCATAATCTAGAAATCAGTGGAGATTGAGTGTTGTATCATTTAAACTTCTAATGACTCATGTAAATGTTTACTTACTGTTTATGTGCCATCAAATCTATTGCGAATGTTACATATCCCTTGATGAAGTTAATAAACAAATATCAACTTTATCGTGATCTTTTTTAACTCATTAACAGTCAATCATCATTGTTTCCTATGTTATAGTCACCTAATAAATATATCTATGCAAGGCTCCAAAACTTAGTAGACCGGATTCTTGCTCAAGTGGGGTCACGCGGTCATCTAGGGTTCGGTGGTCTTAAGTATCTCAGATTTTGCTCGAAACTATTGTCAGATTTTGCCCGAAACTATTGTCAAGCCTCCTAATTTCATGTTCAACATGTCAACAAAATTTCAGTCGGAACAAGTCTAATTAGAGGCACGGAAATGTAGTAGATTCAATTTCAGCATGGGACGGGTCAAGTGGGTCATATAGGGTTCAGTGGCCTTAATTGGGTCGGATTCAGCTCGAAACTGGTGTCAAGCCTCATAAGACTACATTGGATGCGCTGACAAGGCGTTAAAACTTAGTAGACCCAATTTAGGCTCCGGTGAGGTCAACTAGGATTTATGGTCTCAATTGGCTTGAATTCTTCTTGAAACTGGTGTGGAGCCTTCTAGGACCAGTTCCAATGCGTCAGCAAAATTTTGGCCTGAACGGAGATCATTTGAGGTACCGAAAAGGAATAGACCCGATTAAGGCTCGAGGAGGGTCAAGCAGGGTCATGTAAGGTTCAATGGCCATAAATGGGTTAGATTGGCTCGAAATTGATGGCCATGTTAGACGTGTCAGCCATATATCAGCTCGAACAGAGATCTATTGACACACCAAAACTTAATAGCCCCAATTCCAACTCAGTTGGGGTCAAGCGAGGTTAACAAGGGTTCTGTAGCCATAATTAGCTGGAATTTGGCTCAAAACTCATGTCAAGCCTAATAGGAGCATGTCCCACCTGTCATAAAACATGTTGGCCAGAACGGTGCTTATTTGAGGCGTTGGCATTGAAACAGCATTGACGTAATTTTGTTTTGTTTGCTGGAACATTTTGGTGTCGCAAGGGAGAGTCAGTTTCACATTCATAAACGGAAGTATTCCAAACAGACAGTAGTAATAAGAAAACTATAACAAGAACTTCAAATTTGTAAAACCCCAAGCTATGATAAAACTGGACCCAAATAGCTATATTTTGCCATTTCATTTAAGATATGAACAAAAAAGGAAGCAAATCCAAAGCAAAAATAAACAGCATGCCTACCGTTGAAACCTACATAGGGCCCACCCTGATGCTTATTTGAGATCCAACTTGTTCATAAGGTCACACGGACATGAAGGGAAAATACAAATATCATCTTGATCCAAAACTTTTATAGCCACTAAGTAGTTTTTAAAGTTAGGCATTCAATCCCCACTGTTTTTTTGTTGTGTGTTCCACTTGGGCTATGGATCTACCTCAGTTATTTTTCGTTTGGCTCTGTATTTTAATATGATATTAAAAAAAAAAAAAAAAAAAAACGAGGGATGGATATAACACATACATCATGGTGTGGTGTCCATTCATCCTTAGTGGATGCATCTTGAGAATGATACATGATATATTTAAAAAGTATGGCCGACCTGTATAAATTCTAGACAGTTTTAATGATAGAATTAATGAACGCTCTCCGAGAGTGTTTGAAATTGTCTCTCATAGCTGTTTCGTAACCTCAAGTAGACAGTCTACTTGTAGACCACACCGAATTTAAAGAGTATTTAGGCAGATTTTACATGTCCTATGAAGAGGTCCGCCTGTGTGGCTAGGCCTAACATGGGATGGTGCAGCTGATGAACGAGGTGGACCCCATCCATGTGAACTCTTCCGTTTATGTAGTGTCCGTTCGTTCGTATGATTTGATCTTCCAACACGTCGTTTAGATAGGGAATGGTCATATAATCGCCAGCTGATGAACGAGGTGGACCCAATCTACATGAACTCTTCCGTTCACAGTGTCCATTCGTTTGTATGATGTTCTTCCATTCGTTTGTATGATGTTCTTCCGACACGTGTCGTTTAGATAGGGAATGGTCATATAATCCGCTGCTTACACTAGTCAGACTAGAGTTTTCCATCTTGAAAGGAAAGGGAGGTATTAATCAAGACAAGGAGGGGCCAGCAGATGTAGCATGGTCGAATCAGCGAGATAAGATGCTAGGTGTTTGTGAAAATGCCGCAATGAACCAGCACGATCAACTGCAGGGAGTATGCGATAATGCAGCTGTGAATCCCAAGATAGGCAGCTAGTTGTTCACGTCGTACATGGTATTTTTTTTAATCTGATATCTAACCTTTCATTCTTCGAAAATAACAATTTTCGTTCCAACAAAATATAAATCATTGTTCAAACACTAAATTCAGAGTTCTCCACATTCTCTCTGCACATAACAATAACAATGGAGAAGATGATCAAACCACGAAAGAAGCAAATTCAAACTGCCACCACTGACTTCAAGATACCGATCCGGTCATCACATGCAAGCATTTTCTGCTTGGCAAGATTTTGCAAGTTGAATAATATCGTTATACACTGAAAAAACATGATATTAGTCATCTAATTATATTTATCCTTGTGTAATCCATCTTTTTCTTTATTATCTAAACATGACAAATTGTAAATGTCGAAGGAAAACTGTTTTCCTTTCCCATTGTTTGGAATGGAATCCTTGGGATCCAGACATGGCCTCAGTGTGCCACAGTGCTTTCAGAAGCAGAGAGTCAAATCATTGGTATTGACCGCCTGTTAGGTTCATCTCATATTTATAGGCCACCTTGAAAAATTCATCTCAATTAGAGAATGGTAACCTTCCAAAATTAGCATATCTATTTATATTGTCAATTTACAGCGCCATCAAAGGAAATAGCTATAGTCATGAGAAGCAGGGAGCAAACAAGTTCTCACAGAGGTAGCCTATAGGGACAGCAGCACAGAGCCAACAAGACAAGGCCTACGAGGAGCCACCATCAGTGACCTTGTTTGAGCTTGGTGAGTTCAATTCATGGTCATTTTGGATGCATGGGATTGCAGATTTCATGGCCACCTTCCCATTCCTCTGCATCACCATCCTCACTGTCATGGGTGTCAAAAGGTCACCTACCATGTGTGCCAGTGTTGATATTCAGGGGATTGCATGGGCATTTGGTGGCATGATTTTTGCCTTGGTCTATTGTATGGCTGGGATTTCAAGTGAACACATAAACACAGCTGTGACGTTTGGGCCGCTGCTTTCTTTTGTCATTCCTTTTCCTCTTTTTTTTTTTTTCTTTTCTTTTTTAATGGAACGTGAAAGCACTCACCTGAAATTTCTTTACTGAAAACAGCCCTGTACAACCATTTGGCGAGCGCCAACAAAATAGCAGCAGCCCTCTGGTGGCCAGGAAGATCTCCCTGATGAGGGTTGTTTTGTACATGGTGATGCAGTGATTGGGGGCAATCTGTGGGGCTGGTGCGGTGAAAGGATTCCAAAAAGGCCCTTACCAGATGTTGGGTGGGGGAGCCAATGTTGTGAAACACAGCTACACCAAGGGAGATGGTTTGTGTGCTGAGATTGTAGGCACCTTTGTTCTTGTCTACACCATCTTTTCTGCCACAGATGCCAAGAGAAATGCCAGAGATTCTCATGTGCCTATCCTTGCACCTCTCCCAATTGAGTTAGCTGTGTTCCTATTGCAATTGGCCACCCTCCCCATCATTGAAAACGACATCAACACAGCCAGGAGCCTTTGAGCTGCCATCATCTACAAAAAGGACCATGCGTGGGATGACAATTGGATATTCTAGGTAGGCCCATTCAATGGGGCAGCGCTTGCGGTTGTATACCATCAGATTGTGACAAGGGCAATCCCATTCAAGGCCAAGGCTTAGATTCTCTATCATCATCTGATGTACAACGTGTCACAGATACGTTTCTAGCATGGTTGGGCCAAAAGAAGATGGATCGTAAATTGACCATAACTTTTGATCCGGGTATCGTTATGGGGCGCACAACCTATCAATCTTTTCAAACGGGCCATCCGATGTGAACTGACCCACAAGGTGGGTCGATCTCTGTCTGTTCGTCGAAAGCACGCAGCGCTTCAGCTCAAAAACAATTTTTAGGAAAATTTTACTATTTTTAGTAATTCTGAATTTTTTAAATATTTTTAGAGTTTTAGATTTTCTTTCCTTTTAGAAATAACTTTTAGTTATACTAGGACTCTTATAGAGAAAGTTTATTTGCAATTTTTATTTTTAGAAACTAGGTCTTAGAAGAGTTTTATTAGAATTAGGATTTTTATTAGAGTTAGAATTTTGCTATTTTTGGTAATTATGAATTTTAATTTTTTTTCTTTATTAATGGTGTAAGGAGACGCATTAGAGGATTATTAATTATTCATTAATTTATTTCAAATTTATTTAGAATTTATTTCTATTTTCTGCTCTCTTTTCTCGTGGATTCGAGAAAGTCTCTGTGAGGAGTCCAGAGAAGTTCCATGGATTCGGAATAGTTATCCTCTTGAGGAAGACGGTGCTCGACCTCACGTCCTCCCCCTGCGTCAGTTTGATATCAGAGCGAGGTTTCTCCTTGGGTCGATGGCTTCTAACGACGGGTCGGGCAACAATCCCATGAGCGGTGCTCCAGAGAATTTACCTTTAACGGCGGCAACTTTCGAAATAGCGCAACGCGAGAATCGACAAGTCATGCAAGGGCTGCAGGCTTCCATCGACTGCATAGCGGATCTCTTGACGGAAAACCTAAGGCAACTTCGTGTTCATGGTGGTGATCCACCACCAGCAATTGCTGGAATTCGTAATTATACTGATTGTAGGGCGATGGTATCAATGAACCATAGGATGATTCAAGAATTTAAGATGAAAGTCGATCTTGCTAGTTTTAATGGCCAACTCTACTTCAAAGACTTCCTCGATTGGTTACTTGAAGTCGAACGTTTCTTCGACTACATGAACATCGTAGAAGAAAAGAAAGTTAAACTCGTGGCCCACAAGTTGATGGGCAGAGCTTCAGATTGGTGGGAACAACTTCAACTCGAGCGGATGAGACAGATGAAGGCGTCAATCCGCACATGGTCGTGGATGAAGAAGTTATTGTGCATGCGATTCCTCCCTCGAGATTACGATCCGGTATTATTTCAACAAAACCAAAATTATTATCAAGATAGTCGATCAAGTAAAGGTTATGCGTGTGTCCTATTATTGGTCCGTGAGAAACAACTTCATCAAAACGGAGTTGCAACAGACCAAGGGATTCATCAGTGGTGAACATGTGACCTCTATAGGAATGGAGAACCAACCCAAGACTTGTAAAGTGGAGGGACAATATCTCATCACTGAACAGGCCTTTGTTAAACAATATGAGGAAACGGGAAATATATATCCATTAGTTGAAAAGAAAAAATATGTGGAGCCTGTGAATATCTTAGAGGATTTGGAACCAGTATCGTAGGAGTTCAAGAGGGTTGTGCTCGATGAACTCTCTAATAAATTACCTCCCATACGAGATATACAAAATCACGTTGATCCCATCTCAGGGGCAAGTCCGCCTAATTGCCCATATTATCAGAAAAAATATGAGATCTTGAAGGCAGATGTGAAGGAACTAATCGATATTAGTCAAGTCAAGGAAAGCATGAGTACATGTATTGTGTCAACTCAAGAGGTTAATGCCAAGTACATAAAAAGAGCTAATGAACATCGACGTCGGAAGTTATCTCAGAATCATGTGTCAAGTCTTTTGCATAACTCGAGGAAGAGTTTTTTTCAAGTGGAGGAGTCTGATGTAGAACGTGTCACGACATGCGTTCACATGGTTGGGCCAAAAGAAGATGGATCGTAAATTGACCATAACTTTTGATCCGGGTATCGTTATGGGGCGCACAACCTATCAATCTTTACTGAAACGGGCCATCCGAGGTGAATTGACCCACAAGGTGAGTCGCATCTGTCCGTTTCGTCAGAAAGCACGCGATTTCAGCTCAAAAACGAATTTTTAGGAAAATTTTACTATTTTTAGTAATTCCGAATTTTTTAAATATTTTTAGAGTTTTTGATTTTCTTTCCTTTTAGAAATAACTTTTAGTTATACTAGGACTCTTATAGAGAAAGTTTATTTGCAATTTTTATTTTTAGAAACTAGGCCTTAGAAGAGTTTTATTAGAATTAGGATTTTTATTAGAGTTAGAATTTTACTATTTTTGGTAATTACGAATTTTAATTTTTTTTTCTTTATTAATGGTGTAAGGAGACGCATTAGAGGATTATCAATTATTCATTAATCTATTTCAAATTTATTTAGAATTTATTTTTATTTTCTGCTCTCTTTTCTCGTGGATTCGAGAAAGTCTCTGTGAGGAGTCCAGAGAAGTTCCGTGGATTCGGAATAGTTATCCTCTTGAGGAAGACGGTGCTCGACCTCACGTCCTCCCCCTGCGTCATCATCACTCTCTCTCTTCTCGGGTTTTCTTTCTTTGTCATTCTCCTTGTGTAATCCTGTGTGTGTGTGTGTGTGTGTGGTTCCTATGTTGTCCTTTTGGATGGATGAGGTGTGGAGCATTTTGAAAATGAACGTGGTATTGATATTGGTGATGATCGTAAGGTTATGCTGTCTTGTTTGCTGCCAAAAGAAAAGGAAAAACAGAGATGTAGTCATGTGACCAAAGTGGTTCCTTGGAGTATGATATCTAATGCAAACTCACTGGAATATTGGACCTTTGCTCCAAAGGTTTGTTTTTTATTATATGGGATGGAAAAGTTCATCTATGATGTGTGTGTTGTTCAATTAAAGTGGAACAAACTAATTGGATAGTCTAAACTGATGAACTATGGACATGTTTAGTTTCAAATCAGTTACTATTCTTGAATCTCAGAAAAGATCCTGAGCAGAAGTTTGGTTTCAACCTCTAGTTCAAACAGGAGGTGTATACTATGCTAATGTGCTTTAGAACTTACTCTGCTGAAGTTGGTCTATTTCCCTTACTCGTTTGGATGAGTAGGCTTCTTCATCATTCGTTTCCTTGCCTCTTTGGTGCTCAATGATCAGATTACACTGAATTTTATTGATATATTGAAGAAAAAAAAAAAAAAACAAAGAGGGGGACATCAACCTGATCTCTACAAAAGGAAAACCAAGTAAACATCAATATCTAATATTTGGTAATCCATGAATTCATTTAATCTAAAGACACAATGAAAAGAAGTTACATCAAACATCATGTAAGTAGTTGTTTGATGGAATTTGAATGAAACATAAAAAGTACTATATGAGAACATTGTCCAACGTCCTCTGCACACTCTTTACTAACAGTCGTAAACAATTCATATGAAAATCATGAAAGAAGTAAATTTAACCCATCATCACCTACTTACGACACAAATTCACCAACCACATGCCAACATTTTATGCATGGCAATATTCTTATGTCAAATATATATATAAGTTGGAAGAAATATACTAGTCATCCCAACTTTTATTAGAGAAAGGTGGGAGCACACCACCTGTAACTTTGTTAAAATGATTTTTTTTAAAAAGAAATACAAGATTTCAAACCGGTTACACGCCTCACCTAATCATATTCTGTCTTTATTACATCAATAACATAGAGGAATAGCCAACAAATACAAGAGGACATTTTCATAAAAAGCATAAATTTTCCAAGAAAAGTAGATATCTTACGTATTTACACCCCCTACAATTGAAATATGAGAAACCGAGTTTTGAAATCCGTTCAAACGATCTCCAAATCCATGGTGCCAAACGAGCCCTTAGTGTATAAAAACTTCTACATGCACCTAACTGCATTTAGACTTGTACGAATCAATATCATCTATGGAGACCGTCCATTAGGTACTGTCCACTCTTGTCCACTGTAAAAATCACAGCAATCAAATGACAGTAAGCGTTCTTGGCTAAACCTATATTCTATGAGCAATCCTGTCCCTACTTTCTCCATGAAACTAAATGGACAGTTTGGATCATCCAATCATTATAAATTTTCGAAGGTACAAAACATGAGTGGACTGAACCTAACGGACGGTCTGGATAGATAAAATGGATGCGAACAAGTCCAAAACCAATTACCTACATGAAACGATTCCCATACACTACGGGTCGACGGTAAGCGCGGGTACGTGTCGGATCTTAAACCAGTCCTCTCCATCGTCTTTTCGCGCCCTTTCTCTGAATTCTTCCGGCATGCTTCCTAAATGCAAATCTAGAAGGGTGCTGATATGTCGCAATCCATCAGGAAGCATCTTCAATTTTTTGCAATTCGATATCAATAAGTGTCTAAGATTCGGCATCGCTCCTTCCTCCACTCTCCACTCCTCTAATTCATCCAATTCATAAATATTCAAATAGTCGAGCAGTGGAAACCCTCCGACGGAGCAAACCATTTCCTTTCCTACGTATGATTTCGAGAGTAAAGAGAGTCTCCGAATGTTGGGCAGCATCTCCAGCGTTCCAATCTGTTCTTGCTCTAATTGGGACCCCTTCAAGAATAGCTCCGTGAGGTTAGGTGGCAACTCATGCACGTCCGGTAATTTCTCAAAGGGTCCGATCAAAATCATGTCAAATAGATGATGATGATTTGAGAAGGATGGAAACGCTGGAATCGAGCAATTAGGACTTGCCTCTAGCCACAATGATCTGAGGCTTGCCAGTTTAGGAATGGAATGGGACAATGCCATTTTGAGATCTCCCTTTATTCCCAAATCTCTCAAATTGGTTAGTTTCTTCAACCCATCTTCTGTCCAGCTGCCCCCCTCTACTAATTTTAGAGTCTGGAGATTGCTTAAGCGATGGATTTGCATGACGTCCCTGATTTGACAGGGAAATTCTCCCGATAGCTTTAGGTGCCTTATCTGTTCCATCTTCCAAATATCATCTGGTAGCATGTTGGCTTCTGTATTTAGTAGATCGAGAATCTGTAAATTCGAGAGGCGAGTTATGGTGGATGGTAACCTTTCCAACCTTGTCCCCCTGAGACAAAGGTACCTTAAGTGGATTAGATCCCCTATTTCATCAAGGAGACTAGAGAGGCGCACCGATCGGAGATCCATTACCCTCAGCAATTTGAAAGCTCCACAGATGATTTTCAACTGCGGTTTCTCCAGCATTTGATCCTCTCCACTGAAGCGCAACAAAGAGCGGATTTGTGGAGTGGAGCAGTTAAGAGAGATGGACTTACTGATGTCAGCACAGGTAATTGCAAGTCTGCGTGCCTTTGTAGGTAATTCAGGGGCCATGTTCCCATGCACTTCCAGAAATCTCTCCTCCTTCGCTTCTGATATTGAGAGGTCTCGTAGAAGATCATGAATACGGCATGTTTTAACCGTTCCATTGCTCCTCCTATACCCCACCTGAATCATGCTTCTACTGATGAGCTCATCCAGGTAATCCTCCGCAACATCCTCCATTTCTTCTTCTCCTCTTCTCTGCACGAATCCTTCCGCTATCCACAACTGAATCAATCGGGCGACATAGATTTCAGAGTCTTCAGGAAAAGCTCCAAAATAAAGAAAACAGGGCTTCAAGTAATAGGGCATGTCATGGTAACTCAGGGCCAATATGCCTGAGATCCCATCTTCTTTGCTTTCATTTAGCCACCATTCCACACTTTTAAGCACCTTCTCCCACGTATTCACTGACTTCTCTTTTCTTGATAGGACGCCTCCTAATACTGTGATTCCTAGAGGTAAACCTCCACACTTGGCGACCATCTTTCTCCCCAACTCTTCTAGATTTGGTGGGCACGTAGGAGCAAGATTCCCAGGAAGTGCTCTCTTACAGAACAGTGACCAGCTCTCGTTTCCATCCAGCAAACGGAGTTTATGCGGTGTACTCTGTGCGTCTGCGTACCTTGCTACATCTTCATTGCGAGTCGTGAGAAGCACTCTGCTGCCATTTTCCGTATCTGGAAAAACAGAAACCAAACTGTCCCAAGCTTGTCTACGCCATATATCATCGATTACCACCAGATATCTCTTCCCTTGCAAGTGCTGAGAGAGTTCCTGCCGCAAGTCTTCCTCAGGCCTCATCTCTTGTATATCTCGATCGACGTTTCTAAAGTATTTTATAATGCCCAGTAAAAGCTCTCGGACTAGATATTGTTGAGAGACATACACCCAAGCATGAAAATCGAAACTCTTCTTTACATGGATGTCATTGTAAACTTTCTTTGCGAGAGTAGACTTACCTAATCCTCCCATACCCGTGATCGAAATAACAGCACGCCGCGCATCTCCTTCAGTCAGCTGCCGCACCAGTGTCTTTGTCTCCTCCTCAAAACCGACCACATCGGCTTCCTCGACGATGGGAGCCGTCTTCTCCCTCCGCAGCTGGCTTTGATTTGAAGAAGACGAAGCTTCTCCACCAACTAATATATTGCCGACGTCGTACTGTGATATGTTCTCCTTGATATCGCCGAGCCTTTTATCTATGTTGAGGATCTTCTTTCCAACGTCGTGGATGGCTGGTATGTCTTTGATGCAACCAGCAAAACTAGTTAGGCATCTCATAAATCCAGCACTTGTATCTTCTCGTCGTTTCTGTTCAATCTTAAAGATGTAGCAGTCGATGACATCCTCAGCATCGTAGGCTACTTCTCTTATTTGAGACACCCATAGCTTAAATAACTCATTCTCTATGCGCATCCGATTTGCGTTTTTGAGGAAGGCACGCATCCATTCAAGTTTGGTTCGAAGCGTTATGATCTGCTCATCTACTCCGAGTAGCAAATCTGCTTTCTTTGTTACAAAATCGTTCAATTTTTGTATGGCGAACTGAACAATACTCTCCATTTTTTATTTTTTTTTCTCTCTCTCTTCTTCTTCTTGAAAACGAGTCTTTCTGAACTATTCTTACAACAAGGAAGATACATCCGTTGCAAAAGCAAAGGCACTCAATTATATCTGCGGATCGTCTGTTTCCAGCGCACAGGGTTTCCCGTACCCTAAAATGTAATTGGTCCACGTCATTTTCGCTGTTGTCGGGACGCGGATTTCCTGCGAAAGCCTTTCGCAGGAAGTTCCTGCGCAAGGAATCTCGGTGGGGTCCACTGCGATGTTTGTGAGAAAGTCACTCCATTCATCCGTTTTTAGAAATCATTTTAGGACATATGGACAAAAATAAGGTGTATTCAAAACTCGAATGGGCCACGCGAGAGGAAACAGTGGGAATTTAGCGAGAGGAAACAGTGGGAATTTAGTGACCACCGTTGATATATTTATATGGACCGGTCTAATTTTTGGTATTTTCACTCCATTCCCGTGAAAATGACCTTGTAAACGGTTTGGATGGAATATGAACATCAAGTTGGAGCCTAGAAAGGTTTCAACTGTATGCATTCATTTTTCCACTGTTTCATCTCGTATCGTCCACTTGAGTCTTCTATCCTCCTCATTTTTAATTGCATAAACTAAAATGGTCTCGAAAAACGGTTGAACAGATTAGATTGCTCGTAAACATCCAGCGCAGAAACTTCCTGGGAAAGTCGAAATCCTCGACCTTGTCAGCGCAATCCTTTAAAAAAAAAAATTTATTTAACAAATACCGACGCGCCGATTATATACTAACAGTGACGTCACCAAGTTCCGTGGCCCCATCATGATGTATGTTTTGTATCCAAGCTGTCCATTCATTTGGAGAGATCATATTAGGGCATGATAAAAAAAAATGAGTCAGATACAAAGCTCAAGTGGACCCCACCACAGAAAACAGTGGGGAGAGTGACGTCCACCGTTAAAAAGATATAACGGCCACAAAAGTTTTCAATCAAGCTGATATCTGTGTTTCCCTTTCTTTTATGTCTGCGTTAACACATAAATAGGTTGGATCTCAAATAAACATCATGGTAAACCTTCGTAAGGTTTCAACTGTAGGCATCACTCTCCCTGCTGTTTTCTGTGATGGAGTCCACTCCAGCCTTGGATTTTTCTAATTCTTTGTATCATGCCATAAAATGATGTCTCTAAATGTCTGGACGGTGTGGATATAACATATACACAATGGTGGGCCCATAGAACTTGTGGTTGTCAGCCTAATACTTTTCAGCGTTACGAAGTTTTAAGGGTGAGTGTTCAATTACTAGTCTTTCATTTATTATTTGGATTTACCTCACTTACGTATAAAATATTCTGAAAAAAAAGAAAAAGAAAAAAAAGTGGATTGCGTGGATGGGATTATGACAAGGCTCACGTAGCAACGTAAATAGCCACCTCGCTACTTACGCTGTCAGTAAGTCAGTAACATCCATGGGTCTCATCATTAGGTATTTGTTATATCGAAATCGTCCACCATTTGGTGAGTGCATCTCAAGG
Organism: Magnolia changhungtana; assembly: GCA_030180095.1. Classification (NCBI taxonomy): domain Eukaryota; kingdom Viridiplantae; phylum Streptophyta; class Magnoliopsida; order Magnoliales; family Magnoliaceae; genus Magnolia; species Magnolia changhungtana. The sequence continues at coordinate 295,006 of JASAUF010000027.1, read as the reverse complement.
CTTAAAAGCTTGAGACGAAAAATTAGACAGATCTAACTATAAAGTGGACCACACTGCAAAGGCAGCGGGGGATTGAACGTCTACCATTGAAACCCTTTTACGGATCTTTTTAACCTTACGAACAGATGGATGGAAAATAAACGTTATGGTGAGCCGTACTAATTTTTTAACGGTGAAGATCATTCCCCGCTCCTATCTGTGGTGTCGTCGATAAATGAATGAATGGTGTGGATGTAAAAAATGCATCACTGTGGGGCCACGTAACCTTGATCTCCTTTGAACCGTTCACAACTTCGGAGCTCGAGGAGCGTCAGCGCTCGTCTTCGGACCACACTACCTCTACAGCAGCCAATCCGCTTCCTTCTGATGGGTTTTTTTGACCCGTTGTCCTTTCGCAACTGGGATGCACAAAGTCCTTTCGCAACTAGGATGCGGAAAGGAGTTTCCTAAAACTATAAAAAGGGGTCCGTAGGATTTTTCCATGTATATTGTGTTGATGAGAAAAATACAAGAGGGCTATCAAAGGTGAGAGAGAGGGAGAAAGAGAGAGGAAGCTTATAGAAGGGAGGTTTTGCTCGGAGAGGTTTTTCTACTTTGCAATTTATATCTCAGCGCTTCTATGTCCTCATAATCGGTTAGATCTCTTCGTTTTCTCTATTTCTCTTATTGTTCATCCACTCTTGCGTGAGTGAAGAAGGTTGTAAACGTTCTACTTCATAGTAGATTATTGATCTGGACGAGGTCCCGTGGTTTTTACCTCTTTGAGGGTTTTCCACGTAAAAATCTCTTGTGTGGTGTGTGATTGATGCTTTGATTTTATTTCATTGCTTTATTATCCATAATTCTGGTTTGTTTCGGGAGGCTAGATCCTAAGGTTTGTGCAAGGCATCCCAACAAAGTGGTATCAGAGCCAGGTTCATTGAACGGGTAGGATCGGTTTTGAATTATGGAAGGTGGCTCAAGGATGATCAGCATCAATGGTTCTAACTGGACCATATGGAAGGCTAAGATGGAGGACTTGCTTTATTGCAAGGACCTATATTCTCCAATCTCAGGCATATCAACAAAATCCAAGGATATGACTGATGATGATTGGAAGAAGATGGACCGAAAGGTGGTGGGGTTTATTAGACAATGGTTGGATGATTTCGTGTTTCACCATGTGTCTACAGAAACCTCAAATTGCCAGCAAGCTTATGGTTGAAATTACAAGGGTCAGTATGAGAGGAAGACAGTAGGTAATAAGATATTTCTGATAAGACGACTTGTAAATCTCAAGTTTAAGGATGGTGGTTACGTGGCCGAGCACATGAATGAGGTCAACAATATAGTGAACCAACTCACCTCTATGAAGATGGTCCTGGATGATGAATTGCAGGCTTTACTATTGCTTAGTTCATTGCCCGACGGTTGGGAGACATTGGTGGTGTCTCTAAGTAACTCCGCGCCGGACGGAAAGATATCCATGGAACGGGTAACCGAGTTGTCTCTTCAATGAGGAGACAAGGAGGAAGTCTCAGGGGTCTACTCAAAGAAGAGGCTCTTGTGACGCAGAACGGGGGAGAGGAAAGAACGGGAAGGGCGGGAAGGCCCGAGATAAATCAAGAGGCAAGTCGAGTAACAGAAAAGATGTTGAATGCTGGAATTGTGGCAAGAAGGGCCACTATAAGCATGAATGTAGTGGTAAGAAAAACGACAAGAAAGGAAAAGGGAAGGAAGATGAATCAGATTCCACTGCGGTCGCTTCAGATGGCGACATGGTAGTTATTCTTTCTACAGATCATGACGTATGTCTCACGGCCACGAGTCGGGGCACCGACCGGGGTGATAGACTCGGGAGCTTCTTTTCATGCGACTCCACGTATGGACTTCTTCAGAAGCTACAAGTCAGGTGACTATGGGACTGTGAAGATGGGAAATTCTGGCGTATCAAAAATTGTGGGAGTCGGTGATATTTGTGTGAAGACCGATGTGGGGCCGCACATTGGTTCTCGGAAAGTGAGGCATATCCCGGACCTTCGCCTCAACTTGATGTCGACGGGAAGGTGGATGATGATGGCTATGAAAGCCTGGTTTCTTTGGTGGGCAATGGAAGCTCATGAAGGGTTCGTTGATCGTGGGGAGAGGAAAGAAGTATTGCACCCTGTACAAGGCAAGTGTCAGTATGTGCAAGGGTGGGTTGAACGCAGCGGAAGATTCAGCTATTGACATGTGGCACAGGCGTCTAGGCCACATGAATGAAAAAGGGCTTCAGCTACTAGCGAGGAAGCAGCTCCTTCCAGACGTGACAGGTACACCTCTCAAAACCTGTCTTGATTGTTTATCAGGGAAACAGTATAGAGTTTCATTTATTAAAACTGTTTCTCATGTTAATAAATTGCATGCATTAGATTTGGTTTATTCTAATGTTTGTGGTCCTATGAGGACAAAAACCTTGGGTGGGGCATTGTATTTTGTTACTTTTATAGATGATGCATCTAGGAGGGTTTGGGTTTATGCTTTGAAATCCAAGGACGAGGTCTTTGGTGTGTTTAAATTGTTTCATGCTATGGTCGAGAGAGAGACAGGTAGACCATTGAAGTGCATCCACACTGACAATGGTGGTGAATATATTGGCAACTTTCACGAGTACTGCAAGTCCCAGAGTATACGGCATGAACAGACGGTTCCCAAGACCCCCCAGCATAATGGTGTAACTGAGCGAATGAATCGCACCATTGTTGAGAGAATCATATGCATGTTATCCCATGCGAAGTTGCCCAAGACGTTCTGGGGAGAAGCAATGCGCACGGCGGTATATTTGATAAACAGGTCTCCATTAGCCCCGTTGAATGGAGAAGTACCTGAGAAGGTGTGGACTGGACAGGATCCATCGTACAGTCATCTCAAGGTATTTGGATGCAGGGCATCCGTTCACGTACCAAAGGACGAGAGGTCCAAGCTCGATATGAAGATCAGGCAGTGTGTGTTCTTAGGGTACGGTGATGAAAAATTCGGTTACAGGTTATGGGATCCGACCAAGAAGAAGCTCGTCAGGAGCAGAGATGTGATTTTCTTTGAAGATCAGTGTATAGAAGACATTGGTAAGCTAGAGAAGAACCAGCCTAGTTCAAGTGAGCTAGAGGACATGAATCTGGTTACTCCTCCTGTGGTGCTTGATGACGGGGGAGTACAGCAAGGTGCAGAGGACGAGAGAGTTCCTTCAGAAGATGGACTAGGGGAGCAGCCCCCACTTGATCCACCTGTTGAGCCACAGGTGAGGAGGTCATCTAGGGACAGACAGCCGTCCAAGAGGTACTCTCCACATGAGTACATTATGCTAACCGATGGGGGAGAGCCAGAAGATTATTCTGAGGCCCTAGCCGACGAGCATAAGGGGGAGTGGTTGAAAGCTATGCAAGAGGAGATGGAATCCTTGCATAAGAACCACACCTATGACATGGTGAAATTGCCTAAGGGCAAGAAAGCTCTGAGCAACAAGTGGGTGTTCAGAAAGAAGATTGAGCAGAAGAATTCACAGATGAGGTTCAAGGCCAGACTTGTGGTGAAAGGTTTTGGTCAGAGAAAAGGTATAGACTTCGAGGAGATATTCTCACCAGTGGTGAAGATGACATCCATACGGGTGTTGCTTGGGTTAGCGGCTAGCATGGATCTGGAGATAGAGCAGTTAGATGTTAAAACTGCCTTTCTCCATGGTGACCTGGAAGAAGAGATCTACATGCACCAACCAGAGGGGTTTGAAGTCAAGGGCAAGGAGTATATGGTGTGTAGGCTGAGGAAGAGCTTGTATGGGCTGAAACAAGCTCCACGGCAATGGTACAAGAAGTTTGACTCGTTTATGTTGAAACATGGGTATGACAGAACGGAGTCGGACCACTATGTGTTCACGCGCAAGTTCTCAGATGGTGATTTCTTAGTTCTGCTATTATACGTTGATGACATGCTCATCATGGGAAAAGACATCAAGAAGATCGACAGGCTGAAACAGGAGTTGGGCAAGTCTTTTGGATGAAAGACTTGGGCTCGGCTAGACAGATCCTAGGAATGGAGATAACCCGTGACAGAGCAGCAGGAAGCTCTGGCTGTCACAAGAGCGGTATATTGAGAAAGTCCTATAGCGGTTTAATATGAATGCAAATAAGCCGGTCGGTACCCACTAGATGGTCACTTCGATTGAGCGACAGGGCGGTGTCCCAAGACGAAGCGAAGTGGAAGAGATGCAGAAGATACCCTACGCGTCAGCAGGAGGAAGTTTGATGTATGCTATGGTGTGTACACGCCCAGACATAGTATATGCGGTTGGTGTTGTCAGCCGGTATCTTGCCAATCCTGGCAAAGAGCATTGGGCAGCGGTGAAATAGATACTACGGTATCTAAGAGACTCATCCAGGTTGAGCCTATGCTATGGTGACGGTAAACCTATGTTAGAGGGCTACACAGATGCAGATATGGCAGGTGACATAGACTTCAGGAAGTCTACATCGGGGTTCATGTTCACATTTGCAGGGGGAGCAGTTTCTTGGCAGAGCAAGCTATAGAAGGTCGTAGCATTGTCGACGACAGAGGCCGAATATATCGCAGTCACAGAAGCATGTAAAGAGATGCTTTGGATGAAAAGGTTCCTACAGGAACTTAGCCTAAAGCAGGAGGAGCACGTGATCTATTGCGATAGTCAGAGTGCTATACACTTGAGCAAGAATCCAAGTCAGCATTCCAAGTCGAAGCACATAGAGATTCGGTATCACTAGATCAGGGATACTTTGGAACAGAAGGTGTTACAGCTTGAGAAGGTCTACACGGACGATAATGGGTCAGATATGATGACCAAGGCCTTGCTTAAGGGCAAGTTTGAGGTTTGTAGAAACTGGGCGGCTTAAAGAATGTGAATCCCTCCTGGTCAAAAAGGGGGAGATTTGATGGGTTTTTGACCCGTTGTCCTTTCATGGCCCAGGATCGCAAAAGTCCTTTCGCAACTAGGATGCGCAAGTCCTTTCGCAACTAGGATGCGCAAGTCCTTTCGCAATTAGGATGCGGAAAGGAGTTTCTTAAAACTATAAAAAAAAGGGTCCCTAGGATTTTTCTATATATATTGTGTTGATGAGAAAAATACAAGAGGGCTATCAAAGGTGAGAGAGAGGGAGAAGAGAGAGAGGAAGCTTATTGAAGGGAGGTTCTGCTCGGGGAGGTTTTTCTACTTTGCAATTTATATCTCAGTGCTTCTATGTCCTCATAATCGGTTAGATCTCTTCGTTTTATCTATTTCTCTTATTGTTCATCCACTCCTACGTGAGTGAAGAAGGTTGTAAAAGTTCTACTTCATAGTAGATTATTGATCTGGACGAGGTCCCGTGGTTTTTACCTCTTTGAGGGTTTTCCACGTAAAAATCTCTTGTGTGGTGTGTGATTGATGCTTTGATTTATTTCATTGCTTTATTATCCATAATTCTGGTTTGTTTTGGGAGGCTAGATCCTAAGGTTTGTGCAAGGCATCCCAACACCTCCAATAACTTATCCAGGTGTCGCTGAGACCGGGTCCACTTCCAGACCTTATCCAAGGACATGTCTTGTCTACTACCAAGTTTCCCGGAAAGTGGTCATTCAAACTTTTTTTTTTTTTTTTGGTTGACTGACTTTGATTTAAAAACACTGGACTATTCATTTGATTAAGAAAGGCCAACAACCTCTTACATTTTAGAGTTTTGATCTTTTTGCCTTGCAACCAGGGCTACATGGGTCCCCACTCCACTTGTATGTATTATTTAAACCGGTTTTATTTTTCGATTAAGAAATGCCACCAACCATGTTGACTAGATGGGTCCACTTGGATGCATTATTCAAACTGCTTCTATTTTTTCGATTAAGAATGGCCACCAATCACATACATTAGAGTTTTGATTTTGGCCTTGCATCCGGGATTAGATGGGTCCACTTAGATGCATTATTCAAATTGCTTTTTTATTATTATTATTTAAATCATTGGCCGGGAGACATCCTACACTGGGAGGAGAGCTGGGTGTGGGACGAGTCGACTCCACAAACTTGACTTGTCTGACTTGTTGAGATTTAACTTGGCCTAACTAAGTGGGTGAGTTGATTCGAACTGAGTAGACTTTGTCCAAACTAAAGTCAAACTGAGTCGAGTTTGAATAACCTAGTAACTTGACTTGAATCGAGCTAAAATCCAACTCGATACTGACTTGACTCGATTCAAAACCCAACTCAACTCAGTTTCGGGTTGCGTGTGTGTGTGTATATATATATTTAAAGACTTAATCTAACCTACACATTACATCCGACCCAACCCCTATTGAGATTTGTAGTTTTTTGAAAAAACATATATTTCAAAATTTCGAAATTTTGCCGCCAAAACATTTTTTGGGAATTTTGAATCGAAAAGGGCAGTGTACGCTTTTGTCTCAGATCGGAAATGAAAAGAAGAAAATCATGGTTTATATGAGGATATTTGTATAGTATTCTTACTTGGAGCTTTGGAGATTGTGACGCTCAAGTTGTGGTTCCAGTGCTACACTGAAACACATGCACGCACTCGAGCAAGGGCACGGGCGTGAGCAGTGTGGCTATAATAGCGCTAGTTGGCACACTTTGTACTTCGCACTTCACACATGTGCATCATGGGTATGGAATGAGTCAAGGCTTTATAGGTGAATGAGAACAATCGGATTATTAATCCGAAATGGTCAGTCATTTCTGAAAACAGCCAAGAGCCTTGAAAGCCACAACGGTTCAAAAATGAACAGGCTATGATGATCCAACGGTCAGATCTTTCGATCCGATGACCGGAAACAGCTGAAATTAATGATCAACGGACAGAAACATTTTTCAAACGTTATGAATCATTGATGGCCACCTAGCAACGTTCCACTCCCTGGTGCCTATATAAATTGGACCATTTCGGTCCAAATTTCATCATCTCAAACTCACATCTCTCCTCATCTATTAGATCTTAAGGATTGCACCTCCATTTTAGAATACTGTTAACACATTCTCATTTTGATTCCGCCAGAAGATTTGTTGCGTTGAAATTGTTACTAGGTGGACCCTTTATTATTGCTGAATGCAGGATCCAAACAAGATTGTCTTATCCTAGAAGGAATTCCCACGTAACCCATCAAAGAATTTGATAAGGGGCGAATCACACTTTAAGGACAATGTATATTTTTCAGATTCACTGGTGAAAGAATATAATTAATTTTATTTTATTTTTTGGTATTTCTAACACATTTTCTTAACAATCTCTCTCTCTCTCTCTCTCTCTCTCTCTCTCTCTCTCTCTCTCATTTACATGGTCAGCACTTTGATGGTCCCGACCGACAATCACCAAATTTCATTCGCACTCACCTAACCTACCCAGCTCGCCAGACTCTCGATGACCACCCATCTCTCCAAATCAACTAATCAAAGTAATTTTGTATTCGAAAAGACTGATATTTCATGATTTTCATCTATTCTTGTGAAATATATCATGCTAGGGTATTCTAATTTAAGAGTTTTATAAAAATGGGGTTAGGTAGGGTTGAGTGGAAAAATTGAAATGCATCATATACTTGTATTTGGTCCGGGTTTGCTCGGGTGCATTCTGGCTGGTTGTGGTGCGTTTGGCTGGCTTGGATGAAGTTAGGCTGTTTGTGATAAATTCACGTATGCATCAATTTTGCCGGGTTATGTTTTGAGATGGCCCAATGATAAGATAAATCTAAAACTCAAGTGGGCTACACAATAGCAAAAACTATGCAAGAGAATTGCCTCTAGCTGAATCCTCTCTGGTTTCCACCCTGATATTTATGTGCCATTGTTCAAAACACAAAAATATATGCAGATCCAAAACTTCTGCGGCCCCATTAATGTTTCAATGGTGGACATTCAACTCTCATTATTTTCCATATTGCAATTCACTTGAGTTTTGAATCTACCTCATTTTTGGGCCATTTTCTAACATGATCTGGAAAAAGAATGAATGGGGTGGATTTCTCATAAACATCTGCCGTGTAACGCCTCGGATTTTTGCCAACCTGGGATTAGACGTCCTTAGGCAATGGGTCGATCCTAATACCTCATTAACTTGTCAGAACTGAATCCCAAAGTCTAAAGCCGCCTTTGAACTCATTTCCTTCACAAATCTCACCCTTCATCACCTTGATCTTCCAATTTTTCTAAGAACTTTCACCCTAGACACTATCTTAAACTAGCTAAGTAGTATAACTTGGATCACTTTATATACAAACTACAAAGGCCTGAGTACCACCTCGACCAGAAATCACTTAGGACTAAGTCCTTTAGAAATGAGACAAAGTAACTAGGTGTGAAACCAGATTAGTTACGAAATTCATTTAAATCGCTTTAAATACGATCTGCAAGACCCAAAACTTGTAGAATCATTGACACTAAGTTACCCAAAAATTTAGGATCAAACTCATTACCCGGCTGCTCTCGGGAGCATCTCGAAACTCTGTATCTGATCTGGACCGCACATCGGGAGTCCGAACAATACGAAGTTAAGGACTTAGGACCGCCTCACTGGGCTTGACTATCATCTCAACAATCAGGTCCAGCCGATGTCTCACGGCCATTCGTTTGGATCCGGAGCGAGGATGTGTGAAAAACACTATTCCCTTTACAAAATAAATATCTGGAATAGTGATCTAGCACCATTCGCTTGCGCATCAATATTAAGCAACCAGACCGTCAGAATCAGACTAAATTACACCCTCGGATTAAGAAAAATTTCAGGAACATTTACATGTACTTGGAATTTCGGATCGTGGCCCACTGACCGTTGAACTGAAAGTGGTCCGCCACGTGCGATCTGGGAATCCGATCGAGTCGAAAACGTAATCCCACATAGATCCATGTGTGGTGAGCTTAAGTCTGACGTTTGGCTCAAGGGGGGCCACCAGAAACACTCTTTTGAGCTGGAACATCTCCGAAATGCTTATAATAGCAGTAACCCTTGAACCTGAGTCTATTTTGGGAAGGTTTGAGGCTATAAAAGGACCTTAAACCCTCTCCCATTCCAGCCATACGAATTTGGATTTGAGAGAGAGAAAAGAGAGAGAAAGTGAGGGAGATGTGGGAGGAACTCCCTGCTGCTTTGTTCCTATGACTATTCGGCTCCACCGCCTGATTCTCATCGCTTTCCCGACGATTCTGGCGTCGCTTCTAAGTAAGAAACCCTAACCCTAACCTATTTTAGGGTTGTTTAGGTTGTAGGTTATGAAATAGCTAACGTATTTCGTTCCATAGGTTGCCAAACTCCGGTATACGGAAGCTTAGCGAACCTATCAACTCCGTTACGATTCTACGACACAAGGTGCGGACTTTAGGTGTATAGGTTATGGTTTTCAATGCTTTCAATGTCAGATAATGATAGATTCATGATCTGCATGCAATTGCACATGTACAAAGTGCTTTCCGTTTTCAGTTTCGATTAGAATTGTAGAATTTGGAATTTCACATACTCTAGGTATTCGTATAAAATACCGATATCGTATTTTTTATGGAAATGTGTTTGACATGTTTATTTGTCGTATGGATATATGACGTATGGATAAAATACTTATTTGGCGAAAGGATTCGCCTAAATACATGTTTACTAATAAACACTATGTATGTAGAAATACTGGTATTGTAAGAAGTACCGTATACATGTATATTTTAGCGATGTGTTTGTCATGATTAATTGTCGTATAAATATATTATGTGCGTATAAAATATTTGCTTGGCGAAAGGAATCGCCGTAATACATGTTTGCTTGTATACTCTATGTATGTTGAAAATGCGTATTTTAGAAAATACTGTATACGTATAAATTTTGGAGATGTATTTATCATGATTATTTGCTGTAGTAATATATTATACATGGATAAAATACTCACTTGGCTAAAGGATAGCCCTAATACATGTTTTGCTAACATACACCATGTATGTTGTAATAGTGTATTCTAAGTGTTCGTGAAAATGACTGAATGAGTATAGAATTCTCATTCGTGCTCGCCATGATTAATTGTCATGGATTCATGATTGTTGTATTGGCGATACTCTTTTGACGAAAGGATTTTCCCTAAATCACGCCACGGCCAATATACACTATATATGCTAAAATGTGTGGCCCAAGTGTTTGCGGAAATGACTGAATGAATATAGAACTTGGATTCCTGCTTGCCATGACTATCCGTCGTGGGTGTATGCATGTTATGATTGGGGCAACTCCCTAGTGAAAGGATTTGGCCTAATGCCTATCTGATCGACATATGTCATGTATGTTGATGTATGTTTGTTTAAGTGTTTCTTGAAATGTCTGAATGAGTAGTAGTTAGCAAATTGTATTGTATAAGGGTGTTGAGATATGATTCTCAACCTCTTTTAACTATGTGTAGGATCTCTTTGGATCGTTGTTTGATTAGGAATTGAACATGTATAAACTCATGCTTGTGCTGTGATTCATAACATGCTCAACTGCTTTATGATTATAACTATGTAATGCATATGTTTAAATTTATATTTACGTTGTATGATCCGTCATGGGTGATGGGGAGCGGAGCAACGAATGCGTCAATGTACCACAGCGACCCTAAACGGATAATACCATACCTTGATTGTATGAGTTGAATCTTGATCCATTCTCGCTTTATCTATCTGCAAGTTATCATGTTTGGGGCTATGATTATAGTCCAGATAATCGGTACCAGAATTGAATTCGTGGCTGCGATTCATTTGCCACGTGAGATGTGTTCGACGAACCCGAGTTGTACTTCGGTTGGCGATAGTGGTTGGCCACGCGAAGTGCTTTTGTTCTTCATATCGTTCAACTTGTTGTGCGCTCGAGCTAGCCGAGCTCGTCAAGTAACCCGATCTGTCTTATGTATATTCACCATGTTTGGTCGCTACTGCCTGAACCTAGGGTACCAAACTTACCAGTGAAATTCCTTTTTAACCATGGTACCTCGATCCGCTAAGACTCATGAGCCGGGCATGGTGGTATGGGACACCGTGGTCGAGTTGTCGGCCTACTGGCACGAGGGCCACGTGCCTCCCGTAGTGACCCGGTGAGCAACCGGACTCGTGAGCCGATTATGGTGGTATGAGACACTATATTCGAAGTCGATACTTGGCCGCGAGAGCTGAGTACGGTGAGACCCGTGGTCGTGGCCGACGGCCACGAGTCCTCCGTAGTATCTTCGAGTATACTCCAAGAGTCTCAGTAATGGCGACGAGTCTTTCACAAAGACAACTAGAGTATGAGTTGAGCCGAGTACGGTGAGACCCGTACTCGAGTGACGGCTGAGTGATTGAGCCGAGTATGGTGAGACACGTACTCGAGGCCGATGGTCGCAATTGAGCCGCATACGGTGAGATCTGTATCCGTCTTTGCGACGGTGACGAGCCCTTTATGATGCCTTCGCTACGCCTCTCAAACCATAATATCGTATGAGATTAACTAGGACTGACGACCCTAGAATGGATCATGTTTGGGAATGATACAAGGGAGGTACCTTAGTTTTCCAATACTGCTGTTTGAAATGGACTAATAATAACTCGGTAATCATGATCATCATCGCACCGCATGTGCTTAGTAGATGTGGCGCACTGAGGGAGTTAAGCATTCGCGAACGTAAGATGATGTCGCATGAGGGTAGTTTGGCAAGGGCATACAGCATCATGTCATTTCATTCTCGCACTTAATAAGAGTAGTTAGAATTGTTTGATTTGTACTGCTTTATCATTACTGCTTGATTGAATTGATAACATGTTAACCTATGCTTTATTGTTCCACTGAGTTGATCACTCACTCCCACGTTACGGGACGGTGTTGTACACACCAACCAGATTTGTTGAATTTCGGATGATGGCGATGCTTATGAAGCGAGCCGACTACTTCTATGGTGATGAGGAGGAGTTCTCTTATCATGTAACTCTCGACGGGTCTCTCGAAGACCAGTACTTGCATTGACGGGGCTATGGTACTTGGGATAGAAGATATTACACTTACACATTTGGTATATTTTAGAACTGTACTTGTAATTATTTAACCTAGTAATGTTATCACACTCTGGAGACTCATCATAGTTTATATATTTTATATGTCTATCACAGTCTTCCGCTTGCAATTTAACTGTCTCTGGAGTATGATATTCTATTTTGGCTTAATCTCACTCATGTTCAATGCACAAATACAGTCAACATTCAATCATCATTCATTTTGTTGCATAAGTGATGTTCTGGAACTCGGGAGTTGAGTTTATGCTCGACCCCCGATTTTCAGGGCGTTACATGCCGTCATAAGAAGTTCATACTAAATACTTTCGTAAGGAATTCATGTTCCGGTACGTCTTTCGAATGTGCCAATTTCCCTATAGACGGTCTGGGACCATCTAATTTTGCCCTTTTTCTTTTGGGGAAGTTTCTTATGTGCAATTTCTGTGTGAACGACCGCATCTTGCCATACCATCTTTGGATTAGTGTAAATAGGGTTGTACATTGAGCCGAGTCGAGTTGAGGTAGGCCAAGCTCAGCTTGACTCATCCATGCTATACTCGAGTTCAAGCTCGAGTGGAATTCACCATCGAGCTCAACATTGAAGCTTGGCTTGTTTGCCAAAGATCTCGAGTCGAGCTAGTGGTTTGAGTCGAGTCGAGCTAGTGGCCCAGCGCCCAACCTGACCCGAACCCGCACCCAACTCAACCTAGCGCCCAATCCGACCCAAACCCGCAGCTGACTCAACCCAACGCCCAACTCGACCCAACCCAAATTTCCCCCGACCCAAAGCCGCACCCAAGTTGTTTTAAGTGTCACATCCACTCTATCCATCAAGCAAGTACAACCTAAAATTCAGCCTGATCCAATACTCATTTGATCCACACCATCGGAGTAACGTGAAAACGTGCTGAAAACCTCTAAATTCACATTGTGTGGCGTCATTTGAGTTTTGGAAGACGATGATTTCTTAGGTGTTTGTTAATCCTTGTGAATTTTGCCTGATGAATGGGTTGGATGGAATATAATATCATGATTACCCTCAAACAGAAACTTGTGGTTGGAGTCCCATCCCATTGTTATTGTAGCCACCGTGTACGGTGGTGTGCAGATATACATAGATAGAGAGCAATGCTCACCTGCTCATCCTCTCACGTGAACACCTGTGTGCACCTTTGCACACTTGCCATGGACACAGAATATCAATGGTCCATGTGATGTGGCACCCACTACAACCTTCCAAGCCCAATTTTCAGCTTGATATAAAACTCTATAGACCTAATTTTTACCCTGAATATTCAATACTCTGATGGGCTATAGAGGAGAGATGCAAATCTATGGAAAAAAAAAAAATTTATTTCCTTTTGCCATATACCATTAGAGATTTGTATTGAGCTGAAAGTTGAGCTTGTGAGATTTCACGGGGTGCCACATCATGTGAGCTTTAAGATTTCGTGCCTATGACACGTGTGCAAAGATGCACATGGGTGCTCACGCAAGAAGGTGCCCAGGTGAGCATTTTTCTCTCTTTATAAATATAGTTCATGTAATACTTTTTTTTTCTTTTTTCTTTTTTAATTTAAATGTCCATGTCACAATTTTTAAGTGGATGATAGTGATAAATTGAAATTATTATTATTTTTGTTTTCTATATTAGAATGCGGATATCACTATCTCTGGTTAGGGTTGAAAGTCGGGCGGGTTGGGTTGGGTTGGGTTGGGTTGGGTTGGTGCTCAACCCTAACCCAACCCAAGGTTCCTATACCTCAACCCTAACCCAACTCAATCCAACCTTAGGTTGAGAATTCTCCACCCAAGCCCAACCCAAGCGGGCTCAGTCAGGATGATCGGGTTAGTTGGGTGTATATATATGTGTTAATATTTTTGTTATTACATTTAAAGTTGGGTATTGGACCGAGTCGGAACGGATTTGGTCCAATTCGGTTTGTTTCGGTTTCTTTATGGCTGAACCCGAACTCGATCCGATCTGGACCGAGTCCAGGAAAAACCCAATTGGATCTGGTTCAGTACCGTTCGGATCAGGAGAGAGAAGTGGCCGGTGGTGGAGGTATGTGTTATATCCAAACCGTCCATCTATTTGGAGAGCTTGTCTTAAGGCTTGAGCCAAAAAATAAGACAGATCTAAAGATCAGTTGGACCACGCTGCAAAAAACAGTGGAGGATTGATCGTTTACCAATGGAACCCTTTTCAAATCAAAGAAGTTTCGGATCAATTTGAAAATTGTTTTTCCACTTTATCTATGTATTTTTAAAATTATAAATGGATTAGATGAAAAATAAACATTATGGTGGGCCATGTAACTTTGATCTTATTTGAGCCGTGCGTACAACTTGGAGCTCGAGCCGCGTACGCACTGGTCTTCGCACCACACGTATGTACAACAGGCTGTAACCCTTGCGTGTGGCAGTGGGAAACAGATAGGATGGGCTGGTCTACTCCCCCTGGCACAAGCCAATGGCTGGTGGTCGGTGCTACGCCGGCCCCAACAAGATGTATGGGTTTAATTCATTCTGTCCATCTATTTTTACAGATCATTTTACTATATGAGTCCAAAAACGAGGTATATCCGAATCTCATGTGGACCACATTACAGTAAACAGCGTTGAATGAGGGTCGACTGTTAAAAACATTTGGGGCCAATAAAAGTTTTGGATCAAGATGATCTTTGTTTTTTCTCTTCATCTGGGACCATATGACCTAATCAACAAATTGGATGTCAAATAAACAGTATAGTGGGCCTTACGAGGATTTTAATGGTGGATATCCCGTCTATATTGTTTTCATGTGGTGTGGTCCACGTGATATTTATATTCCTCTCATTTTTTGGACCAAGCCATGATATTATCGTTAAAAATGGATGAAAAGCATACATCATGGTGGAGCCCACAGAGCATCGACCACCAGCCGTGTGGGACGCGGATTAGCTACTGACAGGTTTAGTACCTAGACTCCCTCACCTGACCAAGTAACGTGACCAAGTTTTGTGAAGTGACGTGACAAAGTTTTGTGGGACCCACCATGATATATGTGTTGTATCCGCACCATCCATTCATTTGGAGATATCAATTTAGGGTAGAAGTCAAAGAATGACTCAAATCCAAAGCTCAAATGGACCCCACCATAGAAAACAGTGGAGAGAGTGACACCCACCATTAAAATTTTCTGAGGCCCACAGAAGTTTCTGATCAAACTGAAATTTGTGTTTTCCCTTTTTTCATGTCTGTCTTAACTTGTGAACACGTTGGATCTCGTCTTAACTTGTGAACACGTTGGATCTCAGATAAACATCATAGTGGACCTTAGGAAGGTTTCAACGGTAGAGTCACTCTTCCCACTTTTTCTGTGGTGGGGTCCACTCCAAATATAGATCTTACTCATTCTTTGTCTCATGGCCTAAAATGATCTGTACAAATTGATGGACGGTGTGGATATAACACATACATCATGTTGGGTCCCACATAACCTGGTGACGTGACTGACTTCAATAGGAGTCTTGCTGGCTACTCAGCCTCCGTAACTTTTCAATTTTCATGTATATTGCATGTGATGCAACAAGAAACCCGCTTGAGCTTATCCAGGCAACATGGCTATACAGTTGCCCAGCTCTAAGCGTGAATACAAGTGGGCCCACCGTGAATGCATGTGGTTGATCCATACCGTCCATTCATTTTTCCATATCATTTAAGAGTTCAACCCATTATTTTGTTGGAAAGAGTAGATGAGTAGTAGGAAGAGAATGAGAGGGGAGATGTTTGCACATGAGAAAAAGGACGGATCGGATCGGATCTAATCGGATCCAATCAGATCGGATTCTGGATCGGGTCAGTTCGGAACAGGGCCTATCCGGATTTGACCCGAAAGTATTTCGGATCTGGATTATGCTACCCGATCTTGACCATCGGTTTTGTTCGAATTGGGGATCTGGTCTGGATCCAATAGCCGTATGAAATCCCACTCTAATTACATTAGTTTATTATATTTCAATATAGGACTTATTTTTTGTATCTATGATTTTATTAATTATATATGTGATTATTCATCATAAAGAACTTCATTTTTTTTCTTTTAAAAAAAAGAAGCTAAAATATAGGACAACTACTCTTTTAAAAGTCATGTAGCATAGCACCCAATCTATTTCGGAGAGAAAAATTTGGCATATTTTGTTAGCTCGAGTCCTTTGGATATGACGTGGACAAATGAGACCTGACATCACTAGTGTGCCTTCAACACAAACGATCCACACTCAATTATAATATATAAGTAACTTATATATTGATCGGGTTTGGGTTGGCTAGGGCACCCCGAGCCCAACCAAGTTTTATCGGGTTGGTGTTTGTATAGCCCAAGCTTGAGATCGGACCCGATATATCCTGCCCGTGCACAACCCAATGTCAAGTCGGTCGGGTTGAACCCGCCCAGCTTTCAGCCCTATCTCTAGTTTGATGATAGTGATAAATTGAAATATTTATCCACACGACCAAATGAAGCAACGGTTGCTGAGGATACCCACCATTGAAACCTTTTTAGGGTCCACTGTATTTTTTTATTTGCCATACAACCTGTTAATATGGTCATATACAACTGTATGAAGTGAAAAAACAAATATCATCTTAATCCAAGACATCTGTGACCTCCAAGAAATTTTCAACGGTAGAAATTTAATCCCTAATTTGTGGTCTGTTTGAACCTTGTATCTTTGTCATTTCTGGTTTCATGATCTAAAATGATATTTAAAAATGTATGGACAGTGTGGATAAATTTTATAAATCATTTTGGTCCCGTAGTAGCAGTCGGAGCCTCTGCCTGTCTTGAGCTCCGAACCGTAGGGGTGTACACGGGTCGGGTCGAGTCAAATTGCCCTCAGCCCATCCAGGCCCGTTCAACAGCCACACAAGGCCCGAACCCGACCGGGCCTGGTCACCAGGCCAACATCTCCAGCTCGAACCGGGCCCAGCGCGAGTTCGGGCCGAGTTCAGGCCAGTTTCGAAGCTTCAAGTTCGGGCCAGTTTCGAACCTGAGTTCGGGCCAGTTTCGAACCTTTCAGCAAGTTCATGGGAATGGCTTTGGCAGGTAATCCGCGTCCCATTACAAGGCCCTCGATCAACGGTTTAGATAATTGAACTATAGACTCCACAAAAAATCTAACTAGTCAGGACATTTACATACATTTGACAAAGCATAAAATAAAATATTTTATACAAATTAAATACAGTCATACACGGGTCGGGCCAGGCCAGGTCGGGTCAGGCCAGGGCGAGTCGGATTTCGAACCGAGTCGGGCCAAATTGGGAGGTATCCGAACTCAGCCTGAACTCACTTTTGGGCCTAGAAAATTGGCCCGTCCTGACCTGAACTCAGTTCCGGGTTAGGCCGAGTTGGGCTTTTTCGAGCCGGGTCGAGCGAGCTAATCGGCTAGCCCGGTTTGTGTACACCCCTACCAAACAGGTGGGGGTAGTATCTAATCTGCGCCTTATTTTTTGTTATTTTCTGTATTGGAATGCGGATGATACTATCTCTGGTTTGGTGCTAGTGATAAATAGTAATGTTATTATTGTTACATCCCGTGAGTTGACGTAACCAAGTTTTGTCGACCTCACCATGATTAATGCCTTATATCCAAATCCTATGTTCATTTGGGGAGAATGTCTTAACACTAACTCAAAAAAAAGACAGATCCAGAGCTAAGCGGACCGGACTTCAGAAAAGTAATGGGGATTGAACGCCTACCATTGAGACCTTCGCGTCTTTAGGTCATATAATTTTGGAGGAATCAAATATTTGTTTTTGCCCTTCATCCAAAAATGTGTGACCTTATAAACAGTTTGGATGACAAATAAACATCACGGTGGACTTTAAGGATTTATTATTATTTTTTATAAAGGTGGGAATCATTGTCATCACATATTTTTGTTGTTTGGTCCACTTGAGCTTTTGGATATGACTTATTTTTCGGCTCATACCCCGAAATGATTTCACCAAATGACGGTGTGGATATAATAAATACATCATATCATGATAGGGTCTGTAAAAATTGGTGACATCAACACACCACATTATAGACAGTTGCACACTACACAATCGGCTTCCAGTTGGGCATGCTCCATCCACCATGGGCCCAACTGATCAATGGTCCAGATTGCTGAACCTTGGGTTATTATGAATGAAAAGAAGTTTAATTTGCAATAGAGGTCATTTCCCTCTTATCTGGCACATTTATGACATGTGATTCATGTTAATTTGCAATAGAGGTAAAATCTAATTAAAAAATCAGACATAAGTCAACCTTGTAACAGGTGAGCTTCATTACATACATGCCATCCATGTATATATATATATTTTTTACCTATCATTTTAGAGCATGAGCCCAACAATGAGACAGATCTAAAGCTCAGGTACACCACACACTAGAAAATAATGAGAAATACCTACGACCAGGTGGATTGGAATAGCAGGTTCGGGTGAAGTTTGAGTTCAACAGGACTGGGTTAGTCTGCTGGACAAAGGTTAATTAGGCTAATAACTGGTTCTTGGTGTGTATAAATGACAAGGTAAGTGATTACTTCAAATCGAAGAGGGGTACGTAGCAAGGTGATCGATCCAATCTCGCCGACCTTGTTTATCCTTACTGTAGAAGCATTAAGCAGAGGGGATTCCTTTGGCTGATCGAAAGAGGTTATTGCCAACCATACAAGACCACTAGAGGCAGTCAAGAACTTCTTGAGGAGGTATCAGGCCTGAAAATTAATTTGAAAAAAAGTGACCGTTATGTTTCAGATAAACTGTCGACTGCTGGAGCAAGATCGATCGAAAGAACAATCAGTATTGTAATGACATCATTGTATTTAATTGACCTCGGAGTGCCAGTATTTTCAGGTAGGCCTGGTCGATCGACTGAATGAGAAATTGGATTGCAGGGTGAAAAGTGTGGTGCCTCTCGCAGGCAGGTAGAAGGTTGCTTATTAATCATGTGCTTATCAGCATCTCGATCCACTCTATGATGGTTGCGGACATCCCGGCAATGATCATGAAAAAAGAGTTTGCTAATTTTTTTTTGGGGATGAGAAGATGGAAGGAAGAAACTATATTGGTTGAGCTGGAACAAAATCGTTCAACCCTGATGTAGGGAAGGATGTGATGAGGTTGATCATCTTACTTCTCAAGGATACCTACTCCAAATTCACATAACTTCTTTTGACTCCTCGCAGATATTCTTCGAATCCACGAGAGATGAAAATAGAAATAATTTCCAATAATTCAAAATAAATTGATTGATAATTAAAAAATGAAATTACAATCATTTAAATAACTCAAACCTAGGATGGAGTTTGAGACTCAAACTCTCCAAAAAATGTGACTTACTATAAATAGTAAACTTACTATTTACATACTGGCATGATTACTAAGACTTTTTGGTTTTCGGACAAAATTAGTAAGTGTGGAATTTGGCCTAACCATTCTCATAATTTTTCTAAGCTCTTTTTATATTGGGCACGACTCCTAAAATTCAAAGGATCAAAAAGTTATTATCAAATTTAAACTTACTATTTATAGTAAAAATGGAAACAAAATGGACTTTCAACCATCAATCCTATGGAATCTCACAAATCCGGCATGGAAACCCATCATAGCAGGGTTGGTTGGCTAAAGTAGCTTCTCCTACCCAAAATCATATCTTCTGGTTTGCGAGATACGATTGTTTTAAGGTTTTGATGGCCCTGATCACCTCCGCCACCGATCAGGCCTTCTTTGGTCCATCTTGGCCATGAAAGTGTCTCCAACCAGCTTTACATCGGACCCACAGTGGGGGTGCATTAAGAGGCTTAAGGATAGTCAGAAACTTATTTTTCACGGTAGCTAATCGGTAGGGAAGATTATGGTATTTGGAATGTGGACTGGACGGGGCTTGGCCCTCTGAAAGATTGGAACAATAACCAAAGTATAGACGATTTGATTCAGCTCAGAGTATGTGATATTCTTGGTCCGAAGGGGCTCATCCAAAACTCCCCCATCTATGGTGTTCTCTCGTAGGAAGTCCCGGACACATTCAAATGAAAGGTTTTCGCACATTACGACGAAAGATGCATTTGGACTCTAGAGGTCTCAGGGATTAGGTCTTTTGCCTCCCAGAGAAGCTTGTATAGTTGGGTTTGGCACACGAAAATGCCACCGAAGATCTCTAGTTTTGTTTGGAAATTGTTGCACTGCACAATTCCTATTGATGAGAAAATCCAAGTGGATGGAATCAGTTGGTTAAGTTCAAAGTGCGCCTTGGGAGAGGTGGCAACTAAACCAAACACTGAATCTTTAAATCACCTTTTCACCTTGGGAGAGCTGACAACTAAGGTATGGATCCATTTTTGAAGTAGAGCAAGTCGCAGACAGTTTCATGGCCAAGATGGACTAGAAAAGGCCTGATCGGAGATGGAGGTGATTCAGACTATAGAACTTAAAACGGACGTATCTCACAAATCGGAATGAGCTATTGGATGTAGCATATATGATTCTGGGGTAGGACGAGCTACTTTAGCCACTCAACTCTATTATGCCGGGTTGCGCATACCAAATTTGCGAAATACCATCAAATCGATGGTTGAATTCCTATTTTAATTTCATTTTTACTATTTATAAGTTTTAGTTTGATTATAACTCTTCATCTGTTGGCCGAAAATTATGCGCACTAGTAGGAATCTGACGCAGGACAGCCCTAATTATGATGCATGCTCATGAAGATAATTAAACAGCGGAAATAAAAGGAATAAATGATCTAAAATTCTAGTAGTAATCATCGTAATTGAGAAAATCATAAAGGAAACATGCAATGGAGCGGGCCATCATCACAACCATGGAGTATGGAATTCAATTATTACTTAGGTTGGATCCGGCGAGGGATGAGACCTCCCGATCTTGCATGGTCACACCCAATCGATCAATGAGGATCACTAGTCCGAAGAACCAAGAAGTTTCTTGGATTAGGGATTTGAGAATTTGAGGGTTTAGGGTTTAGATCGATTCTCAAAGTTTTGATCGAAAAAGGATTAGCCAAAACTAGAAAAGAGAAAGAAGAAAATAATTACCTTGAAGAAGTTGGAAGGGCACAAGAAGAAATTAGAAGAGGAAGATCATGGGAAGAGAAGAAGCACCATTGGAGAGAAGAGAGGAAGAGGGCAACCAAAGGGTTTGCTTTTCATTCATCTATAGTTCAAATTCGTATCTAGGGCTTTAACCCACTTAAATAAGCAAATAAAGACATAAAAGTACTAAAATACCCCTAGAATAAGCAAGTAAAGACATAACATTACTAAAAGACCCCTAATAAAGACATAAAATTACTAAAAGATCCCTAACTAAGCAAAAACGCGTAAATAACATAAGTACGGGAAAGTTCGGGCGCTCGGTCTTCTTTCTCCAATCTTCCTTCACATGTGTCTTCCCTGAGTGGGGTCTTCTATATGTCCAATCACATGTGAAAGGTCTTCAGCTCCTCAATAGTCGTCTATCCACAAGGACGGCACTTGTGGTTGACGCTTTCTTCGTTGGTACACCTTGAACGCGCTTGTGTCCGCATCAATTCCCCTCAGGTGAGAAAAACTCGACTCCGACGAGTTGAAACTTTTGTAGCGCTCTAGTAGATCTGGATCAATACCCTGTAATGCGTCGCCCGACAGCCACGTAGATTCAGACGATGGTTTGTTCTTCCACTTGACAAGATACCTTTGGAAACCTCCATCTCTCGTGGATACTATCTCGTCATCCAAGATTTCCTCAATTTCTTCTTTATGGGTAATGGGTGGAGGAAGTGGTGGAAGGGGTTGAGTAGCAAACTCGAAAAAGGCCATGAAAGGGACGATGTATCAACAATGGGAGTATGGGTACGGACTAGATCTTCCACATTAAAAGTTGGATTAATGCTCATTTCGGTGGAAGGTCAATCCGATACGCGTTGGACCCAACCTTTTGTAATATCTTGAATGGTCCAAAGACTACGCGCTTGTAATTTTTAGCAGATCCTTGAGGGAATCGCTCTCGGCCTTATTCGCACCATTACATAGTCTCCTTCTTGAAATTCTTGCATTCTACGATGAGAATCACCAAACTTTATAATTATCATTGCTCTTATTTAACCGATTGTCTAATATGTGTATGCAAATCATGAATATGGCGTGCAAATGCATCGGTGACTGACTCGAAGACCTTTGGGTAACGATATGGGTAAGAGATCTATGGGCATTCTAGGTTTATAACCACTTACAATTTCAAAAGGACTCAACCACAGATCTATTAACCGACCTATTATAAGCAAGTTCAACGCTTGGTAAAATTAGGTCCCAAGTCTTAACATGTTCACCCACTGACAACGTAGAAGATTTCCAAGGCTACGGTTTACCACTTCAGTTTGACCATCTTTTGTGGGTGGTAAGCGAGAAAATTGCAAACGAGTTCCCATAATGTGCCACAGTGTCTTCCAAAAATAGTTAGTAAATCGAACATCACGATCAGACACTATGGTTTTAGGTAACCCATGGAGACGCACCACACCATAAAAAAAGAGACGAGCAACATGAGACGCATCCGACGTCTTCGAACATGGGAGGAAATGTGCCATTTTAGAAAAACGGTCCACCACGACAAAAACGGAATCGTGCTTTTTTATAGTCTTGGGAAGCCCAAGCACGAAGTCCATACTAATGTCCTGCCACGGAGCATGTGGCACTGGCAATGGCGTGTACAGCCTGGTATTTTGCTTTCTTTGCTTTGCCAGCTGACATGTTCGACACTGCCCTAAAACTTTGGCTACGTCTCGCTTGAGACTTGGCCAATAGAAACGATCTTCCACGAGGGCAATGGTCTTATCACGACCAAAATGGCCAGCTATCCCTCCTGAATGAAGCTCCCAGATGAGGAATTCACGAAGAGACATACGGGGAATACAAAGCCTGTCTCCCTTGAAAAGAAAGCCATCTTTAAGAACATATTCACCTATAATATGCTGGTCACTAGAGAGCGACGCGTAAGTACTCCCAAAATCAGGACATATGGGGTACTCATCCTTCAGTTGCTCAAATCCGACTACCTCTACACTCAAAAAGTTGAGCAACGCCACTCTCCTACTAAGGGCATCCGCTGGTTTGTTTTCAACCCCGGCCTTATGTTTCAAAACAAACGAATATTCCTGAAGAAACGCTACCCACTTGGCATGCCTTGGGTTGAGTTTCTTCTGAGAATGCAAATATCTCAAAGCCTCATGGTCAGAAAACAAAACGAATTCTTGCGATAGGAGATAGTGTCGCCAATGTCTCAAGGATTGCACTACCGCATAAAATTCTTTGTCGTAAGTGGAGTATTTTTATTTTGCCTCATTCAGTTTCTCACTGAAATAGGCCACTGGGTGTCCTTCTTGACTCAACACTCCACCTATACCGACACCAGACGCATCACACGCTACTTCAAAGACTTTAGAAAAGTCAGGTAGACGCATGACGATGAGAGCTTCTACCATCTTGCCCTTAATTTCCTTAAAAGCCTTGATCATGGGCTTTAGACCACACGAACTCTCCCTTTTTCATGCACTCGGTAATGGGAGCCATGATCGTGCTAAAACCCCTAATGAACCGACGATAAAAAGTTGCTAGACCGTGAAAGCTTCGCATCTCATGAATGTTCCTTGGTTCTGGCTAATCAACTATGGCCCTGACTTTTTCAGGGTCTGCGCGCATCCCTTCAGATGACACTATAAATCCTAAGAACACAACTTGACTAGACATGAATGCACATTTCTTAAGATTAGCGTACAACTTTTCCTTCCTAAGGACACTACAGACCTTCT
This sequence comes from Magnolia changhungtana, assembly GCA_030180095.1. Classification (NCBI taxonomy): domain Eukaryota; kingdom Viridiplantae; phylum Streptophyta; class Magnoliopsida; order Magnoliales; family Magnoliaceae; genus Magnolia; species Magnolia changhungtana. The sequence goes on along the minus strand of JASAUF010000027.1, from coordinate 271,169 downwards.
TTAAATGTTCAAGGTGTGATTTCTTAGTGGTACTATAAATAAGAATATCGTCAAAGTACACCACTAGAAATTTTTTCATGAACGGCCTCAAAGCTTGTGTCATCACCCGCATGAAAGTACTAGGTGCGTTAGTCAAGCCGAAGGGCATGACCAACCACTCATACAGCCCATCTTTCGTCTTAAACGCCGTCTTCCACTCATCTCCTGGGCGTATACGGATTTAGTGATATCCACTCTTGAGGTCTATCTTAGAGAATATAGTGGACCTAGCCATCATGTCAAGCATATCATCAAGTCTAGGTATAGGGAACCTATACTTGACAGTAATTTTGTTTATGGCACGACTGTCCACACACATGCGCCACGTGCCATCTTTCTTTGGCGTCAACAATGCGGGCACGGCACACGGGCTCATACTCTCTTGGATGAAACCCTTTTGCGTGACTCATCAACTTGCTTCTTCAACTCGCATGCTCTACTGTGGTTCATCTGTAGTGAGGAAGGTTCGGTAGAGTAGACCCAGGACAAGATTAATGGCATGTCTTTGTATGTCCCTCATAGGTGTGCAACTCATTCGGTAAGTCTTCGGAAATACATCACCGTATTCCTTCAGGACCGAGGTCACCTCACGGGGCAACTCGATGGAACCTCGGTGTAATCTCTCTAGCCACAAGGGCATACACCATAGAATCCTCCTTAGCCTCTTTTTCAAACTCTCTTGCGCTGATTATATGTAGAGACTTAGGTTTGGATTTCCCCATTCCTCTAGGCTCACTTGCCTTTTCATCCTTCTTCTTCCCTAGTATATTCTCAGGTGGCATGGGATTAAGTTTGATCTTTTTACCGTTATACATAAAAGTACACGCATTCGAACGGCCAAAGATCGTGACATCATTATCGAATAGCCACGGTCTACCTAGGATAATATGTCCCACATCCATAGGTAAAACATCACACCACGGGACTCTTTGTATGACCCAAACTCGATGGGGACTAGACATTCTTTGGGTGACAGTAGGGATGTCTTGTCAACCCAAGAAACTTTGTGCACGTCTGGATGAGGTGTGGATTTCGGTTTAAGCGATCTAAGGTGCTAGTGGAAATCACATTCGACAACTCCCACCGTCCCACTATCACCTTACAATTCTTTTCACCACACTTGGCAATAGTGTAGAAGATAGTGCTTCGACGCCGGTCGACACTACTTCTGGGCCCGAGCTAGCACACGCCTGACTACTTTGCAAGCGTTGCTTCTCCATCCACTTCTTCTTCATCGGTAAGTCCTCCTTCAGGGTGATACTCTTCAACTTCATAATCACCCTGGTCATCTCCACCCTCGTGGGACTCGCCTATAACTAAGGCTCCCCCACGGCTCTTCGTAGGACACTGATTAGACATGTGGCCAAGATTGCCACACTTATAGCACCTCACTTGGTTCATGTTACTAGGACCGGCACCAAGAACCCCTTTACCCTTGTCCTCCCTAGGCCTAGGCGAAATGGTCGCCTGTGCCCTAGGTTGACTGCCAATATTAGGTCTAGTTCCCTGGGAACTAGATCGAACACTGGAGTCTCGGGACTCAAAACGACGAACGACAGGAGCCTTCAGATATTGCTCTAACTCCTGCACGACTTGATATGCTTCATCCAAGTTCGTTAAAGGCCGAGTCATAAGCTCGCGCTGAAGATCCGCACGAAGTCCCGTCTTGAAACGCGAGAGCGTTACTAGAGGGTCTTCTCGGATATCACATCGCATCACATATTCTTCAAATTTAGCGATGTAGTCAGCGGCAGACATTGACCCTTGACGTAAGGATTGCCATTGGTCAAGGAGCTTCTGGCGGTATGAGAGAGGAAGGTACTTCTCCTTCAACTTCTCTTTCATCTCATACCAATGCATGATAGGGGCTCTACCAACTCTCTCTATCCTACGCTCGGTGTTGGTCCAGAAGAGCTTGGCTTGACCCACAAGTTTCATCTTAGCAAACCGCATTTGACGGTTTTCTGACATGCCATACCACTCAAAGTAGTGGTACATGTCAGCAACTCAGTCAAGGAATGCCTTGGGATCCAAGCGCCCATCAAAACTCGGGGCCTTAACTCTCACACTCTTCATCGCACGCTCATCTAGATCATAACGGTCTTGATGATCACATGTGGCTCGTGCCTCTCGCACCACACCACGACCGTTACCACGATCTCTATCTTCATTACCACCACGTGTGGCAGCGCGTTCTTCAATGATTTCTCCCACTTGGGAGTACGCATCATCCCCTACAGCGGGATTTTCCTTTTGGGACGCCTCTAGTTGCTCGACCTTAGTCATGGTAGTGGTAATTTGGTTCTCAAGGCGGGCAAACTCGCGCTTTTGACCCGCTTCTAGGGCGGTTATCTTTTGTATCAATTGAGCAAGTTGCTTAGATAACTGCTCGTTATTCATGGTAGGTTGAAGTCCGAAACCTCTACCTCTTCTCGTGGGCATACAATGAAGACTTGAACCAAACTCTACCCAACTAGACTACTAGGTGTTATGACTTTCAAGATGAATGTGATGAATGCAAAACTACTATGAACTGACACAATTAAGTTGACACAGGAAACAACTCAAATTTGGAAATTTTCTAAATTGGAAAGTTTTTAAATCTGGAACTTTCTAAATCTGGAAATTTTCTAAATCTGGAAATTTTCTAAATTTGGAAAGTTTCTAAATCTGGAACTTTCTAAATCTGGAAATCTGGAAATCTCAAATCTGGAAATCTGCAAATTTGAAAATCTGCAAATCTGGAAATCTGAAATCTAGTTTGAAATCAGAAATCAGAATTTCAAATCAAATGAAATCTGAAATCTGCAAATCTGGAAATCTGAAATCAGCAAATCTTAAATGCAAATCGCAAATCTGGAAAGTTTGGAAATCACATAAATCTGAAATCATAAATCTGAAATCTCAAATCTGCAAATCTGCAAATCTGGAAATCTGGAAATTTGCTGCAAACCGAAAACCCTAATTTGATAACTCGATCTAGACAAAAACCATGCAAACCTATGCTTTGATACCAAATTTGACGCAGGACAGCCCTAATTATGATGCATGCTCATGAAGATAATTAAACAGCGGAAATAAAAGGAATAAATGATCTAAAATTCTAGTAGTAATCATCGTAATTGAGAAAATCATAAAGGAAACATGCAATGGAGCGGGCCATCATCACAACCATGGAGTATGGAATTCAATTATTACTTAGGTTGGATCCGGCGAGGGATGAGACCTCCCGATCTTGCATGGTCACACCCAATCGATCAATGAGGATCACTAGTCCGAAGAACTAAGAAGTTTCTCGGATTAGGGATTTGAGAATTTAAGGGTTTAGGGTTTAGATCGATTCTCAAAGTTTTGATCGAAGAAGGATTAGCCAAAACTAGAAAAGAGAAAGAAGAAAATAATTACCTTGAAGAAGTTGGAAGGGCACAAGAAGAAATTAGAAGAGGAAGATTAAGGGAAGAGAAGAAGCACCATTAGAGAGAAGAGAGGAAGAGGGCAACCAAAGGGTTTGCTTTTCATTCATCTATAGTTCAAATTCGTATCTAGGGCTTTAACCCACTTAAATAAGCAAATAAAGACATAAAAGTACTAAAATACCCATAGAATAAGCAAGTAAAGACATAACATTACTAAAAGACCCCTAATAAAGACATAAAATTACTAAAAGACCCCTAACTAAGCAAAAACGCGCAAATAACATAAGTGCGGGAAAGTTCGGGCGCTCGGTCTTCTTTCTCCAATCTTCCTTCACATGTGTCTTCCCTGAGTGGGGTCTTCTATATGTCCAATCACATGTGAAAGGTCTTCAGCTCCTCAATAGTCGCCTATCCACAAGGACGGCACTTGTGGTTGACGCTTTCTTCGTTGGTACACCTTGAACGCGCTTGTGTCCGCATCAGAATCACAATAGTCTATAAATAGTAAGTTTACTATTTATAGTAAGTCGCGATTTCTAGTAAGTTGCGATTTCTAGGACTTTTAGTTTTAGTTGTAGGTTAATTCCAAAACTTATTTCATGGCTTAGTATCCCTATTTAAAGGTGTGTAAACTCATTTATTTATTCATCAATTAAATTACGAATTTTCTAGAATATTATTTATATTTTTTTTGCTTTTTTCTCATGGATTTGAGAATTCTCTGTGAGGAATACAAAGAGCTTCATGGATTCGAAGTAGTTATCCTTGAGGAAGACAATCATCGACATTATCACGTTCATCCCTACGTCAATTTCATGGAAGGCCAATCAGCGGCAATGTGAGCTGCCTAGTGGTGGTATGCATCTTTGATAACCGAAGGCTTTGACTCCATGCATGGATTCATTCCATGCCTTATCTTCTGGGAGGTGTGTAATGAAGGGAAATATGACCAGTATGAAAATCACCAAGTAGATGCCAACAGGATCATTTTCTGAGTTCGAAGGTGGCTTCATTGGATCAGCCCACTACTCTCACCCATTAAAGATAACCTATTTACTCGGTGATAGGTCTTTCAAGACTTGGGGCTATCTTCAAGACCCATTAAGAACAGAAAACTGATAAATCTAAAATGGGAAAACTTGGGGCTGGCCGGGTTAATATAAATGTGGATGGTTCATTGCGTGGAAATTCAGGTTTTTGTGGGGGAGGAGGTGTTTGCAGAGGAAGCTCAGGTGAATTCAATTTTGCTTATGCTATCAGTCATGGCCAGGGAAGGGAGCGAATGTTCAAGCTAAGGCCCTTGCATTGAATGACGGGCTGTCTAATTGTATTCAACGATCATATTCCAAAATCTTGGTAGAGAGTGACTCAATGATTGTGATAGATATCCTAAATCAGGAAAGGCCGCTAAATTGGAATTTATGGTACGGTTGGAACTGCTCGCTTGGGAGGGGAAGTGAGCTCAAGATTTATTATGCTCCTCGTGAGGTGACTGTGGTAGCGGATGCGATGGCTAGGTTAGCAAGTGAGTCTCAGTCCTCTATTGTGTTTCAGGACGAGTCAGATCGATCTCCCTTGGGCGGTTCGGGGAATGCAACAAGCTGAGGCTGGTTCAGATTAGAGATATCAAGAACTACTGTTCTTTTTTCTATCGACTGTAGAGTTACAGGATAGGCAGTCAACAAGAGCTCTTTTTCGTTTATCCAAGCTGCCCAAAGTATATGGCTGGTCTAGGAGAGTGCCTCTTTTTGTTTCTTTGGTTGAAGGGGGAAAAGTTTGAGTGATCGTGGAGGCCATTTTGGCAATCTTTCTTTGGTGCAGCCTATTATTATTTAATAAAAGTTTGAGGCATTTTTCCCATTTTTTTTTTTTTTTTTTTTTTAAAGGAGGATTAAACACCTACAATAAAAAACAACGCCATAGAAGACAGCGGGCATTGAATGCCTACATTGAGAACTCTAGGGCTATATATAGAAGTTTTGGATCTACCTTATTTTTAGTCTTATGCATTAAAATAATATAAGAAAATGAAAATACAATGTGAACAAAACATAAACATTATGTGCCGCCTTAGAGTTTACATGATGCGAGCCTCTTTTCAAAATCCATATATGTCAACATCTAAAAATATCAATTTAAGTTATCATTATTTATTTATAATTATACATGTAATATTCCTTTCAAAATCCATGCATGTGAATATCTAAAAATACCAAATTAAGTCATCATTACTTATTTATTACCATACATACATTTACAGCTAATCAAACAAGACTTTATTTTTTACTAATTTATTTATTTATTTTAAACATACGAAATTCATTCCATATGAAAATTTACAACCATTTAGGAGGGCCCCAATAAAAAGGATCGGGCCACTCCCATCATATAACTTAAACTGCACAAAAGAGAAACAACCTCAAAAAAGAGAATAGGCCCTAGCTATTGACGCCTAACAGTCCCAATGCCAATATTGTCAATGGCAAGTAAGCCGCGCACTAGTCTGGGAAGGTTGGATCGAGCAATATACATTCTGTTTGGCCATCCTTCACTAGCCATCCTGGCTAAAGCATCCGCCACCAAATTCCCCTCACAAAAAATGTAGCTATAAGTGAGGTTAAGGGATTGCCTATATAGCTGAATTTCGCCGAGAATATAGTAGATGTTCTACGAGGATCTTTAACCGAATCTACAATGGTCTTTGAATTAGTCTCCATGATTATGTTGGAAAGACCCAAGTTGGAGCAAATCTTGATGCCATCTAACATGGCTCGGGCCTCAGCTAGTGTTTGAAGAGTGGCCATAGATTCTATGAAAAGCAAAGATGATCTTGCCATGGTGATCTCTGCAGATTCCTCCACCCCCCCCCTCGGGCTGGATTACCCCTCAAAGAGCCATCTACGTTCAATTTAAGCCAGCCATGAGAAGGCCACGACCAGTTAACTTTGATGATTTTTGAAGGAGGGGAAGACGGGGCTTTGTTGATCCTAAGGGCTTGAAGAGTGGGTAAATTGCACCAATTAATAAAGGTAGGGTATGGGTTAGAATGAACTAAGCAGGTCTGAGTTTTGGGCTATGAACCTAACATGGTCTGAAACACATGATGGATGGGGTGGATTTTACATCAAAACAAAGATGGAGCCCACCCAAACCGCAACCCGTGAAATTACACTTCCTCGATACCTAAGAGGTAAAAGTGAAATAATTCTCTTGGAAAGGTCCACCCTTTATTTTAGAGGTCCATATTGATGTGTAAGTAAGATCTACTCCGACCATTAGATGTGTAATCCTATTTATGGATAACATCTAAAAAACTAGTTTGAACCGTGATTCAGGTGAGCCACAGCATGGAAAACAGTTGGAAAAAAGATGTCTACCCTTGATATTTATAGGACCCACTGCGATTATTATAAAAGATCCACTCTAACCATTAGATATCACATCAAAACTTAGGCCCCTAGCCCAAAGATCCACCCATCTGTTATTCAGGTGGATCATTAAGGGAAACAGTTTGGAGGGTACGCATTGCAATGTATAGTATTTCCAATGGTGTGGTCCACTTGAAATATAAATGGACCTGAATTTTAGTCCCTAGGCCTAACATGCAATGACACCCCTGGTGGATTGTTGGATTTTACATAAACACCATAGTGGGTCCCACCAGAGCCATTAACCCCTTCTCTCTTTTGGATAATTAACATCTCGCCTCTGAATCCAATCGACTGAAATTAGAGTGTCAATGGGCCGGGATCTAGCCCAACAAAATCGAATTTCAAATAGGCTTGGCATGACGGCCCAGCCCAAAACAATTTAAAATCTGGGCCGAGACTAACCCATGCCTGGCCATTGACGGCCCTAATTGGAATAGGAACGTGAATTAGGTAGAGGAAGGGATAACAGCTTTGATGTATATGTTGTATATCAATGGACGTCCATTTTTCTACATCATTATAGGGCATGGTACCAAAAAAGCGGTAGACCCAAATCTTAGGTGGACCATATAGTAGGGATTGAATTTCCACCATTAAAAACTTTTAGGAGTACAAAAGTTTGCAATCTAACTAATATTTATTTATTTATTTTGTTCATCTAAATCTTGGGACCTTATAACTAGGTTGGATGGAAAATAAACGTTACAATAGGCCTTAAAAAGTTTTTAATGGTGGGAGTCCAATTAAGGGAGTTTTTAACAATTGACATTCAATCACCACTATTTTCCTTTGTTGTGGTCCACCTGAGATTCAGATCTACATCACTTTTAGGACCATGCCATAAATGAGCTTGCAAAATGGATGAATGGTGTGGATATACAACACATACATCAAGGTGGGCCTCATAGTCATAGCCTGGCCAACAAAGTCGTTACCACTTCTACATCTAATCCGCACTTCCAAGGATGTTTTAAACTTTAACGGGCTGGGCAGGCTAATGGCCTTTGGCCATCTTAGTTCATGCCCAACTGTCGTAAAATTTAAACTTGAGACCGACCTTCAAGCCTGATACTCCCACCTAAGCCCTGCCCGAGGCAGGCTAGCCCATAGCCAACCCAGCCCACTAACAGGGTATGTGCTGGATCTTAAACCAGTGGAGGCGGATTTCCTGCTAAAGCCTTTCGCACAGGGATCCTGAGTGGGGCCCACTGTGATGTTTGTGATAAAACCAGTCCATCTGTTTTTCTAGCTCATTTCAGGATATGTGACCAAAAATTAGGAGGATCCAAAACTCAAGTGGGCCATACCAGAAACAGTGCGGAAAGTAATGACTAGCGTTGAAACCTTCCTAGGCTCCACCTTGATGTTTATATTCCATCCAAACCGTTTATAAGGTCATTTTCACTGAGATGAAGTGAAAACACGGAGAATTTAAACTGATACAAAACTTTTGTGGCCGTATAAATGGATCAGCGGTGGTCACTAAATCTCCACTGCTTCCTCTCGCGTGGCTCAGTTTAGTTTTGGATACTTCTTATTCTTGGTTGCATGTCTTAGAATGAGCTAGGAAAACGGATGGACAGCGTGACTTTCTAAAAAATATCGCAGTGGCCCATACAGAATCCTTGCGCAGGAACTTACTGCGGAAGGCTTTCGCAGTAAGTCCGCGTCCTAAACCAGTCTCAACCTCCTCTCTCACCTTCTTGTAAGTCTGGACACTGCATAAAAGCAAGGACGCGGATTAGCTACTGAACCCGGCAGCAGCTTTTAGACCGACGCGGATTGCGGATTGCGTTCTACCCCCTTACGGCTAGGAAAGGGCAGCAACTTTGAGTTGCCACAGTGAAGTATGGGTCTTATCCACACCGTCGATCCATTTTTTTAGTATCATTTTAGGGTATAACCCCAAAAATGAGGCAGATCCAAGGCTCAAGTGGAATACACAATGGGGATTAAACTAGTCCTCTCCCTCGTTCTCTCTCACCCTTGCTCTGAAATTTTGCTGCATTTCAGCCAAATGCAATTCTTGGAAGGTGGTGACATGTTTCAACCCATTAGGAATCATCTTCAGGTCCGCATAGATCTTTAAACATTTAAGATTTGGAGCTCCTTCCTCCACTCTCCATTCCTCTAATCTACCCAATATAATTTCTAAAACTTGCTTGAAACATAAGAGTAACAAAAGAAAACATTGCTCAAAAGCCACAACACTCTCTACTCATAAGATAAACCAGTCACGAAAATTATAAAAGAAGTGAATTCAACCCCCCATCACTGATCCAATCACCACGTGCTAATGTTTTATGCATTGCAACAATCGCAGGTACAAATATGTACATTTATAATATGAAAGAAAGATATAAATCATCTAAATCTCATTACATCAACACAGTAGATAGATTTTTACCTATGGTGCTTATTTGTGTGATGTGTACATGAGCAAACACATTCCAACCGAGAAGCAATCGGAGGGGGACGATTTCATTTGGACTTGTAAAATCCACACCATCTACAGAGAATGTCCACTACACTGTAAAAATCACAGCAAGCTAACGGCCATAAAAGTTCCCAACTAGACATATATTCTATGAACGATCCTGTCCGTACTTTCTCCATGCCACTAAATGGACAGTTTGGATCCACCAATCATTATGAATTTTCCATGGTACAGAAGATGAGCAGACTGAATCTAACGGACATCCGGATAGATGACATGGATGGCAACAAGTCCAAAACCAACTACTGGAAAGATCTCACTGGATCAAAGCAACTCCATCTCATTGGTCGAGCTGGCAGAGAAATATCCCTACCAGTCTTCGATGGTGAGAGAAGGTATGTGTCTGATCTTATTAATAAAAAGTTTTTACTGCCAATATTCGAAATATTGGTATGGCGCTATGTATAGCACCCTTGGGATATAGATATGTTTTGATTATCACATGTGATATATGGTTTATATCGCATAATTTATCACACTTTTGGGGAATATATTGGAAAGTATTGAGAAAATAGTTGAATTTTTTAATGGAATTTCATGGATTGTTAAAAAAAGACCTTAATACACACTTTTAAATCACAACATCTCAAATAAAAAGGTGCACATAATGAGTTTCCTTTGTATATGGTCCTAAGCTATACTATATTTAACTGAACTAATGCAATTATATTTAAATTTAATGCACGACATTTATAAATGTATCAAAGACATGTATGAAAACACAACCAATTCATTGAAAAGCAAAAGAAGAAGGAAAAACTAAAAAATATGCATATCAATGATATGAATTAGTTGTGACCTAGACCCACATAGAGTTGCGCGGTGGCTCGTAATCATCGTCTTCATCTTGACGGGGCTAGGAATAGTATTGTTCTTCCATAAATTGACAATATTGTACCTATAAGAACCAAAGAATGAGGCTGATCCAAAGTTCAACTGGACCCATCATGATGTGACCACGACCCTAGTGCGGATTGCCTACTGATAGCGAGGTGGCTACTAACACTGCTATGTGGGCCCATCATGACGTATGTGTCCTATCCATGCCATCCATCCATTTTTTTTCCAGACTATTTTATGGCATGAGATATAAAATAAAAAATAAAAAATGAGGCAGATCCACATTGCATATGGCCCACACCTTCATACCTATTAATATAGAAAAAATGTTATGGGGGATTGAACGTCTACCATTGAAACCATTTTGGGGTCACAAAAGTTTTGTATCAATATAATATTTGTTTTTCCTCTTCATTATGAACAGATTGGATGGAAAATAAACGTTATGGTGGGCCCTACAAACGTTTTAATGGTGAGAATCATTGTCCCCATTGCTATTTGTGGTGTGGTCCACATGAGCTTTAAATATGACTCACTTTTAGGTTCATAATCTAAAATGATATCGCCAAATAAATGAATGAGTTGGATATAATAAATACATCATTGTGTGGCCCATGTAACTTTGATCTCCTTTGAACCATTTGTACAACTCGGAGCTCTCCTCTTGCACAACATGTAACTCTGTGGGGTCCACCATGATTTATATATTTTATCCACTCCTATGCATTTTACTAAATAATTTTAGGGCTTGAGCCCAAAATTGAAGCTTATCCAAAGGTTGAATGGACCACACCATGGGAAATATTTTAATTGAACGTATACCATTGCAAAATTCTTGAGGGCCACGAAAGTTTTGGATCAAGCTTATATTTATGTTTTCGCTTCATCCATATTTTTATGACCTTATGAAGAGGTTAGATGACAAATAAACATCACTATGGCGCCTAGCAACGCTTCAATGGTGGAAATTATTATTCCCGCTATTTCCTAGGGTATGGTTCACTTGAGCTTTGGATATGCTTCAATTTTGGCCCCTTAATGAGCTGAAAAAAAAATGGTTGGACAGCATGGATTAACCATATATATTCACGGTGGGCCCCACAAAGTTTTCTCGGTACAATAAGAGTGTACCAAGTAACTTAGTACGCAATCCAATTTAACAAAGCTTGGGGCAGAAGCCATTCTCAAAAGAGAGAAAATCCCCAAATCCTCCTCAACTAAATATAAATCTTGAAGATTTTTACAGATTTTTTGCCGAAATCTCCATTATTGTATCTCAGATTATGCAATTTTCTTTTATGGGTATTGAAATATCATCTCTTACACGGACTCTCCAATTTTTCCTCTTTAAGAAAAAAAAAAAAAAAAACTTTTCATTGCATGATAGTATGATAATATCGATGATATATCAAAGAAAATCATGCGATATCCTACGGTTTATCTCACGATACAGACAATTTTACTTTAAAAAAAAAAAAAAAAACTTCCAACCGGTTTCACTGGACAATGATATCGATAATCGGCTGATAATATCAATATTGTGAATACTATTTACAACTAAAAAGATACGATACATGTTCAAACACAATGGTTACTATTCACTCATGATATGTGGAGCCCACCATAATGTGTATGGTACATCCAATCCATCCATCATGTACTTCCCTTGATGCTTTCCTATGGCCCTAAAAAGCAGCTCGTCCATTATCAAATGGACGACGCAAGGGAATGATGAGATTTTGGAAGTTTTGGAAGGCTCACTGCGAAGTTCTCTGATACCAACTTTATTTATTGTAAATATTTTACAAATACATAATTTCCTTAACAATTAATTACTAGTTCAAAGCCAAACAAAATGGCATGTAAATTGATTACACTGAAACTTTTTTAAGGTGTAATACAACTAAAAGAACTTACAGGCATCCACACGACCCTTAAGTGATTTATTTGTTGAGAAAAGTCTTAAATCTAAAGGTTTTGAGGTCGTTCGATCGGTCATGGGAATCTTCGATTGGTCGTGGGAGGCGCTCGACCGGTCGTAGGTTCGAGCCCTAGCACGACTTAAAGTCCAGCGAGTTTTTGCTTTTTTTTACTGTAGCTAGGACTGGTCGAGGGTCAGCTACGACTGGTCGAAGGTGGGCTACAACCAGTCGAAGACTCGCTATGACTAGTCGTAGGTTACGCAGTTTGTTCCGCGATTTTGCGCGAAACTGCGGATTTGAGTCATTTCGCATGGCCCAGGATGCGGAAGGAAGTTTCTAAACTATAAATAGGTGTTCTAGGGTTTTTCTAGGGAATGGTAATGTATGCTAAGGCTTCCTAAAGGGGTTCTAGGGTTTCTAAAGGGTGTAGCAAGGGTGAGATTCGAGGTTGTTCGAATCGGGTAAGTCCTTTCTCTTTGTAATTGATGCTTTCATAGTGGTGATCTGTTGCTTTGTGCCGTGGTTTTTTTCCCGCAAGGGTTTTCCACGTTAAATCTGTGTATTCTCTTGTGTGCTTGGTGTCATTGGATTACTATCCTGGATCTAGATCTGTGTGATTCCGCAGGCCAAAAAACTCCAACAAGTGGTATCAGAGCAATCGGTTGGGGCACAAATCTAAATCTGAGGGATTAGTAATAATGGCAAGCGCTAGGTATGATATTGAGAAATACTCAGGGAAAAATAATTTTGAGTTATGGAAGATCAAGATGATGAGTTCCTTAATCAAGCAAGGCGAAGATGGTGCTCTTGAGGAGCAGAAGTCCACTATGACTGATGGTGATTGGAATACTCTGGATAAGAAGGCATTATCATCGATCCGTTTATGTCTCACAGATGAGGTTCTCTACAACGTCATGAGGGAGAAAACTGCGTTAAGTTATGGGCGAAGTTAGAGGATGTTTATGCGAAGAAGTCCTCTGAAAATCACCTGCACTTGAAGCGGCAGTGGTATAACTTCAAGATGGCAGAGGGTGGAGATCTGGAGGCTCACATCAGCAACTTTAATAAATTGGTTTGTAAATTGCTGGATATGGAGGAAGTGATGAAAGATGAAGAACAGGCATGTATGTTATTGAATTCTCTCCCGGCGTCCTTTGAGGCATTCAAAGACACTATGTGCAGCACGAACAAAATCCTAAGTGTCGATACCGTTATCTCGGCTCTTCAAGGGAAGGCTATGAGACAACTAAACAGCGACATGGAGACGTCTTCTGATGCACTGTTTACAGTGGGTAGGAATTCTGAACAAGGTACAGGTTCTTCAGGTTCTAGATCCAAATCCAGGGGCAAGGGCAAAGGAAAGGTAAAGTGCTGGAATTGTGGGAAGGAAGGACATGTGAAGAGGGATTGTGAATATCCTAAATCGAAAAGGGAAGATGCTGAGGCTTCATGCAGGGAGGCCAATGATGCCACATCAGATGGATGTGATGGTGATGTTTTGTCTTTGTCTTCGCTCAGACGGTCATACGATGATCGTAAGGACGAGTAGATGCTAGACACAGGGGCATCTTTTCACATGACTCCTCATCGGAGTTGGTTCGCCAACTATAGTGAGTGCGATGGTAGACAGGTGTTTATGGGCAATGACATTGCCTGTAATGTTGTGGCTGTCGGTACGGTGCGCATTAGGATGTTTGATGGGGAGGAGCGTACCTTGACTGATGTCAGACACGTTCTTGATTTGAAGCAGAATCTGATTTCTCTTGGTGTGCTTGAGGCAAAAGGATGTAAGTACACATGTATTGATGGTGCTTTTACAGTATCCAAGAGGGCACGGGTAATCATGAAAGTACAACGACTCGGTAACTTGTACAAGTTGATCGGGAGCACTTCAAACGGTGGAGCTGCAGTGGATATAGTGGATCCCACCTCTGCACGTGTGTGGCATGTTGGGCATGGCCACATGAGCGAGCAGGGCAGGAAGGCTGAGGCGTGCGGACAGGGATACAGAGCAGGTGGAGCAGCCACCTGTGAGAAGAATCACACGGCATGATCACAGGATATCGACGAGGTACATGGACGACTCCAATATCGCAGGAGATTCATCTTCTATTCAGATGGCTCTAGGTGAGCCTGATGCTGAAAAGAGGAAAGTGACTATGAGTAATGTGATGGATTCGTTGTACCAGACCGATATATGGGAGCAGGTGGAGCTTCCAGTGGGCCAGAGAGCTATTGGATGCAGGTGGATCTTCAGGAGGATACAGCATAGATACAGAGCGAGGTTGGTAGCAAAGGGTTATGCTCAAAGAGAATGGATCGACTTCTCAGAGATATTCGTGCCGACGGTATAGCAGGTGTCTATTAGATCCGTGTTTGGCACTGGTTGGCCAACGTGATCTTGAGCTGGAAGGATGGATGTGGAGTCTGCACTTCTGTAAGGAAAAGTGAAGAGCAGATCTACATGAAGCAACTAGATCGGTTCAAAGTTAAAGGGGCTGAGAAAAGACTTTGCAGGAGGTCGTGGTTCGACCTGTCGCCTAGGTAGTGGTTTGATTCCTTCATGGTGGGACATTCAGGATGAAGGATCGGGGGGCTGCAAAGATGGTTCTCGGCATTGAGACTGAAGGAGGAGTAGGCTTTGGTAATCACAGGAGGAATACCTTGTGTGTAGGTATTGATCAAGTATGTGATGGGCCAAGTAAAGCTGGAGAGCGTTCCCTACGCGTCTCTCCTCAAGTTTTCCTCAGGACATATCCCAAAATAGATGAGGAAAAGCAGGATATCTCATGAGCCTTATTCGAATACGGTGGGCAGTGTATGCCAAGGTCGGGTTTAGACTGGTTATTTCACAGGCTATCAGTGTTGTGAGCAAGTACCCCGGCAAGCAATATTGGGTAGCAGTGATATGGTAAGAAGACTACGTCATTCTTTTGTGAAGACAGGAGCAAAGGTGGTTGGGCATGTGGATTTAGATCCGGCAGACATGATCAACAAGAAATTCCTGTAGAGAAGTTCAAGTTCTGTGAAAATTCTCTGGGCTCGGCAATGACGGAAAAGAAGTACGGAGTATGATCTTGAGCTATGATGTGAAGCAGAGATAAGAGAAGAGGTCAAGGAGCTACACGGTTAAAGATTGAAGACTTGGTGGAGATTGTTGAGAAAAGTCTTAAATCTAAAGGTTTTGAGGTCGTTCGACCGGTTGTGGGAATCTTCGACTGGTCGTGGGAAGCGCTCGACCGGTCGTAGGTTCGAGCCCTGGCACGACTCAAAGTTCAGCGAGTTTTTGTTGTTTTTTACTGTAGCTAGGACTAGTCGAGGGTCATTCGACCGGTCGAGTCGGTAGGCTACGACCATCGAAGACTCATTCGACTAGTCATGGGTTACGCAGATTTGTTCTGCGATTTTCTTGTAAACTATGCGGTTTGAGTCCTTTTATGGCCCCGGGATGCGGAAGGAAGTTTCCTAAACTATAAATAGGTGTTCCTAGAGTTTTTCTAGGGAATGGTAATGTATGCTAAGGCTTCCTAAAGGGGTTCTAGGGTTTCTAAAGGGTGCAGCAAGGGTGAGATTCGAGGTTGTTCGATTCGGGTAAGTCCTTTCTCTTTGTAATTGATGCTTTCATAGTGGTGATCTGTCGCTTTGTGCCGTGGTTTTTTTCCCGCAAGGGTTTTTCACGTTAAATCTATGTATTTTCTTGTGTGCTTGGTGTCATTGGATTGCTATCCTAGATCTAGATATGTGTGATTCCGCAGGTCAAAAAACCCCAACATTATTAATATGGGAAAAGTGGTAAGCTATTTTTATGAGAGAAAAAAGAAAAAAGAAAAGCAGGAAATTAGTAATTCATAAGTGAAATTGCCGTTCACAAATTAGTAGATCGTACACCCGATCACATCATCCAACCCTTAGGACAATCCCAACCATTTATCAATAAGGCTTTCCTTAAGGAATTCGTATATAGGAAAGAAGATGAATAGCATCAAAAGAAGGTTCCAAGTACAAGATCAAAGTACACTGTCGGTAATTCATACCTCAAAGTGGACCACACCAAATTTAAAGAGTTATTAGGCAGATTTTACATGTCCTGTGAAGAGGTCCACCTGTGTGACCAGACCTAACATGGGATGGTGCAGCTGATGAACGAGGTGCATCCCATCCATATGAACTCTTCCGTTCATGGAGTACTGTCCGTTCGTTCGTATGATGTGATCTTCCGACACGAGTCATTTAGATGGGGAACGGTCATATAATCGCCAGCTGATGAACGAGGTGGACCCCATCTACATGAACTCCTCCATTCACGTGTGTCCTTTCGTTCATATGACGTGATCTTCTGACACGTGTCATTTAGATAGGGAATGGTCATATAATCGCCAGCTGATGAACGAGTTGGACCCATTTACATGAACTCTTCCGTTCACATAGTCCGTTTGTTCGTATGATGTGAACTTCCGACACGTGTCGTTTAGATAGGGAATGGTCATATAATCCGCTGCTTACGCTATTCAGACAATAGTTTTCCATCTGGAAAGGAAAGTGAGGTATTAACCAATACAAGGAGGGGCCAGCTAATGTAGCACAGTCGAATCAGCAAGAAAAGATGCTAGGTGTTTGTGAAAATGCCGCAATGAACCAGCACGATCAACTGCAGGGTGTATGCTGCATCCCAGGATAGGCAACTAGTTGTTCACGTTGTACACGGTATTTTCTTATCTGATATCTAACCTTTCATTCTTTGAAAATAACAAGTTTCATTCCAACAAAATATAAATCATTGTTCAAACACTAAATTCAAAGTTCTCCACATTCTCTCTGCACATAACAATAGAGAAGATGATCAAACCACGAAAGAAGCAAATTCAAACTGCTGCCACTGACTTCAAGATACCGATCCAGTCATCATATGCAAGCATTTTCTATTTGGCAAGCTTCTGCAAGTTGAATATATATCGTTATCCACTGAAAAAACATGATATAAGTCATCTAAGTATATTTACCCTTGTGTAATCCATCTTTTTCTTTATTATCTAAACAAGAAAAATTGTAAATGTCAATGGAAAACTGTTTTCCTTTTCCATTGTTTGGAATGGAATCCTTGGGATCCAGACATGGCCTTAGTGTGATACAGTGCTTTCAGAAGCAGAGAGTCAAATCATTAATATTGACCGTCTGTTAGGTTCATCTCATATTCATAAGCCACCTTGAAAAATTCATCTCAATTAGAGAATGTTAACCTTCCAAAATTAGTATATCTATTTATATTGTCAATTTACAGAGCCATCAAAGGAAATAGCTATAGTCATGAGAAGCTGGGAGCAAACAAGTTCTCACAGAGGCGGCCTATAGGGTCAGCAGCACAAAACCAAGACAAGGCTTGCAAGGAGCCACCACCAGCGCCCTTCTTTGAGCCTGGTGAGTTCAATTCATGGTCATTTTGGATGCATGGGATTGCAGATTTCATGGCTACCTTCCCATTCCTCTGCATCACCATCCTCACTGTCATGGGTGTCAAAAGGTCACCTACCATCTGTGCTAGTGTGGGTATTCAGGGGATTGCATGGGCATTTGGTGGCATGATCTTTGCCTTGGTCTATTGTACGTCTGGGATTTCGGGTGGACACATAAACACAGCTTTGTCCTATGGGTTATTGCTGGCTGGGAAACTGTCCCTGGTAAGGGCTATTTCTACATGTTGATGCTTGGGGGCAATTTGTGGGGCTGGTGTGATCAAAATGTTCCAAAAGGGCCCTTACCAGATGTTTGAGATTGTGGGCACCTTTGTGTTTCTCTACAGTCTTCTCTGCCATTGATGCCAAGGCAAATGCCAGAGATCCTGATGTGACTATCCTTGTAACTCTTCCAATTGGGTTTTAGTTTTCCTAGTGCACTTGGCCACCACCCCCATCACTGGAACTGGAATCAACCCAGCCAAGAACCTTGGAGCTGCCATCATCTACAACACAGACCTGGATGGGAGTTGACAGTCGAGGAGCAGAGAAGATGATGGTCATTCGCTATTGGCTCACCCTGGCGGTGCAAACAAGCAGCTATTGCCCAAAGAAGAATGAAGGCTTTCCTTTTTCGAAACTCTCTTTTGTTTGTCCTTCATTCATTAGATTCTTGGTGGGCCCATTCATTGGAGCAGCAGTTGCAGAAGTGTACAATTAGATTGTGATAAGGGCAATCCCATTCAAGACCATGGCCTAGATTCTCTATCATCTTTACTCTTTCTTCTTGGTACTTATATTTTACCTTTTTCATTTCCCATATGTAATCCTCTCTCTTTTTTTCGGCATCTCTCCTTCCTCCACTCCCCACTCCTCTAATTCAAGAAATCCAATATTTAAAACTTCAAGCAGAGGAAATCTTTTGACTGTGCAAACCATTTCCTTTCATAATTTGGGGATCCAAAGTCCAGGTTTGACTGCCTATCAAGCATAGCTCGATGAGGTAAGGTGGGAAATCATACAGATCTAGTGGTATCTCTATGTGCGTAAACAAATCCATATTATGTATATGCTGATGATTTGAAAAAGACATAACTGGAATTGGGCATTCACCAACTTGAATAGGGAATTCACCGAGCGGCTGTGATGATCTAAGTCAGACCAATTTACCAGTAGGACAGGATAATGCCTTTTTGTGATCTTCACTTCTTCCCAATTCCCACAAATTGGCTAATAATTTCTCCAACCCATCTTCCATCCAGCTTCCACCCTTAATAACTGGTAGAGTCTGGACATTGTTTAAGTGATGAAGTGGCATGTGCTTTCTGATTCGGCACTGTGGTGCTAGATCCTTATTGTATAGTCAAAGGTGCCTTATTTGTTCCATCTTCCCATATCATTTGACAGCCTGTTAATATAAGTAGGGCGTAGATCGCTAGTCTGTACCTGAGACATAGGTACCTAAGGTAGATAAGAGACCCAATTTCATCTAGTAGACCATAGAGCTGTGTGTTTCGGATATCCTTCACCCTATGAAATTTGAAACCTCCAGAATGAATTCCCAACTGCTTTTTCCCAAGTGTTTCATGCTCTTGAGTGAAGCGCAAGAAGGAACAAAGGTGTAAAGATCTACATGTGCAGAAATCATGTTCTTCCTTTCTGCCACCTGAATCATGCTTCTATCAACCAGCTCCTCTAGGTAATCCTCTTCAACATCTTCCATTTCTTCTTCTCCTCCTCTGTACCAACCCTTCAACTATCCACAAAGAAATCAATTCAACCATGATACTTATGTATGAAATCAGTTCCATTGAGACAATAGGCCCCGCCCTGAAGATTGCCCTTCTAAAGTTTAGACAAAACCTACTTCGTATTGGATCTAGCCTGGGGAAGAATTCTTTCTGCATGCTGTGGATCCTCTGGATCATCAGCATGCGCCTCCAAAGAGAGCCCACATGAAGATATGATCAACCGGTCGCAACTGTTGATCTTCCGAGCTCCATTCATCTCGACCGAGTCAACTTGCCTGGTTAAATGTTTCACTTTTAAAATTGAAATGCTTGCAACAAAATTTATCAAGGTAACCTTAAGTAAAGCATAGTTTGTTAAGCAGTAATTCATTGTTTGTAGACATTTTAATGCTTCAGCAGTTTCAAGTTGTCAATTTACAGAGCCATCGAAGGGATAGCTATAGTCATGTAGTGAAGCTGGGAGCAAACAAGCTCTTAGAGAGGCGGCCCATAGGGCACAGAGCCAAGACCAGGACTACAAGGAGCCACCACCAGCACCCTTGTTTGAGCCTAGTGAGCTCAATCATGATCTTTTTGGAGGGCTGGGATTGCAAAGCTCATGTCTACATTCCTATTCCTCTACATCACCAAACCTCACTGTCATTGGTGTCAAAAGGACACCTACCATGTGTTCCAGTGTGGGTATTCAGGGGATTGCATGGGCATTTGGTGGCATGATCTTTGCCTTGGTCTATTGTATGGCTGGGATTTCAAGTGAACACATAAACACAGCTGTGATGTTTGGGCTGCTGCTTTCTTTTCTCATTACTTTTCCTTTTATTTTATTTTCCTTTCTTTTTTAAAGGAACGTGGAAGCACTCACTTGAAATTTCTTGACTGGAACAACCATTCCGGCGAGTGCCAACAAAACAGCAGCAGCCTTATGGTGGCCAGGAAGATCTCCCTGATGATGGTTGTTTTCTACGTGGTGATGCAGTGGTTGGGGGCAATCTGTGGGGCTGGTGCGGTGAAAGGATTCCAAAAGGGCCCTTACCAGATGTTGGGTGGGGGAGCCAATGTTGTGAAGCATGGCTACACCAAGGGAGATGGTTTGTGTGCTGAGATTGTGGGCACCTTTGTTCTTGTCTACACTGTCTTCTCTGCCACTGATGCAAAGAGAAATGCCAGAGATTCTCATGTGCCTATCCTTGCACGTCTCCCAATTGAGTTAGTTGTAGTTATTGCACTTGGCCACCCTCCCTCCCATCATTGGAAGCAGCATCAACACAGCCAGGAGCCAGTGAGCTGCCATCACCTACAAAAAGGACCATGCGTGGGATGACCATTGGATGTTCTAGGTAGGCCCATTCATTGGGGCAGCTCTTGCAGCTTTGTACCATCAAATTGTGATAAGGTCAATCCCATTCAAGGCCAGGGCTTAGCTTCTCTATCAACATCACTCTCTCTTCTCCAGTTTTCTTTCTTTGTCATTTTCCTTGTGTAATCTTGTGTGTGTGTGTGTGTGTGTGTGTGTGTTTCGTTCTTATGTTGTCCTTTTAGATGGATGATGTGAGGAGAGCATTATGAAGATGAATTGTGGTATTGATATCGATGATGATTGTAAGGTAATGCTGTCTAGCTTGCTGCCAAAAGAAAAAGAAAAAAAGAGCTGTAGTCATGTGACCAAAACGGTTCCTTGGAATATGATATCTAATGCAAACTCACTGGAATATTGGACCTTTGCTCCAAAGGTTTGTTTTTCTATGGCATATATGAGATGGAAAAGTTCATCTATGATGTGTGTGTCTTCTCATGATGTTCCAAGTAAAGTGGAACATACTAATTGGACCGTCTAAACTGATGAACTAACCACGGACATGTTTTGTTTCAAACTCCATTAAATTGATTAAATCAGTTACTATTCCTGAATCACAGAAAAGATCCTCAGCAGAAGTTTGGTCTCGAACTCTAGTTTGAAGTTCGAACAGGAGGTGTAGACCGTGCTAATGTGATTTAGAACTTAGTCTGCTGAAGTTGGTCTATTTCCCTTACTCATTTGGATGAGTAGGTTCATTTGTCATTCGTTTACTCGCCTCTTTGGTGCATGATGATCAGATCACACTGAATTTTATTGACGGATTGTAGAAAAAATTATATAAAAGAGGGGGACATCAACCTGACCTCCACAAAAGGAAAGCCAAGTAAACATCAATATCTAATATTTGGTAATCCATGAATTCATGTAATCTAAATACGTAATGAAAAGAAGTTACATCAAATGCCATATAAAACATTGTTTGATTGAATTTGCATGAAACATAAGAGTACTATATGAAAACATTGTTCAATGCTCTCTACTAAAAATGTAAACAAGTAATATGAAAATCATGAAAGAAGTAAATTCAACCCATCCTCACCAACTTATGACACAAATCCACCAACCACATGCTAACATTTTATGCATGACAACATTCATATGTCAAATATATATTAGCCGGAAGAAACATACTAGTCATCCAAACTTTTATTGGAGAAAGGTGGGAGCACACTGCCTATAACTTTGTTGAAATGATTAAAAAAAATGTACAAGATTTCAAACAGCACCACAAAAGGCCATAAGCCTCACCTAAACATATTCAATCTTTATTACAGTAATAATACAGGATTAGCCAACAAATACAAGAGGACATTTTCAAAGAAAGCCTAAATTTTACAAGAAAAGTAGATAGCTTACATATTTACAGCCCCTAAGATTGAAATATGAGAACACAGTTTTGAAATCCCTTCTAACTTTCCAAATCCATGGTGCCAAACAACCCCTTAGTGTATGGAAACTTTTCCATGCACCTAACTGCATTTGGACTTGTACGAATCAATATCATCTATGGAGACTGTCCATAAAGTACTGTCCACTCTTCTCCACTGTAAAAATCACAGCAATCAAATGACATTAACCGTTCTTGACTAAACATATATTCTATGAGCAATCCTGTCCCTACTTTCTCCATGAAACTAAATGGACAGTTTGGATCATCCAGTACAGAAGATGAGTGGACTGAACCTAACGGACGGTCTAGATAGATGAAATGGATGCGAACAAGTCCAAAACCAATTACCTACGTGGAAAGATTCCCATACACTACGGGTTGATGGTGAGCGCGGGTACGTGTCAGATCTTAAACCAGTCCTCTCCATCGTCTTTTCGCACCCTTTCTCCGAATTCTTCCGGCATGTGGAATAACTGCAAATCTTGAAGAGTGCTGATATGTCGCAATCCATCAGGAAGCATCTTCAAATTTCTGCACTCTATAATCTTTAAACATCTAAGATTCGGCATCGCTCCTTCCTCCACTCTCCACTCTTCTAATTCATCCAATTCTTGAATCCTCAAATAGTCAAGCAGTGGAAACCCTCCGACGGAGCAAACCATTTCCTTTCCTATGTAAGATTTCGATAGTAAATTGAGTCTCCGAAGGTTCGGCAGCATCTCCAGCATTCCAATCTGGTCTTGCTCTAATTGGGACACCCTCAAGAATAGCTCTGCGAGGTTAGGTGGGAACTCATGCACATCCGGTAATTTCTCAAAGGGTCCGACCAAATTCATGTAAAATAGATGATGATGATTTGAGAAGGATGGAAACACTGGAATCGACCAATTAGGACTTGCCTTTAGCCACAATGACCTGAGGCTTGCCAGTCTAGGAATGGAGCGGGACAATGCCATTTTGAGATCTCCCTCTATTCCCAAATCTCTCAAATTGGTTAGTTTCTCCAATCCATCTTCTATCCAAGTGCCCCCCTCTACAAATTTTAGAGTCTGGAGATTGCTTAAGCGATGGATTTGCATGACGTTGCTGATTTGACAGTAACGTCCTTCCCTAGTGAATAGATATAGGTGCCTTATCTGTTCCATCTTCCAAATATCATCTGGTAGCATGTTGACTTCTGTATGCAGTAGATTGAGAGTCTGTAAATTGGAGAGGCGAGTTATGGTGGATGGTAGCCTTTCCAACCTTGCCCCCCTGAGACATAGGTACCTCAAGTGGATTAGATACCCTATTTCATCAGGGAGACTAGAGAGTTGTATGTATCGGACATCCATCACCCTGAGCAATTTGAAAGCTCCACAGACGATTGTCAACTGCGGTTTCTCCAGCATTTGAACCTCATAACTGAAGCGCAACAAAGAGCGGAGTTGTAGCTTGGAGCAGTTAAGAGAGATGGACTTACTGATGTCACCACAAGTAATTGCAAGTCGGCGTGCCTTTGTAGGTAATTCAGGCGCCATGTTCCCATGCACTTCCAGAAATCTCTCCTCCTTCGCTTCTGATATTGAGAGGTCTCGTAGAAGAAGATCATGAATATGGCATATTTCAACCGCTCCATTGGTCCTCCTGCTCGCCACCTGAATCATGCTTCTACTGATGAGCTCATCCAGGTAATCCTCCGCAACATCCTCCATTTCGTCTCCTCCTCTTCTCTGCACGAAACCTTCTGCTATCCACAGCAGAATCAATTCGTAGACGTCGATTTCAGAGTCTCCAGGAAAAGCTCCAAAATAAAGAAAACAGGGCTTCAAGTCATAGGGCATGTCATGGTAACTCAGGGCCAATATGCCTGAGATCCGATCTTCTTTGCTTTCATGTAGCCACCATTCCACACTATTAAGCACCTTCTTCCAGGAATTCACTGACTTCTCTTTTTTTGATAAGACGCCTCCTAATACTGCAATTCCTAGAGGTAAACCTTCACATTTGGCGACCATCTTTCTCCCCAACTGTTCCAGATTTGGAGGGCACGCAGGAGGAAGATTTCTGGGAAGTGCTTTCTTACAAAACAGTGACCAGCTCTCATTTCCATCCAGCAAACGGAGTTTATGGGGTGTACTCTGTGCGTCTGCGTGCCTTGCCACATCTTCATTGCGAGTCGTGAGCAGCACTCTGCTGCCATTCTCCGTATCTGGAAATACAGAAACCAAACTGTCCCAAGCTGGTCTACACCTTATATCATCGATTACCACCAGGTATCTCTTCCCTTGTAAGTACTGAGAGAGTTCCTGCCGCAAGTCTTCCTCACGCGTCTTCTCCATTTCATCTCGTTCGACGGCTCTAAAGCATTTGTCTTGAAAACAAGTCTTTCTGAACTATTCTTACAACAAGGAAGATACATCCGTTGCAAAAGCAATTATTTCTACGTATCGGCTGTTTCCAGCGCACAGGGTTTTCCGTACCCTAAAATGTAATTGGTCCACGTCATTTTCGCTGTTGTCACCGTAATACTTTAACAAATAAACAAATTTATTTACAAAATACGGACGCGGATTAGATACTGACAGGTCATCACAGGTTCCGTGGGCCTACCATGATCTATGTTTTGTATCTGAGCCGTCCATCCATTTGGAGAGATCATATTAGAACATGATCCAAAGAATGAGTACGATACAAAGCTCAAGTGGACCCCACCACAAAAAACAGTGTGGACAGTGACACCCACCATTAAAAAGTTTTAAAGGCTACGATAGTTTTGGATCAAGCTAATATATTTTGCGTTTTCCTTTCTTTTATATCTGCGTTAACACATGAACAGGTTTGATCTCAAATAAACATCACAGTGGACTTTCTTAAGGTTTCAACCGTGGGCATCACTCTCCCCACTGTTTTCTATAGTAGGGTTCACTCCATCCTTGGATTCGCCCCTTTCTTTGAATCATGCGGACAGTATGGATACAGCATAGGACAGTGTGGATACAGCATATAGACAATGGTGGAGCTCACTTAATTTGGTGATGTCACTTCATCAGTGAGTGTGGATACTTAACCGGTCGGTAGATAATGCTGCGAAGATTGGATACTGACAAGGTCAGTCACCAAAGTGCTACTATAGTGACATCAGACCCCACCATGATGCATGTGTTGTGTCTATACCGTCCAACCATTTTTAGAGTTCGTTTTATAGCATTACAAAGAGAATGAGATAGATCTAAAGTTCAAGTGGACCCCATCATGGAAAATAGTCGGGACAGTAACATCCACTGTTCAAAACTTCTTAGGAACCACAGTAGTTTCTGATGAAGCTGATATTTTTGCTTTCACATCATCTATCTCTATGTTAAGTGTTAACTTATGAATAGGATGGATCTCAAAAATACATCACCGTGGGCCCTATAAATGTTTCAACCGTGGGTGCAACGGCTCCCAGGGTTTTATGTGGTGGGTCCACTTGAAATTTAGATATATCTCATTCTCTTTGTAATGCCATAGAATGATCTCTACAAATGGTTGGACGGTATGGAATAAACACATGCATCATGGTGGGTCCAGTAACGTCACTTCACTAACCTTGTCAGTATCCATTTCGCACCCACAAAATACTCCATGACTTGGATTGCGTACTGCCAACATCAGTAGCTAGGTGGCTAGCCAGGTTGCTACTCACAATGCTCTATGAGCCCCGCATGGTATATTGTGTTTTATTCAAGCCGTATATCTATTTTTCTAAATCATTATAGAAAATTATACTAAAAATAAGGACATGGAAATCCTTAGTGTAGACCACATCACGGGAAAACAGTAGAGATTGAATGCCTACCATTCAAAACTTTTTAGGGCTCACTGTGATATTTATTTGTCATGGAACGTATTGAGTAGGTCATGCACACTTGACCTTATGAAGTTTTTAATGGTGGGTGTTCAATTAGTAATCTTTCTTGAGTAGGTCATGCACACTTGACCTTATGAATATTTGGATTTACCTCATATTTAGACTTACAAATGAAATAGTCTGGAAAAATTGGTGAATAGTGTGGATAGGACAGATATATCATAATAGGGATCACGTAACACGGTCAGTAGCCACCTAGCTATTGACGTTGTCAATAGGCAATCGGCGTCCAGAAAGTTTAAGTTCCAACACCTTATCCTATATCCAAGGACGTGTCTAAGCTATCCAAGGAAAGTGGTCATTAATTCAAAGGTCACTGTTGAGGTCAAAATCTGGTCAGCCCTCTTCCCCTCTTCACATATTTCGAATAGGTGACGGACCTGGTTTCCTGCACGTAAACCGTGAGCAATGGAGACCCTGGCTAAGCCGGGGGACCCTCCATGCCTAAGTCAGGACAATAGAATCTGGGTCTAAGTTGGGGAGGAAAGGGAAAGTACCAGATGTTGCGTACCTGTTGTCATGGGATGATGTGATATTTATATCTCTTCATCGTTTAATTCGCATTCGATAATCTCGGCACGATCAGTGTGATTTACAAATCATGGAGATATTGCCCAGAATCCAGAGATCATGTGTTATGGCGTGCGTATCTATGGGCGAGATAATAGGATACACCCATATATGGCAGTTTCCCCACTTAGCGCGCGAAACCTTTATCCTCGGAGATGCCTCAACTCGAACAGACCGAGGACGACGGCATCGCTCCGAGCTGATGATTGATTGTGTCAACCCAAGCCGAACCTTGATCCGTTCGTAAGTAATGCAGCTAGCCATTCTCAGTATTATGATGGATGTTCGTTCGGAGTTGATCGTACAACTTAAATGTTTTCCCTTCCGACTGCCCTTGGAAAGAAGGCGGTCAAGAATGGGAGCTTCGCCCATCTTAACCCACCTTCCTAGTATTATGCCGAGGCTCGGACTCTCTACCCGGACTAGCGGATCGTCGATCTCTCCGATTGTAGTCGGCTCGGATCTTCCTATAACAGTCACCATTAAAAGATTCTTAATGTTAATGTTTATTTGCCATATAACCTATTGTTGATAAGGGCCACACGGACCCATAAATGGAAAGCACAAATACTTGCTTTATCCATAACTTTTGTGGCCTTAAGAAAGTTTTTAACAGCCAGCTGTAACTATCAATTCTTGTGATGTGGTCAACATGAATTTTGGATGAAGTTCATTTTTTGGTCATTCGGAAAAAAAGATAGTTGGCTTAGTACATCCAGGTGCCCCCGATGGTTAGGTAGAGTTGTACATTGACCTGAGTTGTGCCAAGCTCAGCTCAGCTCCACCCCACTCTAACCTCAATTCAAGCTCAACTTGGCTCAGCCCTCAAGCTCAACATGCTAACTCGCCTCCCTCCGATGGTTCGAGCTGAGTTGAGCTTGGATCAAATCGAGGCAAGCGAGCTTGTTGAGGTGAAATGAGTCGAGGGAAGCTATCTGGTTGAGGCTAGCCAGGCTAACTTTGGTAACAACTAAAAGTCTAAAAATAAGATATATGAATAATCATATAATTTAAAAAACAGTAAACGCAAAAGGCATAATGCATTCAAAACCATCAATAGAAGGGAGATAAAGGTGGCCATTTGCAAGCAGGTTTCGAGGGGGAGATGGGAAGTTTTTTTTTTTTTTTTTTTTTGCAAGGAGAGAGAGAGAGAGAGAGAGAGAGAGAGAGAGAGAGAGAGAGAGAGAGAGAGAGAGAGAGAGAGTAACATCCACTATTCAAAACTTCTTAGGGACCACAGTAGTTTCTGATGAAGCTGATATTTTTGCTTTCACTTCATCTATCTCTATGTTAAGTGTTAACTTATGAATAGGATGGATCTCAAAAATACATCACCATGGGCCCTATAAATGTTTCAACGGTGGGTGTGACGGCTCCCACGGTTTTATATGGTGGGTCCACTTGAAATTTAGATATATCTCATTCTCTTTGTAATGCCATAAAATGATCTCTATAAATGGTTGGACAGTATGGATAAACACATGCATCATGGTGGGGTCCACAGAGCTTGGTAATGTCACTTTAGTAGCGGTTTGGCTGGCTCCTGACCTTGTCAGTATCCAATCCAAACCCACAAAATACTCCATGACCCGGATTGTGTCAACAAAATACTCCATGACTCGGATTGTGTACTGACAACATCAATAGCGAGGTGGCTAGCTAGCCAGGTTACTACTCACAATGCTCTATGAGCCCCACATGGTATATTGTGTTTTATTCAAGCCATATATCTATTTTTCTAAATCATTATAGAAAATTATACTAAAAATAGGGATATGGAAATCCCTAGTGTAGACCACATCACATGAAACCAATAGAGATTGAATGGCTACCATTCAAAACTTTATAGGGCTCACTGTAATATTTATTTGTCATGGAATCGTGCTGAGTAGGTCATGCACACTTGACTTTATGAAGTTTTTAATGGTGAGTGTTCATTTAGTAATCTTTCTTGAGTAGGGCATGCACACTTGACCTCATGAAGATTTGGATTTACCTCATATTTAGACTTACAAATAAAATAGTCTGGAAAAATTGGTGTATAGTGTGGATATAGGACAGATACATCATAATGGGCTCACGTAACATGCTGGCTATTGACGCTGTCAATAGGCAATCGGCATCCAGAAAGTAAAGTTCCAACACCTTATCCTAGATCCAAGGACGTGTTTAAGCTATCCAAGGAAAGTGGTCATTCAACAGTCACCATTAAAAGCTTCCTAATGTTAATGTTTATTTGCCATATAACCTGTTGTTGATAAGGGCCACACGGACCCATAAATGGAAAGCACAAATATTTGCTTTATCCATTACTTTTGTGGCCTTAAGAAAGTTTTTAACAGCCAGCTGTAACTATCTATTCTTGTGATGTGGTCAACATGAGATTTGGATGAAGTTCATTTTTTGGTCATTCCTTTTAAAAAAGAAAAAAAAAAAAAACA
The DNA here is from genome assembly GCA_030180095.1 of Magnolia changhungtana. Taxonomy (NCBI): domain Eukaryota; kingdom Viridiplantae; phylum Streptophyta; class Magnoliopsida; order Magnoliales; family Magnoliaceae; genus Magnolia; species Magnolia changhungtana. Next base: position 242,173 of record JASAUF010000027.1, on the reverse strand, counting down.
CGATAGATGGCTTAGTACATCCAGGTGCGCCCGATGGTTAGGTAGAGTTGTACATTGACCTGAGTTGTGCCAAGCTCAGCTCAGCTCCACCCCACTCTAACCTCAATTCAAGCTCAACTTGGCTCAGCCCTCAAGCTCAACATGCTAACTCGCCTCCCTCCGATGGTTCGAGCCAAGTTGAGCTTGGATCAAATCGAGGCAAGCGAGCTTGTTGAGGTGAAATGAGTCGAGGGAAGCTATCTGGTTGAGGCTAGCCAGGCTAACTTTGGTAACAACTAAAAGTCTAAAAATAAGATATATGAATAATCATATAATTTAAAAAACAGTAAACGCAAAAGGCATAATGCATTCAAAACCATCAATAGAAGGGAGATAAAGGTGGCCATTTGCAAGCAGGTTTCGAGGGGGAGATGGGAAGTTTTTTTTTTTTTTTTTTTTTTTTGCAAGGAGAGAGAGAGAGAGAGAGAGAGAGAGAGAGAGAGAGAGAGAGAGAGAGTTTTAAACTTTCAAAAGAGAGATTAAGAAGGAGGCTAGCTCTACTCGTGTCTCGAGCGGATGCAGGAGGTGATCCAAGCTGTTCTTAATCCTTTCAATCCAATTATTCTTGGCAAATGGGCAAAAATGGCACGCAAGACGTATGCGCAGCTAAAATTTACCCGCACACAAACACATATAGCCGAATCGAGTTTGATTCAAGTTTCGAGTTTCGAGTTGAGTCTAACCAAGCTACCTACTAGTTGACTTGTTGTGAAATATTTTGGAAATACCTGAAAAAAAAAGTAAAATTATTTCTTTTGCTTCACTAGGCTTAATCACATAAAAAATTACATTATCCTAAAAGCGTGATTCGTCCTCTTATCAATTGATGATGAGTTACAGGCGAATTACTTCGAAGATAAGACAAGCCTATTTAGATCCTGCGTACAACAATCAAGAAGGGTCCACTTAGGAACTGTTTGACGCAGCTGATCTTCTGGCAGACTCTGTTAGTGGACCTATTTGTAATATTCTTTGAAAGGAGATTTCTGTGAGATTTGATGGTTTAGAATGGATCTGTTGGAGATGATTGAAATTTGGACCGAAATGGTCCAGTTTATATGGGCACTAAGGTAGTGGACCATTGCTAGGTGTCCATCAACAGTTCAAAACATTCGAAAAATATTTATTATCGTTGATAATTAATTTGAGCCATTTTAAATCGTTGGATCAAAAAATCTGACCATTGGATCATCAAGGCCCATCCGTTTTCAAACTGTTGTGGCTTTTAAGACTGATAGTCGTTCTTAAAACTGCTTACCGTTCAGATAAATAATTCAACCGCACATGCGAAGTGCAAAGTGCGCCAACTAGGGCCACTATAACCACACTGCCCACGCCCTCTCACGTGCTCGAGTGCATGCATGCGTGCATTCAAATGCTACACACTGGAACATGCAACCCGAGCATCTCACCCTACAAGACTCTAAGTAAAAATACTACACACCTCCACATATAAACCTCAAAACTTATTTTCTCATTTTCAAAGTGGGACTAATTAAAGGAAAACTGTGCCTTTTTATTTGAAAAATTCAAAATCATTTTTTATAGCAAAACGAAAATTTGATTTTTTTTTTCTTTTTAACTTTTTCGAAACCAAAATTTCAACACGACCTTGGCTTGTTTTTTAACGAGCTAGGTTAAACAGGCCTCAGCCTATCCTAGATCCCCCTTTCAAGCTAAGGCGGTACGAGCTAAACCAAGTCGAGTTGAGTGAGCTTTTTGAGCTAGGTCAGCTTATGTACAACTCTATAGTGAGGTCTCGCCCATATGGTAGGATAAGTGTTTTAACAAAGGCGTGTTTCCCTTTTCAAGACTCAGATTGTGCAATGCAGAACACAACACCCATGTCGTTACTATTTATATGCTATTAAAAAATTACTCTGGGGCCCACTATAATGGACATGTTTTATCCATATTGTATATCCATTTTGCACCCCATGCATATTAGGGTATGAGCCCAGAAATGAGGCAAATTCAAATCTCAAGTAGAGCACATCATTGGAAATAATAGTGATTGAATGCCCACCATTAACAAATTCCTACAGCTCACCATAATGTTTATTTTCCATCCAACCTGTTGAAAAGGTCACAAAGACTCAAATGAAGAGAAAATACAAATATCAACTTGACCCAAAACTTTCGTAGCCACCAAGAAGCTTTTATATGGTGGTCGTCCAATCACCTCATCATTTTGTCTGATAATCTCGTAACTTTGTCTCGTGAAACCCCATCACTTGTCCTATAACTCTTACATTCTGTCTAATGGAACTAGGTCATTTTGTCTGACAATCATGCTATTTAGTAGAACGAGGTCATTTTTTTCGATAACATATTACTTTGTTTAGTAGAACCCATCACTTTCTCCAATAACCTCATCACTTTATCCCACAACCTCGTCACTTTGCCTATTGAAACACAGTCACTTTACCTATTGAAACACCATCACTTTATCTAGCAACCTCATCACTTGTATTATGGAACCCCCGTTACTTTGTCTAGCAGAACCTCGTCACTTTGTCCAATAATCCCATCACTTTGTCTAATGGAACCTGTTATGGGAAGATCCGAGCCCCTTCAAGCCCGAGGTTCAATGCCACCTTAATCCGATCGGATACGTAAGAGTTAACTTGGAATGGTGGAAACAACTGATGAGAAAGATTCTCGGTTCGGCCCTAGTTGCACCCTTGCTTTGAGGCTGTCGGTTAGGAATAATCTGAAACCGAGGCAGTCGGTGTGAAGTTCAGATCGGAACCTTCGTGCAGGGACTCAGGCCATCCTACAACTATACAAACAAAGATGGTTATTCAACTATCCACATCTACATGTCGCCTGTTATAAAGAAATCAGAATTGACGGGATAAGTCCGTTATTCGCCTCGGAGCTCAGAGGGGAGACCTCGAGAGTACATGACGGATGAAGGTATCGAGTCCACCATGAGTCTAGACTGAAGCCCGTCCCGGTCTCTGAATGTTGTCCTTGCTCAATAACTCGGCAGAAAAGTCCATGTGTATTAGTCCAGATCTGAGGCTTAGAGCCAGGGCTTCCTTAGTTTAAGATCCCGAGCCGAGGCCAAGGTCAGTTACAAACATTCAGTGTGTGAAACTTAGAAACTACTTTAACCGGTTACTACCAAATATCTCACCCGTAGATACGTCCCTCTAAGGCATGATACACTACATGATCCCTGGATTACAGGCAAAATCCCCACGATCTCAGTATCCCACTGATTGAGTGGATTATGCCGAGATTAACGGACACAGATTGTCCGATGCACAGGTATAAATATAAGAAGGTCTCAATGTACAGGTACGCAACATCTTATACCCTCTCTCTACATTCAACTTAGACCCAGAATCCATAACCTGACTTATGCATCAGAGGTTCCCCCAGCTTAGCCAGGGTCTACTTTGCTCACCCCTTTGTGAAGGTTTAGGGTTCGTCGAAGATTCACCGCATTGAGTGGAGAATGATCCAGATTTTACCCTTAACATTTTTTGGCACCGTCTGTGGAAAACTGATACGAAAGGTCAGGTTCCTATTCAAAAGTATAATGACAAGGGGAAAGAAGAAAGTGGTAGCTGAGGAACCAAAACAAAATGATCAGACCCATTCATCTTTGCTACTTCAAGCCGAATCGGCTCCACGGCCTTTCTAGCATTCTCGCAATCGGGCAAGCAAGTATCGAGCTATGCAAAGCGAAATACAAGCCCTGTGCGACGAAATTAACCAGATGAAGCAGCAATGGGAGCCGCAACCACATCCTGGTCAGGAAAACCTTGTTTGAAAAATGGTAGGTCTTGTAGTGGAAGCCCGTTCTGTGCCGAGGAGTATGAGACCCGAAGGGTCTTAACGTCAACCCGCTCAGGCACCAGCTTCGGTTCAGAACCCTCCCCCAATCTAAATCCGAGTTCCAGCCCAGAATACAGCAACTCGGGCTCCGACGAATGTCTCGGTGACCTCGGCCCTGGCATTGACGTATCTCTGTCACGAGTTAGAAAGGAGAAGGGGAAGGAGAACTCCCGAAGTAGAAAACATACAAGAAATGGTGGCTGAAAACAAAGATCCATGGGAAACACGGTTTGCGGAGCTTAACAACAAAATTCTGACGCTGGAAAAGAAGCAACAGCGGTCGTTAGTTCCCACCGTCGTTCAGGCAATGATGGAAGAAACCGAGCCTCCCTTTACCTATGCAATCATGAACGATGTGATGCCACAAAGTTTTCGGATACCTCCCGTCATCTAATACTCTGGGTTTCGTGATCCATTTAAGCATGTAGAAGCTTATCGTTCATGGATGCAAATCCAGACAGCGACGAACATGATGATGTGTAGGGGATTTTCGATCATGCTCACAGGATCCGCTCAGAGTTAGTACCGTCAGCTCAAACTCAATTTCATTGGTTCCTTTGCAGAACTCAGCTGACTATTCCTTACCCAATTCATAACCGGTAACAAGAGTCCGAAGCCGAATACTCATCTGTTCACCATTAAGCAAGAGCCTAAGGAGTCATTGAAAGACTACATAACTCGTTTCAATGAGGAAGCATTACAGGTGGAAGACTATGACGACAAGATGACACTCTCTGCTATATTCAATGGTCTAAAAGAAGGAAAGTTCACCTTCTCCATTGGAAAGAATCCACCAAAGACGTTAGCTGACCTTGTCGCCAGAGCTCAAAAGCATACTAACGCCGAAGAATTCTCCAACGCCGGCAAAAATGTTCAGGTGACAGAACCGATTGGCAAGGAGAAGAGGCCAACGAACGAAGAACCTCAGCCATCCAGCAAAAGACTAGATGACCGCGCCCCTCGTGATCGTCATCTGAGCAGGAAACCGGAGGGTAAACTCTGTTCCTACACCCCCCTCAACACATTTACCGAGCAAATTTTATTAGATATCAGAGGACACAAACTTCTGAATTAGCCTGTTTGTATGAAGGTTGACTCGGATCATCGAGACAAACGCAAGTATTGCCGTTTCCATCGAGATCACAGCCACAACACAACCGAATGCATGGATCTTAAAGATGAGATCGAGACTCTTATCCGTAACGGTCATCTGCACCGATATACCGAGGAGAAAACAGCTCGCAAAGAGGAGCGAGAGCAGCCAAATAACACCACAAAAGAGCCAGCCGAAACTCGCAGTACTATCTTCTGTGCTCATCCAGTGGAGGAGATTTGAACAGGGCTCCGGAACATTACATCCACTTGTCAAACAAAGAGCTTCGATTCAGTCCGTGTAGTCTGACCTTTACAAAAGATGACGCGCGTAGGATCCAGCATATGCACAAAGACGCCTTAGTAGTGACTATGACCATAGATAACGACAAGGTGTATCGCATCCTGGTCGACACTGGAAGTTCAGCCGATGTTCTCTACTTAGAAGCCTTTGAGAGAATGAGGATTCCAAGGACAAAGCTCAGACCTGTGAAGACCCCTTGCACAGCTTTGTAGGAGAAAGGGTGATCTCCGAGGTAGCCATTTCCCTCCCTGTGACTGCAGGAGAAGGACAACATCAAGTCACCCTCATGGTAAACTTCCTCGTTATCAATGTGTCATCGGCACACAACGTCATTTTGAGCAGACCTTCTCTCAATGCAATGAGGGCAGTTGTCTCCACCTATTATCATCTGATGATGAAATTTCCCACCGAGGGTGGAACAAGCTACCTCCGAGGTGATTAGCACAAGGCTCGGAGATGTTACACGATAGCAGTGAAAAAAGGGTCCATGAACCAAGCGCTCACCGTCAGCGTTCTAGATCCCAGGGGACTCATCTATGGAAGACCTGAAGAAAGCACTGCTCGATGAGGCGGACCCGGTTCATCCATTTTTTTCAAGTCTTTCTAAGACAGGAGCATAAAAAAAGGTCAATCCAAAGCTCAAGTAGACCACACCACAGTTGGTGTGTACTAACAAGCTAACAAAAAGAGAAAAAAAAAAAAAAAGTAGACCACACCGTAGCAAACACTATGAAGTGGATGCCTACAATTGCAAACTTCTCGAGGCCATTGAAGGCTCTCATCAAACTGATATTATGACCTGGTTAGATGGCAAACATACCTTAGGGTTGGCTCTAGGAAGGTTTCAACGGTAATACATTTAATCTCCACTACTTTTTGGGGCGTAGTCCACTTGAACTTTGGATGTGCCTCAAGGCTCATTTCCGGATAAAAAAAAAAATTGTTAGATAGTGCGGATTTAAACCATAAATCATGGTGGGTCTAGAAAGGTTCCACGCTTAAAAAGTTGTGTGGTGTAGTAGGTAATAGGTTAGGAAGAGAGAAAACCGGTCAGGGATTCACCCATCTCCATCACTGAAGCCACGTCTTAATGAAAGGCTGTGGCAGCCAATCGGGGTCTGAAAACTATGAACGGGATAGACCCCACCACGTGGATCTCCTCCTAAAGAGATCTGTTAGATCTTCTCACATGGTGAGCCACATCATATGTTGAGTCTGACCTTCTTCTGTCCGTTGATTCAAATGATGTGGCCATCTGAAGATGGACTCCTGAATTTTGTGCCAGAGAATCTTTATGGTGGAAATATGATATATAAACATTTGTTGACTGAGTTTGATTTATAAACACCATCAACTTGTCATTAGACTATTCATTTGATTAAAAAAATTCACTAACCACATGCATTAGAGTTATTCATTTTGGTCTGCATCCAGAGCATTGATTTTGATTTTAACATTGCATCCGGGATAAATGGGTCCCACTTGGATATATGATCCAAACCGTTCATCTTGTTGGCACATCCATGGATGCATGAATTTCCAAAAATCATGAGGTTTGATGATTCTACACAGGTAACAGAGGCAAAGTTAGCTGCAGGGCCTTCTATTGCCATTTGCCAACACCTTAGTGTAGCAACTCAAGTCTTGTACTTGCAATGCTGACTTTTATGGAAAGTTTTCATTTGGATGTGATCCACTCCGTCCATCAGGTAACCCAGAAAATGTTGGTACATTAGGAAAAATAAAAAAATAACTAATAATGCTGATTCAACACACAAGTGGGCTACACCTTCATATTTGTATTCTATCGAAACCACTCATCCTACTTACCGCACTAGGATGCATCGATTCCCTTAAAATCAAGAGATTCCTGGACTTATGCAAGCAACGCGCATGTGGAGTTTAGGCCTGATTTTACATTATCTCTATGGTGTGGTCCACCTAAGCCTTGGATTTGACTGAATTTTAAGATCCATGGTGAAATTTTGGAGTATCTGGTGGATGGGCTGATCTGCTGCATGCTTCTTCCACGTAACAATCTGCTAACGCAAATGAGGCCCATAGTCGCCCACGCAAGTCACGCTACAACAGTAGGAAGGGAGACTAGAGAAAGCTATATTTTTCTAGATATGGGGCCGAGTGTGATGTCCGTGTTACATCTAGTCCGTTCATACGCCGCACAGCTAATGTTAGGACGTGATCCCAAAAAAATAGGCATATCCATAATTCAAGTTGCCCGTGCCATGCACAAGAAAAGGCGGAGTTGGATGTCTACCATTTTCAAGCTGTGATATGTGTTTTCCATTTATCTTGTTACGAATCTCCTTATGAATGAGTTGGATGGCATGTGCCTCCGGAAGGTTTCAATGGTGGGCATTTCTATCGTACTATTTTCTACGGTGTAGCCCATTTAAGGTTTCTATTTACTTTATTTTAAAGCTCATTCCTGGACTTGCGCAAGCAACGCCATGTTGAAAATGTGATGGAGCAACTTATGGTGTGGTGTGGCCCACCTGATCCATGGTGAAAATGTGATGTAACATCTTAGGATGGGGTGGATTTTATGCATGTTTGTCCCACCTAGCGGATTTCGTATGTTATGTATGTTTCCATGGAAACGGATTGTCATGTGGTTGACGTTGATTTAACACTTTTGCCTATAATGTGGTCCACTTGAGATTGTTATATACCTCATTTTTTGGTATTATTCACTAAAATGATCTATAAAAATAGATGGACGGCATGGATGAAACACAAACATCATGGTGGGGCCCTAAGAGCACTGACCACCAGCCATTGGCTGGTGGTAGGGGAGTAGCCAATCCGTTTCCTCCGTTCCCACGTACAAGTACACTCCTTGAATGCTGCTGCTACATGAGGATAGGAGAATTTTAGTTGCATCCGCTGTCATGCTAAAGACTGTCCAACCCCTTACCGTGGGGCCAACCTCGATGTATGTTTTCTATATCTATTCTGTCCATCCATTTTTTTCAAATCATTCTAGTGTATTTGGCAAAGAATTAAAAAGATCTAAATATCCAGTGGTCCGTAATCTAGAAATCAGTGGAGATTGAGTGTTGTATCATTTAAACTTCTAATGACTCATGTAAATGTTTACTTACTGTTTATGTGCCATCAAATCTATTGCGAATGTTACATATCCCTTGATGAAGTTAATAAACAAATATCAACTTTATCGTGAACTTTTTTAACTCATTAACAGTCAATCATCATTGTTTCCTATGATATAGTCACCTAATAAATATATCTATGCAAGGCTCCAAAACTTAGTAGACCGGATTCTTGCTCAAGTGGGGTCACGCGGTCATCTAGGGTTTGGTGGTCTTAACTATCTCAGATTTTGCTCGAAACTATTGTCAGATTTTGCCCGAAACTATTGTCAAGCCTCCTAATTTCATGTTCAACATGTCAACAAAATTTCAGTCGGAACAAGTCTAGTTAGAGGCACGGAAATGTAGTAGATTCAATTTCAGCATGGGACGGGTCAAGTGGGTCATATAGGGTTCAGTGGCCTTAATTGGGTCGGATTCGGCTCGAAACTGGTGTCAAGCCTCATAAGACTACATTGGATGCGCTGACGAGGCGTTAAAACTTAGTAGACCCAATTTAGGCTCCGGTGAGGTCAACTAGGATTTATGGTCTCAATTGGCTTGAATTCTTCTTGAAACTGGTGTGGAGCCTTCTAAGACCAGTTCCAATGCGTCAGCAAAATTTTGGCCTGAACGGAGATCATTTGAGGTACCGAAAAGGAATAGACCCGATTAAGGCTCAAGGAGGGTCAAGCAGGGTCATGTAAGGTTCAATGGCCATAAATGGGTTAGATTGGCTCGAAATTGATGGCCATGTTAGACGTGTCAGCCATATATCAGCTCGAACAGAGATCTATTGACACACCAAAACTTAATAGCCCCAATTCCAACTCAGTTGGGGTCAAGCGAGGTTAACAAGGGTTCTGTAGCCATAATTAGCTCGAATTTGGCTCAAAACTCATGTCAAGCCTAATAGGAGCATGTCCCACCTGTCATAAAACATGTTGGCCAGAACGGTGCTTATTTGAGGCATTGGCATTGAAACAGCATTGACGTAATTTTGTTTTGTTTGCTGGAACATTTTGGTGTCGCAAGGGAGAGTCAGTTTCACATTCATAAACGGAAGTATTCCAAACAGACAGTAGTAATAAGAAAACTATAACAAGAACTTCAAATTAGTAAAACCCCAAGCTATGATAAAACTGAACCCATATAGCTATATTTTGCCGTTTCATTTAAGATATGAACAAAAAGGAAGCAAATCCAAAGCAAAAATAAACAGCATGCCTACCGTTGAAACCTACATAGGGCCCACCCTGATGCTTATTTGAGATCCAACTTGTTCATAAGGTCACACGGACATGGATGAAGGGAAAATACAAATATCATCTTGATCCAAAACTTTTATAGCCACTAAGTAGTTTTTAAAGGTAGGCATTCAATCCCCACTGTTTTTTGTGGTGTGTTCCACTTGGGCTATGGATCTACCTCAGTTATTTTTCGTTTGGCTCTGTATTTTAATATGATATTAAAAAAAAAAAAAAAAAAAAAAAAAAAAAGAGGATGGATATAACACATACATCATGGTTTGGTGTCCATTCATCCTTAGTGGATGCATCTTGAGAATGGTACATGATATATTTAAAAAGTATGGCCGACCTGTATAAATTCTAGACAGTTTTAATGATAGAATTAATGAACGCTCTCCGAGAGTGTTTGAAATTGTCTCTCATAGCTGTTTCGTAACCTCAAGTAGACAGTCTACTTGTAGACCACACCGAATTTAAAGAGTATTTAGGCAGATTTTACATGTCCTATGAAGAGGTCCGCCTGTGTGGCTAGGCCTAACATGGGATGGTGCAGCTGATGAACGAGGTGGACCCCATCCATGTGAACTCTTCCGTTTATGTAGTGTCCGTTCGTTCGTATGATTTGATCTTCCAACACGTCGTTTAGATAGGGAATGGTCATATAATCGCCAGCTGATGAACGAGGTGGACCCAATCTACATGAACTCTTCCGTTCACATAGTGTCCATTCGTTTGTATGATGTTCTTCCATTCGTTTGTATGATGTTCTTCCGACACGTGTCGTTTAGATAGGGAATGGTCATATAATCCGCTGCTTACACTAGTCAGACTAGAGTTTTCCATCTTGAAAGGAAAGGGAGGTATTAATCAAGACAAGGAGGGGCCAGCAGATGTAGCATGGTCGAATCAGCGAGATAAGATGCTAGGTATTTGTGAAAATGCCGCAATGAACCAGCACGATCAACTGCAGGGAGTATGCGATAATGCAGCTGTGAATCCCAAGATAGGCAGCTAGTTGTTCACGTCGTACATGGTATTTTTTTTAATCTGATATCTAACCTTTCATTCTTCGAAAATAACAATTTTCGTTCCAACAAAATATAAATCATTGTTCAAACACGAAATTCAGAGTTCTCCACATTCTCTCTGCACATAACAATAACAATGGAGAAGATGATCAAACCACGAAAGAAGCAAATTCAAACTGCCACCACTGACTTCAAGATACCGATCCGGTCATCACATGCAAGCATTTTCTGCTTGGCAAGATTTTGCAAGTTGAATAATATCGTTATACACTGAAAAAACATGATATTAGTCATCTAATTATATTTATCCTTGTGTAATCCATCTTTTTCTTTATTATCTAAACATGACAAATTGTAAATGTCGAAGGAAAACTGTTTTCCTTATTCCATTGTTAGGAATGGAATCATTGGGATTCAGACATGGCCTTTATGTGCCACAGTGCTTTCAGAAGCAAAGAATTAAATCATTGGTATTGACCGTCCGTTGGGTTCATCTCATATTTATAGGGCACCTTGAAAAATTCATCTCAATTAGAGAATGTTAACCTTCCAAAATTAGCATATCTATTTATATTGTCAATTTACAGAGCCATCAAAGGAAATAGCTATAGTCATGAGAAGCTGGGAGCAAACAAGTTCTCACAGAGGCAGCCTATAGGGACAGCAGCACAGAGCCAAGACAAGGCCTACGAGGAGCCACCGTCAGTGACCTTGTTTGAGCCTGGTGAGTTCAATTCATGGTCATTTTGGTTGCAGATTTCATGGCCACCTTCCCATTCCTCTGCATCACCATCATCACTATCATGGGTGTCAAAAGGTCACCTACCTTGTGTGCCAATGTGGGTATTCAGGGGATTGCATGGGCATTTGGTGGCATGATTTTTGCCTTGGTCTATTGTATGGCTGGGATTTCAAGTGAACACATAAACACAGCTGTGACGTTTGGGCTGCTGCTTTCTTTTCTCATTCCTTTTCCTTTTATTTTATTTTCTTTTCTTTTTTAATGGAACGTGAAAGCACTCACCTGAAATTTCTTGACTGAAAACAGCTCTGTACAAGCGCCAACAACATAGCAGCAGCCCTCTGGTGGCCAGGAAGATCTCCCTGATGAGGGCTGTTTTGTACATGGTGATGCAGTGATTGGGGGCAATCTGTGGGGCTGGTGCGGTGAAAGTAAAATTCAAAGTAAATCAACCAATACAAGAGTTAATCAAATTAGGGGCTTCATCTCAGCCCTAGCTGAGAGATTAGTTACCCATAAAATCCATATAAAAAAAATAAATATTAAATAAAATTCATAAATTAAAACTCCAAACCGAAAAATCTCTCTCTCTTTCTCCTTCTCTTATCTCCAATTCTCTGGATCTGAATTCTCTGGATCTGAATGCCTCTCCCACGTCCAAAACTTCCCTTTTATAGGCTCATGGATGGCTGAATCGGTGTGAGTCGTGAAAGACGGACTCAAGTACAAATTTTCGCAGCCATGATCGGTGGGCCCCACAGAGGTGTTTTCTGAAAAATCCACCCCGTCCATTGGATTCGGGACGAAATTTCAGTCAAGAATGGGTGGTTTTGAAGGTCCATTGGCGCGGCCCACAGAAGAAATCTCGAAAAGATCAGTTTTGAACGTCCCGGGGCAGTCCACTTTTGGCCTCTGTACCGCACACGTGTGTACGCATGGGAGTGGAATCTCAGCATGGTTTTGTAGTTCTCGTGGCCCTCTACGCGATGGACGGATTGGATCGGTTGTACAGGCCATGGGTGGGGCCCACAGCCGTTCGCAAAAACGGACAGCTTCCGTTCCTTCGCTGACGCAGAACAGAGACGCGGATTCGCTGCGGAAATGGTGGGGTCCACTGTGATGTTATCTTGGGAAATCCACTCCGTCCATTGGATTTCTATCGAAATTTCGGTTAGAAACACCTGGTTTTTCTCCATTTTGATATGGGTCACGAAAGATCTCGTCTCACCGTCCATTACATGTTTGAATGGTGGGGATTGAATGATCGCTTCCTTTCGCAATTTCGCCACCTAGGCGATGTCAATAGTCACCCCAGGAAGCTGATGGACGGTTTGGATTGTCCAATTGGACACCAGGTGGGACCCACAACCGCCGACCGGCGGGCGGTTCCGCGGACGCTGGAATGGCGAGTGCGCTTTGAAGACGGGCGCGCGGGTCAGCGCGGGCGCTGACCGAGCTGATGGTGCGGTGCACGTCAGGTGCCGTGTACTCGGTGTACACTCCCCATACACAGGGTACACCGTGATGTTTACGAGAAATCTACGCCGTCCATCCTTTCCTTCATATAATTCCAACCGCCAAAACCAAGTTTGAGGCATATCCTGCTATCAGGTGGGCCTGAAATGATGATTTTAGGGGCTGATCTGACCGTTGGGACACTTCCATAGTGATCCAAGAGCTGAAACTTGATATGTACGGTTAATTCACGGCCCCCATCACACGTATGAAGTTTTGGACTGATTGGATGGTGGGAATCATGTGATCTTGCATTCTGGACCAATTTCGGGCCCCTTGAACTTCAGTTTCTTGATTTCCTCGGGTCTCGAGCGTTGATCTTGGTTCCCTGGGGTCGTTCTCGTGTTCTGATGACTTCAGAACATGAAATCCATGCTTTTAACATTATTTTGCAATAATACTCCTGATTTCATCCTGTAACAAAAACACAATTAAAATATGAAGTTCGGCGTTATTATGTTTGTAAAATCAGGCAATAGCTGGGGTCTGATATGCAATATTTGACCCTCATCAAGGATTCCAAAAGGGCCCTTACCAGATGTTGGGTGGGGGAGCCAATGTTGTGAAACACAGCTACACCAAGGGAGATGGTTTGTGTGCTGAGATTGTAGGCACCTTTGTTCTTGTCTACACCATCTTTTCTGCCACTGATGCCAAGAGAAATGCCAGAGATTCTCATGTGCCTATCCTTGCACCTCTCCTAATTGAGTTAGCTGTGTTCCTATTGCAGTTGGCCACCCTCCCCATCATTGAAAACGACATCAACACAGCCAGGAGCCTTTGAGCTGCCATCATCTACGAAAAGGACCATGCGTGGGATGACAATTGGATATTCTAGGAAGGCCCATTCATTGGGGGCAGCGCTTGCGGTTGTATACCATCAGATTGTGACAAGGGCAATCCCATTCAAGGCCAAGGCTTAGATTCTCTATCATCATCACTCTCTCTCTCTCTTCTCAGGTTTTCTTTCTTTGTCATTCTCCTTGTGTAATCGTCTCTCTCTCTCTCTGTGTGTGTGGTTCCTATGTTGTCCTTTTGGATGGATGAGGTGTGGAGCATTTTGAAAATGAACGTGGTATTGATATTGGTGATGATCGTAAGGTTATGCTGTCTTGTTTGCTGCCAAAAGAAAAGGAAAAACAGAGATGTAGTCATGTGACCAAAGTGGTTCCTTGGAGTATGATATCTAATGCAAACTCACTGGAATATTGGACCTTTGCTCCAAAGGTTTGTTTTTTATTATATGGGATGGAAAAGTTCATCTATGATGTGTGTGTCGTTCAATTAAAGTGGAACAAACTAATTGGATAGTCTAAACTGATGAACTATGGACATGTTTAGTTTCAAATCAGTTACTATTCTTGAATCTCAGAAAAGATACGGAGCAGAAGTTTGGTTTCAACCTCTAGTTCAAACAGGAGGTGTATACTATGCTAATGTGCTTTAGAACTTAGTCTGCTGAAGTTGGTCTATTTCCCTTACTCGTTTGGATGAGTAGGCTTCTTCATCATTCGTTTCCTTGCCTCTTTGGTGCTCAATGATCAGATTACACTGAATTTTATTGATATATTGAAGAAAAAAAAAAAAAAACAAAGAGGGGGACATCAACCTGATCTCTACAAAAGGAAAACCAAGTAAACATCAATATCTAATATTTGGTAATCCATGAATTCATTTAATCTAAAGACACAATGAAAAGAAGTTACATCAAACATCATATAAGTAGTTGTTTGATGGAATTTGAATGAAACATGAGAGTACTATATGAGAACATTGTCCAACGTCCTCTGCACACTCTCTACTAACAGTAGTAAACAATTCATATGAAAATCATGAAAGAAGTAAATTTAACCCATCATCACCTACTTACGACACAAATTCACCAACCACATGCCAACATTTTATGCATGGCAATATTCTTATGTCAAATATATATAAGTTGGAAGAAATATACTAGTCATCCCAACTTTTATTAGAGAAAGGTGGGAGCACACCACCTGTAACTTTGTTAAAATGATTTTTTTTAAAAAGAAATACAAGATTTCAAACCGGTTACACGCCTCACCTAATCATATTCTGTCTTTATTACATCAATAACATAGAGGAATAGCCAACAAATACAAGAGGACATTTTCATAAAAAGCATAAATTTTCCAAGAAAAGTAGATATCTTACGTATTTACACCCCCTACAATTGAAATATGAGAACCGAGTTTTGAAATCCGTTCAAACGATCTCCAAATCCATGGTGCCAAACGACCCCTTAGTGTATAAAAACTTCTACATGCACCTAACTGCATTTAGACTTGTACGAATCCATATCATCTATGGAGACCGTCCATTAGGTACTGTCCACTCTTGTCCACTGTAAAAATCACAGCAATCAAATGACAGTAAGCGTTCTTGGCTAAACCTATATTCTATGAGCAATCCTGTCTCTACTTTCTCCATGAAACTAAATGGACAGTTTGGATCATCCAATCATTATAAATTTTCGAAGGTACAAAACATGAGTGGACTGAACCTAACGGACGGTCTGGATAGATAAAATGGATGCGAACAAGTCCAAAACCAATTACCTACATGGAAAGATTCCCATACACTACGGGTCGACGGTAAGCGCGGGTACGTGTCGGATCTTAAACCAGTCCTCTCCATCGTCTTTTCGCGCCCTTTCTCTGAATTCTTCCGGCATGTGTGATAACTGCATATCTTGAAGAGTGCTGATATGTCGCAATCCATCGGGAGGCATCTTCAATTTTTTGCAATTCAAGATCAATAAATGTCTAAGATTCGGCATCGCTCCTTCCTCCACTCTCCACTCCTCTAATTCATCCAATTCATAAATATTCAAATAGTCGAGCAGTGGAAACCCTCCGACGGAGCAAACCATTTCCTTTCCTACGTATGATTTCGAGAGTAAAGAGAGTCTCCGAATGTTGGGCAGCATCTCCAGCGTTCCAATCTGGTTTTGCTCTAATTGGGACCCCTTCAAGAATAGCTCCGTGAGGTTAGGTGGGAACTCATGCACGTCCGGTAATTTCTCAAAGGGTCCGATCAAAATCATGTCAAATAGATGATGATGATTTGAGAAGGATGGAAACGCTGGAATCGAGCAATTAGGACTTGCCTCTAGCCACAATGATCTGAGGCTTGCCAGTTTAGGAATGGAACGGGACAATGCCATTTTGAGATCTCCCTTTATTCCCAACTCTCTCAAATTGGTTAGTTTCTTCAACCCATCTTCTATCCAGCTGCCCCCCTCTACTAATTTTAGAGTCTGGAGATTGCTTAAGCGATGGATTTGCATGACGTCCCTGATTTGACAGGGAAATTCTCCCGATAGCTTTAGGTGCCTTATCTGTTCCATCTTCCAAATATCATCTGGTAGCATGTTGGCTTCTGTATTTAGTAGATCGAGAATCTGTAAATTCGAGAGGCGAGTTATGGTGGATGGTAACCTTTCCAACCTTGTCCCCCTGAGACAAAGGTACCTTAAGTGGATTAGATCCCCTATTTCATCAAGGAGACTAGAGAGGCGCACCGATCGGAGATCCATTACCCTCAGCAATTTGAAAGCTCCACAGATGATTTTCAACTGCGGTTTCTCCAGCATTTGATCCTCTCCACTGAAGCGCAACAAAGAGCGGATTTGTGGAGTGGAGCAGTTAAGAGAGATGGACTTACTGATGTCAGCACAGGTAATTGCAAGTCTGCGTGCCTTTGTAGGTAATTCAGGGGCCATGTTCCCATGCACTTCCAGAAATCTCTCCTCCTTCGCTTCTGATATTGAGAGGTCTCGTAGAAGATCATGAATACGGCATGTTTTAACCGTTCCATTGCTCCTCCTATACCCCACCTGAATCATGCTTCTACTGATGAGCTCATCCAGGTAATCCTCCGCAACATCCTCCATTTCTTCTTCTCCTCTTCTCTGCACGAATCCTTCCGCTATCCACAACTGAATCAATCGGGCGACATAGATTTCAGAGTCTTCAGGAAAAGCTCCAAAATAAAGAAAACAGGGCTTCAAGTAATAGGGCATGTCATGGTAACTCAGGGCCAATATGCCTGAGATCCCATCTTCTTTGCTTTCATTTAGCCACCATTCCACACTTTTAAGCACCTTCTCCCACGTATTCACTGACTTCTCTTTTCTTGATAGGACGCCTCCTAATACTGTGATTCCTAGAGGTAAACCTCCACATTTGGCGACCATCTTTCTCCCCAACCCTTCCAGATTTGGAGGGCACGTAGGAGGAAGATTTCCGGGAAGTGCTCTCTTACAGAACAGTGACCAGCTCTCGTTTCCATCCAGCAAACGGAGTTTATGGGGTGTACTCTGTGCGTCTGCGTGCCTTGCTACATCTTCATTGCGAGTCGTGAGAAGCACTCTGCTGCCATTTTCCGTTTCTGGAAAAACAGAAACCAAACTGTCCCAAGCTTGTCTTCTCCATATATCATCGATTACCACCAGATATCTCTTCCCTTGCAAGTGCTGAGAGAGTTCCTGCCGCAAGTCTTCCTCAGGCCTCATCTCTTTTATATCTCGATCGACGATTCTAAAGTATTTTACAATACCCAGTAAAAGCTCTCGGACTAGATATTGTTGAGAGACATACACCCAAGCATGAAAATCGAAACTCTTCTTTACATGGATGTCATTGTAAACTTTCTTTGCCAGAGTAGACTTACCTAATCCTCCCATACCCGTGATCGAAATAACAGCACGCCGCGCATCTCCTTCAGTCAGCTGCCGCACCAGTGTCTTTGTCTCCTCCTCAAAACCGACCACATTGGCTTCCTCGACGATGGGAGCCGTCTTCTCCCTCCGCAGCTGGCTTTGATTTGAAGAAGACGAAGCTTCTCCACCAACTAATATATTGCCGACGTCGTACTGTGATATGTTCTCCTTGATATCGCCGAGCCTTTTATCTATGTTGAGGATCTTCTTTCCAACGTCGTGGATGGCTGGTATGTCTTTGATGCAACCAGCAAAACTAGTTAGGCATCTCATAAATCCAGCACTTGTATCTTCTCGTCGTTTCTGTTCAATGTTAAAGATGTAGGAGTCGATGACATCCTCGGCATCGTAAGCTACTTCTCTTATTTGAGACACCCATAGCTTAAATAACTCATTCTCTATGCGCATCCGATTTGCGTTTTTGAGGAAGGCACGCATCCATTCAAGTTTGGTTCGAAGCGTTATGATCTGCTCATCTACTCCGAGTAGCAAATCTGCTTCCTTTGTTACAAAATCGTTCAATTTTTGTATGGCGAACTGAACAATACTCTCCATTTTTTTTTCTCTCTCTCTCTTCTTCTTCCTGAGAAGGCTCGTCTTGAAAACGAGTCTTTCTGAACTATTCTTACAACAAGGAAGATACATCCGTTGCAAAAGCAAAGGCACTCAATTATATCTGCGGATCGTCTGTTTCCAGCGCACAGGGTTTCCCGTACCCTAAAATGTAATTGGTCCACGTCATTTTCGCTGTTGTCGGGACGCGGATTTCCTGCGAAAGCCTTTCACAGGAAGTTCCTGCACAAGGAATCTCGGTGGGGTCCACTGCGATGTTTGTGAGAAAGTCACTCCATTCATCCGTTTTTAGAAATCATTTTAGGACATATGGACAAAAATAAGGTGTATTCAAAACTCGAATAGGCTACGCGAGAGGAAACAGTGGGAATTTAGTGACCACCGTTGATATATTTATATGGACACAAAGGTTTTGTATCGGTCTAATTTTTGGTATTTTCACTCCATTCCCGTGAAAATGACCTTGTAAACGGTTTGGATGGAATATGAACCTCAAGTTGGAGCCTAGAAAGGTTTCAACTGTATGCATTCATTTTTCCACTGTTTCATCTCGTATCGTCCACTTGAGTCTTCTATCCTCCTCATTTTTAATTGCATAAACTAAAATGGCCTCGAAAAACCGTTGAACAGATTAGATTGCTCGTAAACATCCAGCGCAGAAACTTCCTGGGAAAGTCAAAATCCTCTACCTTGTCAGCGCAATCCTTTAAAAAAAAAAATTTATTTAACAAATACCGACGCGCCGATTATATACTAACAGTGACGTCACCAAGTTCCGTGGCCCCATCATGATGTATGTTTTGTATCCAAGCTGTCCATTCATTTAGAGAGATCATATTAGGGCATGATAAAAAAAAAATGAGTCAGATACAAAGCTCAAGTGGACCCCACCACAGAAAACAGTGGGGAGAGTGACATCCACCGTTAAAAAGATATAACGGCCACAAAAGTTTTCAATCAAGCTGATATCTATGTTTCCCTTTCTTTTATATCTGCGTTAACACATAAATAGGTTGGATCTCAAATAAACATCATGGTAAACCTTCGTAAGGTTTCAACTGTAGGCATCACTCTCCCTGCTGTTTTCTGTGATGGAGTCCACTCCAGCCTTGGATTTTTCTAATTCTTTGTATCATGCCATAAAATGATGTCTCTAAATGTCTGGACGGTGTGGATATAACATATACACAATGGTGGGCCCATAGAACTTGTGGTTGTCAGCCTAATACTTTTCAGCGTTAAGAAGTTTTAAGGGTCAGTGTTCAATTACTAGTCTTTCATTTATTGTTTGGATTTGCCTCACTTACGTATAAAATATTCTGAAAAAAAGAAAAATAAAAAAAAGAGGATTGCGTGGATGGGATTATGATAAGGCTCACGTAGCAACGTAAATAGCCACCTCGCTACTTACGCTGTCAGTAAGTCAGTAATATCCGTGGGTCTCATCATTAGGTATTTGTTATATCGAAATCGTCCATCATTTGGTGAGTGCATCTCAAGGCTTAAAAGCTGGAGACGAAAAATTAGACAGATCTAACTATAAAGTGGACCACACTGCAAAAGGCAGCGGGGGATTGAACGTCTACCATTGAAACCCTTTTACGGATCTTTTTAACCATACGAACGGATGGATGGAAAATAAACGTTATGGTGAGCCGTACTAATTTTTTAACGGTGAAGATCATTCCCTGCTCCTATCTGTGGTGTCGTCGATAAATGAATGAATGGTGTGGATGTAAAAAAATGCATCAGTGGGGCCACGTAACCTTGATCTCCTTTGAACCGTTCACAACTTCAGAGCTCGAGGAGCGTCAGCGCTCGTCTTGGACCACACTACCTCTACAAGCAGCCAATTCGCTTCCTCCTGATGGGTTTTTTTGACCCGTTGTCCTTTCGCAACTAGGATGCGCAAAGTCCTTTCGCAACTAGGATGCGCAAGTCCTTTCGCAACTAGGATGTGCAAGTCCTTTCGCAACTAGGATGCGGAAAGGAGTTTCCTAAAACTATAAAAAGGGGTCCCTAGGATTTTTCTATATATATTGTGTTGATGAGAAAAATACAAGAGGGCTATCAAAGGTGAGAGAGAGGGAGAAAGAGAGAGGAAGCTTATAGAAGGGAGGTTTTGCTCGGGGAGGTTTTTCTACTTTGCAATTTATATCTCAGCGCTTCTATGTCCTCATAATCGATTAGATCTCTTCGTTTTCTCTATTTCTCTTATTGTTCATCCACTCTTGCGTGAGTGAAGAAGGTTGTAAACGTTCTACATCATAGTAGATTGTTGATCTGGACGAGGTCCCGTGGTTTTTACCTCTTTGAGGGTTTTCCACGTAAAAATCTCTTGTGTGGTGTGTGATTGATGCTTTGATTTATTTCATTGCTTTATTATTCATAATTCTGGTTTGTTTCGGGAGGCTAGATCCTAAGGTTTGTGCAAGGCATCCCAACAAAGTGGTATCAGAGCCAAGTTCATTGAACGGGTAGGATCGGTTTTGAATTATGGAAGGTGGCTCAAGGATGATCAGCCTCAATGGTTCTAACTGGACCATATGGAAGGCTAAGATGGAGGACTTGCTTTATTGCAAAGACCTATATTCTCCAATCTCAGGCATATCAGCAAAATCCAAGGATATGACTGATGATGATTGGAAGAAGATGGACCGAAAGGCGGTGGGGTTTATTAGACAATGGTTGGATGATTCCGTGTTTCACCATGTGTCTACGAAACCTCGTAAGTAAACCTATGGTCGAAATTACAAGGGTGTATGAGAGGAAGACAAATTTCCGTGTAATAAGATATTTCGATAAGACGACTTGTAAATCTCAAGTTCAAGGATGGTGGTTCGTGGTAGAGCACATGAATGAGGTCAACAATATAGTGAACCAACTCACCTCTATGAAGATGGTCCTGGATGATGAATTGTAGGTTTTACTATTGCTTAGTTCATTGCACACGCGGTTGGGAGACATTGGTGGTGTCTCTAAGTAACTTCGCGCTGGACGGAAAGATATCCATGGAACAGTAACAGTTGTCTCTTCAATGAGGAGACAAGGAGGAAGTCTCAGGGTCTACTCAAGAGAGGCTCTTGTGACGCAGAACGGGGAGAGGAAAGAACGGGAAGGGCGGGAAGGCCCGAGATAAATCAAGAGGCAAGTCGAGTAACGTGAAAAGATATTGAATGCTGGAATTGTGGCAAGAAGGGCCACTACTGAAGCATGAATGTCGTGGTAAGAAAAACGACAAGAAAGGAAAAGGGAAGGAAGATGAATCTGATTCCACTGCAGTCGCTTCAGATGGCGACATGGTAGTTATTCTTTCTACAGATCATGACGTATGTCTCACGGCTACGAGTCAGGGCATCGACTGGGTGATAGACTCGGGAGCTTCTTTTCATGCGACTCCACGTATGGACTTCTTCACAAGCTACAAGTCAGGTGACTATGGGACTGTGAAGATGGGAAATTCTGGCGTATCAAAAATCGTGGGAGTCGGTGATATTTGTGTGAAGACCGATGTGGGCTGTACATTAGTTCTCAGGAAAGTGAGGCATATCCCAGACCTTCGCCTCAACTTGATGTCGACGGGAAGGCTGGATGATGATGGCTATGAAAGCCGGTTTGCTAGTGGGCAATGGAAGCTCATCAAGGGTTCGTTGATCGTGGGGAGAGGAAAGAAGTGTTGCATCATGTACAAGGCAAGTGTCAGTATGTGCAAGGGTGGGTTAAACACAGCGGAAGATTCAACTATTGACATGTGGCACAGGCGTCTAGGCCACATGAGTGAAAAAGGGCTTCAGCTACTAGCAAGGAAGCAGCTCCTTCCAGACGTGACAGGTACACCTCTCAAAACCTGTCTTGATTGTTTATCAGGGAAACAGTATAGAGTTTCATTTATTAAAACTGCTTCTCATGTTAATAAATTGCATGCATTAGATTTGGTTTATTCTGATGTTTGTGGTCCTATGAGGACAAAAACCTTGGGTGGGGCATTGTATTTTGTTACTTTTATAGATGATGCATCTAGGAGGGTTTGGGTTTATGCTTTGAAATCCAAGGACGAGGTCTTTGTTGTGTTTAAATTGTTTCATGCTATGGTCGAGAGAGAGACAGGTAGACCATTGAAGTGCATCCACACTGACAATGGTGGTGAATATATTGGCGACTTTCACGAGTACTGCAAGTCCTAGGGTATACGGCATGAACAGACGGTTCCCAAGACCCCCCAGCATAATGGTGTAACTGAGCGAATGAATCGCACCATTGTTGAGAGAATCAGATGCATGTTATCCCATGCGAAGTTGCCCAAGACGTTCTGGGGAGAAGCAATGCGCACGGCGGTATATTTGATAAACAGGTCTCCATCAGCCCCGTTGAATGGAGAAGTACCTGAGAATGTGTGGACTGGACAGGATCCATCGTACAGTCATCTCACGGTATTTGGATGCAGGGCATCCGTTCACGTACCAAAGGACGAGAGATCCAAGCTCGATATGAAGATCAGGAAGTGTGTGTTCTTAGGGTACGGTGATGAAAAATTCGGTTACAGGTTATAGGATCCGACCGAGAAGAAGCTCGTCAGGAGCAGAGATGTGATTTTCTTTGAAGATCAGTGTATAGAAGACATTGGTAAGCCAGAGAAGAACCAGCCTAGTTCAGGTGAGCTAGAGGACATGAATCCTAGGTTACTCCTCCGTGGTGCTTGATGACGGGGAGTACAAAGAAGTGCGAGGACAAGAGAGTTCCTTCAGAAGATGGACCAGGGGAGCAGCCCCCACTTGATCCACCTGTTGAGCCACAGGTGAGGAGGTCATCTAGGGACAGACCGTCCAAGAGGTACTCTCCACATGAGTACATTATGCTAACCGATGGGGGAGAGCCAGAAGATTATTTTGAGGCCCTAGCCGACGAGCATAAGGGGGAGTGGTTGAAAGCTATGCAAGAGGAGATGGAATCCTTGCATAAGAACCACACCTATGACATGGTGAAATTGCCTAAGGGCAAGAAAGCTCTGAGCAACAAGTGGGTGTTCAGAAAGAAGATTGAGCAGAAGAATTCACAGATGAGGTTCAAGGCCAGACTTGTGGTGAAAGGTTTTGGTCAGAGAAAAGGTATAGACTTCGAGGAGATATTCTCACCAGTGGTGAAGATGACATCCATACGGGTGTTGCTTGGGTTAGCGGCTAGCATGGATCTGGAGATAGAGCAGTTAGATGATAAAACTGCCTTTCTCCATGGTGACTGGAAGAAGAGATCTACATGCACCAACTAGAGGGTTCAAGTCAAGCGCGAGGAGCATATGGTGTGTAGAGGTGAGGAAGAGCTTGTATGGTGAAACAAGCTCCACGGCAATGGTACAAGAAGTTCGACTCGTTTATGTTGAAACATGGGTATGACGAACGGAGTCGGACCACCGTGTGTTCACGCGCAAGTTCTTAGATGGTGATTTCTTAGTTCTCGCTATTATACGTTGATGACATGCTCATCATGGGAAAAGACATCAAGAAGATCGACAGTGAAACAGAGTTGGGCAAGTCTTTTGGATGAAAGACTTGGGCTCGGCTAGACAGATCCTAGGAATGGAGATAACCCGTGACAGAGCAGCAGGAAGCTCTGGCTGTCACAAGAGCGGTATATTGAGAAAGTCCTATAGCGGTTTAATATGAATGCAGCCAAATGCCGGTCGGTACCCACTAGATGGTCACTTCGATTGATTGAGCGGCACGGGCGGTGTCCCAAGACGAAGGCAGAAGTGGAAGAGATGCAGAAGATATCCTACGCGTCAGCGGGAGGAAGTTTGATGTATGCTATGGTATGTACATGCCCAGACATAGTATATGCGGTTAGTGTTGTCAGCCGGTATCTTGCCAATCCTGGCAAAGAGCATTGGGCAGCGGTGAAATAGATACTACGGTATCTAAGAGGCTCATCCAGGTTGAGCCTATCTTATGGTGATTGATAAACTGTGTTAGAGGGCTACACAGATGCAGATATGACAGGTGACATAGACTCCAGGAAGTTTACATCGGGGTTCATGTTCACATTTGTAGGGGGAGCGGTTTCTTGGCAGACTAAGCTACAGAAGGTCGTAGCATTGTCGACGACAGAGGCCGAATATATCGCAGTCACAGAAGCATGTAAAGAGATGCTTTGGATGAAAAGGTTCCTACGAGAACTTAGCCTAAAGCGGGGAGGAGCATGTGGTCTATTGCGATAGTCGAGTCTATACACTTGAGCAAGAATCCAAGTCAGCATTCCAAGTCGAAGCACATAGAGATTCGGTATCACTAGATCAGGGATACTTTGGAACGAGAAGGTGTTACGACTTGAGAAGGTCTACACGGACGATAATGGGTCGGATATGATGACCAGGCCTTGCTAAGGGCAAGTTTGAGGTTTGTAGAAACTGGGCCGGCTTAAAGAATGTGAATCCTCCCGGGTCAAAAAGGGAGATTTGATGAGTTTTTTACCCGTTGTCCTTTCACAACCTGGATGCGCAAAGTCCTTTTGCAACTAGGATGCTGCAAGTCCTTTCGCAACTAGGATCTGTAAGTCCTTTCGCAAGACTAGGATGCGGAAAGGAGTTTCCTAAAACTATAAAAGGGGTCCCTAGGATTTTTCTATATATATTGTGTTGATGAGAAAAATACAAGAGGGCTATCAAAGGTGAGAGAGAGGAGAAAGAGAGAGAGGAAGCTTATAGAAGGGAGGTTACTGCTCGGGAGGTTTTTCTACTTTGCAATTTATATCTCGGCGCTTCTATGTCCTCATAATCGGTTAGATCTCTTCGTTTTCTCTATTTCTCTTATTGTTCATCCACTCTACGTGAGTGAAGAAGGTTGTAAACGTTCTACTTCATAGTAGATTGTTGATCTGGACGAGGTCCCGTGGTTTTTACCTCTTTGAGGGTTTTCCACGTAAAAATCTCTTGTGTGGTGTGTGATTGATGCTTTGATTTATTTCATTGCTTTATTATCCATAATTCTGGTTTGTTTCGGGAGGCTAGATCCTAAGGTTTGTGCAAGGCATCCCAACACCTCCAATACCTTATCCAGGTGTCGCTGAGACCTGGGTCCACTTCCAGACCTTATCCAAGGACATGTCTTGTCTACTACCAAGTTTCCCGGAAAGTGGTCATTCAAACTTTTTTTTTTGGTTGACTGACTTTGATTTAAAAACACTGGACTATTCATTTGATTAAGAAAGGCCAACAACCTCTTATATTTTAGAGTTTTGATCTTTTTTCCTTGCAACCAGGGCTACATGGGTCCCCACTCCACTTGTATGTATTATTTAAACCGGTTTTATTTTTCGATTAAGAAATGCCACCAACCATGTTGACTAGATGGGTCCACTTGGATTCATTATTCAAACTGCTTCTATTTTTTGGATTAAGAATGGCCACCAATCACATACATTAGAGTTTTGATTTTGGCCTTGCATCCGAGATTAGATGGGTCCACTTAGATGCATTATTCAAATTGCTTTTTTATTATCATTATTTAAATCATTGGCAGGAGACATCCTACACTGGGAGGAGAGCTGGGTGTGGGACGAGTCGACTCCACAAACTTGACTTGTCTGACTTGTTGAGATTTAACTTGGCCTAACTAAGTGGGTGAGTTGATTCGAACTGAGTAGACTTTGTCCAAACTAAAGTCAAACTGAGTCGAGTTTGAATAACCTAGTAACTTGACTTGAATCAAGCTAAAATCCAACTCGATACTGACTTGACTCGATTCAAAACCCAACTCAACTCGGTTTCGGGTTGCGTGTGTGTGTGTATATATATATTTAAAGACTTAATCTAACCTACACATTACACCCGACCCAACCCCTATTGAGATTTGTAGTTTTTTGAAAAAACATATATTTCAAAATTTCGAAATTTTGCCGCCAAAACGTTTTTTGGGAATTTTGAATCGAAAAGGGCAGTGTACACTTTTGTCTCAGATCGAAAATGAAAACAAGAAAATCATGGTTTATATGAGGATATTTGTATAGTATTCTTACTTGGAGCTTTGGAGATTGTGACGCTCAAGTTGTGGTTCCAGTGCTACACTGAAACACATGCACGCACCCGAGTAAGGGCACGGGCGTGAGAAGTGTGGCTATAATAGCGCTAGTTGGCACACTTTGTACTTCGCACTTCACACATGTGCATCATGGGTATGGAATGAGTCAAGGCTTTATAGGTGAATGAGAACAATCGGATTATTAATCCGATATGGTCAGTCATTTCTGAAAACAGCCAAGAGCCTTGAAAGCCACAACGGTTCAAAAATGAACAGGCTATGATGATCCAACGGTCAGATCTTTCGATCCGACGACCGGAAACAGCTGAAATTAATGATCAATGGACAGAAACATTTTTCAAACATTATGAATCATTGATGGCCACCTAGCAACGTTCCACTCCCTGGTGCCTATATAAATTGGACCATTTCGGTCCAAATTTCATCATCTCAAACTCACATCTCTCCTCATGTAACGCCCCGTGTTTTCGGGACCCGAGTACACGACCCGTTTCCCAAAAACCCGAGTGTTAACCTTAAAGGATGGTCAAATTCGAGTATAAATTTTTTTTTCTTTTATCAGAGTAAGCAAATGAGCGTAGTGTGGACAAATCAACATAAAGGAAATTTTTCATTTTCATTCAAATATATACAAGTGGTTGCCCATAATGACTTATACAAACCAATGTCTCTACACTATCAATTACAAGATTACATACATGAGAAATTTAAAATATATAAAACATATAAATGAGAGCCATAAGATCGCGCAGCTCCACTTAGCAATACGGTCGTGCATCCATGGCACCTGCACAGCTTCTCATCAAGTCTGATCATATACATCATCTAGGCCACCTGTTTTACCTGTACGGTTGTATATTTGATGGATGAGTGGCCAGCTCAGTGTGTGAATTCCCCTCAAGATTACACATGCCGCATTAGGTAAGCATAGTTATAAAACAACAAGGCAATCAAAATAATACATGATGCAGTCTTTTTAAATGCATGGATGCGTGAATGCACATCGACCTGGGGATGCACATCCAGTCGGACTTGGGCTCGTCGCCCATGTAAATCATCGACCTAGGAAAATCATCCAGTCGGAACAGGGGTCGATAGTCGGTGGTCTGGGAGCTAGCGAAACAATACCCCAACAACTCCAGGGCACGTGCTACAAAGATCCAGAATTAGCCACCCGTCATCGCCAATATGCTATGGATGCATGATTAGCCAAACCGTTATTAGTCCAAGATTCTGATCGGCCAATTTAGGTAAGCTCAAGGTCACTACGGGGAGCTCGAGCCCGGCGTAGTGAAGCAACTTTCGGGCATAGTGTCCCATACCACCATCCCCGGCTCATGAGACTACCACCTTAGGATGTTTAATGGAAAAGTCGTCGACTAGTGGTCAATCATATTACAACATATGGGGCTTACCATCGCATGGTTGCACGATATAAAACATCAAACCCATATAGGGCAAATACCAAAACAAACCACGCAAGCAGATATCAAGATAAGCCACATAGGGCGAGTATCAAAATATGCCACATAAGGCGCATATCAAAACCATACGATAAAGACCATCCTTAAAAATCATTAGGCACAACAACCCTGGATGGTAGGCCCACATCAATCATCCACCACTCAATAACCACCCAGCCGAAGGTCCATTACGATCACAACTAGTCAAGTTACATCCCAAGTATGGGTGTACATTTATACGTGGGAATTTCCCACTAATGTACCAGTTTAAGTTCCGTAAGCAATCCACAAATAATCCACAAGCATGAACAATTATACAGAATAATCATAAAGTATGTAAGACAGCAATTTAATTTTCACCAGCTAACACATGTGATTATAAAGGAATATATCAATTATGAATTTAAATAAAGACTATAACTTAAGCTAATGAGAAGATGGAAAGCTCAAGGGGAAGAATCATCACCTTATGTTTTGAACCGCCTACCAGTGTTGTTAGAGAACGTGTGTTTCCTTAGAACCAAACCCTACCATCAATTGTAAAGTTACACTGTTAGGTTCAAGCTTTATACGCTATTCTTGGTCAAGGTCTTAACCTAAAGTTTGGATTACCTTCGTTTTAGGATTTTAATGTAGAACTAGATTTTCATCCATAAGTTTAGATCTAGGATAAGTTTTTAGGATTTGGATTGTAGTTGGCGTATGATAATTTTAATAATTGATGAGTAATTGTTAACATTAGTGTTATAATTAACGTTAGTCAATTTATTAATAATAATCATTATAATGCTAGAAATGGTATGATTTACTATTAATGATTGTACCAAAGAATGATAATTAAATTACTAATATATAATAATGATAGTTATTAAGTATCAATAGCGGATTCAATAGTGATAATATATACTAAAATCCACCATTAAAGTATTTATAATTATTTGTTTGGCTCACCACATTGTGGTTCACACATCCAACCCATCCATTAAGTGTGTCCCGCTAGTTTAAGAGGTCAAACCAAGTTTCAGGTGCATCCAAATCTCAGATGGACCCTAGCAAGTGTTTTTACACGGTTTAGCATGTCTTCTCAAGATTGTAGATGGAGTGGGCCACCTGAGCTCTATGTATGGCTGATTTTTGGGGGCACCCAGTATAAGAAGGGGACCCATCTAATGGACGGTGTTGATGTTCAACACACATCATAGTAGGGCTTGTGGTGAGGCAATGGTTCAAGCCAAACTTTTAAGTAAAATGAGGCAGCGTCATCTGGACGTCAATGTGCATGTTTCTTATATTATCTCTTTTTTTTTGTTTTGATAGATGGGGCCCGCCTAAGGAGGATCTACTCCGTTGATTGGGTTCCGGGGCTCAGGAATGGTCAAATGTCCAATTTTGGATATGTCTTGATGCACCAAAATATCGAAAAGGGCCCCAATGATTTACCATTATTAAATCAGTCTTTCTGCTGGTGTGGCCTACAGAGAGTTAGGTTGGCTTCATTTTTTGGGTCAACGCCTAAAATGAGGTGGGAAATGAGATGGACGGCGGAGGCATAACATACATCTAGGTGGATCCCACTTTAAGTAAAATGGATGGGCAGTGTTGCAAAACACATACCACAGTAAGACCCACGTAACTTGGTAACGTCAATACAGCAGCAATATAGCTGCTCTACAGATTCCAGCCACTCTTCTCTGCACATCAGGTGGGTCCCACGTGGGGCCCACCATAACATAACGTAATATCATTATTATATAATATCCTAACATATATATATAAATATATTTTATTTAAGAGGAGGCTCCAGCGTCCAGAGGGCTGGACGGCCTGGACGGGACACCATCGAGGTGGGGTCCACGCGCTGGACGACCCAGGTGAGAGGCACCTGACCACACACAATTAGAGAGAGAGAGAGAGAGAGAGAGAGAGAGAGAGAGAGAGAGAGATCACCTGACCTGGCTAGGCTTAGAGCTAGGATGAGGAAGAAGATGATGCCATTAATGGCGGGTTGCGAATGGGGGCTCCCTCCTCAAATCCGACCACATGGAATGGTTCATATGGAATCTAGGAGGCTTAAGGATGGGCTTTTTCAAAGCTCTATGGTTGTTTGGATGGTGGGTCGAAGGGAAGGAAGAAAATGGCCATTTTCGGGCTGCCACAAGAAACGGAAGAGGATCCCCCTGCTGCCGTCCGATCCTCACCTTCATATAGAGAACCCTGGTCCCACCTGGACCGTTGGATGAAAAATACACGGTCAGGACTAAGCTGGTCTACACCAATTTCCAGATACGGCTGGTGAAAACCAAACCGCCCGTGGTTTTCTTTTTACTGTGGGTAGATCACACAATGGTGGTTTGAAATGAATGGCTAGGGCTAGGACCTGCCCCAATGGAGGGCTGAGACGTAGGGAAGGCGGAGCACGCGGATTGTCAGTCAGTTGCACAGAACGCATGCAGTTTCCATTTCCAGAACCATGGTTTTGTAGGGCCGTTTCGCAGCAAGGTTTGTGTGTTCATTCGTGTATGAAAATATGATGTTAAAGTTGGGTTTTGGCCTCACGTTCGTCCTTTGTCGGATGGGCGGTTTGGATTGTCCAGATGGACCGTTCAGGTGGGCCACTGATCAAGTGAAATGGGTGCCCGACCGTCCGCTGACAAGAGCAGAAGAAGGGAGAGAAAGTCTCTCATTTTTTAATAGATTTCGGGCCAGCGCCAGCTGACCGAGCAGACACGCCCGGTGCATGGCGGGTGCAGGTGCACTCGCACCCAGTGTGGTATATTCCATGATGTTTGTGACAAATCCACACCGTCCTTTCAATTTGGTGAGTCCTTCTATAGCCCTTTACCAAAGATGGGGCAAATCCAAGGTCCTGGTGACCCATACGGTTCAATTCCTAGCTCTAGCAGTGGATTCTCATCGATCTAATGGTCGGATTATTCCTAAATTGAATGTCAACGGATAAAATGATCCCTGAAATTTATCAGATGACTGGGTCCATACGTTGCAGGGACATGGGAGTGGAAACCACTCAACTCCCGGTTTCGGTTTCACCATCCGCTGTCACACAGCATGCACATGTTATTTGTAAAAGAAAATATATGGGTTCACCTGTGATAAACTTCTGGAAGATCCACTCCATTCACCGTCTTTGGCACGCCGTGCAAACCCATGATCCCAAATTTGAAGTATATCCGAACTTCAGGTGGGCCGCACGATCCCGCCGAGTATCAAGAATTCACACCGTTAGAATTTCAATGGTAACTCACGTAAACAAAGTGTTACCATAATTACAATCCTACCCCTTTTCTTTTTTTAAAACTTCTGCCATCCGTAACTCATAAGTTTACCGTCCAAATATGATGAAATTTGACAGGTGGTCTTTATTTTTCACGCTCTTTCCGTCGCCCAAATTCAAGCTATGATCTTTCAAGGATGACTAAGATACCACTTCAATGGACCATACTACTCTGAGGTTTCAATGTCATGTTTATATATGTCTATTTGTAGTATTATCCAGTAGTTTGGACCTATGTTCTAAGATCTTCGAAATGACCGATTCATCCCGATATTCGGGTGGCCCATTTGGCAGATCCAAACATGATGGATGGTCAGATGAGCTTCTAAAAATAAGAGGACTTGATGATTAGAACTTTATCCTTATATGTAGGTGAATGTATGGTCAGTTTAGTA
Source organism: Magnolia changhungtana (assembly GCA_030180095.1). NCBI lineage: Eukaryota > Viridiplantae > Streptophyta > Magnoliopsida > Magnoliales > Magnoliaceae > Magnolia > Magnolia changhungtana. Next base: position 210,747 of record JASAUF010000027.1, on the reverse strand, counting down.
AATGGATGGACATAACGTGGATTTTTGGAGTGATTAGGGGTAGGGCTTTAGATTTGAGCGACTTTCTTACACATGAAAGTTTGTCAGATCCTGATTCTAATGGTGGGCTAAGCATATTCATATGGCGAGAACAAGATGGACGGATTGGAATCTTGATCTGATAATTGTACGAATGGATGTAGAGGTCAAGTAGCTGATTTACCATGATCTAAGTGCTGAAATTTGATGTGTACGGTTAATTTATGATAATTAGGCCTGGTATAAAATTTCACATGAAACGGATGATGAGAACCGTGTGAATTGGAATTCAGGGGCCTAAGTCAATGGCATTTTCGTAATTATTACTGATGTGTGAGTTTTGGGAAATCCAATGGCTCTACGTGGTTATAGGCACATTTCTAAACAGTTCTTACAAAAGAACGTTTATCTAAATCATTATGGATAAAGAGTTATTCGTCACGTCATCTAAGGGAAAGCACTTACGTCAAATCACGTGATGGGTGAGTTGGTCTTGAAATTCAACGGTCAGATGACTTGATTTATGAATGAAGATCACCCTCAACGGTTAAGTTAGTGTCAGGGAAATGATGTAAAGCTAGAATAGTTGGATTGGTATCGTACATATGTATATGTCACGTTGAATCTTATGGTAACGCTCGAGGACTTTCGATGCCCGAGTATCGAAAAGTTCGGGGCGTTACACCTCATCTATTAGATCTTAAGGATTGCACCTCCATTTTAGAATACTGTTAACACATTCTCATTTTGATTCCACCAGAAGATTTGTTGCGTTGAAATTGTTACTAGGTGGACCCTTTATTATTGCTGAACGCAGGATCCAAACAAGATTGTCTTATCCTAGAAGGAATTCGCCTGTAACCCATCAGCAATTTGATAAGGGGGCGAATCACACTTTAAGGACAATGCATATTTTTCGTGATTCAGCCTGGTGAAAGAATATAATTAATTTTATTTTATTTTTTGGTATTTCTAACACATTTTCTTAACAATCTCTCTCTCTCTCTCTCTCTCTCTCTCTCTCTCTCTCTCTCTCATTTACTGATGGGCACACTTTGATGGTCCCGGCCGACAATCACCAGCTCATTCGCACTCACCTAACCTACCCGCTCGCTGCCGACTCTCGACAGCCACCCATCTCTCCAAATCAACTAATCAAAGTAATTTTGTATTCAAAAAGACTGATATTTCATGATTTTCATCTATTCTTGTGAAATATATCATGCTAGGGTATTCTAATTTAAGAGTTTTATAAAAATGGGGTTAGGTAGGGTTGAGTGGAAAAATTGAAATGCGTCATATACTTGTATTTGGTCCGGGTTTGCTCGGGTGCATTCTGGCTGGTTGTGGTGCGTTCGGCTGGCTTGGGTGAAGTTAAGCTGTTTGTGATAAATTCACGTATGCATCAATTTTGCCGGGTTATGTTATGAGATGGCCCAATGATAAGATAAATCTAAAACTCAAGTGGGCTACACAATAGCAAAAACTATGCAAGAGAATTGTCTCTAGCTGAATCCTCTCTGGTTTCCACCCTGATATTTATGTGCCATTGTTCAAAACACAAAAATATATGCAGATCCAAAACTTCTGCGGCCCCATTAATGTTTCAATGGTGGACATTCAACTCTCATTATTTTCCATATTGCAATTCACTTGAGTTTTGAATCTACCTCATTTTTGGGCCATTTTATAACATGATCTGGAAAAAGAATGAATGGGGTGGATTTCTCATAAACATCTGCCGTGTAACGCCCCGAATTTTTGCCAACCTGGGATTAGACGTCCTTAAGCAATGGGTCGATCCTAATACCTCATTAACTTGTCAGAACTGAATCCCAAAGTCTAAAGCCGCCTTTGAACTCATTTCCTTCACAAATCTCACCATTCATCACCTTGATCTTCCAATTTTTCTAAGAACTTTCACCCTAGACACTATCTTAAACTAACTAAGTAGTATAACTTGGATCACTTTATATACAAACTACAAAGGCCTGAGTACTACCTCGACCAGAAATCACTTAGGACTAAGTCCTTTAGAAATGAGACAAAGTAACTAGGTATGAAACCAGATTAGCTACGAAATTCATTTAAATCGCTTTAAATACGATATGCAAGACTCAAAACTTGTAGAATCATTGACGCTAGGTTACCCAAAAATCTAGGATCAAACTCATTACAGAAATTTGCTCTCGGGAGCATCTCGAAACTCAGATGTCTGATCTGGACCGCACATCGGGAGTCCGAACAATACGAAGTTAAGGACTTAGGACCGCCTCACTGGGCTTGACTATCATCTCAAAAATCAGGTCTAGCCGATGTCCCACGGCCATTCGTTTGGATCCGGAGCGAGGGTGTGTGAAAAACACTATTCCCTTTACAAAATAAATATCTGGAATAGTGATCGCACCATTAAACTTGCGCATCAATATTAAGCAACCAGACCGTCAGAATCAGACTAAATTACACCCTCGGATTAAGAAAAATTTCAGGAACATTTACATGTGCTTGGAATTTCGGATCGTGGCCCACTGACCGTTGAACTGAAAGTGGTCCGCCACGTGCGATCTGGGAATCCGATCGAGTCGAAAACATAATCCCACATAGATCCATGTGTGGTGAGCTTAAGTCTGACGTTTGGTTCAAGGGGGGCCACCAGAAACACTCTTTTGAGCTAGAACATCGCTGAAATGCTTATAATAGCAGTAACCCTTGAACCTGAGTCCATTTTGGAAAGGTTTGAGGCTATAAAAGGACCTTAAACCCTCTCCCATTCCAGCCATACGAATTTAGATTTGAGAGAGAGAAAAGAGAGAGAAAGTGAGGGAGATGTGGGAGGAACTCCTGCTTCTTTGCCGTTCCCTCTTTGCTATTCGGGCTCCACCTTTGATTCTCATCGCTTTCCACTGCGATTCCTAAGCGTTTCTAGGTAAGAAACCCTAACCCTAACCTGTTTTAGGGTTGTTTAGGTTGTAGGTTATGAAATAGCTAACGTATTTTGTTCCATAGGTTGCCAAACTCCCGTATACGGAAGCTTAGCGAACCTATCAACTCCGTTACGATTCTACGACACAAGGTGCGGACTTTAGGTGTATAGGTTATGGTTTTCAACACTTTCAATGTCAGATAATGATAGATTCATGATTTGCATGCAATTGCACATGTACAAAGTGCTTTCCGTTTTCAGTTTCGATTAGAATTGTAGAATTTGGAATTTCACATACTCTAGGTATTCGTATAAAATACCGTATACGTATTTTTTATGAAAATGTGTTTGACATGTTTATTTGTCGTATGGATATATGACGTATGGATAAAATACTTATTTGGCGAAAGGATTCGCCTAAATACATGTTTACTAATAAACACTATGTATGTAGAAATACGGTATTGTAAGAAGTACCGTATACATGTATATTTTAGCGATGTGTTTGTCATGATTAATTGTCGTATAAATATATTATGTGCGTATAAAATATTTGCTTGGCGCAAGGAATCGCCGTAATACATGTTTGCTTGTATACTCTATGTATGTTGAAAATGCGTATTTTAGAAAATACTGTATACGTATAAATTTTGGAGATGTATTTATCATGATTATTTGCTGTAGTAATATATTATACATGGATAAAATACTTACTTGGCTAAAGAATAGCCCTAATACATGTTTTGCTAACATACACCATGTATGTTGTAACAGTGTATTCAAGTGTTCGTGAAAATGACTGAATGAGTATAGAATTCTCATTCGTGCTCGCCATGATTAATTGTCATGGATTCTTGATTGTTGTATTGGCGATACCCTTTTGACGAAAGGATTTTTCCTAAATCACGCCACGGCCAATATACATTATATATGCTAAAATGTGTGGCCCAAGTGTTTGCGGAAATGACTGAATGAATATGGAACTTGGATTCCTGCTTGCCATGACTATCCGTCGTGGGTGTACGCGTGTTATGATTGGGGCAACTCCCTAGTGAAAGGATTTGGCCTAATGCCTATCTGATCGACATATGTCATGTATGTTGATGTATGTTTGTTTAAGTGTTTCTTGAAATGTCTGAATGAGTAGTAGTTAGCAAATTGTAATGTATAAGGGTGTTGAGATATGATTCTCAACCTCTTTTAACTATGTGTAGGATCTCCTTGGATCGTTGTGTGATTAGGAATTGAACATGTATAAACTCATGCTTGTGTTGTGATTCATAACATGCTCAACTGCTTTATGATTATAACTATGTAATGCATATGTTCAAATTTATATTTACGCTGTATGATTCGTCATGGGTGATGGGGGAGCGGAGCAACGAGTACGTCTGCAATGCCACAGCGACCCTAAACGGATAATATCATACCTTGATTGTATGAGTTGAATCTTGATCCATTACTGCTTTATCTATCTGCAAGTTATCATGTTTGGGGCTATGATTATAGTCCGGACAATCAGTACTTAATGAATTCGTGGCTGTGATTCATTTGCCACATGAGATGTGTTTGACGAACCCGAGTCGTACTTCGGTTGGCGATAGTGGTTGGCCACGCGAAGTGCTTATGCACTTCATGTCGTTCAACTTGTTGTGCGCTCGAGCTAGCCGAGCTCGTCAAGTAACCCGATCTGTCTTATGTATGTTAACCGTGTTTGGTCGCTACTGCCTGAACCTAGGGTACCAAACTTACCAGTGAAATCCATTTTTAACCATGGTACCTCGATCCGCTAAGACTCATGAGCCGGGCATGGTGGTATGGGACACCGTGGTCGAGCTGTCGGCCCTCTGGCCGGGGCCACGTGCCTCCCGTAGTGACCGGTGAGCGGCCGGACTCGTGAGCCAATTATGGTAGTATGGGATACTATATTCGAGCTGTCGATACTTACGGCGAGACAGATTAACTCGTCTCGTTGACGAGCGGCGACGAGTCCTCCGTAGTATCTTCGAGTATACTCCAAGAGTCTGTGATTGGCGACGAGTCTTTCACAAAGAACTAGAGTATGAGTTGAGCCGAGTACGGTGAGACCCGTACTCGAGTGACGGCTAGTGATTGAGCCGAGTACGGTGAGACCATACTCGAGTGACGGTCGCAATTGAGCGACATACGGTGAGATCTGTATCCGTCTTGACGGTGACGAGCCCTTTGTGATGCCTTCGCTACGCCTCTCGAACTATAATATCGTATGAGATTAACTAGACCGACGGCCTAGAATGGATCATGTTTGGGAATGATACAAGGGAGGTACCTTAGTTTCCCAATACTGCTTGTTTGAAATGGACTAATAATAACTCGGTAATCATGATCATCATCGCACCGCATGTGCTTAGTAGATGTGGCGCACCGAGGGAGTTAAGCATTCGCGAACGTAAGATGATGTCGCATGAGGGTGGTTTGGCAAGGGCATACAAGATCATGTCATTTCATTCTCGCACTTAATAAGAGTAGTTAGAATTGTTTGATTTGTCCTGCTTTATCATTCTTGCTTGATTGAATTGATAACATGTTAACCTATGCTTTATTGTTCCACTGAGTTGATCACTCACTCCCACGTTACGGAGACGGTGTTGTACACACCAACCGCATTTGTTGAATTTCGGATGATGGCGATGCTTATGAAGCGAGCCGGACTACTTCTATGGTGATGAGGAGGAGTTCTCCTATCATGTAACTCTCTCGACGGGTCTCTCGAAGACCTGAGTGCTTGCATTGACGGGCTATGGTACTTGGGATAGAAGATATTACACTTACACATTTGGTATATTTTAGAACTGTACTTGTAATTATTTAACCTAGTAATGTTATCACACTCTGGAGACTCATCATAGTTTATATATTTTATATGTCTATCACAGTCTTCCGCTTGCAATTTAACTGTCTCTGGAGTATGATATTCTGTTTTGGCTTAATCTCACTCATGTTCAATGCACAAATACAGTCAACATTCAATCATCATTCATTTTGTTGCATAAGTGATGTTCTGGAACTCGGGAGTTGAGTTTATGCTCGACCCCCGATTTTCAGGGCATTACAAGTTGGTATCAGAGCATGATTTGGATAAAACCGGACCTGGGTTATGGTCACACGACGCACACTGACGCACTCTGACTTAGGAGGGAGCGAAGGAACATAGAAACAGTCATAGGTATTCTGATTTCGCCAATCGGTGAAATTCACTAAAGTCGAACCCCGAAATCGAGTCCGTATTCAACCATGGTCGCACGGGTCGACCTTAAAATGTTCCAAGGCCGTCTATAGATAATTCTAGATTACAATCCACCTTACCCCAACCGTTGACAATCGGTAGAATATAGGATAGGCGTGATGAGGATAAATACTCCGAATCCTCGGAACTTCTCTGGACTCCTCGCAGAGAGTTCCCAAATCCACGAGAAAAGAAAAGCAGAAAGTAGGAATAAATTCTAATTAATTCGAATTGATTAATAAATGACTACAAAAAAATTGAGTTCACAACCCTTTAAATAGGAATACCAAGCAATGGTAAAGAAATCAGAAACAAACTACAACTAAAACTCCTAGAATTCGCGACTTACCATAAGGTGGTGATGTCTACCATCGCATGAAAGTTTTCAACCAAGAATAATAAGTGTCCTATTTGGCTTCACCAAACCATTCTCCTAATTATTCTAAGCTCTTTACGCGATGAGCGCAACTCCTAAAGCCCAATGGATGAAGAGTAATTAAACTAAAAATTACTATTTTAGTAAAACGAAATTAAAACGGAAATGACTGTCAATCGGAGGCTTTTTTCGTAATTCTCAGGCTCTTGCAACTGGCATAGCGGGGTTGGTTGGCTTCATTAGCTCGTTCTACCCCAAATTCATATATTTTACGTCGGATAACTCATTCCGGATTGCAAGATATGTCTGATTATCCCGAAAATACCCGAAATGGAGCAAATCGGAGTCGGGGGTCTCCCCACTTAAATCTGATGGGACCTAGGGTCGAACCAGGGTATTTCGACACCACAGGAGCATGCAAACAGGGCCCCACATGCGGGCGCGATTCCGCCAAGGCGGACCGCGGTGGAGCCGCGGTTCCGGCGGCGGACCGCGGTCTGGTGGGCCATCTGGTGTGGGGCCAGGGCTGGGGTTGGTCGGCACGACCTCCCCTACCACGTAACACGCGCTGTTTGGCCTAAGGTTTAGGATTTTGGGGGCTGGAGCTCCCCTCTCTCTCACATCACCCCTTCCAAACGCCCAAACCTCCATTTCTGATTTTTCTCTCTCAAACCTCCACTCCAATCACCCATTTCGTTGTTTCATGTCCAACCATACATCCTCCTCCAACGATTACAACATAACCTACCCCCTACCCTCTCCATTCTCTTTCATTTGAGCACTTACATGCCTCATTTGGAGCTCAAATTCGGGTAAGCTCTCAACCCATCCCATCTACTCATTTTTCTCCCTCAATCCCTGCCCGTTGGGGCCTTTACAATCTTTGTTGAGGCTCAAACTCATGGAGGAACAAACCTCCAACCCTTACTTTCTCTCCCCTTCACTTTTCATTCACTTTCCATGACCCTATTCGAATTGGTTACGGCCATTTTCTCGATCTCATGGGATTTGGGTGCATCCCATGTTTTCCAATACCATATTTGGAGTGTAGGCAGTTAAACGTAAATCCCGGAATTTTCTTTCAAATTACACTTAGAAATTCCTCATCGTGGGATATGGAAATCCCATCTCACACTTTCCAACACAATCCTCATTTTCCAAAGCCTATAAAGTAATTTTAATCCCCGCCCACCCTCCTGCCAAATATGCCATTCCCAATCTGAAGTGGGATTAGCAATACAGATCCCATTTTAATACAACTTAAGACCATTGGCCAAGTAGTGATGCAGTGATAAAGTCCCTTGATACACATTAACCCACCACACTCTGATAGCTTAAGCTTTTAGAGTAAATGGTTGTTTGACAAATAGACTCTTAGAGTTTTGGACCAAGAGCGTTGCTCCTGGATTTCGACAAACCTGACCATATAGGAAACTCAACAAATTTATAATGTGACCCTTAGGATCTTCTTAGCTAGTATGAACATATGTGAAATGCTTGTGCGTAGTTAAATTCGAATTCCGGCAACCCAATTCCAATCAGACAACTTTGACCCTAGGCGATAAAATAATTTCTTTATTTAGAAAGGGTATAAAATCATCTGGTGTATAAGCATAGACTTTAGAATACAACTAGTGGATTATCGCTGCTCATAAGTTGAGCCTAGGCTGCTGATTAGACTAAGAAATGTAAACGACTAACAATGTTAAGATAATTGAGTGATAGACGTAGTTAGTTGGCTTGAATAGGTTGGAACGAGACCCCGTTCCGTTGTTGAATCCCCTTAATACTTTAGGCTTCCTTAGTAACTCTTAGGGAGCTTGTTTGGCGTAGAAACTATTCACGATTAGAGAAAACCTATATATCCCTTGGATTCAATATTAGGTCCAATCAATACATCCCTTAGAATTTCCTTCTCAAGGACTTAGTACAATCGGGAACACGGAGTAGAGAAACTACATATAAGCGAGGTATTCGCGGTTTGAATCGAATCCTCAATCCTGGTAGTGACCAATGAACCATATGCTCTGATCAAGCAGAAGGTCGGGATCGACTAGGATTAAGGAATGATATGGCAACTTTCTGTTTAAGCTAGGCAGGAGGTCCATGTATCCGACTCAGACCCACTACACAACATTCCTTCCGTGTTGGCCTGACCACTTACAACTAAAAGTTTATAACTTCGTCTTCGAGAAGTGTTAAGAACATATAGCCAATAGAGACTCTGTCTTTTAGGCCCAAGGAATTACCCAAATGGGCAACAAATAGTTAGGAATTAGGTCCCAAGTCGCATGCCATGTCGACATATATATTATGTTTATGACCGTAGAAAGATAGCATGCCTATTAAACTAGACATGATTAGATAGGATAAGTCTGGGCCGCGATAAAACCCCTTGGTAGGATTAGACATCTTGCCTCAAACTCACACCTGCCCCTGACATCAACCACATTACCCGTCATTTTTAGCTCCTCGATACCCATAGGTATCAATGCTATAGTACACATCGTCGATGAAAGGCAGACCAATGTATTTCCCGTTTCATGTCAAAGATAAGTTATAAATTACACCTTGTTCCGACATACGGATCAGGACATAGCTCTTGAGCCTTGAGGGCGAAAATAAATTTTAAGGGGGGTAGAACATGATGAACCCGCTCTAGTTAGGTCACCTAATACACCTCTTTGACCTGGGTGGCGCAGCGGAAACGTGGTGGACCCTACCCCACTGGCCCAGGATCGAAACGGTGCTCGATAAATACGAACATTATAAAAGCCCTAGTAAGTTCTACTATGAGAAAATGTTTTAGGATGATCTAGTAAGATTTGATTCGCCCTTTCCTTGGACATAGATAATATCGAGGACTCTCTTAGACTAAGACCTAAAGGGCAACCTTAGAATAAACAATTTGAGCCTTTCAATGATGGACATTCCCTACTCCTAGAGAGTGATCGGACTACAGAGTTACTGACATCTACAACTGCGAAGTTTTCGCGGCTTGACCCAATTCCCAATCCTGGGTGACTACCGATGGACTCTCTGCTGACGAGCGGACGACCAGGATCCACCAGGATTCGGAAGGGATACGATGAGCTTCCTACCCTGGCCCGGTAGATGATCGATGTATTGGGATCGAGTCCACTATTACCGTCTCTCCGTGTTGGTCAAACAATGAAAACAACTATCTTACTCTAAATTGTGGGAATTGTCGTCGAGACTCCAAATAGGTAAAAAAATAAATGGTAGCAAACCATCAGGGTATGAGAAATGGATAAAGAATTAAGTTTTAAGGGGGGTAGACTAAAATGAACCAGCTGGTATATACCCTACCATGCGTAGAAACTTGGAATTAATAAGTCGTCTTAGGCAAATGAAATGATAGAAATCTTCCCTTATTACCCTTAACCAATTTCGGGGACGAAATTTTGTTTTAAGGGGGGTAGATTGTAATGCCCCGGATTTTTGCCAACCTGGGATTAGACGTCCTTAGGCAATGGGTCGATCCTAATACCTCATTAACTTGTCAGAACTGAATCCCAAAGTCTAAAGCCGCCTTTGAACTCATTTCCTTCACAAATCTCACCCTTCATCACCTTGATCTTCCAATTTTTCTAAGAACTTTCACCCTAGACACTATCTTAAACTAGCTAAGTAGTATAACTTGGATCACTTTATATACAAACTACAAAGGCCTGAGTACCACCTCGACCAGAAATCACTTAGGACTAAGTCCTTTAGAAATGAGACAAAGTAACTAGGTGTGAAACCAGATTAGCTACGAAATTCATTTAAATCGCTTTAAATATGATCTGCAAGACCCAAAACTTGTAGAATCATTGACGCTAGGTTACCCAAAAATCTAGGATCAAACTCATTACCCGGCTGCTCTCGGGAGCATCTCGAAACTCTGTATCTGATCTGGACCGCACATCTGGAGTCTGAACAATACGAAGTTAAGGACGTAGGACCGCCTCACTGGGCTTGACTATCATCTCAAAAATCAGGTCTAGCCGATGTCCCACGGCCATTCGTTTGGATCCGGAGCTAGGGTGTGTGAAAAACACTATTCCCTTTACAAAATAAATATCTGGAATAGTGATCTGGCACCATTCGCTTGCGCATCAATATTAAGCAACCAGACCGTCAGAATCAGACTAAATTACACCCTCGGATTAAGAAAAATTTCAGGAACATTTACATGTGCTTGAAATTTCGGATCGTGGCCCACTGACCGTTGAACTGAAAGTGGTCCGCCACGTGCGATCTGGGAATCCGATCGAGTTGAAAATGTAATCCCACATAGATCCATGTGTGGTGAGCTTAAGTCTGACGTTTGGCTCAAGGGGGGCCACCAGAAACACTCTTTTGAGCTAGAACATCGCCGAAATGCTTATAATAGCAGTAACCCTTGAACCTGAGTCTATTTCGGGAAGGTTTGAGGCTATAAAAGGACCTTAAACCCTCTCCCATTCCAGCCATATGAATTTGGATTTGAGAGAGAGAAAAGAGAGAGAAAGTGAGGGAGATGTGGGAGGAACTCCTCTTTCTTCGTTCCTACTAGCTATTCGGGCTCCACCGCCTGATTCTCATCCCTTTCCCGGTGATTCCGGCGTCGTTTCTAGGTAAGAAACCCTAACCTTAACCTGTTTTAGGGTTGTTTAGGTTGTAGGTTATGAAATAGCTAACGTATTTCGTTCCATAGGTTGCCAAAATCCCGTATACGGAAGCTTAGCGAACCTATCAACTCCGTTACGATTCTACGACACAAGGTGCGGACTTTAGGTGTATAGGTTATGGTTTTCAACGCTTTCAATGTCAGATAATGATAGATTCATGATCTGCATGCAATTGCACATGTACAAAGTGCTTTCCGTTTTCAGTTTCGATTAGAATTGTAGAATTTGGAATTTCACATACTCTAGGTATTCGTATAAAATACCGTATACGTATTTTTATGGAAATGTGTTTGACATGTTTATTTGTCGTATGGATATATGACGTATGGATAAAATACTTATTTGGCGAAAGGATTCGCTAAATACATGTTTACTAATAAACACTATGTATGTAGAAATACGGTATTGTAAAAGTACCGTATACATGTATATTTTAGCGATGTGTTTGTCATGATTAATTATCGTATAAATATATTATGTGCGTATAAAATATTTGCTTGGCGAAAGGAATCGCCGTAATACATGTTTGCTTGTATACTCTATATATGTTGAAAATGCGTATTTTAGAAAATACTGTATACGTATAAATTTTGGAGATGTATTTATCATGATTATTTCTTTGTAGTAATATATTATACATGGATAAAATACTCACTTGGCTAAAGGATAGCCCTAATACATGTTTTGCTAACATACACCATGTATGTTGTAATAGTGTATTCTAAGTGTTCGTGAAAATGATGAATGAGTATAGAATTCTCATTCATGCTCGCATATGATTAATTGTCATGGATTCATGATTGTTGTATTGGCGATACCCTTTTGACGAAAGGATTTTTCCTAAATCACGCCACGGCCAATATACACTATATATGCTAAAATGTGTGGCCCAAGTGTTTGCGGAAATGACTGAATGAATATGGAACTTGGATTCCTGCTTGCCATGACTATCCGTCGTGGGTGTACGCGTGTTATGATTGGGGCAACTCCCTAGTGAAAGGATTTGGCCTAATGCCTATCTGATCAACATATGTCATGTATGTTGATGTATGTTTGTTTAAGTGTTTCTTGAAATGTCTGAATGAGTAGTAGTTAGCAAATTATAATGTATAAGGGTGTTGAGATATGATTCTCAACCTCTTTTAACTATGTGTAGGATCTCCTTGGATCGTTGTGTGATTAGGAATTGAACATGTATAAACTCATGCTTGTGTTGTGATTCATAACATGCTCAACTGCTTTATGATTATAACTATGTAATGCATATGTTTAAATTTATATTTACGTTGTATGATCCGTCATGGGTGATGGGGAGCGGAGCAACGAGTGCGTGCAATGACCACTGGCAACCCTAAACGGATAATACCATACCTTGATTGTATGAGTTGAATCTTGATCCATTACTGCTTTATCTATCTGTAAGTTATCATGTTTGGGGCTATGATTATAGTCCAGACAATCGGTACAGAGAATTGAATTCGTGGTTGCGATTCATTTGCCACGTGAGATGTGTTCGACGAACCCGAGTCGTACTTCAGTTGGCGATAGTGGTTGGCCACGCGAAGTGCTTATGCACTTCATGTCGTTTAACTTACTGTGCGCTCGAGCTAGCCGAGCTCGTCAAGTAACCCAATCGGTCTTATGTATGTTCACCATGTTTGTCATTCACGCCCGAACCTAGGGTACCAAACTTACCGGTGAAATCCTTTTTAACCATGGTACCTCGATCCGCTAAGACTCATGAGCCGGGCATGGTGGTATGGGACACCGTGGTCGAGCTATCGGCCTCTGGCGGGACCACGTGCCTCCCGTAGTGACTAGTGAGCAACGGACTCGTGAGCCGATTATGGTGGTATGAGACACTATATTCGAGCTATCGATACTTACTGGCGAGAGCCGAGTACGGTGAGACTTGTGCTCGTCTTTGACGGCGACGAGTCCTCCGTAGTATCTTCGAGTATACTCCAAGAGTCTGTGATTGGCGACGAGTCTTTCACAAGAAACTAGAGTATGAGTTGAGCCGAGTACGGTGAGACACGTACTTTCAGTGACGGCTAGTGATTGAGCCGAGTACGGTGAGACCATGTACTCGAGTGACGGTCAACAATTTAGCCGCATACGGTGAGATCTGTATCCGTCTTGTGACGGTGACGAGCCCTTTGTGATGCCTTATTCGCCTCTCAAACCATAATATCGTATGAGATTAACTAGAGTGACGACCCTAGAATGGATCATGTTTGGGAATGATACAAGGAAGGTACCTTAGTTTCCCAATACTACTTTGTTTGAAATGGACTAATAATAACTCGGTAATCATGATCATCATCGCACCGCATGTGCTTAGTAGATGTGACGCCCGAGGGAGTTAAGCATTCGCGAACGTAAGATGATGTCGCATGAGGGTGGTTTAGCAAGGGCATACGACATCATGTCATTTCATTCTCGCACTTAATAAGAGTAGTTAGAATTGTTTGATTTGTCTTGCTTTATCATTCTTGCTTGATTGAATTGATAACATGTTAACCTATGCTTTATTGTTCCACCGAGTTGATCACTCACTCCCACGTTACGGACGGTGTTGTACACACCAACCAGTTTGTTGAATTTCGGATGATGGCGATGCTTATGAAGCGAGCCGGACTACTTCTATGGTGATGAGGAGGAGTTCTCCTATCATGTAACTCTCGACGGGTTTAAAGACACAGTCTTTGCATTGTGACGGGCTATGGTACTTGGGATAGAAGATATTACACTTACACATTTGGTATATTTTAGAACTGTTCTTGTAATTATTTAACCTAGTAATGTTATCACACTCTAGAGACTCATCATAGTTTATATATTTTATATGTCTATCACAGTCTTCCGCTTGCAATTTAACTGTCTCTGGAGTATGATATTCTGTTTTGGCTTAATCTCACTCATGTTCAATGCACAAATACAGTCAACATTCAATCATCATTCATTTTGTTGCATAAGTAATGTTCTGGAACTCGGGAGTTGAGTTTATGCTCGACCCCCGATTTTCAGGGCGTTACATGCCGTCATAAGAAGTTCATACTAAATACTTTTGCAAGGAATTCATGTTCCGGTACGTCTTTCGAATGTGCCAATTTCCCTATAGACGGTCTGGGACCATCTCATTTTGCCCTTTTTCTTTTGGGGAAGTTTCTTATGTGCAATTTCTGTGTGAACGACCGCATCTTGCCATACCATCTTTGGATTAGTGTAAATAGGGTTGTACATTGAGCCGAGTCGAGTTGAGGTAGGCCAAGCTCAGCTTGACTCATCCATGCTATACTCGAGTTCAAGCTCGAGCTGGAATTCACCATCGAGCTCAACATTGAAGCTTGGCTTGTTTGCCAAAGATCTCGAGTCGAGCTAGTGGTTTGAGTCGAGTCGAGCTAGTGGCCCAGCGCCCAACCTGACCCGAACCCGCACCCAACTCAACCTAGCGCCCAACCCGACCCAAACCCGCAGCCGACTCAACCCAACGCCCAACTCGACCCAACCCAGCCCCTACCCCGACCCAAAGCCGCACCCAAGTTGTTTTAAGTGTCACATCCACTCTATCCATCAAGCAAGTACAACCTAAAATTCAGCCTGATCCAATACTCATTTGATCCACACCATCGGAGTAACGTGAAAACGTGCTGAAAACCTCTAAATTCACATTGTGTGGCGTCATTTGAGTTTTGGAAGAGGATGATTTCTTAGGCGTTTGTTAATCCTTGTGAATTTTGCCTGATGAATGGGTTGGATGGAATATAATATCATGATTACCCTCAAACAGAAACTTGTGGTTGGAGTCCCATCCCATTGTTATTGTAGCCACCGTGTACGGTGGTGTGCAGATATACATAGATAGAGAGCAATGCTCACCTGCTCATCCTCTCACGTGAACACCTGTGTGCACCTTTGCACACTTGCCATGGACACAGAATATCAATGGTCCATGTGATGTGGCACCCACTACAACCTTCCAAGCCCAATTTTCAGCTTGATATAAAACTCTATAAACCTAATTTTTACCCTGAATATTCAATACTCTGATGGGCTATAGAGGAGAGATGCAAATCTATGGAAAAAAAAAAAATTTTATTTCCTTTTGCCATATACCATTAGAGATTTTTATTGAGCTGAAAGTTGAGCTTGTGAGATTTCACGGGGTGCCACATCATGTGAGCTTTAAGATTTCGTGCCTATGACACGTGTGCAAAGATGCACATGGGTGCTCACGCAAGAAGGTGCCCAGGTGAGCATTTTTCTCTCTTTATAAATATAGTTCATGTAATACTTTTTTTTTTCTTTTTTCTTTTTTAATTTAAATGTCCATGTCACAATTTTTAAGTGGATGATAGTGATAAATTGAAATTATTATTATTATTGTTTTCTATATTAGAATACGGATATCACTATCTCTGGTTAGGGTTGAAAGTCGGGCGGGTTGGGTTGGGTTGGGTTGGGTTGGGTTGGTGCTCAACCCTAACCCAACCCAAGGTTCCTATACCTCAATCCTAACCTGTAAGACCCGTATCCTAGTCTGTACTGTTCCGAAGGCTTCCGCGATAATTCCAGTCGAATTCCGACAATCCTCGACCTAAAGCCAACGTTGCGCACGATCCTAAGACGAGACTTGCATGCCAAAGTCGGCTCGACCCGAAACATATACCTTGGCGACCGCGCCGTCGCCACGGTTCTAACGCCGCGACTCACGCACCGACCCGATACCCAGGCTAGAAGATGTCGACCCGCGTTTAGTTCGAGGAAAACGCCGCACGGTACAAATTCCAAGAGAATGTCCCATCAATCACATCAAATGTCACATCAATCCATCAATCAAAGTCAAGTACAAGCAACCCATACTTAGCCTTACCTCTCTCTTACACAAGTACCATAAAGTCAACAAGCACCTTACCCCTCATGTCACACTCCATCACTCCTCTCACATCATCTCTCTCTCTCTCTTTCATTCTCTCTCATTTTCTTCCAAAGCAATCCCTCCATGGAGCAACCCACGTCCAATGCTCCATGAGAGAGCTAGGTGTGGCCCACCTTCCTATCTACCATCTCTACCATCCAAGTTCAATCTCAACCATTGAAGTCTTCCATTGGAGCTTTAGATCGCACCGGTGGAAGGAGGAGTTCGAGATCTTGAGGTAGGTGTCTCTCTCTCTCTCTTCCTCTCCCTCTCTTTTCATTCTTTTTTGTGATTTGAGGTGGTTGTGTGGCCCACCCGGATGTACCCCACCTGGATGTATATCTTATCCAACCGTCCAAACCATATGAGCCCTACCCTTGGTGATGGAAAACCACAAGTATTAGGTTGATCCCAATCAAGTGGTCCACGTTCATGTGGGACCACCTTGACAAACGTCCACGTGGGACCCACCTTGATAAACCCTCACGTCCAGCGTCCCTGGACGCTCAACTCAATCCAACCTTAGGTTGAGAATTCTCCACCCAAGCCCAACCCAAGCGGGCTCAGTCAGGATGATCGGGTTAGTTGGGTGTATATATATGTGTTAATATTTTTGTTATTACATTTAGAGTTGGGTATTGGACCGAGTCGGATCAGATTTGGTCCAACTCGGTTTGTTTCGGTTTCTTTATGGCTGAATCCGCACTCGATCCGATCTGGACCGAGTCCAGGAAAAACCCAATTGGATCTGGTTCGGTACCATTCGGATCAGAAGAGAGAAGTGGCCGGTGGTGGAGGTATGTGTTATATCCAAACCGTCCATCTATTTGGAGAGCTTGTCTTAAGGCTTGAGCCAAAAAATAAGACAGATCTAAAGATCAGTTGGACCACACTGCAAAAAACAGTGGAGGATTGATCGTTTACCAATGGGTTTCGGATCAATTTGAAATTTGTTTTTCCACTTTATCTATGTATTTTTAAAATTATAAATGGATTAGATGGAAAATAAACATTATGGTAGGCCATGTAACTTTGATCTTATTTGAGCCGTGCGTACAACTCGGAGCTCGAGGCGCGTACGCACTGGTCTTCGCACCACACGTATGTACAACAGGCTGTAACCCTTGCGTGTGGCAGTGGGAAACGGATAGGATGGGCTGGTCTACTCCCCCTGGCACAAGCCAATGGCTGGTGGTCGGTGCTACGCCGGCCCCAACAAGATGTATGGGTTTAATTCATTCTGTCCATCTATTTTTACAGATCATTTTACTATATGAATCCAAAAATGAGGTATATCCGAATCTCATGTGGACCACATTACAGTAAACAGCGTTGAATGAGGGTCGACTGTTAAAAACATTTGGGGCCAATAAAAGTTTTGGATCAAGATGATCTTTGTTTTTTCTCTTCATCTGGGACCATATGACCTAATCAACAAATTGGATGTCAAATAAACAGTATAGTGGGCCTTACGTGGATTTTAATGGTGGATATCCCGTCTATATTGTTTTCATGTGATGTGGTCCACGTGATATTTATATTCCTCTCATTTTTTGGACCAAGCCATGATATTATTGTTAAAAATGGATGAACGGAATGGATGAAAAGCATACATCATGGTGGAGCCCACAGAGCACCAACCACCAGCCGTGTGGGACGCGGATTAGCTACTGACAGGTTTAGTAGCTAGACTCCCTCACCTGACCAAGTAACGTGACCAAGTTTTGTGAAGTGACGTGACAAAGTTTTGTGGGACCCACCATGATATATGTGTTGTATCCGCACCGTTCATTCATTTGGAGATATCAATTTAGGGTAGAAGCCAAAGAATGACCCAAATCGAAAGCTCAAATGGACCCCACCACAGAAAACAGTGGGGAGAGTGACACCCACCATTAAAATTTTCTGAGGCCCACAGAAGTTTCTGATCAAACTGAAATTTGTGTTTTCCCTTTTTTCATGTCTGTCTTAACTTGTGAACACGTTGGATCTCAGATAAACATCATAGTGGACCTTAGGAAGGTTTCAACGGTAGAGTCACTCTTCCCACTTTTTCTGTGGTGGGGTCCACTCCAAATCTAGATCTTACTCATTCTTTGTCTCATGGCCTAAAATGATCTCTACAAATTGATGGACGGTGTGGATATAACACATACATCATGTAGGGTCCCACATAACCTGGTGACGTGACTGACTTCAATAGGAGTCTTGCTGGCTACTCAGCCTCCGTAACTTTTCAATTTTCATTTATATTGCGTGTGATGCAACAAGAAACCCGCTTGAGCTTATCCAGGCAACATGGCTATATAGTTGCCCAGCTCTAAGCGTGAATACAAGTGGGCCCACCGTGAATGCATGTGGTTGATCCATAATACCGTCCATTCATTTTTCCATATCATTTTAGGAGTTGAACCCATTATTTCGTTGGAAAGAGTAGATGAGTAGTAGGAAGAGAATGAGAGGGGAGATGTTTGCACATGAGAAAAAGGACGGATCGGATCGGATCCAATCAGATCGGATTCTGGATCGAGTCAATTCGGAACAGGGCCTATCCGGATTTGACCCGAAAGTATTTCGGATCTGGATTATGCTACCCGATCTTGACCATTGGTTCTGTTCGAATTGGGCTGGATCGGGTCGGATCCACCGGTTCGGGTATGAAATGCCCAGCTCTAATTACATTAGTTTATTATATTTCAATATAGGACTTATTTTTTGTATCTATGATTTTATTAATTATATATGTGATTATTCATCATAAAGAACTTCATTTTTTTTCTTTTAAAAAAAAGAAGCTAAAATATAGGACAACTACTCTTTTAAAAGTCATGTAGCATAGCACCCAATCTATTTCGGAGAGAGAAATTTGGCATATTTTGTTAGCTCGAGTCCTTTGGATATGATGTGGACAAATGAGACCTGACATCACTAGTGTGCCTTCAACACAAACGATCCACACTCAATTATAATATATAAGTAACTTATATATTGATCGGGTTTGGGTTGGCTAGGGCACCCCGAGCCCAACCAAGTTTTATCGGGTTGGTGTTTGTATAGCCCAAGCTTGAGATCGGACCCGATATATCCTGCCCGTGCACAACCCAATGTCAAGTCGGTCGGGTTGAACCCGCCTAGCTTTCAGCCCTATCTCTAGTTTGATGATAGTGATAAATTGAAATATTTATCCACACGACCAAATGAAGCAACGGTTGCTGAGGATACCCACCATTGAAACCTTTTTAGGGTCCACTGTATTTTTTTTATTTGCCATCCAACCTGTTAATATGGTCATATACAGCTGTATGAAGTGAAAAAACAAATATCATCTTAATCCAAGACATCTGTGACCTCCAAGAAATTTTCAACGGTAGAAATTTAATCCCTAATTTGTGGTCTGTTTGAACCTTGTATCTTTGTCATTTCTGGTTTCATGATCTAAAATGATATTTAAAAATGTATGGACGGTGTGGATAAATTTTATAAATCATTTTGGTCCCGTAGTAGCAGTCGGAGCCTCTGCCCGTCTTGAGCTCCGAACAATAGGGGTGTACACGGGTCGGGTCGAGTCAAATTGCCCTCAGCCCATTCAGGCCCGTTCAACAGCCACACAAGGCCCGAACCCGACCGGGCCTGGTCACCAGGTCAACATCTCCAGCCCGAACCGAGCCCGGCGCGAGTTCGGGCCGAGTTCAGGCCAGTTTCGAAGCTTCAAGTTCGAGCCAGTTTCGAACCTGAGTTCGGGCCAGTTTCGAACCTTTCAGCAAGTTCATGGGAATGACTTTGGCAGGTAATCCACGTCCCATTACAAGGCCCTCGATCAACGGTTTAGATAGTTGAACTATAGACTCCACAAAAAATCTAACTAGTCAGGACATTTACATACATTTGACAAAGCATAAAATAAAACATTTTATACAAATTAAATACAGTCATACATGGGTCGGGTCAGGCCGGGGCGAGTCGGATTTCGAACCGAGTCGGGCCGAATTGGGAGGTATCCGAACTCAGCCTGAACTCACTTTTAGGCCTAGAAAATTGGCCCGTCCTGACCTGAACTCAGTTCCGGGTCAGGCCGAGTCGGGCTTTTTCGAGCCGGGTCGAGCGAGCTAATCGGGCTAGCCCGGTTTGTGTACACCCCTACCAAACAGGTGGGGGTAGTATCTAATCTGCGCCTTATTTTTTGTTATTTTCTGTATTGGAATGCGGATGATACTATCTCTAGTTTGGTGCCAGTGATAAATAGTAATGTTATTATTGTTACATCCCGTGAGTTGACGTAACCAAGTTTTGTGGGCCTCACCATGATTAATGCCTTATATCCAAATCCTATGTTCATTTGGGGAGAATGTCTTAACACTAACTCAAAAATAAGACAGATCCAGAGCTAAGTGGATCGGACTTCAGAAAAGTAATGGGGATTGAACGCCTACCATTGAGACCTTCGCATCTTTAGGTCATATAATTTTGGAGGAATCAAATATTTGTTTTTGCCCTTCATCCAAAAATGTGTGACCTTACAAACAGTTTGGATGACAAATAAACATCACGGTTGACTTTAAGGATTTATTATTATTTTTTATAAAGGTGGGAATCATTGTCATCACATATTTTTGTGGTGTGGTCCACTTGAGCTTTTGGATATGACTTATTTTTCGGCTCATACCCCGAAATGATTTCACCAAATGACGGTGTGGATATAATAAATACATCATATCATGATAGGGTCTGTAAAAATTGGTGACATCAACACACCACATTATAGACAGTTGCACACTACACAATTGGCTTCCAGTTGGGCATGCTCCATCCACCATGGGCCCAACTGATCAATGGTCCAGATTGCTGAACCTTGGGTTATTATGAATGAAAAGAAGTTTAACTTGCATTTCCCTCTTATCTGGCACATTTATGACATGTGATTCATGTTAATTTGCAATAGAGGTAAAATCTAATTAAAAAATCAGACATAAGTCAACCTTGTAACAGGTGAGCTTCATTACAAACATGCCATCCATGTATATATATATATATTTTTTACCTATCATTTTAGAGCATGAGCCTATCATTTTAGAGCATGAGCCCAACAATGAGACAGATCTAAAGCTCAGGTACACCACACACTAGAAAATAATGAGAAATACCTACGACCAGGTGGATTGGAATAGCAGGTTCGGGTGAAGTTTGAGTTCAACAGGACTGGGTTAGTCTGCTGGACAAAGGTTAATTAGGCTAATAATAACTGGTTCTTGGTGTGTATAAATGACAAGGTAAGTGATTACTTCAAATCGAAGAGGGGTACGTAGCAAGGTGATCGATCCAATCTCGCCGACCTTGTTTATCCTTACTGTAGAAGCATTAAGCAGAGGGGATTCCTTTGGCTGATCGAAAGAGGTTATTGCCAACCATACAAGACCACTAGAGGCAGTCAAGAACTTCTTGAGGAGGTATCAGGCCTGAAAATTAATTTGAAAAAAAGTGACCGTTATGTTTCAGATAAACTGTCGACTGCTGGAGCAAGATCGAAAGAACAATCAGTATTGTAATGACATCGTTGTATTTAATTGACCTCGGAGTGCCAGTATTTTCAGGTAGGCCTGGTCGATCGACTGAATGAGAAATTGGATTGCAGGGTGAAAAGTGTGGTGCCTCTCGCAGGCAGGTAGAAGGTTGCTTATTAATCATGTGCTTATCAGCATCTCGATCCACTCTATGATGGTTGTGGACATCCCGGCAATGATCATGAAAAAAGAGTTTGCTAATTTTTTTTTTGGGGATGAGAAGATGGAAGGAGGAAACTATATTGGTTGAGCTGGAACAAAATCATTCAACCCTGATGTAGGGAAGGATGTGATGAGGTTGATCATCTTACTTCTCAAGGATACCTACTCCAAATTCACATAACTTCTTTTGACTCCTCGCAGATATTCTTCGAATCCACGAGAGATGAAAATAGAAATAATTTCCACTAATTCAAAATAAATTGATTGATAATTAAAAAATGAAATTACAATCATTTAAATAACTCAAACCTAGGATGGAGTTTGAGACTCAAACTCTCCAAAAAATGTGACTTACTATAAATAGTAAACTTACTATTTACATACTGGCATGATTACTAAGACTTTTTGGTTTTCGGACAAAATTAGTAAGTGTGGAATTTGGCCTAACCATTCTCATAATTTTTCTAAGCTCTTTTTATATTGGGCACGATTCCTAAAATCCAAAGGATCAAAAAGTTATTATCAAATTTAAACTTACTATTTATAGTAAAAATGGAAACAAAATGGACTTTCAACCATCAATCCGATGGAATCTCACAAATCCGGCATGGAAACCCATCATAGCAGGGTTGGTTGGCTAAAGTAGCTTCTCCTACCCAAAATCATATCTTCTGGTTTGCGAGATACGACTGTTTTAAGGTTCTGATGGCCCTGATCACCTCCGCCACCGATCAGGCCTTCTTTGGTCCATCTTGGCCATGAAAGTGTCTCCAACCAGCTTTACATCGGACCCACAGTGGGGGTGCATTAAGAGGCTTAATGATAGTCAGAAACTTATTTTTCACGGTAGCTAATCGGTAGGGAAGATTATGGTATTTGGAACGTGGACTGGACGGGGCTTGGCCCTCTGAAAGATTGGAACAATAACCAAAGTATAGACGATTTGATTCAGCTCAGAGTATGTGATATTCTTGGTCCGAAGGGGCTCATCCAAAACTCCCCCATCTATGGTGTTCTCCCGTGGGAAGTCCTGGACACATTCAAATGAAAGGTTTTCTCACATTACAGGACGAAAGATGCATTTGGACTCTAGAGGTCTCAGGGATTAGGTCTTTTGCCTCCCAGAGAAGCTTGTATAGTTGGGTTTGGCACACGAAAATGCCACCGAAGATCTCTAGTTTTGTTTGGAAATTGTTGCACTGCACAATTCCTATTGATGAGAAAATCCAAGTGGATGGAATCAGTTTGGTTAAGTTCAAAGTGCGCCTTGGGAGAGGTGGCAACTAAACCAAACACTGAATCTTTAAATCACCTTTTCACCTTGGGAGAGCTGACAACTAAGGTATGGATCCATTTTTGAAGTAGAGCAAGTCCCAGACAGTTTCATGGCCAAGATGGACTAGAAAAGGCCTGATAGGAGATGGAGGTGATTCAGACTGTAGAACTTAAAATGGACGTATCTCACAAATGGGAATGAGCTATTGGATGTAGCATATATGATTCTGGGGTAGGACGAGCTACTTTAGCCACTCAACTCCATTATGCCGGGTTGCACATACCAAATTTGTGAAATACCATCAAATCGATGGTTGAATTCCTGTTTTAATTTCATTTTTACTATTTATAGTAAGTTTTAGTTTGGTTATAACTCTTCATCTGTTGGCCGAAAATTATGCGCACTAGTAGGAATCACAATAGTCTATAAATAGTAAGTTTACTATTTATAGTAAGTCACGATTTCTAGTAAGTTGCGATTTCTAGGACTTTTAGTTTTAGTTGTAGGTTAATTCCAAAACTTATTTCATGGCTTAGTATCCCTATTTAAAGGTGTGTAAACTCATTTATTTATTCATCAATTAAATTACGAATTTTCTAGAATATTATTTATATTTTTTGGTTTTTTTCTCGTGGATTTGAGAAGTCTCTGTGAGGAATACAGAGAGCTTCATGGATTCGAAGTAGTTATCCTTGATGAATACAGTCATCGACATTATCACGTTCATCCCTACGTCAATTTCATGGAAGGCCAATCAGTGGCAATGTGAGCTGCCTAGTGGTGGTATGCGTCTTTGATAACTGAAGGCTTTGACTCCATGCATGGATTCATTCCATGCCTCATCTTCTGGGAGGTGTGTAATGAAGGGAAATATGACCAGTATGAAAATCACCAAGTAGATGCCAACAGGATTATTTTCTGAGTTCGAAGGTGGCTTCATTGGATCAGCCCACTAATCTCACCCATTAAAGATAAACTATTTACTCGGTGATAGGTCTTTCAAGACTTGGGGCTATCTTCAAGACCCATTAAGAATAGAAAACTGATAAATCTAAAATGGGAAAACTTGGGGCTGGCCGGGTTAATATAAATGTGGATGGTTCATTACGTGGAAATTCAGGTTTTTTTGGGGGAGGAGGTGTTTGCAGAGGAAGCTCCGGTGAATTCAATTTTGCTTATGCTATCAGTTATGGCCAGGGAAGGGAGCGAATGTTCAAGCTAAGGCCCGTGCATTGATTGACGGGCTGTCTAATTGTATTCAACGATCATATTCCAAAATCTTGGTAGAGAGTGACTCAATGACTGTGATGGATATCCTAAATCAGGAAAGGCCGCTAAATTGGAATTTATGGTATGGTTGGAACTGCTCGCTTGGGAGGGGAAGTGAGCTCAAGATTTATTATGCTCCTCGTGAGGTGACTGTGGTAGCGGATGCGCTGGCTAGGTTAGCAAGTGAGTCTCAGTCCTCTATTGTGTTTCAGGACGAATCAGATCGATCTCCCTCAGGCGGTTCGGGGGATGCAACAAGCTGAGGCTGGGTCAGATTACAGATATCAAGAACTACTGTTCTTTTTTCTATCGAATGTAGAGTTACAGGATAGGCAGTCAATAAGAGCTCTTTTTCGTTTATACAAGCTGCCCAAAGTATATGGCTGGTCTAGGAGAGTGCCTCTTTTTGTTTCTTTGGTTGAAGGGGGAAAAGTTTGAGTTATCGTGGAGGCCATTTTGGCAATCTTTCTTTGGTGCAGCCTATTATTATTTTAATAAAAGTTTGAGGCATTTTTCCCATTTTTTTTTTTTTAAAGGAGGATTAAACACCTACAATAAAAAACGCCATAGAAGACAGCGGGCATTGAATGCCTACATTGAGAACTCTAGGGCTATATATAGAAGTTTTGGATCTACCTTATTTTTAGTCTTATGCATTAAAATAATATAAGAAAATGAAAATACAATGTGAACAAAACATAAACATTATGTGCCGCCTTAGAGTTTACATGATGCGAGCCTCTTTTCAAAATCCATATATGTCAACATCTAAAAATATCAATTTAAGTTATCATTATTTATTTATAATTATACATGTAATATTCCTTTCAAAATCCATGCATGTGAATATCTAAAAATACCAAATTAAGTCATCATTACTTATTTATTACCATACATTCATTTACAGCTAATCAAACAAGACCTTATGGGAGGTGGATAAATTGCACCAATTAATAAAGGTAGGGTATGGGTTATAATGAACTAAGCAGGCCTGATTTTTGGGCTATGGACCTAACATGGTCTGAAACACATGATGGATGGGGTGGATTTTACATCAAAACAAAGATGGAGCCCACCCAAACCGCAACCCGTGAAATTACACTTCCTCGATACCTAAGAGGTAAAAGTGAAATAATTCTCTTGGAAAGGTCCACCCTTTATTTTAGAGGTCCATATTGATGTGTAAGTAAGATCTACTCCGTCCATTAGATGTGTAATCCTATTTATGGATAACATCCAAAAAACTAGTTTGAACCGTGATTCATGTGAGCCACATCATGGAAAACAGTTGGAAAAAAGATGTCTACCCTTGATATTTATAGGACCCACTGCGATTATTATGAAAGATCCACTCTAACCATTAGATATCACATCAAAACTTAGGCCCCTAGCCCAAAGACCCACCCCATCTGTTATTCAGGTGGATCATTTTAAGGGAAACAGTTTGGAAGGTACGCATTGCAATGTATAGTATTTCCAATCGTGTGGTCCACTTGAAATATAGATGGACCTGAATTTTAGTCCCTAGGCCTAACATGCAATGACACACCTGGTGGATTGTTGGATTTTACATAAACACCATAGTGGGTCCCAACAAAGCCATTAACCCCTTCTCTCTTTTGGATAATTAACATCTCGCCTCCAGGTCCAATCGACTGAAATTAGAGTGTCAATGGGCCGGGATCTAGCCCAACAAAATCGAATTTCAAATAGGCTTGGCATGACGGCCCAGCCCAAAACAATTTAAAATCTGGGCCGAGACTAACCCATGCCTGGCCATTGACGGCCCTAATTGGAATAGGACGTGAATTAGGTAGAGGAAGGGATAACAGCTTTGATGTATATATTGTATATCAATGGACGTCCATTTTTCTACATCATTATAGGGCATGGTACCAAAAAAGTGGTAGACCCAAATCTTAGGTGGACCATATAGTAGGGATTGAATTTCCACCATTAAAAACTTTTAGGAGTACAAAAGTTTGGAATCTACCTAATATTTATTTATTTATTTTGTTCATCCAAATCTTGGGACCTTATAACTAGGCTGGATGGAAAATAAACGTTACAATAGGCCTTAAAAAGTTTTTAATGGTGGGAGTCCAATCAAGGTAGTTTTTAACAATGGACATTCAATCACCACTATTTTCCTTTGTTGTGGTCCGCCTGAGATTCAGATCTACATCACTTTTAGGACCATGCCATAAATGAGCTGGCAAAACGGATGAATGGTGTGGATATACAACACATACATCAAGGTGGGCCTCATAGTCATAGCCTTGCCAACAAAGTTGTTACCACTTCTACATCTAATCGGCACTTCCAAGGATGTTTTAAACTTTAACGGGCTGGGCAGGCTGATGGGCCTTTGAACATCTTAGTTCATGCCCAACAGTCTTAAAATTTAAGCTTGAGACTGACCTTAAGCCTGATGCTCCCAATTTCTACCATTTATGATGATTGAAAACCAAATGTCCATCCGGTATCGTTGGACTCCCACTAACAGCCCTTAACTTTGAGGGTATGTGCTGGATCTTAAACCAGTGGAGGCGGATTTCCTGCTAAAGCCTTTCGCACAGGGATTCTGAGTGGGGCCCACTGTGATGTTTGTGATAAAACCAGTCCATCAGTTTTTCTAGCTCATTTCAGGATATGTGACCAAAAATTAGGAGGATCCAAAACTCAAGTGGGCATACGAGAAACAGTGTGGAAAGTAATGATTACCGTTGAAACCTTCCTAGGCTCCACCTTGATGTTTATATTCCATCCAAACCGTTTATAAGGTCATATTCACTGAGATGAAGTGAAAACACGGAGAATTTAAACTGATACAAAACTTTTGTGGCCGTATAAATGGATCAGCGGTGGTCACTAAATCTCCACTGCTTCCTCTCACGTGGCTCAGTTTAGTTTTGGATACTCCTTATTTTTGGTTGCATGTCCTAGAATGAGCTAGGAAAACGGATGGACAGAGTGACTTTCTCAAAAACATCACAGTGGCCCATACAGAATCCTTGTGCAGGAACTCACTGCGGAAGGCTTTCGCAGTTAGTCCACGTCCTAAACCAGTCCCAACCTCCTCTCTCACCTTTCCTTGTAAGTCTGGACACTGCATAAAAGCAAGGACGCGGATTAGCTACTGAACCCGGCAGCAGCTTTTAGACCGACGCGGATTGCGGATTGCGTTCTACCCCCTTACGGCTAGAAAAGGGCAGCAACTTTGAGTTGCCACAGTGAAGTATGGGTCTTATCCACACTGTCAATCCATTTTTTTAGTATCATTTTAGGGTATAACCCCAAAAATGAGGCAGATCCAAGGCTCAAGTAGAATACACAATGGGGATTAAACTAGTCCTATCCCTCGTTCTCTCTCACCCTTGCTCTGAAATTTTGCTGCATTTCAGCCAAATGCAATTCTTGGAAGGTGGTGACATGTTGCAACCCATTAAGAATCATCTTCAGGCTTGAAACATAAGAGTAGCAAAATCAGAAAACATTGTTCAAAAGCCACAACACTCTCTGCTCATAACATAAACAAGTCATGAAAATTATAAAAGAAGTGAATTCAACCCCCATCACTGATCCAATCACCACATGCTAATGTTTTATGCATTGCAACAATCGCAGGTACAAGTATGTACATTTATAATATGAAAGAAAGATATAAATCATCTAAATATATTTAATCTCATTACATTAACACAGTAGTTAGATTTTTACCTATGGTGCTTATCTGTGTGATGTGTACATGAGCAAACACATTCCAACCGAGAAGCAATCGAAGAAGCGGGACGATTTCATTTGGACTTGAAAAATCTACACCATCTACAGAGAATGTCCACGCTTCTCCACTACAATGTAAAAATTACAGCAAGCTATGGCTCTAAAAGTTCCCAACTAGACATATATTCTATGAACGATCCTGTCCTCCATGCCACTAAATGGACAGTTTGGATCCACCAATCATTATGAATTTTCCATGGTACAGAAGAACCTAACGGACGTCCGGATAGATGACATGAATGGCAACAAGTCCAAAACCAACTACTTGCATGGAAAGATCCCACTGCATCAAAGCAACTCCATCTCATTGGTCGAGCTGGCAGAGAAATATCCCTACCAGTCTTCGATGGTTAGAGAAGGTATGTGTCTGATCTTATTAATAAAAAGTTTTTACAGCCACTATTCGAAATATTGGTATGGCGTTATGTATAGCACCCTTGGGATATAAATATATTTCAATTATCACATGTGATATATCATTTGTATCGCATAATTTATCATACTTTTTAAGAATATATGGGGAAGTATTGAGAAAATAGTTGAATTTTTTAATGGAACTTTATGGATTGTTAAAAAAGATCTTAATACACACTTTTAAATCACAACACATCTCAAATAAAAAGGTGCACATAATAAGTTTCCTTTGTATATGGTCCTAAACTATATGATGTTTAACTAAACTAATGCAATTATATTTAAATTTAACCATGATATTTATAAATGTATCAAAGACATATATGAAAACACAACCAATTCATTGAAAAGCAAAAGAAGAAGTAAAAATTGAAAAATATGCATATCAATTATATGGATTGATTGTGACCTAGGCCCACATAGAGTAGCGCAGTGGCTCATAATCATCGTCTCCATCTCGACGAGGCTAGGAATAATATTGTTCCTCCACAAATCGACAATATTGTACCCATAAGAACCAAACAATGAGGCCGACCAAAGTTCAACTGGACCCATCATGATGTGGCCACGACCCTAATGCGGATTGCCTACTGATAGCGAGGTGGCTACTAACACTGCTATGTGGGCCCATCATGATGTATGTATCCTATCCATGCCATCCATCCATTTTTTTTTCCAGACTATTTTATTGCTTGAGATAAAAAATAAAATAAAAGAGGCAATCCACATCTCATATGGCCCACACCTCCATACCTATTAATGTAGAAAAAAAAAATGTAATGGGGGATTGAATGTCTAACATTGAAACCATTTTGGGGTCACAAAAGTTTTGGATCAGTATAATATTTGTTTTTCCTCTTCATCCAGGTATGTGTGACCTTATGAACAGATTGGATGGAAAATAAACGTTATGGTGGGCCCTATAAACATTTTAATGGTGAGAATCATTGTCCCCACTCTATTTGTGGTGTGGTCCACATGAGCTTTAAATATGACTCACTTTTGGGTTCAAGATCTAAAATGATATCACCAAATAAATGAATGGGTTGGATATAATAAATACATTATTGTGTGGCTCATGTAACTTTGATCTCCTTTGAACCATTCTTACAACTTCGGAGCTCTCCTCTTTGCACAACACATAACGCTCTGGGGTCTACCATGATTTATATATTTTATCCACTCCTATCCATTTTACTAAATAATTTTAGGGCTTGAACCCAAAATTGAAGCTTTTCCAAAGGTCAAATGGACCACACCATGGGAAATATTGTAATTGAACGTATACGGTTGCAAAATTCTTGAGGGCCACGGAAGTTTTGGATCAAGCTTATATTTATGTTTTCGCTTCATCCATGTTTTTATGACCTTATGAACAAGTTAGATGACAAATAAACATCACCGTGGGGCCTGACAAGGCTTTAATAGTGGAAATTATTATTCCCACTATTTCCTAGGGTATGGTTCACTTGAGCTTTGGATATGCTTCAATTTTGGTCTCAACCCCTTAATTGAGCTGAAAAAAAATGGTTGGACAGTGTGGATTAACCACATATATTCGCGGTGGTCCCATGAAGTTTTCTCAGTAAGATAAGAGTATACCGAGTAACTTGGTATGCAATCCAATTTAACAAAGCTTGGGGCAGAAGCCATTTTCAAAAGAGAGAAAAGGGTTCCAGATATGGAGGTCCGGTGTGACCAGGCCTAACCCGGATGGTGCAAACGAGGTCCCATCCAAATCCTCCTCAATTAAATACAAATCTTGTTCGATGATGTGATTTACGATGTCAATACATTTAGATGCGGAACGGTCATAATGAACGAGGTGGACCCCATCTACATGAATCTTCCGTTCTCCCGTTCGTTCAATCGTAATTATCCCGACACGTTCAAAGGAAACAAAATGGCATGATGAACGAGTGACCCATTTACATGAACTCTTCCATTCAATGGTCCTTTTGTTCGGTGTGAACACACGTGTCGTTTAGGTAGAAATGATTACAGGCATCCACAGACCTTTCCGTGAGCTAGGTGATTTATTAATATGGTGAAAAGTGGTAAGTTATTTTTAATCCGAGAAAAAGAAAAGTTTTCCATCTGAAAGGAAAGTGAGGTAAATTACAAGGAGGGGCCAGCTAATTCATAGTCGAATCAGCAAGAAAAGATGCTAGGTGTTTGTGAAAAATGCCTAACAGCAAATTAACTGCAGAGTGTATGCTGCATCCGATCACATTATACACGGTATTATATTCTTATCTGATATCTAACCTTTCATTCTTTGAAAATAACAAGTTTCTAACAAAATATTCATTGTTCAAACACTTAAATGATAGAATTCTTATATAGAAAATGATCAGAAGGATAGCATCAAAAGATAAGAATTCCAGGTTCAAGATACAAGATCAAAGTAGACTGTCGGTAATGCAAGCATTTTCATTTGACCTCAAAGTGGACCACTGACCGAATTTATATTTACCCTTGTGTAATCCAGTTTTTAGGCAGATTTTATATGTCATATGAAGAGGTCCGCCTGTGTGACCAGGACCTAACATTGGATGGTGCAGCTGATGAACGAGGTGGATCCCATCCATTTGAACTCTTCCATTCATGGAGTACTGTCCGTTCGTTCGTATGATGTGATCTTCCGACACGTGTCATTTAGATGCGGAACGGTCATATAATCGCCAGCTGATGAACGAGGTGGACCCCATCTACATGAACTCTTCCGTTCTCGTGTGTCCGTTCGTTCAATCGTTCGTATGATGTGATCTTCCGACACGTGTCATTTAGATAGGGAATGGTCATATAATCGCCAGCTGATGAACGAGTTGGACCCATTTACATGAACTCTTCCATTCACATGGTCCGTTTGTTCGTCTGATGTGAACTTCCGACACGTGTCGTTTAGATAGGGAATGGTCATATAATCCGCTGCTTACGCTAGTCAGACAATAGTTTTCCATCTGGAAAGGAAAGTGCGGTATTAACCAATACACGGAGGGGCTAGCAGATGTAGCACGGTCGAATCAGCAAGATAAGATGCTAAGTGTTTGTGAAAATGCTGCAATGAACCAGCACGATCAACTGCAGGGTGTATGCGATAATGCAGCTATGCATCCCAAGATAGGCAGCTAGTTGTTCACGTTGTACACGGTATTTCCTTATCTGATATCTAACCTTTCATTCTTTGAAAATAACAAGTTTCATTCCAACAAAATATAAATCATTGTTCAAACACTAAATTCAAAGTTCTCTACATTCTCTCTGCACATAACAATAGAGAAGATGATCAAACCACGAAAGAAGCAAATTCAAACTGCCGCCACTGACTTCAAGATACCGATCCAGTCATCATATGCAAGCATTTTCTACTCGGCAAGATTCTGCAAGTTGAATATATATCGTTATCCACTGAAAAAACATGATATAAGTCATCTAAGTATATTTACCCTTGTGTAATCCATCTTTTTCTTTTTTATCTAAACAAGAAAAATTGTAAATGTCAATGGAAAACTGTTTACCTTTTCCATTGTTTGGAATGGAATCCTTGGGATCCAGACATGGCCTTAGTGTGATACAGTGCTTTCAGAAGCAGAGAGTCAAATCATTAATATTGACCGTCCGTTAGGTTCATCTCATATTCATAATCCACCTTGAAAAATTCATCTCAATTAGAGAATGTTAACCTTCCAAAATTATTGTATCTATTTATATTGTCAATTTACAGAGCCATCAAAGGAAATAGCTATAGTCATGAGAAGCTAAGAGCAAACAAGTTCTCACAGAGGCGGCCTATAGGGTCAGCAGCACAAAACCAAGACAAGGCCTGCAAGGAGCCACCACCAGCGCCCTTGTTTGAGCCTGGTGAGTTCAATTCATGGTCATTTTGGATGCATGGGATTGCAGATTTCATGGCTACCTTCCCATTCCTCTGCATCACCATCCTCACTGTCATGGGTGTCCAAAGGTCACCTACCATGTGTGCCAGTGTGGGTATTCAGGGGATTGCATGGGCATTTGGTGGCATGATCTTTGCCTTGGTCTATTGTACGTCTGGGATTTCAGGTCGACACATAAACACAGCTTTGTCCTATGGGTTGTTGCTGGCTGGGAAACTGTCCCTGGTAAGGGCTGTTTCTACATGTTGATGCTTGGGGGCAATTTGTGGGGCTGGTGTGATCAAAATGTTCCAAAAGGGCCCTTACCAGATGTTTGAGATTGTGGGCACCTTTGTGCTTCTCTACAGTCTTCTCTTCCATTGATGCCAAGGCAAATGCCAGAGATCCTGATGTGACTATCCTTGTAACTCTTCCGATTGGGTTTTAGTTTTCCTAGTGCACTTGGCCACCACCCCCATCACTTGAACTGGAATCAACCCAGCCAAGAACCTTGGAGCTGCCATCATCTACAACACAGACCTGGATGGGAGTTGACAGTTGAGGAAGCAGAGAAGATGACGGTCATTCACTATTGGCTCACCCTGGCGGTGCAAACAAGCAGCTATTGCCCAAAGAAGAATGAAGGCTTTCCTTTTTCGAAACTCTCTTTTGTTTGTCCTTCATTCATTAGATTCTTGGTGGGCCCATTCATTGGAGCAGCAGTTGCAGAAGTGTACCATTAGATTGTGATAAGGGCAATCCCATTCAAGACCATGGCCTAGATTCTCTATCATCTTTACTCTTTCTTCTTGGTACTTATATTTTACCTTTTTCATTTCCCATATGTAATCCTCTCTCTCTTTTTTTTCGGCATCTCTCCTTCCTCCACTCCCCACTCCTCTAATTCAAGAAATCCAATATTTAAAACTTCAAGCAGAGGAAATCTTTTGACTGTGCAAACCATTTCCTTTCATAATTTGGGAATCCAAAGGCTAGGTTTGACTGCCTCTCAAGCATAGCTCGATGAGGTAAGGTGGGAAATCATACAGAGTTAGTGGTATCTCTATGTGTGTAAACAAATCCATATTATGTATATGCTGATGATTTGAAAAAGACATAACTGGAATTGGGAATTCACCAACTGGAATAGGGAATTCACCCAGCAGCTGCGATGATCTAAGTCGGACCAATTTACCAGTAGGATAGGATAATGCCTTTTTGTGATCTTCACTTCTTCCCAATTCCCACAAATTGGTTAATAATTTCTCCAACCCATCTTCCATCCAGCTTCCACCCTTAATAACTGGTGGAGTCTGGACATTGTTTAAGTGATGAAGTGGCATGTGTTTTCTGATTCAGCACTGTGGTGCTAGATCCTTAATTGTATAGTCAAAGGTGCCTTATTTGTTCCATCTTCCCATATCATTCGACAGCCTGTTAATAGAAGTAGAGCGTAGATCGCTAGTCTGTACCTGAGACATAGGTACCTAAGGTGGATAAGAGACCCAATTTCATCTAGTAGACCATAGAGCTGTGTGTTTCGGATATCCATCACCCTATGAAATTTGAAACCTCCAGAATGAATTCCCAACTGCTTTTTCCCAAGTGTTTCATGCTCTTGAGTGAAGCGCAAGAAGGAACAGAGGTGTAAAGATCTACATGTGCAGAAATCATGTTCTTCCCTTCTGCCACCTGAATCATGCTTCTATCAACCACCTCTAGGTAATCCTCTTCAACATCTTCCATTTCTTCTCCTCTTCTCTGTACCAAGCCTTCAGCTATCCACAAAGAAATCAATTCAACCATGATACTTATGTATGAAATCAGTTCCATTGAGACAATAGGCCCCGCCCTGAAGATTGCCCTTCTAAAGTTTAGACAAAACCTACTTCGTATTGGATCTAGCCTGGGGAAGAATTCTTTCTGCATGCTGTGGATCCTCTGGATCATCAGCATGCGCCTCCAAAGAGAGCCCACATGAAGATATGATCAACCGATCGCAACTGTTGATCTTCCGAGCTCCATTCATCTCAACCGAGTCAACTTGCCTGGTTAAATGTTTCACTTTTAAAATTGAAATGCTTGCAACAAAATTAATCAAGGTAACCTCAAGTAAAGCATAGTTTGTTAAGCAGTAATTCATTTTTTTAAGACATTTTAATGCTTCAGCAGTTTCAAGTTGTCAATTTACAGAGCCATCGAAGGGATAGCTATAGTCATGTAGTGAAGCTGGGAGCAAACAGGCTCTTAGAGAGGCGGCCCATAGGGCACAGAGCCAAGACCAGGACTACAAGGAGCCACCACCAGCACCCTTGTTTGAGCCTAGTGAGCTCAATCATGATCTTTTTGGAGGGCTGGGATTGCAGAGCTCATGTCTACATTCCTATTCCTCTACATCACCAAACCTCACTGTCATTGGTGGCAAAAGGACACCTACCATGTGTTCCAGTGTGGGTATGCAGGGGATTGCATGGGCATTTGGTGGCATGATCTTTGCCTTGGTCTATTGTATAGCTGGGATTTCAAGTGAACACATAAACACAACTGTGATGTTTGGGCTGCTGCTTTCTTTTCTCATTACTTTCCTTTTATTTTATTTTCCTTTCTTTTTAAAAGGAACGTGGAAGCACTCACTTGAAATGACTGGAACAACCATTCCGGCGAGTGCCAACAAAACAGCAGCAGCCTTATGGTGTCCAGGAAGATCTCCCTGATGATGGTTGTTTTCTACGTGGTGATGCAGTGGTTGGGGGCAATCTGTGGGGCTGGTGCGGTGAAAGGATTCCAAAAGGGCCCTTAACAGATGTTGGGTGGGGGAGCCAATGTTGTGAAGCATGGCTACACCAAGGGAGATGGTTTGTGTGCTGAGATTGTGGGCACCTTTGTTCTTGTCTACACTGTCTTCTCTGCCTCTTGATGTAAAGAGAAATGCCAGAGATTTTCATGTGCCTATCCTTGCACGTCTCCCAATTGAGTTGGTTGTGTTGTTATTGCACTTGGCCACCCTCCCATCATTGGAAGCAGCATCAACACAGCCAGGAGCCAGTGAGCTGCCATCATCTACAAAAAGGACCATGCATGGGATGACCATTGGATATTCTAGGTAGGCCCATTCATTGGGGCAGCTCTTGCAGCATTGTACCATCAAATTGTGATAAGGTCAATCCCATTCAAGGCCAGGGCTTAGATTCTCTATCAACATCACTCTCTCTTCTCCAGTTTTCTTTCTTTGTCATTTTCCTTGTGTAATCTTGTGTGTGTGTGTGTGTGTGTGTGTGTGTTTCATTCTTATGTTGTCCTTTCAGATGGATGATGTGAGGAGAGCAATATGAAGATGAATTGTGGGATTGATATCGATGATGATTGTAAGGTTATGCTGTCTAGTTTGCTGCCAAAAGAAAAAGAAAAAAAGAGCTGTAGTCATGTGACCAAAACGGTTCCTTGGAATATGATATCTAATGCAAACTCACTGGAATTTTGGACCTTTGCTCCAAAGGTTTGTTTTTATATGGCAAAAATGGGATGGAAAAGTTCATCTATGATGTGTGTGTCTTCTCATGAAGTTCCATGTAAAGTTGAAAAAACTAATTGGACAGTCTAAAGTGATGAACTAACCGTGGACATGTTTGGTTTCAAACTCCATAAATGGATTGAATCAGTTACTATTCCTGAATCTCAGAAAAGACCCTGGATTTCGAACAGGAGGCTTACACCATGCTAATGTGCTTTAGAACTTATTCTTCTGAAGTTGGTCTATTTCCCTTACTCATTTGGATGAGTAGGCTCTCTTGTCATTCGTTTCCTTGCGTCTTTGGTGCACAATGATCAGATCACACTGAATTTTATCGATAGATTGAAGAAAAAATTACATAAAAGAGGGGGACATCAACCTGACCTCCACAAGAGGAAACCCAAGTAAACATCAATATCTAATATTTGGTAATCCATGAATTCATTTAATCTAAATACACAATGAAAAGAAGTTACATCAAACATCATATAAGTAGTTTGATGGAATTTGCATGAAACATAAGAATGCTATATGAGAACATTGTTCAACGACCTCCACACACTCTCTACTAACAACTTAAAAAGGTCATATGAAAATCAGGAAAGAAGTAAATTCAGCCCATCATCACCAACTTATGACACAAATCCACTAACCACATTGCATGGAAACATCCTTTTGTCAAATATATATAAGTCGGAAGAAAGATACTAGTCATCTAAACTTTTATTGGAGAAAGGTCGGAGCACACCACCTAGAACTTTGTTGAAATGATAATATAAAAAAAGTACAAGATTTCAAACAGGCACCACAGAAGGCCATAGGCCTCACCTAAACATATTCAGTCTTTATTACATCAATAACACGTGATGAGACAACAAATACAAGAGGACATTTTCTTAAAAAGCTTAAACTTTACAAGAAAAGTAGATAGCTTACATTTTTACACCCCTTAAAATTGACATCACACGTTAGAGTGTTGAAATCCCCTCAAAACCACCAAATATATGATGCCAAACGACCCATTAACGTATGGAAAATTTTCCATGCACCTACCTGCATTTGGACTTGTACAAATCAATATCATCTATGCAGACCGTCACAAGGTATTGTCCACTCTTCTCCGCTACTACGTAAAACTCACAACAATCAAACCGCTGTAAGCCTATATTCAATGAACAATTCTGTCCTTACTTTCTCAATGAAACTAAATGGACAGTTTGGATCATCTGATCATTATAAAATTTTGAAGGGACAGAAGATGAGTGGACTGAACCTAACGGACGGTCTAGATAGATGAAATGGACGAGAATTAGTCGAAAACCAATTACCTACATGGAAAGATTCCCGTACACTACGGCTTGATGGCGAGTGAGGGTACGTGTCGGATCTTAAACCAATCCTCTCCATCGTCTTTTCGCACCCTTTCTTTGAATTCTTCCTGCATGCGTTTTATCCTCAAATATTGAAGGGTGCAGATATGTCGCAATCCATCAGGAAGCATCTTCAATTTTTTGCAATTCATGATCTCTAAATGTCTAAGATTCTGCATCGCTCCTTCCTCCACTCTCCACTCCTCTACTTCATCCAATCCATAAATATACAAATAGTGGAGCAGTGGAAACCCTCCTACAGAGCAAACCATTTCCTTTCCTATGTAAGATCTTGAGAATAAAGAGAGTTTCCGGAGGTTCGGCAGCATCTCCAGCATTCCAATCTGGTCTTGCTCTAATTGGGACCCCATCAAGAATAGCTCTGTGAGGTTAGGTGGGAACTCATGCACGTTCGGTAATTTCTCAAAGGGTCCTACAAAATGCATGTCAAATAGATGATTATGATTTGAGAAGGATGGAAACGCTGGAATCGAGCAATTAGGACTTGCCTCTAGCCGAGGCTTGCCAGTTTACGAATGGAAGGGTACAATGCCATTTTGAGATCTCCCTTTATTCCCAAATCTCTCAAATTGGTTAGTTTCTCCAGCCCATCTTCTATCCAGCTGCCCCCCTCTACTAAATTTAGAGTCTGGAGATTGCTTTAGCGATGGATTTGCATGACGTTGCTGATTTGACAGTGACGTCCTGTCAGAGAGAATAGATGTAGGTGCCTTATCTGTTCCATCTTCCAAATACCATCTGGTAGCATGTCGACATTTGTAAGATCTAGATTGAGAGTCTGTAAATTGGAGAGGCGAGTTATGGTGGATGGTAGCCTTTCCAACCATGTCCCTGCGAGACATAGGTACCTCAAGTGGATTAGATACCCTATTTCATCAGGGAGACTAGAGAGGCTCACTGATCGGATATCCATCACCCTGAGCAATTTGAAAGCTCCGCAGATGAATTTTAATTGCGGTTTCCCCGGTATCTCTCTCTCATAATTGATGTGCAACAAAGAGCGGAGTTGTAG
This sequence comes from Magnolia changhungtana, assembly GCA_030180095.1. Lineage (NCBI taxonomy): Eukaryota > Viridiplantae > Streptophyta > Magnoliopsida > Magnoliales > Magnoliaceae > Magnolia > Magnolia changhungtana. The sequence goes on along the minus strand of JASAUF010000027.1, from coordinate 172,314 downwards.
AGTGGAGCTGTTAAGAGAGATGGACTTACTGATGTCACCACAAGTAATTGCAAGTCGGCGTGCCTTTGTAGGTAATTCAGGCGCCATGTTCCCATTCACTTCCAGAAATCTCTCCTCCTTCGCTTCTGATATTGAGAGGTCTCGTAGAAGATCATGAATACGGCATGTTTCAACCGTTCCATTGCTCCTCCTTCTCGCCACCTGAATCATGCTTCTACTGATGAGCTCATCCAGGTAATCCTCCGCAAGATCCTCCATTTCTTCTTCACCTCTTCGCTGCACGAATCCTTCTGCTGTCCACAACTGAATCAATTGGAGGACAGAGATTTCAGAATCTTCACGAAAAGCTCCAAAATAAAGAAAACAGGGCTTCAAGTAATAGGGCATGTCATGGTAACTCAGGGCCAATATGCCTGAGATCCCATCTTCTTTGCTTTCATTTAGCCACCACTCTACACTTTTAAGCACCTTCTCCCACGCATTCACTGACTTCTCTTTTCTTGATAGGACGCCTCCTAATACTGTGATTCCTAGAGGTAAACCTCTACATTTGGAGACTATCTTTCTCCCCAACTCTTTCAGATTTGGAGGGCAAGTAAGAGCAAGATTTCTGGGAAGTGCTTTATTACAAAACAGTGACCAGCTCTTGTTACCATCCAGTAAACGCAGTCTATGGAGTGTGCATACATAGCTATCTCTTCATTGCGAGTCGTGAGCAGCACTCTGCTGCCATTTTCCGTATCTGGAAATACAGAAACCAAACTGTCCCAATCTTGTCTTCTCCATATATCATCGATTACCACCAGATATCTCTTCCCTTGCAAGTACTGAGAGAGTTCCTGCCGCAAGTCTTCCTCAGGCGTCATCTCCATTTCATCTCGTTGGACGGCTCTAAAACATTTTATAATGCTCAGTAAAAGCTCTCGGACTAGACATTGTTGAGATACATACACCCAAGCATGAAAATCGAAACTCTTCTTTACATGGATGTCATTGTATACTTTCCTTGCCAGAGTCGTCTTACCTATCCCTCCCATACCTGTGATCGAAATCACAGCACGCCATACATTTCCTTCAGTCAGCCGCCCCACCAGTGTCTTTGTCTCGTCATCAAAACCGACCACATCGGTTTCCTCGACGATGGGAGTCATCTTCTCCCTTCGCAGCTGGCTTTGATTTGAAGAAGATGAAGCTTCTCCACCAACTGATATATTGCCGTACCCGTGTGATATGTTCTCCTTGATCTCGCCGAGCCTTCTTTCTAGGTTGAGGATCTTCTTTCCAACCTCGTGGATAGCTGGTATGGCTTTGATGCAACCACCAAAACTACTTAAGCATCTCATCAATCCAGCAGTTGTATCTTCTCGTCGTTTCTGTTCAATGTAAGAGTCGATGACATCCTCAGCATCATAGGCTACGTCTCTTATTTGAGTCACCCAAATCTTAAATCTTTTATTCTCTCTGCCAACCCTATCGACATCCTCGAGGAAGGCACGCATCCATTCAAGATCGGTTCGAAGCGATATGATCTGATCATCTACTCCGAATAGCAAATCTGCTTCCTTCGTTACAAAATCGTTCAATTTTTGTACGACCAACTTAACAACACTCTCCATTTTTTCTCTCTCAATTTCTTCCTGAAGGCTCTTGTCTTGAAAGCAAGTCTTTCTGGAACTCTTCTTACAACAAGAAGATACATCCGTTGCAAAAGCAAAGCCACTCAATTATTTCTGCGGATCGTCTGTTTCCAGCGCACAGTTTTTTCCGTGCCCAAAAATGTAATTGGTCCACGTCATTTTCGCGGTTGTCACCGTAATACATCATGGTGGACCCCACAGAGCACCGACCACCAGCTTCGGGGCTGGTGTCAGGGGAGTAGCCAATCCGTTTCCCTTTAATTTGAGAAATTTCCTACTGTACGACCCATTCATGGCCCACCAGCAATTTGAAGCCCACCTCTTTTTAAGCTTCAAAGAATACTCTCCTGCGTACGGCCGACTTTTCAAGGGACCGAAATACCCCCGTCGCTCATTCCTTCCGGAAGCCGATTGGCTGGTGTGCGAAGACAAGCGCTGACGCTCCTGGACATGGGCCCCACAATGATGTATTTATTATATCCACACCGTTCATCCATATTTCGAGATCATTTCGGAGCATTATCGGAAAAAAAGAATCATATCCAAAGATCAACTGGCCGGACCACACTACAAATAGCAGCGGGAAACTTGATTTTCACTGTTAAAAATTTCATAGGGCCCAGCATAACATATATTTTCCATCCAATCTATTCATAAGGCCACGGAGACTTGGATGAAGAGGAAAAACAAATTTCATATTGATCTAAAACTTCTGTGACCCCTGAAAGGATTTTAATGGTAGACGTTCAATTCCCAACTACCTTTTACAGTGTGGTCGACTTGATAGTTAGATCTATCTTATTTTTCGTCCCAAGCCTTAATATGAGCTCTCCAAATAAATGGACGGTTTGGATATAACACAGACCCATATTGGGACCCACAAAAACCAAAAAAAAAAAACAACGACAAAAAAAACAAAACAAAAAAAAAAAAACCACGGAACCGGCGGCGGTGCCTCGGCAGTCTAGCAGTTTTTTTTTTTTTTTTTTTTTTTTTTTTATGGGGGGGGAGAACTTTTTCTCCCTTAAAATTTTCTCAAATACATAATTATGTAAATATGTATATATAAGTATATAAAAATATTTTTCTATCTCTTAATTCATTTCTTTGTCTATTTATTTAACAAGCATATCTCCTAAACTAGAATGAGTTACTTAAAGTACCATATATGATTTTGGAGTAGGAGAAGCTAATTTAGCCAACCAACATAGTAATTTTCCAAGATTCTATCGGGTCGATGGTTAAAAATCCACTTCATGGTCAGTTCACTTCACTTCACGGTCATTTTTGTGCATTTCGCGGTCCAATCGCTTCACTTCACCCCCATTTCCATGCATATCACGGTCATTCCCACATATTCCATGTTGATTCACGGTCATTTCGACGCATTTCGTGGTCTCGCTTCTTCACTTCACGGTCATTTTCGTGCATTTCGCGGTCCAATCACTTCACTTCACCCCCATTTCCATGCATATCATGGTCATTCCCGCATTTTCCGTGTTGATTTACAGTCATTTCGACGCATTTCGCGGTCCCGCGTCTTCACTTCACGGTCATTTTCATGCATTTCGCGGTCCAATCACTTCACTTCACCCCCATTTTCATGCATATCATGGTCATTCCCGCATATTCCGTGTTGATTCACGGTCATTTCGACGCATTTCGGGGTCCCGCATCTTCACTTCACTTACAGTCATTTTCGTGCATTTCGCGGTCCAATCGCTTCACTTCACCCCCATTTTCATGCATATCACGGTCATTCCCGTATATTCCGTGTTAATTCACGGTCATTTCGACGCATTTCGCAGTCCCGCGTCTTCACTTCACAGTCATTTTTGTGCATTTCGCGATCCAATCGCTTCACTTCACCCCCATTTCCATGCATATCGCGGTCAATTCCTGCATATTCCGTGTTGATTCACGGTCAATTCGACGCACTTCACAGTCAATTCACTTCACTTCACAGCCATTTTCACACACTTCGCGGTCAAATCACTTAACTTCACCGTCATTTTCGAAATTGCCGGGAATGACCGTGAAATGCATGGAAATGACGGTGAAGTGAATTGACCGTGAAATGTATGGAAATGACCATGAAATGAAACGGAATCGCCAGGATTGACAGTGAAATGCATGGAAAGGATCGTGAAGTGAAGGGGATTGACCATGAAATGCATGGAAATGACCGTGAAATGAAGGGAATTAATCGTGAAATGCATGGAAATGATCGTGAAATGAAACAGAATCGTCAGAATTGACCGTGAAATGCAGGGAAATGAACGTGAAGTGAAGCGAATTGACCGTGAAATGCATGGAAATGACTGTGAAGTGAAGGGAAATGACCGCGAAATGCGTGGAAATGGCTGTGAAGTGAAGGGAAATGACCGCGAAATGCATGGAAATGACCGTGAATCAACACAGAATTGTTTGGAATGACCGTGAAATGCATGGAAATGACTGTGAAGTGAAGGGAAATTACTGCAAAATGCATGGAAATGCCTGCGAAGTGAAGGGAAATGACCGCGAAATGCGTGGAAATGACCATGAATCAATTCCGGCGATATCCGGCAATTGCGTGCATCGATGCATTTCACAGTCATTTCGCTTCACTTTATGGTCATTTCCATGCATTTCACGGCGATATCCGGCAATTCCATTTATGTTCACGGTCATTTTAATGCACTTCACGGTCAATTCACTTCACTTCATGGCCATTTCGATGCATTTCACGATCATTTCGCTTCACTTCTTGGCCATTTCCATGCATTTCACGGCGATATCCGACAATTCCGTTTACGTTCACTGCCATTTCGATGCACTTCACGGTTAATTCACTTCACTTCACGGCCATTTCAATGCATTTCATGGTCAATTCTCCTCACTTCACGGCCATTTCCATGCATTTCACGGTGATATCCGGCAATTCCTTTTACGTTCACGGCCATTTCGATGCACTTCACGGTCAATTCACTTCACTTCACGGCCATTTTGATGCATTTCACGGTCAATTCCCTTCACTTCACGGCCATTTCCATGCGTTTCACGGTCATTTAGCTTCACATCACGGTCATTTCCAGCGATTCCGTTTAGATTCACGGTCATTTCCATGCACTTCACGGTCAATTCCCTTCACTTCACGGTCATTTCCACGCATTTCGTGGTCAATTCGCTTCACTTAACGGTCATTTTCATGCATTTTACGGTCAATTCCGGCTATTCAGTTTAGATTCATGGTCATTTCCATGCATTTCACCGTCAATTCCCTTCACTTCACGGTCATTTCCATGCATTTCACCGTCAATTCCCTTCACTTCACAGTCATTTCTATGCATTTTACGGTCAATTCGCTTCACTGCACGGTCATTTCCCTGCATTTCACGATCAATCCCGGTGATTCTATTTCATTTCACGATCATTTCCATGCATTTCACGGTTAATTCCCTTCATTTCACGGTCATTTCCATACATTTGATGGTCAATCCCCTTCACTTCACGAACCTTTCCATGCATTTCACTGTCAATCCCGATGATTCCATTTCATTTCATGGTCATTTCCATGCATTTCGCGGTCAAGTCACTTCACTTCACTGTCATTTCCATGCATTTCACGGTCATTCCCGGCGATTTCGAAAATGACGGTGAAGTTAAGTGAATTGACCGCGAAGTGCATGAAAATGGCCGTGAAGTGAAGTGAATTGACCGTGAAGTGCGTCGAATTGACCGTGATATGCATGAAAATGGGGGTGAAGTGAAGCGATTGGACTGCGAAATGCACGACAATGACCGTGAAGTGAAGACGCGAAACCGCGAAATGCGTCGAAATGACCGTGAATCAACATGGAATATGCGGAAATGACCCTGATATGCATGAAAATGGGGGTAAAGTGAAGCGATTGGACCGTGAAATGCATGAAAATGACTGTGAAGTGAAGACGCAAGACCGCGAAATGCGTCGAAATGACCGTTAATCAACACGAAATATGCAGGAATGACCGTGATATGCATGGAAATGGGGGTGAAGTGAAGTGATTGGACCACAAAATACACGAAAATGATCATGAAGTGAAGACGCGGGACCGCGAAATGCGTCGAAATGACTGTGAATCAACACGGAATATGCGGGAATGACCGTAATATGCATGAAAATGGGGGTGAAGTGAAGCGATTGGATCGAAAAATGCACGAAAATGACCTTGAAGTGAAGACACGGGACTGCAAAATGCATCGAAATGACCGTGAATCAACATGGAATATGCGGGAATGACCATGATATGCATGAAAATGGGGGTGAAGTGAAGCGATTGGACCGCTAAATGCACAAAAATGACCGTGAAGTGAAGACGCGGGACCGCGAAATGCGTCGAAATGACCGTGAATCAACACGGAATATGCAGGAATGACCGTGATATGCATGGAAATGGGGGCGAAGTGAAGCTATTGGACTGGGAAATGCACGAAAATGATCGTGAAGTGAAGACGCGGAACTGTGAAATGCGTCAAAATGACCGTGAATCAATACAGAATATGTGGGAATGACCGTGATATGCATAAAAATGGAGGTGAAGTGAAGCGATTGGACCGCGAAATGCACGAAAATGACCGTGAAGTAAAGACGCGGTGTAATGCCCTGAAAATCGGGGGTCGAGTATAACTCAACTCTCGAGTTCCAACGCATCACTTATGCAACATAAATAATGATGATTAAATGTTGTCTGTGTTAGAGCAATAAACATGAGTGAGATTATACCAAAACAGTAATTCATACTCCAGATCAATTGTACAAAGGCAAGCGGAAGACTGAAACTGTATATATAATGTATGTAAAGGAACAAAACAATCTTGATCTCCAAAGTATGAACACTAACTGAGTATCCATATATATGTATTATTTCTGAATAAAAAAAGGGGTTAAAATACAACTAAGAGATAGATCCTGAAATCCCCGCGATCCAGTGGACCTAAGCATAGCCGTCAGAGTATTACATATATGAGAACTCATCCTGGTCATCATCATATTCCGGCTCTGCCTCCTGAATCGACGCATCCTCTATACTTGCGACAGAGTTTAGTTGGTGTGTACAACACCGTCCCGAAACGTGGGAGTGAGTAGCTAACTCAGTGAGACAATAAAGCATAGGTTAACATGTTATCAATTCAGTCAAGCAGTAATGATAAAGCAGTACAATCAAACAATCTTAACTACTCTTATTAAATGCAAGTATGAAATGACATGATGAATGCCCTTACCAAACCACCCTCATGCGACATCATCTTACGTTCGGGGATGCATACCTCCCTCAGTGCTCCACATCTACCAGGCACATGCGGTGCGGTGATGAGCATGATTACCGAGTAGTTATTAGTCCATTTCAAACACCAGTATTGGGAAACTAAGGTACCTCCCTTGTATCATTCCCAAACATGATCCATTCTAGGGTCGTCAATCCTAGTTAATCTCATACGATAATATGTTTCTAGGTCACTGCAGAGGCTGTCAGGGCTGTTACACGGAATCGTTGCACTACTCCCCCATCACCTTTTTAATGATTCATCACTATACAGATACAGGCTTAGCTCATACTCTATACACTGTGACTAAGCTCGTCGCCTCACCGCAAATTCAGAGTATACTCGAGGTCACTACAAAGGGCTGTCAGGGCTGTTACACAGAATCGTTGCACCACTCCCCCATCACCTTATCAATGTAGGCCGACAGCACGAATATAGTGTCCCATACCACCATAATCGGATCACGAGTCTGGTTGCTCACTGGTCACTACGGGGAGGCACGTGGCCCTAGCGTAGGCCGACAGCTCGACCACGGTGTCTCATACCATCATGCCCGGCTCATGAGTCTTAGCGGATCGAGGTACCATGGTTAAAAGAGATTCCACTGGTAAGTTTGGTACCCTAGGTTCAAGCAATAGTGATCAAACATGGTGAACATACATTAGACATATCGGGTTACTTGATGAGCCTGACTAACTCGAGCGCACAATCAATTGAACGACATGAAGTGCATAAGCACTTCGCATGGCCTAACCACTGTCGCCAACAGACGTACAACTCGGGATTGTCAAACACATCTTACGTGGCGACACAAATCTCAACCACGATTTCAAGTCTGGTACCGATTGTCTGGACTATAGGCATATATAGTCCCAGACCCAATCAATCCTAATTCATAGCATGTGGAGTAAAGCATAATAAGCAAAATAATTCAAGCATGTTAGTAAGCATGTCATAAAGCAAGTTATAAAGCATGTTATGAAGCACTACATAAATAGGAATACAAACACATAAATTGTACAAGTAAGAGATTTATGTAAACATCCTCATGGAGGAAATCATACAGGTCTCTAAGGTAGTCGAGAATTCCATCTCAACACCCTCCTAAGGCATCAACACCCAAACACTTACTCACACAAGCATTTCCACAAACACTTAACATACAATATTTCAACATACTTAGTGTATGTTAACAAACATGTATTAGAGCGAGTCCTTTCGCCAAGCAAGTATTATATGCATACATAATATATTTATACAACAATTAATCATGGCAAACACATCTCTAAAATATACATGTATACGGTACTTTCTACAATACAGTATTTCTACATACATAGTGTATATTAATGAAACATGTATTTGGGCGAATCCTTTCGCCAAATAAGTATTTTATCCATATATCGTATATTCATACAACAAATAATCATGTCAAACACATTTTCGAAAAATATACGTATACGGTATTTTCTACGAATACCTAGAAGATGTAAAATTCCATATTCTACAACTTTAATCGAAACAGAAAACGGAAAGCACTTTGTACATGTGCAATTGCATGCAGATCATGAATCTATCATTATCTGACATTGAAAGCGTTGAAAATCGTAACCTATACACCTAAAGTTCTCACCTTACACCTTGGAATCGCAACGGATCAACAAGGTTTGCTAGGCTTCCGTATTCACTAGTTTGGTGGCCTAAAGAATGAAATAGGTTAGCTATTTCATAACCTACACCCTTCACACCTCAAAACAGATCTAAGGTTAGGGTTTCTTACCTCAAAATGAAGTCGGTATCGCCGGGAAAGCGGCAAGATCGGTGTGGTGGAGCTAGGGTAGGGAGAGGAAACAGCAACAGGGAGATTCTCCCACTTCTCTCACTCTTTCACTCTCTTTTCTCACTTCTCTCTCTCTCTATGGTTTTCTTCAAATTCGTATGGTTGTGAGAGAGGGTGTTCTAAGGCCCTTATATAGCCTAAAAAGTCTCCAAAGTAGACTTAAGGTCAAGGTATACTTGGGTTATAACCAAAACGGCGTTCTTTCAACTCAACGGAGGATTTCTGGCAGGCCTCCTTGAGCCAAAAGTCGGACTTAAACTCACTAACCTTTGATCTATGTGGAGTTAAGTTTTCGTCTCAGTCAGATTCCCAGATCACGCGTGGCGGACCAGTTCTGGTTCAACGGTCAGTGGGCCTCGATCCGAAATTCTAAGTACATGTAAATGTTCCTGAAATTTTTCTGATTCGAGGGTGTATTTGGGCCAGATTCTGACGGTCTGGTTTCTTATAAATTAACCACAAGTTTCAAGTCTTAGATCACTATTCCAGATATTTATTTTTTTAAAGGAATTGTGTGTTTTCACACTCCTTCGCTCCGGACTCAAGCGAACAGCCGTGGGACATTGTCTGGGTCTGATTTCTGAGATGGTTGTCAAGCCCAGCGAGGCAGTCCTAAGTCCTTAACCTCGTGTTATTCGGACTCCCGATGTGCGGTCCAGACCTGATACGGAGTTTCAATGTGATCTTGAGAGCAGACGGGTAATGAGTTTGATCCTATACTTTAGGGTGATTCTACAAGTTTTGGGTCTTGCAGATCGTATTTAAAGCGATTCAATTAGATTTCATGGCTAATCTAGTTTAGCACTCAGTTAACCTTGTCAAATTTCTAAAGGATTTAATCATAAGTGATTTCTAGTCGAGGTGGTACTCGAGCCATCGTATGGAAATTTATGAGTCGTTACATGCGGGACCGCGAAATGCGTCGAAATGACCGTGAATTAACACGGAATATGCGGGAATGACCGTTATATGCATGAAAATGGGGGTAAAGTGAAGCGATTGGATCGTGAAATGCACGAAAGTGACGGTGAAGTGAAGACACGGGACCGCGAAATGCATCGAAATGACTGTGAATCAACATGGAATATGCGGGAATGACCGTGATATGCATGAAAATGGGGGTGAAGTGAAGCGATTGGACTACAAAATGCACAAAAATGACTGTAAAGTGAAGACGCGGGATCACGAAATGTGTCAAAATGACTGTGAATCAACACGGAATATGCGAGAATGACCGTGATATGCATGAAAATAGGGGTGAAGTGAAGCGATTGGACCTCGAAATGCACAAAAATGACCGTGAAGTGAAGACGCGGGATCGCGAAATGCGTCGAAATAACCATGAATCAACATGAAAAAAAGGAAATGACCGTGATATGCATGAAAATGGGGGTGAAGTGAAGCGATTGGACCGCGAAATGCACGAAAATGACCGTGAAGTGAAGTGAATTGACCGTGAAGTGGATTTTTAACTATCGACCCGATAGAATCTTGGAAAATTACTATGTTGGTTGGCTAAATTAGCTTCTCCTACTCCAAAATCATATATGGTACGTTAAGTAACTCATTCTAGTTTAGGAGATATGCTTGTTAAATAAATAGACAAAGAAATGAATTAAGAGATAGAAAAATATTTTTATATACTTATATATACATATTTACATAATTATGTATTTGAAAAAATTTTAAGGGAGAAAAAGTTCTCCCCCAGAAAAAAAAAAAAAAAAAAATGATCGCACGGATCACACCGATAGTCCGTGGTTTTTTTTTTTGTGGGTCCCATTATGGGGTCTGTGTTATATCTAAACCGTCCATCTGTTTGGAGAGCTCATATTAAGGCTTGGGATGAAAAATAAGATAGATCTAACTATCAACTGGACCACACTGTAAAAGGTAGTTGGGAATTGAACGTATATCGTTGAAACCCTTTCATGGGCCACGGAAGTTTTGGATCATTACGAAATTATTTTTTCCTCTTCATCCAGGTCTTTGTGACCTTATGAATAGATTGGATGAAAAATATATGTTATGGTGGGCCATACAAAAGTTTCAATGGTGAAAATCAATTTTATGCTGCTCTTTGTGGTGTGGTCCAGTTGATCTTTGAATATGATTTTTTTTTTTTCGGATAATGCTCCGAAATGATCTCGAAATATGGATGAATGTTGTGGATATAATAAATACATAACTGTGGGGTCCATGTAATGTTGATCTCCTTTGAACCGTTCGTACAACTCGGAGTTCGAGGAGCGTCAGCGGCCAATCCTCTTGCGGAAGGAAAAGCAGGGGCATTTTCGACCTTTGGCAAGTCGTCCATACACTTGGGGAGTATTCTTGGCAAGTAAAAAGCAATGGGCTTAAAAAGGTTGTGGCCCATATACTGGCCGTACAGTTGGAAATTTCTCCTTTAATTAAAAAAAAAAAATTTATTTACAAAATACGGACACGGATTAGACACTGACAGGTCATTACAAGTTATGTGGGCCATCCATGATATATGTTTTGTATCTAAGTCGTCCATCCATTTGGAGAGATCATATTGGGGCATGATCCAAAGAATGAGTCAGATACAAAGCTCAAGTGGACCCACCACAGAAAATAGTGGGGAGAGTGATACCCACCATTAAAAAGTTTTAAAAGCCACGAAAGTTTCAGATCAAGTTGATACTTGTGTTTTCCTTTCTTTTATATCTACGTTAACAAATGAACAGGTTGGATCTCAAATAAATATTATGGTGGACCTACGTAAGGTTTTAACGGTGGGCATCACTCTCCCCACTGTTTTTTATAGTACTCCAGCCTTGAATCTACCCCTCTCTTTGAATCATGCCCTGAAATGATCTCTCTAAATATACGTACAGTGTGGATACAACATATACACAATGGTGGAGCCCACATAACTTGGTGATGTCACTTAGATTGGATACCGACAAGGTCAATAGCCAAATACGGTGCAAATTATCTACGACAAGGTCACTAGCCAAATCGCCACTGAAGTGGCGTCACTAAACTCTGTAGACCCCACCATGATGCGTGTGTTGTATCCATACCGTCTAATCATTTTTAGAGATTGTTTTATAGCATTATAAAGAGAATGAGATAGATCTAAAGTTCAGGTGGACCCCACCATAGAAAATAGTCGGGATAGTAACATCCACCGTTCAAAACTTCTTAGGGACCTGTAACATCCCGGATTTTTGCCAACCTGGAATTAGTCGTCCTTAGGCAATGGGTCGATCCTAACACCTCTTTAACTTGTCAAAACTCAATCCCAAAGTCTAAAATCATTTTTTAACCCTTTTCCTTCACAAATCTCACCTTTTACTACCTTATCCTTCAAAAGTAACTAAGTGCTAAACTAGATTAGCTACGAAATCTGGTTGATCTACTTTAAATACAATCTGCAAGACCCAAAACTTGTAGAATCATTGACGCTAGGTTACCTTAAAATCTAAGATCAATCTCATTACCCGGCTGCTCTCGAGCGCATCATGAAACTCTGTATCAGATCTGGACTGCACATCGAAAGTCCGAATAATACAAAGTTATAGGATTAGGACCACCTTGCTGGGCTTGACAACCATCTAATCCAAATAGTGTCCCACGGCTATTCGCTTGAGCCCGGAGTGAAGAGTGTGAGAAAACGTAGATTTCTTTAAAAATCAAATCTCATTTAAGTAATCTGAGACTTGTCACTTGCGGGCCTGATATAAGAAATCAGACCGTCAGAATCTGACCCAAATACACCCTCGGATCAGGGGAAATTTCATATACATGTCCATGTACTTGTAACCCTGATCGAGTTGCGGTAACCGTTGAACTGAAACTGGTCCGCCACGTGTGATCTGGGAACCCGACTGGAACGAAAACTTAACTCGACCTAGATCCAATGTCTGTGAGCTTAAGTCCGACCTTTGGCTCAAGGGGGGCTTCCAAAAGTGCTCTATTGAGATGGAACTGTCTATATTTGGACATAACTTAAGTATACCTTGGCCCTGGGTCTAATTTGGTGAGTTTTGGGCCTATATAAGGACCTTAAACCCTCTCTCATTCTCACCATATGAATTTGAGAAAATCTAGGAGAGAGAAGAGAGAAAAGAGAGAGAAAGTGTAAGAGAAGTGGGAGAGTCTTCCTACTATTCTACCCTGCTGCTATACGTGCTTAGCCATCACTTTTTAATCGCTTTTCCAGCGATTCCGGCTTCGTTCTTAGGTAAGAAAACCTAACCCTAATCTGTTCTAGGATTTCTATTGTTGCAGGTTGTTATACCATCGTTGACAAAGACCTAGAGTCTCTGTCCAGTTCGTTACGATTCTACGACATAAGGTGCGGACTTTAGACGTATAGGTTATGGTTTTCAACACTTTCAATGTCAGATAATGATAGATTCATGATCTGAGTATGATTGTACATGCACAAACCAATGTTCGTTTTGTGTTTCGATTGCATATACAAATTATGATATATTGTGTATTCTGTATAATCGTAGAAAATACCGTATACGTACAAATTTTGAAAGTATGTTAGCCATGATTTATTACTGTATGAACATGCTATATATATGTATAATACTCACTCGGCGAAAGGATTCGCCCTAATACATGTTTTTGCTAGTATACGCTATATATGTTAAAAGAGTGTATTCTAAGTGTTTGTGAAAATGACCGAATGAGTATAGAATTCTCATTCGTGCTTGCCATGACTAATTGTCATGGATATATGATTGTTGTACACTCGGCGATACCCCTTTGACGAAAGGATTTGCCCTAAATCACGCCACGGCCAATATACACTATATATGTTAAAATGTGTAGCCGAAGTGTTTGTGGAAATGACTGAATGAATATGGAACTTGGATTCCTATTTGCCATGACTATCCGTCATGGGTGCACGCGTGTTATAAATGGGGCAGCTCCCTAGTGAAAGGATTTGGCCTAATACCTATGTGATCAACATACGCCATGTATGTTGATGTATGTAGTCTAAAGTGTTTGTTGAAATGTCCGAATGAGTAGTAGTTAGTAAATTGTAATATATAAGGGTGTTGAGATAGGATTCTCAAATACCTTAGTGATGTGTATGATTTCCTTCATGTAAGTGTTTAGTTTAATCATTTACTGGTTTATGAAACGTATGTGTTTGGATTTCTTATTTGCATTGTGTTTTATAACCTGCTTGTTAATATGTTTGAATTACTTGTTTATTTAATTCTGCTCTGACTACTTCACATGTTTAAGTTGTATTCCATAAAATCCGTAAAGGGTGATGAGGGAGTGGTGTAACGATTCCGTGCAACAGCCCTGACAGCCCTAAGCGGACAATATTGGATATTTGACTGTATGATTTGAAATCTTGATCCATTACTGCTTGAACTGTTCCGTAATTGAATGCGATTGAGGCTATTGTATAGTCCAAGCAATCAGTAACGGGATTAAATTCGTGGCTAAGATTCATTTGCCACGTGAGATGCATTCGACGAACCCGAGTTGTACTTCGGTTAGCGATAGTGGTTAGCCTCGCGAAGTACTTATGCACTTCATGTCGTTCAACTTGTCGTGCGCTCGAGCTAGCCGAGCTCGTCAAGTAACCTGATCTGTCTAATGTATGTTCACCATGTTTGGACGCTATTGCTTGAACCTAAGGTACCGAACTTACCAGTGCAACCCCGTTAACCTTGGTACCTTGATCCACTAAGACTCATGAGCCGGACATGGTGGTATGGGACACCGTGGTCGAGCTGTCGGCCTACGCTGGGGCCATGTGCCTCTCCGTAGTGACCAGTGAGCAACCAGACTCGTGAGCCGAATACGGTGATATGAGACACTGTATTCGAGCTGTCGGCCTACACTGCTTTGATGGGTGATGGGGGAGTGTTGTAACGATTCCGTGTAACAGCCCTGGCAGCCCTGACCGTACCCGGTGCAGTGACCTCGAGCATACTCTGAATCTGTGGAGAGGCAACGAGCCTTTCCATAGTAAACATAGTATAAAGTAGGCCTGTATTAATAAGGTGATGGAGGAGTGGTGCAACGATTCCGCGTAACAGCCCTGACAGCCCTTGCAGCGACTTAGAACCGCATCATCGTATGAGATTATATAGGATTGACGACCCTAGAATGGATCATTGTTTGGGAATGATATAAGGGAGGTACCTTAGTTTCCCAATACTACTGTATGAAAAGGACTAATAACAACTCGGTAATCATGTTCATATCACACTGCATGTGCCTAGAAGATGTGAAGCACTGAGGGATGAAAGCATGCCGCGGACGTAATATGGTGTCGCATGAGGGAGTATGTTGGCGAGGCTATGCATCACGACTACATTTCATACTTGCATTAACAAGAGTACTTAAGATGGTTGATTGTACTGCTTTATCATTACTGCTTGACTGTTTTGATAACATGTTAACCTATGCTTTATTGTTCCACTGAGTTGATCACTCACTCCCACGTTGCGGGACGGTGTTCCAGACACCCACCAGACTTTGTCTAATTGCAGATGACGACGCTACTCCTTAGGCGGAGCTGGACTTTGTGACAATGAGAATGCTTCCTCGTATACATTGTTTTCTGGCGGCTTCATGTGAGTCGTGCCTTGATCGACGGGGTTACAGGGATGTTGACTAGATGACACTACACCTTTGGTATATTTTAAAATTGTACTTGTAATTAATTAACCTGGTAACATTATCACACTCTGGAGACTCATCACAGTTTATATATTTTATATATCTATCACAGTCTTCTGCTTGTAATTTCACTTATCTCTGGAGTATGATATACTGTTTTGGTATAATCTCATTCATGTTTCATTGCTCTCATCATGATCATCATTATCTATGTTGTATAAGTGATGCGTTGGAACTCGGGAGCTGAGCTTTGCTCGACCCCCGATTTTCAGGGCGTTACAGGACCATAGTAGTTTCCGATGAAGCTGATATTTTTGCTTTCACTTCATCTATCTCTATGTTAACTTATGAATAGGATGGATCTCAAAATACATCCCCGTGGACCCTATAAATGTTTCAACGGTGGGTGTGACAGCTCCCATGGTTATCTGTGGTGGGTCCACTTGAAATTTAGATTTATCTCATTCTCTTTGTAATGCCATAAAATGATCTCTACAAATGATTGGACGGTATGGATACAAAACATGCATCATGGTGGGGTCTACAGAGCTTATATAGTGACATCACTTCATTAGCGATTTGGCTGGCTACTGACCTTGTCACTATCCAATCCGCACCCACAAAACTCCATGACTCGGATTGTGTCAACAAAATACTCCAAGACTCGGACTGGGTACTGACAGCATCAGTAGTGAGGTGGCTAGCCAGGTTGCTACTTACAATGCTCTATGAGTCCCACATAGTATATTGTGTTTTATTCAAGCCGTATATCTATTTTTCTAAATCATTATTGAAAATTATACTAAAAATAGGGATATCAAAATCCCTAGTGTAGACCACATCACAAGAAAACAGTAGAGATTGAATGCCTGCCATTAAAAACTTTATAGGGCTCTGTAATATTTATTTGTCATGTAACAGTTGAGTAGGTCATGCACACTTGACCTTATGAAGTTTTTAATGGTGAGTGTTAAATTAGTAGTCATTCTTGTGGTGTGATACACGTGAGATTTGGATTTACCTCAAATTTAGACTTACAAATAAAATAGTCTGGAAAATTTGGTGGATAGTGTGAATAGGACAGATACATCATAATAGGGCTCACGTAGCACAGTCAGTAGCGACCTGGCTATTGATGCTGTCAGTAGGCAATCCGCGTCCAGAAAGTAAGTTCCAATACCTTATCCTATATCCAAGGACGTGTCTAAGCTATCCAAGGAAAGTGGTCATTCAACGGTCACCATTAAAAGCTTCCTAATGTTAATGTTTATTTGCCATATAACCTTGTTGATAAGGGCCACACGACCCATAAATGAAAAGCACAAATATTTGCTTTATCCATAACTTTTGTGGCCTTAAGAAAGTTTTTATAGTAACTATCTATTCTTGTGATGTGGTCAACATGAGAATTGGATGAAGTTCATTGTTTTGGTCATTCCTCAAAAAAAAGATAGTTGGCTTAGAACATCCAGGTGCCCCCGATGGATGGTTACGTAGAGTTGTACATTGACCTGAGTTGTGCCAACCTCAGCTCAGCTCCACCCCACTCGAACCTCAATTCCAGCTCAACTTGGCTCAGCCCTCAAGCTCAACATGCTAGCTCGCCTCCACCCGATGGTTCGAGCCAAGTTGAGCTTGGATCAAATCGAGACAAGCGAGCTTGTTGAGGTGAGATGAGTCAAGGGGAGTGAGCCGGTTGAGGCTAGCCGGGCTAACTTTGGTAACAACTAAAAGTTTAAAAATAAGATATATGAATAATCATATAATTTAAAAAATGGTAAACCCAAAAAGTATAATGCATTCAACACCATCAATAGAAAGGAGATAAAGGTGGCCATTTGTAGGCAGGTTTTCAAGGGGGAGACGGGAATTTTTTTTTTTTTTTTTTGCATGGAGAGAGAGAGAGAGAGAGAGAGAGAGAGAGAGTTTTGAACTTTCGACAAAGAGATTGAGAAGGAGGCCAGCTCTACTCGTGTCTCGAGCGGATGTAGGAGGTGATCGCGAGCTGTTCTTAATCCTTTCAATCCAATTATTCTTGGCAAATGGGCGAAAATGGCACGCAAGACGTATGCGCAGCCAAAATTTACACACACACAAACATAGCCGAATCGAGTTTGATTCAAGTTTCAAGTTTCGAGCTGAGTCAAACCAAGCTACCTACTACTTGACCTATTGTGAAATATTTTGGAAATACTAGGAAAAAAAATAGTAAAATTATTTCTTTTGCTTCACCACGCTTAATCACATAAAAAATTATGTTATCCTAAAAACGTGATTCGCCTCCTTATCAATTGATGATGGGTTACAGGCGAATTACTTCTAAGATAAAACAAACCTATTTAGATTCTACGTGCAACAATCACGAAGGGTCCACTTAGGAACTGTTTGACGCAGTTAATCTTCTAGCACATTCTGTTAGTCATTCTCAAAATGGCTGACCATTCAAATTAATAATTCAACCGCATGTACAAAGTTTAAAGTGCGCCAACTAGTGCTACTACAACTACACTGCTTACGCCCTCTCATGTGCCTGAGCGCGTGCATGCGTGTATGCAAGTGCTACGCACTGGAACATGCGACCCGAGCATCTCACCATACAAGACTCCAAGTAAGAATACTACACACACCTCCACATTTAAACCTCAAAACTTATTTTCTCATTTCCAATGTGGGACTAAAGGAAAACTACACTTTTTCATTTGAAAAGTTCAAAATCATTTTTTATAGCAAAATGAAAATTCAATTTTTTATAATTATTATTATTATTTATTTTATTATTATTTTTTTTTTATAACTTTTTCGAAACCAAAATTTCAACACAACCTTGGCTTGTTTTTTAACGAGCTAGGTCAAACAGGCCTCAGCCCATCCGAAATCCCCCTTTCAAGCTAAGGTAGTTCAAGCTAAACCGAGTCAAGTTGAGTGAGCTTTTTGAGCTAGGTCGACTCATGTACAACTCTATAGTGAGGTCTCGCCCATATGGCAGGATAAGGGTTTTAACAAAGGTGTGTTCCCTTTTCAAGACTCAGATTGTGCAATGCAGAACACAACACCCATGTTGTTATTGTTTATATGCTACTAAAAAAATTACTGTGGGGCCCACTATAATGGACGTGTTTTATCCATGTTGTATATCCATTTTGCACCCCATATTAGGGCATGAGCCCAAAAATGAGCAAATTCAAATATCAAGTAGAGCACATCATTGAAAATAGTAGTGATTGAATGCCCCCCATTAACAAATTCTTAGGGGTCACTATAATGTTTATTTTCCATCCAACCTGTTGAAAAGGTCACAAAGACCCAAATGAAGAGAAAATACAAATATCAACTTGATCCAAAACTTTCGTAGCCACCAAGAAGCTTTTATATGGTGGGAGTCCAATCACCCCGTCATTTTGTCTGATAATCACGTAACTTTGTCTCGTGAAACCCCATCACTTGTCCTATAACACATTTTGTTTAATGGAACTAGGTCACTTTGTCTGACAATCATGTTGTTTAATAGAATGAGGTTATTTTTTTTCGATAACCTATTACTTTGTTTAGTAGAACCCATCACTTTCTCCAATAACCTCATCACTTTGTCCCACAACCTCATCACTTTGCCTATTGAAACATAGTCACTTTGCCTATTGAAATACCATCACTTTGTCCAGCAACATCATCACTTGTACTATGGAACCTCGTTACTTTGTCTAGCAGAACCTCATCACTTTGTCCAATAATCTCATCACTTTGTCTAATGGAACCCGTCACTTTTTCCAGCAACCTTGTCACTTTGTCTAGTGGAAATCCGTCAATTTGTTTGCCAACCCTGTCACTTAATCCTGTGGAACCCCGTCAATTTATCTACTAACCCCATCACCTAATCCTCTAGAATTCTGTCACTTTGTTGAGTAATCTGATCATCACTTTACCTAGTAGAACCTTGTCACTTTATTTAGGGAAACTCTGTCACTTTGTTAAGCAATCTCTTCACTTTACCTAGTAGAACCTTGTCACTTAATTTAATAAAACATTATCACTTTGTCTAGCTACCCTGTCACTTTATCTAATAGAATCATATCACTTTGTTTAGTGGAACTACATCACTTTGTCCGCTAATCCCGTCACTTTATATAGTGGAACCCCATCACTTTGTCCAGCAATCACATCACATTGTCAAGTGGAACCTTGTCACTCTGTCTAGTAATCTGGTCACTTTTTCTAGTGGAACTCTATCACTTTGTCTAATAACCTTGTCACTGTGGAAATAGAACCAATTCACTTTGTTTGACAATTTATTACTTTGTCTAGTGGAACCCCGTCACTTTGTCCGGCAATCCTGTCACTTTTTCTAGTAGAACCTCATCATTTTGTCCCACAACCCTAGAGCTTTGCATAGTTGAACCCCTGTCACTTTGTCCAGCAATCCCATCACTTTTTCTTGTAGAACCCAATCATTTTATCCCACAACCTTGGGGCTTTGCATAGTTGAACCCCCTATCACTTTATCTAGTAGAATCCCGTTACTTTGTCTGGCAACCTTGTCATTTTATCTAGCAACCTATTACTTTGTTTGGTGGAACTTCGTTACTTTTGTCGGTAACTCAACCATTTTGTCTTATCGAATTCCATCACTTTGTCTAATAAAACTCTGTCAAATTGTTTAATGGAATGATGTCACTTGCCCGACAATCTCATACTTTGTCTAATGGAACCCCATGACTTGTCCAAGAACCCTTTGTAGAACCCTATCATTTTTTTCCGACAAACCCATCACTTTACCCAATAGAACCCTATCAATTTGTTTGGTGAAACTCCATCACTTTATCTAATAGAACCCCATCACTTTAGATATTATAACCATGCTACTTTATCCAGCAATTCTATCACTCATCTAATGGAATTTCGTGACTTTGTTCAGTAGTCTCATCACTACGTCGTGTAAAACTGTGTTACTCTGTCCCGCAACCCCACCACTTTGTCTTATGGAACCTCATCACTTTTTCCGGCAGCCTCCTCACTTTACCTAGTAGAACCTCATCACTTTGTCTAATAGAACCCTGCACTTTGTCTAGAGCAACCACGTCACTTTATCCTGCAATCCTGTCACTTTGTCTAGTGGAATCCCGTCTATTTGTCTAGTAAATCCCGTTCCTATTTTTTGGTAATCTCATTACTTTATCAAGTAAGATCCCATTAATTTGTCAAATGAAACCACGTCACTTTGTCTGGGAACCACGTCGCTTTGTCTAGTAGAATCCTTTCGCTTTGTCCTATAACGCTATCATTTTGTCTAGTAGAACCTCGTCACTTTATTTACTGAAACTTAGTCATTTTGTTTGGCAACCCTGTCACTTTGTCTTACAAAACACCGTCACTTTGTCTATTAAAACCCTGCCACTTTGTCTGAAAACCTTGTTATTTTATCTAGTGAAACTCCGTCACTTTGTCCGATAATCAAGTCACTTTGTCTAGTGGAACCCATCACTTTTCTAATGGAACCTCTTTAACTATATATAGAGAGTTTTTTTTTTTTTTTTTTTTTTTTTTTTTTTTTTGGTACAGGACATTGCTCTTGAATTTGACAAGGCCCACCATGATCTTTTTGTAAGATCTACAATGACCATTTGTTATTAAGTCCCATATTGGACCTAGAGACAAAAAAATTAGATTGACCTGTGATTTTGGTGGGCCACACCAACAAAAGTGGAGAGATTCTTACCCTTAATTTTTAAATGGTCCACCATGATACTTATATGAAATCCACTTCAACCACTGGATTGCACGAAACAAATTTAGGCATGTGCCCTAATAATTGTAACTATACTTGAATCATTTGGGGCACACCAATGAAAATAGTTTGACAGGGCTTGTACACTATTTCCATGTCAACCTGAATCGCAGATGAAATGATTTTTGGCCCCATGGCCTAACATGGGTTGACACACCTAGCCGTTGGGGTTTATTTTACTTAAATACCACAGTGGGCCCACTTGAGCCGCCAACCATTTTCTCTTGTAGGTGGCTGTGAGGGATGGGACTCAAATTGCCTAGGGTAGAATGCACCATCAACCATCAACGGTTGAGTGCTACTGGAAAATCTCTCTACAAAAGTTTTTAGATGGAAAATAAATATTATAGTGGGCCCTAGGAAGTTTCTGATGGTGGGCTTTCAATCACCTGTTTTGGCATTATCCACTAAAGATTTGGATCTTTCTCATTTTTGGTCTCATGCCCTAATATGACTTTAAAAATGTATGGTCAGCATGGACAAGACACATCAATCATTGTGGGGCCCATGGAGATTGTTTAGTAGTATCATGGTGCTGCTTGCTACACTATGTAATCTAGTCTTGAAAAAGGAATAAGGCTTTGTTCGGACCCCAGATCTCGGGATGTGAGTGGACCTATCCATGGAGCCCACTTTGATGTATGCATTGTATATCTATGCCGTCTATTTATCTTTCCAGCTCAGTTTAGGGAATGGGAAATGATGCACGGAGGGCTGTGATGAAGTCGATCACATCTTCCTCAGGGGATATCTACTCCGAATC
Organism: Magnolia changhungtana; assembly: GCA_030180095.1. Taxonomy (NCBI): domain Eukaryota; kingdom Viridiplantae; phylum Streptophyta; class Magnoliopsida; order Magnoliales; family Magnoliaceae; genus Magnolia; species Magnolia changhungtana. Next base: position 150,373 of record JASAUF010000027.1, on the reverse strand, counting down.
AATGGAGCTTTCTAAACTCCTCACATAGCTTCCTTGAATCTGTGAGGAATAAAAGTAGGAATAATTCCTAATAAATTTGAAATAATTTTGATTGATGAAAAAAAAATAAATTTACAACTCTTTAAATAATGAACTGAAACCCAGGATAGAGTTTTAGGCTTAGACTCCAACTCAAACACCCTAAAAACGTGACTTACTATAAATAGGAAACTTAGTATTTATAGCTGGCCTCTATTCATACTAGACTTTGTGGTTTTTGGCTGAAAATAGTATCCAATTTAGCCCAACCATGATATTCTCCTAGCTTTTCTAAGCCCTTTTCATGTTGAGCATGCCTTATACAATTCAAAGGATCAAGAGTTGTACTCGAACTAAAACCCACTATTTATAATAAAAACGAAATTAGAGGGGCCTTGTTGGCTTAAGTAGGTTTTTCTATCCCTAGGCTTGTCTGGTCCATCTTTGCCCTGGAAGTGTCTGCTACCCGCTCTACATCAGGAAAAAACCCAAACAGATTCAAATCTCAGTTTGACTACACCATAGAAAACAGTAGTCATTCACAGTTATTTGTGTTTTTTACTTCGTCCATTCTGTGTGACCTCATCAACAACAGGTTGGACGGCAAATAAACATCAGGGTGAACACTGGGAAGTTTTCAACAGTGGTTGTTCAGTGACCACTGTTTACTGTGGTGCGGTCCTCCTGCGATTTGTATCTGCTTCATTTTTGCGACATTGAATGTGGAAAAACAGATGGTGGCGTAGATATACAAATCATACACGGAGGTCAGGGTCCCACCAACGTTGCTGGATCCTGCGTCGCAGCTAGGATGCGTCCTTAAATCAGGCTGGTGGTCGGTGCTATGTGGGCCCTACCATGATGTATGTGTTTCATCCATTCCGTTCATCCATTTTTAAAGATCATTTTAGGGCTTAATACCAAAATTTAGAGGTATTTAAATCTCAGGTGGTCCACACCACATGAAAACAATAGTGATTGGATATCCACCATTAAAATCCTCCTAATACCCAATGTACTATTTATTTGATATCCAATCTGTTGGTTAGGTCATATAGGCCCATATGAAGGGAAAAAACAAAAATCAGCTTGATCCAAAGCTTTTGTGGCCCCCAAAATGTTTTTAATGGTTGACGCTCATTCAACACTATTTCCTATAATGTGATCCACTTGAGATTGGGATATACCTTATTTTTGGTCTCATTCTGTAAAATGATCTGTAAAATTAGATGGACAGCATGGATGAAACACATACTCATGGTGGGGCCCACAGAGAACCCACTACCAGCTATTGGACGGTGTCAGGGGGAGTAGCCAATCCGTTCCCTGCGTAGGCTTCCTGGTTAATCAAGCAGTATTTTATAAATAATTCGAAGTGCTATACTGACATCAGCACAGATGACGTGGACCAATTAAACTTGAGGGCATGGAAAGTCCCTGTGTGCTGGAAGGAAGCGGATTGGCTGGTGTACCACACACCAGCTATATAGCTGGTGTAGATACGTGTGGTGTGAAGACGAGGCCGATACTCCTTACTGTTCAAAGGAGATTGAAGTTATATTTATTATATCCACACTGTTCATCCATTTCTCAAGATCATTTTAGAGCATTTTTTTAAAAAAATGAATCATATCTACAGCTTAGATGGACCACACCAAAAATAGCAGTGAGGATAATGATTTTCATCGTTAAAAAATTCATAGGGCCCCCCATAACGTTTATTTTCATCCAATCTGTTAATAAGGTCAAAAATACATGGATGAAGAGGAATTTTTTTTTTTTTATATTGATCCGAAACTTCTGTGACCCCAAAAGGGTTCAATGGTAGATGTTCAATCCCCACTGCTTTTTGCAGTGTGGTCCAATTGATCTTTAGATCTGTCTTATTTTTCGGCTCAAGCCTGCTCGTCAAATGGATATAGGGTTTGAATATAACACATACCTCATGATTGGACTCGCATTACTTATTGACACCAATAGGCGGGTAATATTGCTGGTGTGTGGTACACCAGCCAATCCGCTTACCTGCTGGAAACAGACGATTCCCACTCACATTGTTGACTGACTTGGATTTAAAAACGCGTTGCCATTAGACTATTCATTTGATTAAGAAAGGCCACCAACCGCGCGACATTAGAGTTTTGGTTTTGGCCTTGCATCCAAGACTAGATGGGCCCACTTGGATGCACTATTCAAACCGATTTTTATTTTTTAATTTTTGTTGACTGACTTTGATTTTAAAACACGAAACTATACATTTGATTAAGAAAGGCCACCAATCACGCACATTAGAGTTTTGATTTTGGCCTTGCATCCAGGACTAGAGGGGTCCACTTGGATGCATTATTTAAACTGCTCTTATTTTTTTTTATATTAAGAAAGGCCACCAACCACATATATTAGAGTTTTGATTTTGCCCTTGCATCCAGGACTAGATGGGTCCACTTGGACGCATTATTCAAACTGCTTTTTGTTTTTGTTTTTTACTTTTATTTTTATTATTTTATTTTAAAATTTTATTTTGGAGGGAGAGTTGGGTAGCAAACACGACTCGTCCAACTTGTTCATATCCAACTCAGCCGAACTGAGTGGATGAGTTGATCTGAACCGATTAGACTTTGTCCAAACTAAACTCAGACCGAGTCGAGTTTGGGTCACCCAGTAACTCAGCTTGACTCAAGCTGAAATCCGACTCGGTATTGACTCAACTCGATTCGAAACCCAACTCGACTTGGGTTTGGGTTGTGCGTGCATGTATGTGTGTATTAAAAAAAGACCTAATCTAACCTACATGTTACACCCAATCCGACTTCTCTCTCTCTCTCTCTCTCTCTCTCTCTCTCTCTCTCTCTCTCTCTCTCTCTCTCTCACACACACACACACACACACACACACACACACACATTTCCAGCATGATCCCACCCGATGGTCCCGACCCGACAAACACCAGCTCGTCTCAAATAATTAAGCAGCTCATTTGCACCCATCCAGATGATTTTCATCTAATCTTGTGAAATATATCATACTAGGGTATTCTAATTTGAGAGTTTTGTATAATTGGGGTTAGGTGGGGTTGAGTGGAAAAATTAAAACGCGTCGTATACTTATATTTGGTCCCGGTTTGCTTGGGTGCGTTCAGGCTAGTTGTAGTGTGTCCGGCTGGCTCGAGTACAACCAGGCTGTTTGCGATAAATTCACCTATCCATTGATTTTGCTAGGTTATGTTCTGAGATGGCCAAAAGATAAGATAAATCTAAAACTCAAGTGGGCTACCCAACAGGAAAAAGTGTGCAGGAAAATTGTCTCTCGTTGAATCCTCTTTAGTACTTACCGTGATATTTATGTGCCATTGTTCAAAACAAACAAATATATATATATATATATATATATATATATATATATATATATATATATATATATATATATATATATATAAATGGTCTCCTGTGCATAAGGCTACATGGAGCTTTAATGTGAACTTCTATATGAGCTGTTAGATACTACTCACGGCTGGGATTCAACAGCTGTGAGAGAGAGAGAGTTTGCAAAACAATGACTCGTGCGCATGTTGTACATAGCTAGGAAACTATTGGATGGTGCTCTTTTGGTTGATCATAATGTATGTGTTTAATCCATGCCGTCCATCTAATTTTTTCGATCTTTTTCAATTATATGAGCCCAGTAACAAAGTATATCCAAATCTAGACCTCACCACAGGAAAACAGTTGTGATTAAGCACCCATCATTAAAAACTTCCTAATCCCACTGTAATGTTCATTTGCCATCCGGCTGTAGCAGGGTCCCGTGAAATAAAATTGCTCGCACTGAGTTACTTTATAGGCTTTTATCATGCTAAACAAAACTATGTTGGACCCACCATGAATTAATGTATGTGGTTTATCCACACCGTCCATCCATTTTTCCAGCTCATTTTATGGGTTGAGCCCAAAATTCATGCATATCCAAAGCTCAAGTGGAGCACACCATAAGAACAAGTGTGAATTGAATGTTCACCTTTGAAAAATTCTTCAGGCCAGAGGAGTTTTGGCTCAAGCTGATATTTGTGTTTTCCATTCATCCATGTCTGTGTAATCTTATCCAGTAAAATGGATGAACGAAGTGGATAAAATAGGTAAATCACCACTATTTAATAGTGGGTGTTGAATCACCACTGTTTCGTGTGGTGTGGTCCATTTGAGATTTGGATCTACCTCGTTTTTAGATTATGCCCTAAAGTAATCATTCAATATGGATGGACGATGTGGATTAAACACATATATCATGGTGGGCCCACAAGGTACCTTATAGTAGCCACCTAGCAAAGTAAGAAGGCAATCTACGTCCCCGAACGCATCGGTACCACCTCCATCATAACCGGAAGCGGATTACATGTACTGAGCAATTAAGTATGCTTAACATGTTGAGTAAACTCTGTGGGGCCCACCATGATTTACCTATTTTATCCACTCCATCCATCCATTTTACTCAATAAGATTACACAGACATGGATGAATGGAAAACACATACATCAATCACCCTATGATTGGCCCACAAAGCACTGTCCATTACACTATTAAAACTTTCATGGTACTACCGTTAAAACCTTCATGGTACCACCATGATGTTTATATGCCATCCACACCGTTCATAAGGTGATTCCTACATGGATGAACTGAAAACACAGTTATATCCCTGATCCAAAACTTCTGTGGACCCACTAATTTTTCAACGGTGGACGTTCAATACTCACTCGTGGCCCCCACTTGAGTTTTGGGTCTCCCTCATGTTTGGGCTCATGTTCTAAAATGAGGTGAAAAAATGGATCGACGGATTGGATGCAACAAAAATATAGTGGTGGGGCCCATAGATCTTTGTGTTACAGGAAGTCACGGTCCATTGCCACCTCACCATAATTTTCAGAAAATCAGATTGCATACTGAGTAACTCAGTATGCTTTTATCGTACTGAGTAAACTCGGTTGGGCCCACTGTGAATGTATGTAGTTTATCCAAACCGTCCATCCACTTTTCCTGCTACTTTTAAGGGTTGATCCAAAAATTGAAGTAAATCCAAAGCTTAAGTAAACCATGCCACAGGAAATAGTATGGAATAATGATTTCCACCCTTGAAATCTTCCTAGGGCCCACAGTAATGTTTATTTATCATCCAAACTGTTCATAAGATCAAAAAGATATGTATGAAGAGAAACCACAAACATCAAACATCAGCTTGATCCAAAACTTCTGTGGCCTTTAAGAATTTTTCAATGGTAGAGGTTCAATCACACTATTTCTTGTGGTGTGGTCCACTTGAGATTTTGATATGCTTCCATTTTGAGCTAAAGCCTTAAAATTATCTGTTAATATGGATGAATGGAGTCAATAAAAATAAATAAATAATGGTGGACCCCACAGAGTTTACTCAGTACGCTAAGGGTACTGAATTACGCAATCCCATGAGATTGAAAAAATCTTGGCGCGAGTCTTTGTTTTGCAGATCTACTCTCTCATTCTCACGGTTGCTCCCAGCCGTGAGTGGAATCTAACCGCTTATATACAAGCTCACATTGAAACTCCGTGCGGCCTTGTGCGCAAGAAACCGGGACTCTCTCTCTCTCTCTCTCTCTCTCTCTCTCTCTCTCTCTCTCTCTCTCTCTCTCTCTCTCTCTCTCTATATATATATATATATATATATATATATATATATATATATATATATATATAAAAGCTTTATTGGAAACTTTTGGGGTCCACCTGAGCCTTGGATTTGCCTCGTTCTTAGGATTAGACCTAAATATGTATGGCAAAATAGATGGTCGACTGTGGATAAAACCCATGCATCACGTTGGCCCCTCAGAGGCCCTGGCCATGCTGAGCTTGGGACAGACGGGGTGGGCAATTCACGTTCCCTCAATAACGTCCATCCTGATGGATGGCAGGATAAAACCTTTGGAACTACAATATGGTAGAACCATATCTTCACAACACTTGTGCTAGGGTGAAGTGTCAATTAGAACTGTCCATCTAATTATCTATAGTTTGGATGAAATTATTTTGTTTGAAATACAAGAAACATCGAATGATTCTATCCCTATGATCAGTGGGAAGACTCTGTGCGGCCCACCGTGACGTATGTGTTTTATCCACACCATCAATCCATTTTATTAGCTTATTTTATGGACCAGATGAAAATTAAAGTAGATCTAAAGCTCAAGTAGGCCAAACCACAGGAAATAGTGTGGATTGACTGCCTACATATGAAAAACTCTTGGAAGACAAAAGCTTTAGGGACTGTTTGGGAGCGTGTATTTGGAAGTACTCCTAGATTCGCAACCCCCAGGATTGGAAACCCCTGGATTGGCAATCCTCTCGGTGCTGGAGTGTGAATCAACTTTAATTCAAAAATACCTATATATGGCATATTTATAGGGGTTTGAATTTAATTACTAAATCAACTTTAATATCCTCAATTAGTGAGATATATAATTTTTGACACTATGGTTGTGATAAGCCCGCTAAAATATATGCTTTGCCTAAAAATGATGAAATTCCAAGTCTCAGATGGACAGCAAGCACAAGATCATGTCTGAGTGACTAACCAACAATTTTTAATCGTTGATTAACATGGACAATGTTTAGACGGTGCTGGACAATATTTGGATGGTGCTGATCTACATGAACAATGTTTGGATGGTGCTGATCATCGTTAGTGGGCCATGTACCCAGTAGAATGATAGTGTACAGTGACATACATTTATACCTGCAACTATTGAAATGATTTTAGGTGTATTCCAAGCTCTCACCGTGGATTACAAACCCCCTCAAAGAGGGGATTGGGAACCCCCTGGATTGGCAATCCCCAGTTGCTTTATGCTGCCAAACAACCAGGGGGATTTGAAACCCCCTCTAATCCCCTCCAATCCCCTCCAATCCAAGGTGCCAAACGACACCTTAGATCAATGGTGGGCATCATTACCCCCACTATTTGTTGTATTGTGGTCCACTTGAGATTTAAGTCCTATTCATTTCTAGGTTCATGCTTTAAAATGAGCTGGCAAAAGGAATGGACACCATGAATAAAACACGTACATCATGGTGGGCCCCACAAAGTTATAAGTGGAAACTGCGGAAACACCCAAAGACGAATCAAGCATACTACACACAATCACACAACTAAGTCCAAACAATAATAATCCAAATTTTACGTGGAAAATCCTTTGCAGAAAAAAACTACGGCATAAAATGAGGAGTAATGCACTATGAAAACAGATTACAAGATATAGAGTCTTATTGATTCGGAGAAGTCTCAAATCGCCTTTATAAGCCCTAGTTATGCCCTTAAACCCTTTAGAACAAATTAAAAAGCCCTAAAACACTTCTCTCACACCAAAATCTCGATTACACTTGATATATATCGTGTTACACCTGGAATAAAAAACTAATCCCGCACTATAACACAATTTTGGATGGGACTTGGATGGAATCAAGCACCCATTGAGGATGTGTCGATGGAATCGAACACTCATCAAAGATCCCTCATTGGCATCAAACTCCTTTGGTGCCATCAACTAGCAATACCAAAACATTCCAACAACCAACATAATTTCTGGATTTTTTTGATGACTTCGAGTACCTGTGTGTCAGCACTACCCAATGCTGCATCGATAGACCCCTGTTATTGACATATTCAAGACATCAACAACAGTCATGCCACTTAGGTCGGGGCCACCAGGCAATCCGGTTTCACAGTGGACGAACCACCGAATTTGAAGATTCTAACCACTAATGATGTAGATTTTTTCCCGTACAATGCGAATGTTTTCTTCTCCTTATGCACTTTTTATTTCGTCTCGACTTGCCAAGATTTTCTAAATGAGGTGAGTTTTGAGTATTTTAAACAATGCTACATTTTCTAATGACCCACAGGTAACTTCAAATGTGGAGGCGTCTCGTACGGCTCCTGTTCCCACCACACAGTTGCTGACGGGTCCTCACAATTCCATTTCATCAAATACTAGTCGGAAGTGGCCCGTGGGCTCAATCCCACCATCCAGCGATTCATCGACCCAAGTTTAATGCGAGCATGGGACCCACCTACCCCATTCTTCAATCACATCGAATACCAACCCCCACCTTTCATGAATACCCCACCACAATCTCACACATCTGAAACCAGTCCTACCGTGGCCCTCTTGAAGATCTCACGTGATCAACTAAATCTCCTCAAGTCCAAATGCAAAGACAGGGCCCATGACACTGTTAACTACAGCTCTTTTGAGGCTCTTAACTGGTCATGTGTGGCGTTGTATGTGTAGAGCTAGAGCACTACCCAAAGATCGACAGACTGTGATCTACATTCGCGCAAATGGGAGGGCACGTTTCGTTTCCTCCCAACGCTTCCAACGGAAACGGATTGGCTACTCCCCCTACACCAGCCAATGGCTGGTGGTCGGTGCTCTGTGGCCTTCACTATGATGTATGTGTTTCATCCATGCCATCCATCTATTTTTACAGTATGAGACCAAAACACAAGGTATATCATGTATGACACTGTAAAAATACATGCCACTTTGGTCAGGGCCACCAGGCAATCCGGTTTCATAGTAGATGAACCATTTCAGGAACAGATTCCGAATTGAAGATTCTAACCACTAATGATGTAGATTTTTTCTGTACAACGCAAATAGTTTCTTCTCCTTTTGCACTTCTTATTTCGTCTCAACTTTGCCAAGATTTTCGAAGTGAGGTGAGTTTTGAGTTTTTTAAACAATGTTACATTTTCTAATGACCCACAGGAAATTCTAACTTCAAATGTGGAGGCGTCTGGTTGGGCTCCTGTTCCCACCGCACAGTCGCTGACGGGCCCTCACAGTTCCATTTCATCAAATACTGGTCAGAAGTAGCCCATGGGCTCAATCCCACCATCCAGACATTCATCGGCCTAAGTTTAATGGGTGCATCGGGATCCACCCATCCCATTCTTCAATCACATTGAATACCAACCCCCACCTTTCATGAATTCCACACCACAGTCCCACACATCTGAAACCAGTCCTACGGTGGCCCCCTTGAAGATCTCACGTGATCAGCTAAAACTCGTCAAGTCCAAATGCAACAGGGCCCATAACACTGTTGACTACAGCTCTTTCGGGACTCTTAACTGGTCATGTGTGGCGTTGTATGTGCAAAGCTAGAGCACTACCCAAAGATCAACAGACTGTGATCTACATTCCCACAGATGGGAGGGCACGTTTCCGCCCAACGCTTCCAACAGAAACGGATTGGCTACTCCCCCTACACCATCCAATGGCTGGTGGTCGGTGTTCTGTGGGCCCCACTATGATGTATGTGTTTCATCCATGCCGTCCATCTATTAATTTTTACAGATCATTTTACAGTATGTGACCAAAAAAGAGGTATATCAGTACAGCATGGATGTATGTGTTTCATCCATGCCGTCCATCTATTTTTACAGATCATTTTACAGCATTACACTGTTAACTACAGCTCTTTCCATAGTGATAGTTAATTGGATGAAGGGAAAACAAAAATAAGATATAAAAAAGGAGGCAAAACACAAATATTTGCTTCATTCAAAACTTTTGTGGTCCACCGGAGCCTTGGATTTGCCTCATTCTTAGGATTAGACCTAAATATGGTATGACAAAATAGATGGACGGTGTGGATAAAACCCATGCATTACGGTGGCCCCTCAGAGGCCCTGGCCATGCTGAGCTTAGGACAAACGTACGAGGTGGAACCCAATTCACGTTCCCTCAACAACGTCCATCCCAAGAGATGGTAGGATAGAGCCTTTGGAACTACAATGTGGTAGAACCATCTCTCCACAACACTTGTGATAGGGTGAAGTGTCAATTAGAACCGTCTATCTAATTATCTATAGTTTGGATGAAAATTTGTTTGAAATACAAGAAACATCAAATGATTCTATCCCTATGATTAGTGGCAAGACTTTGTGTGGCCTACCGTGATGTATGTATTTCATCCACACCATCAGTCCATTTTATCAGCTCATTTTATGGACCAGATCAAAAATAAAGTAGATCCAAAGCTCAAGTAGACCACACCATAGGAAATAGTGTGGATTGACTACCTACATATGAAAAACTCTTGGAAGACACAAAAGCTTTAGATCACCGATGGGCATCATTGCCCCCACTATTTGTTGTATTGTGGTCCACTTGAGATTTAAATCCTATTCATTTCTAGGTTCATGCTCTAAAATGAGCTGGCAAAAGGAATGGACACCATGAATAAAACACATACATCATGGTGGGCCCCACAAAGTTATTGGTGGAAACAGCAGAAACACCCAAAGACGAATCAATCATAGTACACACAATCACACAACTAAGTCCGAACAATAACAATCCAAATTTTACGTAGAAAAACCTTTGCAGAAAAAAATTACGGCACAAAGTGATGAATAATGCACTATGACAATAGAAATTACAAGAGATATAGTCTTCCTGATTCGAAGAAGTCTCAAATCACCTTTACAAGCCCTAGCTATATATGCCCTTAAACCCTTTAGAACGAATTAAAAAGCCCGGCCTACAACACTTCTCTTACACCAAAATCCCGATTACACTTGATATATATCGTGTTATACCTGGAATAGAAAACTAATCCCGCACTAAGGCAATTTTGGATGGGACTTTGATAGAATCAAGCACCCATTGAGGATGTGTTGATGGAATCGACCACTCATCAAGGATCCCTCGATGGCAGAAAACTCCTTTGGTGCCATCAAATAGCAATACTAAAACATTCCAACAACCAACATAAAATTTCTGGATTTTTTTGATGACATCGAGCACCTTTGCATCAACACTGCTCGATGCTATGGTCTATCAATGGCATCGATAGACCCCTGTTATTGACAGATTCGAGACATCAACAACAGTCATGCCACTTAGGTCACACCACCAAGCAATCCGGTTTCACAGTAGATGAACCATTTCGAGAACAGATTCCGAATTGAAGATTCTAAACACTAATGATGTAGATTTTTCCTGTACAACGGGAATAGTTTCTTCATCTTTTGCACTTTTTATTTCGTCTCAACTTGCCAAGATTTTTGAAGTGAGGTGAGTTTTGAGTTTTTTAAACAATGCTACATTTTCTAATGACCCACAGGTAATTATAACTTCAAATGTGGAGGCGTCTCGTTGGGCTCCTGTTCCCACCACACGGTCGCTGACGGGCCATCACAGTTCCATTTCATCAAATACTGGTCAGAAGTAGCCCGCGGGCTCAATCCCACCATCCAGACATTCATCGGCCCAAGTTTAATGGGTGCATGGGATCCACCCATCCCATTCTTAAATCACATTGAATACCAAACCCCACCTTTCATGAATACCACACCACAATCCCACACATCTGAAACCAGTCCTACCGTGGCCCTCTTAAAGATCTCACGTGATCAGCTAAATCTCGTCAACTCCAAATGCAAAGACAGGGCCCATGACACTGTTTACTACAGCTCTTTGGAGACTCTTAATTGGTCATGTGTGGCGTTGTATGCGCAGAGCTAGAGCACTAGCCAAAGATCAACTGACTGTGATCTACATTCGCGCAAATGGGGGGGCACGTTTCCGCTTCCAACGGAAATGGATTGGCTACTCCCCATACATCATCCAATGGCTGATGGGGGTGCACGTTTCCGCCCAACGCTTCCAACGGAAACGGATTGGCTACTCCCCATACACCGTCCATTGGCTGATGGTCGGTGCTCTGTGGGCTCCACTATGATGTATGTGTTTCATCCATGCCGTCCATCTAGTTTTATAGATCATTTTACAGTATGAGACCAAAAACGATGTATATCAAAATCTTAAGTAGACCACATTACATGAAACAGTGTTGAATGAGTGTCGACCATTAAAAAGCATTTTGGGGCCATAAAAGTTTTGGATCAAGCTGATTTTTGTTTTTTCCCTTCATCGACATAATCAACATGTTGGACGTCAAATAAACAATACAGTGGGCCTTAGAAGGATTTTAATGGTGGATATCTAGTCACTATTGTTTTCATGTGGTGTGGTCCACCTGAGATTTATATACCTCTCATTTTTTGGTTCAAGCCATAAAATGATCTTCAAAAATGGATGAACCGAATGGATGAAACACATACATCATTATGGGCTCCACAGAGCACCGAACACCACCCACAGGCATGGTGTCAAGGAAGTAGCCAATCCGTTCCCGCTTCCAACATTGTACTTTGCGCGGCGGGTGATCTCATCGCGGAGGAAACGGATTTGCTACTCCGCTGCCACCGGCCAATGGCTGGTGGTCGGTGATATGTGGGCCCCACCATGATGTATGTGTTTCATCCATTCCGTCCATTTATTTTTCTAGATGATTTTATGGTATGGTAAAAAAAAATGACTTGTATACCAATCTCAAATGGACCACGTTATAGGAAACAGAGTTGAATGAATTTTGACCATTAAAAACTTTTTGGGAGCCATAAAAGTTTTGGATGAAGCTGGTCTTTGTTTTTCCCTTCATCTGGGCTGTATGACCTGATCAACAGACTGGATGTCAAATAAACAGTACGGTGGACCTTAGGAGGATTTTAATGGTGGATATCCAATTAATATTGTTTTCCTATGGTGTGGTGCACCTGAGACTTATATTTCTCTAACATTTGAGATTAATTCCTGAAATGATCTTTAAAAATGGATGAACGGAATGGATGAAGCATGTACATATGGTGAGGCCTAAAGAGCACCGACCAGCGACGGGGTTGGTGGGGTGGCGACATCGCGGAACGATCCTGCGCAGGCTTTCACGGGAAGTTCCAGCGCAAGGATTCTGGGTGGGGCCTACTGCGATGTTCTTGAAAAATCAAATCCGTTTATCCCGTTTTCGACCTCATTTTAAGACATGCTACCAAAAATGAGGAGGATCCAAAACTCAAGTGGGCCATAGGAGATGAAACAGTGGGGAAAGGAATGCCTACCGTTGAAACCTTCCTAGGCTCCACCTTACTGTTTATATGCCATCTACACTGTTTATAAGGTCATTATCACTTAGATAAAGTGAAAACACCAAAAAATTAGACCATTACAAAACTTTTATAGCCATATAAATGTTTCAACGGTGGTCAATAAATATCCACTCTTTCCTTTCGTGTGGCCCACTTGAGTTTTGGATCCTCCTCACTTTTTTTCTCACCTCATAAAATGAGCTTAAAAAACGGATAGAGGGGTTGGATTTCTCACAAACATCTAAGTGGGCCCTACACAGAACCCTTGCCCAGAAACTTCCCCTGAGAGGCTTTCGCAGGAAATCTGCGTCCTGGATAAACCACGTACATTCACGGTGGGCCCACGAAGTTTTCTCAGTCTTATAAGGGCGTACTGAGTAACAAACTTCGGGTAAGTCATTTTCGAAAGAGAAAAGGATTCGAACCGTAAAATCGCCGATTCCTCCTCAACTAAATTAAATTCTTGAAGATTTTTACAGATTTATCGGCTGGACATCAATATCAATAATACAGGCTGATATTTTGGCCGACAGCATCGACAACGTGAATATTGTTTACAGCTAAAAAGGCATGACACATGTTCAAGCAAAATGGTTAATATTCACTCATGAAACGTGGAGCCCACCGTAATGCGTATGGTACATCCAATCCATCCATCATGTATTTTCCTTGATGCTTTCCTGTGGCCCTAAAAAAGCAGCTTGACCATTATCAAATGGACCACACAAGGATATGATGAGAATTCCACCATTAAAAACTTCTAAATTGCATTTGGGGCCATTTTGATGTGTGGAAGATAAAAAATCCGTTTTGTGTGTACGTGCTTTATTGATCTTTTAGGGCCCTAAAAAAAACAAGTCATCATGTGATTTGTGAATTTTGGAAAGCTTGCCACAGTTCTGTACAAATCCCTACTTTATTGATTGTAAATAATTTACAAGCCAGCCAAGTCCATCATTTCTTTACCGGTTAATTATCAGTTAAAAGCTAAACAAAATAGCATGTAGACTGATTGTAGTCATCAAACGACCCTTAAGTGATTTACTAATAAGGGAAAAGCCTTAAGTTATTTTTATGAGAGAAGAGAAAATTACAGTCATTGAAACGACCCTTAAGTGATTTATTAATAAAGGAAAAGTGGTAAGTTATTTTTATGAGAGAAGAAAAAAGAATAGCAGGAAATTTGTTAGTCACAAGTAAAATTGCCGATAAAAACACTATTTGTTAAGTGTAGAAACGAAGATGGATGTACAAGATCAAAGTAGTGTCGCTAATTGGATCCTTACTCTTGCTCGGGTGGTAGACTCTAAGGAGTTTCAACACCCGGTCAAGGCTTCGAGTATCATAGGTGGTGAAATTCCACTGGCCTGAGTGTGCGTGTGTAAAAAAATAAAATAAAAAGTAGTGTCGGTAATTCAGAACCTCTAATGGACCAAACTGAATTTTAGAGTTTTTAGGCAGATTTTACATGTCCTATAAAGAGGTCCGCCTGTGTGACCGAGCTTAACATGGGATGGTGCAGCTGATGAACGAGGTGGACCCCATCCATTTGAACTCTTCCATCACGTGTCATTTAAATAGGGAATGGTCATATAATCACCAGCTGATGAACGAGGTGGACCCATCTACATGAATTCTTTCGTTCATGTAGCGTCCGGTCGTTCGCATGAGGTGATCTTTTGACACGTGTCGTTTAGATAGGGAATGTGTGAGACCTGACCTGAGTTCTCATGTGTGCATGTGTGTGCATAAGTGTGCATTTCGTTCATTTTGGTCCCGCGGTCCTACCGGTCGAATCCCGGCGACTCGTGACCCTTGGATTGTGTTGCAGTCATCCTTAAGTTTGGTCACATAGACCCGACTCGGATTGACCTGAGACCCATGCCATCTTATCCGTATCGGCGCCGCGATTCTAACGCCGCATCCCATGAGTTAATCCAACGTGTACATCTCAAGTTATGAGCATTTCATCATATGGCTCACTTTTTATACAAATGCATGTGGACCACCTCAATGGCACAATTTTCCATATACACCACACACACTACACAATTTCTATGGAATAGACACTACCCACCCCACATACACCACCCAAAAGCCTACTCCACCCTACAACCTTGTTTTCTCCTCCCATAGGTAATTATTTCTTTTCTTACAAACAAATGATTTCTTTCTCTCTCTCTCTCTCTATCTCCTTATCTCTCTCCCTCCTTCTCATTCTCTCCATGGCCAGCAAATCTCCCATTTTCTCCAGCCCCTTCTCCCTAAAATACCTCATCATCTAACCCTTCTCACTTGATCTTAGTCATTGATCCATGTTGCTTGGAGCCTCTAGATGATGGTGATGTAAGTTTCAAAGTTGATCTAGGTGGGTGCTCTTAGATCCTTCTTCATTTCTTTCTTAGGAGCTTGTGGGACCCATCAAGTGGTGATGGAGGTCCCTCATGTCTCCATGGTTGAGGCCAATGACCCTTTTTCCTTGCATGCATGATCCATGGATGGGGTCATTCTCCATGGACCCCATCATAGCATTTTCCTTTGATGCATGTCATTTTCCTCTCTTGTGGCTGGATTATTTTTATTTTTCATTATTCTATTCTTGATTTCCTGATGTGTGTGCCCACTTAGTGGCCTCGGAATATTCAAACCGTCCAAGCAAAGTGGATGCCCATGGCTGTCCATTCCTTGGACATTGATACTCTATTTGCTCCATTTTAGGCACATGCAATGGGTTTCATAGAGGGGGTATGGTCTGGATGTTTGTGGGGCCCACTGGGGTGGTCCATACTACAATTTCCATGGATTGATTTCCTTTTTTTATAGTGATTATAATTATTTTAATTCAGTATTATGTTGCTGTCCAAAAGCCATCTGGACAGATTTTTGAGCTGTCTTGAGCTCAGTTTTGTGGATGATTGGTGGGGTGTTTGGTCCCATTTGATATATACATTTTAAAGGTGAGGATCCCACCTAGATGTTCTCCAAATTTTACCCTCATCCGTCCCTGTTTGATCACCCAAAAGAGTGGGCCAAGGAGGGTGGATAGTCCAGATTTTCTGGACTATCTAGCAACTGTGTTTGCTGTACAAACATAATTATCAGTCTGTTTCGAAAATGGTGGGCCACCTTTGTGGACCCCACCTTGTTGTATACTTATGTAGGGATGTTTTTCCTGCATTTTCTTAAAATTTGGCAAACTTGGGCTCACTCCAATGGGGTGCACAAATCAGGGGCAGCAGCATTGTTTCAGCAGCAGAATTTTTTTGAAATACCTTACTGTCCATAAATTGTAGGAGTTAAATAAAATACTTCTACTATCTCAAAAATTATAAATTTTTCAGAGATGTGTCCTACCCATGGTAGGGCCTACCTGCAAAAGTTTAGGGCCAATGGACCCCATTTGGGTATCCAAATGGGTGGGCCAATATAGTGGGCTGCCAGAAATTTCTGCTATGCAGTCCAGCAGCATAGTTCTATAAAAATAAATTTTAAAGAAATATTTTTCAGAAGGTGGACCATATTTATGGGTCCCACCTTATTTTGGGCTTGATGAGGGACCTTGGGTCCAAATTTCAAGAATTTTGGAGGCCCAAAACCCACCCATTTGATGGCCCAAATTCAGGACAGTTATATTTCAGCAATATTTTACCCTAGACAAATTGTATTCTTTAAATTAATTAAAATACTTATGAGTATCCAAAAATTATGAAAATTTACAGAGAAGTAGTAAACTCATGGTAAGACCTACCTACTAAATTTCAGGTCTAATAAACCTCTGTGCACACCGTGGCAAGTCCCGGACTGGCCCACCACGTTGGGACGTCCAGCCAGTCCGATTTTCTGGACAGCTTGTTTTATTCAAATTAATTAAATTATTTCTAGATGTCCAAAAATTCTGAAATTTTGTGGGGTTGTGGTCCACCTATGGAAGGACAATCCTGCAAATTTTCAGGGCCATCAGGTCCCTGTACTGACTGTGGTATGGCCTGTAAATTGGGTCAATTTTGGGCCAAATACCCAGGCCCATATGACTAACCACCATAGGATCCCCCTACCTTGGGTTGCTAGGCCTACATTCTAACGGCATGGCCCACTTGAAGTAAGTATTGTATATCCCTCTTTTTATCTGGTGGGACTCATTGTGATATGTGTGGGTCACCAGGGGTCAGTAACCCATTTAAATTAAATAAATTTCTGGACTCCAGCAGGCCCAGGAAGTGGGTGGGCTGGAATTCTAGCAAGGGGCCCAAATTTGTGCATAGTTGATCTTTTGGAGCCGTGGCGGCCCACCAGATTTAAGGGAGTATTGCACACACTCTTTGCTCTTCTTCCTTAGACATTTTGGGCTTAATTAGTGCCCTTTGAGGCCCACCTTTGTGGTGTTTGTGGGCTAACCTTACCAAAATTTTTGATAACTTTATAGGTCCAATGGGATGGAAACCTATCCCTTGAGCCCAAGATTGTGCAAGGGCTGACCTTATTGATTCATGGGCCTAATGGGCCATCTACAAGCTGATCATGTGCATTTATTAGCCTTGATGCCCTCATAAATGTTTAATTGTGGGCTTACTTGCAAGGTCTACATAAATGTATATTGTGGAGGGCCTTGCTAAATCCTTGGGCTGGTGTGGCAAGGCCCAAACTGTCAGTATAGGCATTGCCCATGTGTATTCTTAGGCATACGGGCTGCCTTCAAGTCCACCATAATGTATGAATTGGATGACTTTTATTTGGGCCATTTCTTTTGGGCCCATTATGTGATATATTATATGCATGTTTGTGTTAGCAAGTAGGCCTTGTGGACTCAGTTCTTTTAGATAGGCCCATTGAGCTTGGGCCTATACTCTTCTATCTATTGTGATGGGCTTAGGGGCAATAATACACAAGATGTTGGGCCCTTGGCTGCCCACTCAACTGACCATGTAGTTGGGCCAAAAGTGAGGCCCAACTCACTTGTGTTAAATGTGAAACTTGCCCATGTAAATGAATTACTGGGCTACCCATGAAGCCCACCACAATAAATGGATTTATGACCTTTATGGTTGGGCCCAAACCTTGCTTAAGTGCCCACCATGCTACCTAAGTATTGGGCTTAGTATATGGCCCACTAGGCCATGGATTGCTTAGGCCTTGGGCCTTATTTCATACTCGAGTAGTGGCGGGCTACCTCTTGAAAACCAGTTGAGGTTGGATGTCCTCCTAGGTGGTTCTAAGGTAGGCCCATAGGTTCTTCTATGGATGGTTAAAGGCCCATTATAGACCCTAGGTCATTTGTTTAAGGCTCAATGTGTATATATGTGGAACCTACCTTAACACATGTTTGGTCCAGGCTGTCCAAGCCTTGGATCACCCGATCATGGAGGCACTCTCTGCCTTGGATTGCTATTGGATTCACAACCCAGTAACAGGCCCACTTGATCTTTTCATAATATATACACACTCTTCATCTGGTGGGGTCCTTCAGTGAGTATAGTTGGCCTTCATGAGATTATTCCCACTTATTTGACTAATTTCTGGGCTTTAGCAGGCCCAAGAAGCTGAGTGGGCCGAGCATTTATCAAGGGGCCTCAAATGTACATTGTTATGGTTGAAACTTTATTGGACATGGGACCCACTATATTGAGAACTTGTGTACGTGTTGCATTCTTGGGTTTTCTTATAATCTTTGGGCTTAATCAGTGCATTCTTTTGGGTCACCTTTAGTGATCATATGAGGACCCCATCTTAGATCAGATTTTTAGGACATCCCTTAGGCCTAGAGTGGGCTAAGATGTCCCAGCTTAGCCCAACCATATGTTGGGCCAGCTTCCACCATTTTGATGGACTTGTGGGCTAATATAAGGATAGTATTGGCCCTTGGTTGCCCACTTAAATTGCTAGTTATTGGGCTGATGTAGTTGGACCCATTTCATCATCCAAACTTAAACTTATTTTGGGCCGTATATTGTGTATGCGGGCTGCCCACCAAGTCCAACTCAATGCATGGATTCTATGGCCATTGGAAATTGAGCCTTGGGCCTTAATTTCTCTCTTAGGGCCCATGTTGTTAAAAGTGGTGTTATATCTTTTTATGGCCTATTATGAGGAATGTATGTATGTAGTTACCTATGTTCTTATCTTGAATGTAGGGCCTTGGGCCTTGTATCCATATAGTTCATGGTTGATATGCCTTTTTGGAGAATGGTAGTTAAATGTCCCCATTATGGACCCCTCTAGGCCCGGTTGTATTTAAGAGTGATTGGATACTCATCTTAGACTCTGGCTAGGCTCATTTCTACACTACTTAGACCCGTAGCTTGTATACTTAGTCTCGTGAGATACCCTAGGTAAATGGGCCCCCACTAGAGGTGGGATTCCTTATGAATATTGTCTAAATACCTAGTCATGGTCCCTTCTTGGATAGGAGGAGTGTACTACTTTATATATCACCGCATAATGCGTGACCCATGTGCATTATTGTATGCTTGGATGACTGTTCACACCCCAAGTATAGGGTTGTGATGTAGTAATAACTCGGTAAGACCGAGGTCGAATCCACAGGGACTGAAACCTGTACGCTCTCTAAAAATAACCAGATCTAGAACTAGGCTAAGATGAAATCTAAACCAATTATGATTTGAGGAATAATGGTGAAATAGTTAATCTAAAACTTAGGAGAAAATTCAGAGAAGGGAAACTAGGGATTCAGAGGATCCACTTGTAGGGATCAGGGAGATCTTATGCCTGTATTACAATTTAGGAAATTAACTGAACTGCCTTTAATGTAATTTTGACAAGATGAATGGTATATGAATTAGAATGGATTCCATCACCAAACCATGCCCAGGAGACAAAGCAAACAACGTAATTAAACTAATTACCAACCAATCAATGTCCGAAGGTTAGGAAGAAGGTACGACATCCAACCATGCCCATGAGACGATGGTGAACAACAGGGCTTCCTGACGTCATAAACATAAAAGAAAAAGAACATGCTCAAAGCCATTGCAGACCCATTGTAATTTCAGTCACAACAGACCATTAAAGACTGAAAACATTCCTTTAATAAAAACCCAAATCAACATCAAATTCAGTCTAAACAAAGGCACAAGCAAAGAGATCTCCCATCACGCTACAAGCTTCACCTCTTAGCCCTAGCTAAGAGGTTTAGCTCAACATGATGGAGCTAAAACTCTCAAAAATAAAGAAAAGAAAAGAAAAGGAAAAAAATACTTTATCTCTGCCTCTCTCTCTCCTCACGTCCACGGCTGCCCACGGCTTCCCTCCAACCTCTGATGCCCCCTTCCTCTCTTCTCTCTCTCCCTTTTATAACAACAGCAAGGGAATGTCCAAGGAGGAGTCCGCTCTGGAGTCGGAGTTCAGTCCGTTCGCAGCAACAAAAATCGGCCGCGTTACCGAGCTTACGCGAAGAGGCTGGCTGTCGGTGGGTCCCATTCCTGAGATCAGTTGAGAAATCCACACCGTTCACTAGCTTCCTTATGAAAAACCGGTCGGAAATAACCGTTTTTCATCGGTTTGAACGTGGCCCATTGTACCAAATCCTTCCACCGTTCATTTAACAATTTGCCGCTGATTCCATTCGTTCTCGCGCATGGGTCTGGAAGAACACTATGTGTACGGTCGGTTTGACGTCCTGGGGAGAATGGACGGTTCAGATCTCGCCTTTGAGGAGTGGTGGTGGCCCACAAAAAACGGACGCAGGTCCCTGTTTCGCACGCGAAATGTAGAGCATCCTGTACGCTCTGTGATGATCGGTGGATCATTTTCCGATGCCAGATGAAGAATCTACTCCGTCCAACAGATTCAGGACGAAAAACCACTTAGAATTGTATATTTTTTTCTTGATTTTAGTGCGGCCCACCGTAGCGAACATTTTCACCGTCAAACCTGCGTTTTCTGATGATCAGCGCGTGTACACGTGTACAGGCTAAAAGAGAAAGCTTGGCGAGGGTCACGCCCCACCTCTGGATGCAATGGACGGTCTGGATCATACAGAAGGATGATGAGTGGGGCCCTCTATCACGAACCGGCGGATCGGTTCCGTTCGCTGGTTCAAGATCGGGTCAGCGTAATGGCTGACCGCGACTCGGTCCGGTGCACATCCTGTGTACGTGCACAATTTGCACACTCAGTGTAAACGTGGATCCACTGTGATGTTCATACGAAATCTGTACCGTCCATCCTTTTCCCCATCCAATTTAAGACGCTAACAACGAAATTGAAGTATATCTGGATAGCAGGCGGGCCCCAGATGAGTGATTTGTGTGCTGATCTATCCGTTGGGCTGCTTCCAAAAGGATCCAACGGCCAAAATTCAACGTGTACGGTTAATTCATGGTCATCAGGCTGTGTATTAAGTTTTGGGCCAAGCGGATGGTGGGAACACTGTGATCTTGCATTCTGGACCAATTTCCGGCCACTTGAGCTTCAGTTTCTTGATTTTCTCGGATCTCTGGCTGTGTAAAATCGTTGATCTTGGTCCCATGGAGTCCGTACATTGCTCTGGTGAATTCTGAGTGTCAAATCCACCCTTTTAGTGTCAGTTTTTAGTCAACGATCCTGATTGCATCCTGTAATAAAAACACAATTAAAATCCAATGTTAGGCCTTATCATGTACATAAAATAGGGCAATAATCGGGGTCTGATATGCACTATTTGACCCTCAACACAACCCCCAACCAGCATTTTGCTAGTCCCGAGCAAAATATGCGAAAATTAAGTTGAGAATTACGAACAATTCTTGTGAAGCCGAGTGACATTTTGAAAAACAATCCAGATATGAGAAATCTTAAGATTCATTGATGTTGAATATCAATTTCTCCTGGCCTCCAATGCACGGTGAATTTCATAATCAAGTTCAAATATTAATCCGTCAACTAGAATAATTCTAAACATTGAGTTCCATGGTTGTATAGTGAAATCTCAGCCTATCATCATTAAGAGATCAAATTGTCGATTTCATGATTTCTTTAGTAATCTATCAGAAAATTCATAACAGCCATCACCTAAACCAATACTTTGCCTCTCAAATCATTTTTTTTTTTTTTTTTTTTTTTTTTTTTTTTTTTTTTTTTAAACTGGGAATCAAATTTTCACTTATAGGGAGCAAACCTATGGGGAAAATAATCGTCCAGCTCTGTCTAACTGTTAATCATTGAAATTCAAATCTACACCTATAGGGAGCAAACCCATGGTGTAAGTCTCATTTGATACCCTGATGACCAAATCTTTTAGGCTGGTTTCTTTCATGCTCAGTGATTACCAAGTTAATCATTCAATATCAAACTGAAATCTCAATGTGTAAGTGAGATGTGGTATGTGAAATCATGACTCAATCAATGTTCACAACTTCTAATCATGGATTAACAATTCAAACTTAATCAGAAATCTACAGATAATTGAATCCAGAAGTCATGAATTACCAACAATACGTATCTTGAAATTCTAAATCCAGGATATCTGTCAAAATCACTTCAAATTCACAAGGATTTTCAGAAAAAATTTAAAAATTTTCACAATTTTTTCACAATTTTTGCTCAAGACCAAGAAAACACTGATTAGGTAACCTAATCTCCCACCCCCAACCTAAAATCTACATTGTCCTCAATGTAAAAGATATGAGCATGGAATGCACATGGGACAACGAAAGTAAAAGAGAAGTGATGGGAAGATAGTACCTGAATGATGAATCGTGAGAGACTTTCCAAGAAATCTCAACATGAGAGCGGGTGAGTACGAGAGAGAAAGCTACACAAAAATAACAAGAAATAAAACCTATCTATACCACTTTCGCAGGTGCTCTCGATTGCATTTAGCGCATGCAACAAGCCTTTAAACCCCTAGGTTGCCCCTAGTGGACGAGTTGTAGTCTCGTGAGGGTTTGCAGTAATGTTACCCACAAACATTGAACTATCTAGGAAAATGAAATAAATGGAAAAGTGGGTTGCCTCCCAGGAGCGCTAAGTTTAACGTCTTCAGCCAGACCAAAGCAACTAGTCAAGTCCTATGAAAGCAATAAACCTACCTATACCTCCATCAGACTAGGAGATCAGTCCTGGTAGACAGGATCAGTCAGAGGCATGGACATGTCCTCTGAATCAAATTTCTCGACAAATGGCTTTAAGCGATGTCCATTTACTTTAAATTCTTTACCATTGTCGGGATCTCTTATCTCAACGGCCCCATGGGGATATGCAGTAACAACAATGTAAGGGCCGGTCCAACGAGATCGAAGCTTACCCGGAAAGAGATGTAATCGAGAATTATACAAAAGGACTTTCTGACCTGGCGTGAATGATTTTCGTAGAATATGTTGGTCATGAAATGCTTTCATCTTGTCCTTGTAAATTCTCGAGTTCTCGTATGCGTCGTTCCCGGATTTCTTCAAGTTCATTTAATTGAAGTTTGCATAGTAGCGAGCCAAAGATTGTTCGCATTGAAATTCAAATTTTTGATTGCCCAAAGAGGCTCTATGTTCCAACTCTACGGGTAAGTGGCAAGCCTTCCCATAGACGAGTCTAAAGGAGACATTCCAATAGGGGTTTTAAAAGCGATGCATTTACGCCCATAAGGCATCGGTCAATCGAATTGACCAATCCTTACGGTCGTGGTTAACCGTTTTCTCCAAAATGTGTTTGATTTCCCTATTAGAAATCTCGGCTTGCCCACTTGTCTGCGGGGTGGTATGGGTGCTCACCTTATGAGAGATACCGTATTTCTTCATTAAACTCTCGAATGGCCTATTACAAAAGTGTGAGCCCCCATCACTAATGATGGCTCGAGGCGTTCCAAATCGGGAAAGGATGTTCTCTTTTAGGAATTTAATGACCGTGCGATGGTCATTATTCCGACACGGAATCGCTTCGACCCATTTAGTGACATAGTCTACAGCAAGCAAAATATATAAATTCCCAAAAGATTGGGGGAATGGTCCCATGAAATCGATGCCCCAGCAATCAAATGCCTCTATGATAAGAATGGGATTCAAGGGCATCATATTTCGACGGGACAATGCTCCCAATTTCTGACAACGCTCACAAGCTTTGCAAAACTCATGAGTGTCCCTGAACATAGTGGGCCAATAGAAGCCACACTGCAGAATCTTGGCCGTGGTCTTTTTTTGCAGAAAAGTGACCACCACAGGCCTGTGAGTGACAAAAGGAGATGACACTCTGATGCTCATCGTCTGGCACACATCTCCTCAAGATTTGGTCTGGGCAATATTTAAACAAGTATGGATCATCCCAGAAGAATTTGCGCACCTCGGTGAAAAATTTCTTCTTATCTTGTGCAGTCCAATGTGTCGGTATGGAACCTGTAGCAAGATAATTAGCAATATCAGCGAACCAAGGTGAATGTGAGACTCGAACAGCTTGTTCATCGTGAACATGTCATTGATATGGGTCGCCTCAAGGGAATCAGAGGTATTAAGGCGAGAAAGGTGATCGGCCACTACGTTTTCTACTCCCTTTTTATCTTTAATTTCCAAATCAAATTCTTGGAGTAGAAGGATCCATCGTATCAAGCGGGGCTTAGAATCATTCTTAGAAAGAAGATACTTCAGTCCCGCATGATCCGTATAGATAATGATTTTGGATCCGATCAGGTAGGACCTAAATTTGTCCAAGGCGAACACTACGGCTAAAAGTTCCTTTTCTGTAGTTGAGTAGTTCACTTGGGCAGGATTTAAAGTCCTACTCGCATAATGGATGACGTAGGGCCTCTTATCTTTTCTCTGGCCTAGAACCGCTCCGAGAGCATAATCAGAGGCGTCGCACATAAGCTCAAAAGGAAGGCTCCAGTCGGGTGGCTGCATGATGGGTGCAGTGGTTAACATGCCTTTAAGCTTGGTAAAAGCTTCCTGGCATTGCTCAGTCCACTCGTATGGAACATCCTTTTGAAGAAGATTACATAAAGGACGAGAGAGGAGACTAAAGTCCTTTATGAATCGCTGTAAAATCTGCGTGTCCTAAGAAGGATCGCACGTCTCGATGTTCTTGGGTGGAGGTAGGTTAGAGATAAGATCGATTTTTGCCTTATCTACCTCAATTCCTTGACGAGATGATATGTCCAAGGACAATCCCCTTATGAACCATGAAATGGCACTTCTCCCAATTAAGTACTGATTCTTTTCTTCACATCTTTTCAAAGACACATTTAAGACTTTTCAAGCACTTACTTGAAAGATGAGCCATGAAACAGAGAAATCGTCCATGAAGACCTCTAGATATTGCCCCACCATATCGAAAAGATACTCAACATACATCGCCGAAAGGTGGCGGGGGCATTACATAGTCCAAATGGCATCCTTCGGTAAGCAAAGGTGCCGTAGGGACATGTAAATGTGGTCTTTCCTGGTCCTCGTGGGCGATTTCAATCGATTGTAGCCCGAATAACCGTCAAGGAAACAAGAATAGGAATGACCACTAGCCTTTCCAAGATTTTATCGATGAAGGGCAGGAAAGTGATCCTTCCTTGTGACGGTATTCAATTTTCTGTAGTCAATGCACATTCTCCAACCAGTAGTGACTCTGGTTGGCACGAGTTCATTATTAGCATTGGCTACGATGGTGATTCCGGACTTCTTAGGAACCACCTGAGTTGGACTCACCCATTGACTATCAGATATAGGGTATATGATACCCACATCCAATAGTTTAAGAACCTCGGCTTTAACCACTTCCTTCATGTTTGGATTTAGTCTACGTTGTGGTTGCCGAGCGGTTTTCGCATTTTCCTCAAGATATATGTGGTGAGTACAAATCGAGGATCGATTCCTTGAGGTCCGCTATCGTCCATCCTAGGGCTCCTTTATGCTCAATGAGAGTAGATATGAGCATACTCTCCTGTTCTTTCTCCAGGTGGGCAGAGATCACCACCGGGTATGTCTCATCTTGACCTAAATAGGCATATTTCAAATCAGAGGGCAAAGGTTTTAGGTCAAGCTTCGGTGCCTTGAGGTTAGACGGTAGAGGCACTACATCATTTTGTGGCAATTCTTCAAATTGTGGCCTCCACCGGTTAACTTCAAGTACCGGTGCAGTATCAAGCAAGGCACACATCTCCCCAATCATATCATCATCAAACTCATGGGAGTGGGCCAAGCACGTCTCTAGAGGATCAGAGGATAAGGTAAGGGGTGTCCTATCTTCCACGAAAGTATCGATCATGTTAATGTCGTGGACATCGTCATCATCCTCTGCATTGCTGCCGTTATTGAAAAAGATGTTCGACTCCAATGTCAAATTTCCAAAAGACATAGTCATGACACCATTCCTGCAATTGATGATTGCATTTGATGTGGCAAGGAATGGGCGACCAAGAATGACGGGAATCTGAGTGCTCATGTTGTTGATGGGTTCGGTGTCCAAGATGATAAAATCTACAGGGTAGTAAAATCTATCGACTTGGACTAACACATCCTCAATAATCCCTCTTGGTACACGAGTTGTAGTGTGGTTAGGGTAGGTTTTAACTCACCCAATCCTAACTGTTTGTATACCGAGTAGGGGATTAGATTGACGCTCGCTCCCAAGTCAAGAAGTGCGTGATCAATTCGATGGTTCCCGATTACACATGATATGGTTGGGCTCAAGGGATCCTTGAATTTCTGGCACATCTTGCTTCAGGATGGCACTCACTTTCTCGGTCAAGAAGATCTTCTTTTGAATGCTTTGCCGTCTTTTTGGTCGTACATAGGTCTTTCGTAAATTTTGCATATGAAGGAATGTTTTACGACATCAAGTAGAGGAATGTTGACTTTCACTTGTTTCAACACCTCCAGAATATCTGAGAGTTAGAAAGACGTTTTGGTGTAACCAACCGTTGGGGGAATGGAGCAACGGCTTCTCTAGAAGTTCGGTTCCCAATTTTTGTGGGACATCACTAGATTCATCATTATTGTCTTCTTCGGTTCTTGAGGCTTTTCGGGCCTAACCTTAGGAAGGGTTTTATCAATGATCTTCTCACTCCTAAGAGTGGTGATGGATTTAGCGTGTCCCATTTGATTTGAAGAGTCAGATCATTTATCTCGTATTGCGGTTTAGGATTGGGGAGCAGGTTGTGCAGAAGCATCCCCTTTTCTATAACCGTCATACGTGAATCTATTTTCTCGCATAAAGTCTGAGAGTCCACGCACTGCCTGAGTCAGCTCTTGTATGGAATTTTGAACCGGTTCTTCTTGAGGTTTCCCCTGATTTGGATTTTGATTGAAGAAACTTTGAGGGGTAGCAGTTTGTCCATTCCTCCAACTAAAATTTGGATGATTTCTCCAACCAGGATTGTATGTATTGGAGGTAGATCCATTGAAAGGTCTTTGATAGTTATTTACGGCATTGGCTTGCTCATTCAACACTCCTCGAAAGGCAGATATGGTAGGACAATTTTCAGTTGTGTGAATGTTGCAATCACAGATGCCGCAAACAATTTCATTAACCTTCTCCTTCTTTCCTTCCATGGCCTCGACTCTTCGAATGAGATTAGTCACTTTAAAATTTATATCGTCCTCTTCTTTCAAGAGATATACTCCACCTTTCTCCTTAGATTGAGTTGGCTTAGGCGTGGTGTTTGATTTTGGGTAATGGTCCCATGATTGTGCATTCTCGGCAAGTATATCGAGGTAATCCCATACCTCATCGACCTCTTTATTCATGAATTCACCATTACACATTGTCTCGACCAGTTGGCGCATGGAAGATGTCATCCATCATAGAAGAAATTTAATGCGCCACATTTCAAAACCGTGTTGTGGGCATGAACAGACAAGATCCTTGAACCTTTCCCAACATTGGTAGAATGTTTCATCTTCCTTTTGGGCAAAGTTCATGATTGCCTTTCTGAGGGTAATTGTTTTATGGTGTGGGAAAAATTTCTTTATGAATTCCCTCTGCAAATCATTCCATGTGCCAATGGATCTAGGACGCAGTGAATGTAACCACGTCTTAGCCTTCTCTTTCAAGGAAAAAGGAAAGAGTTTCAGCCTGATTGTATCCTCGGATACATTGGGAAAGTATAAGGTGGCTATGATCTCATCGAACTCTTTCAAATGTAAGTATGGACTTTCTGATTCAAGCCCATGGAATTTAGGAAGGAGTTGGATAACTCCTGGCTTGATGTCCATATGTCCTGTGTTTTCAGGAAAAATCATGCATGAGGGCGTGCTCACCCCCGCCGGTTGTAAATAATCTCGTAAGGTACGAGGCGGGGGTGCTTGAAGCACCTCATTCTCATCATGTACTTCCTCATCCATCTGTTGAGGTAGTGCTTGAGGTTGATTTTCAGCCATAACCTCAATTAACTCAGGGGAATTCGAGCGGTGTCTAATCCTGCGATGGACAAGTCAACCCCTCAACTAACCCTCCTTCAGTCAAGAGACGTCGAGTGTCGTCACGGGCCCACTTGGGCATGAAACACTCGCAGCCCTCAGTTAAATTCTAAACCTAATCCTAAGAAAGAAAATGAAAATCTAGAAGGAAAGAGAAAGTTGGAAGGAGATTACCAACTTGAAGTCCCTAAGCTAAAGACCTGCAAAACAAAACAAAATAAGTTAGTTTTTAAATAGAAGAAATATCTAAAGCAAACCAAATCTAAAGAGTTAGAAAATCTAGAGAATCAGAAAGAGTTTACCAAATTGGAAGTTCTATCTTAACAACCTACAAAATAGAAAATAAGTTAGTTCTATGAATCAAAAAAAATATAGAAAACAAAATTAAAATTTAAAATTAGTAAAATCCTAATCTTAAACTAACTCTAAAACCAATTAATTTCAGAAAATCGTAGCCGTCAGTCCCCGGCAACGGCGCCAAAAACTTGTTCACACCCCAAGTATAGGGTTGTGATGTAGTAATAACTCGGTAAGACCGAGGTCGAATCCACAGGGACTGAAACCTGTACGCTCTCTAAAAATAACCAGATCTAGAACTAGGCTAAGATGAAATCTAAACCAATTATGATTTGAGGAATAATGGTGAAATAGTTAATCTAAAACTTAGGAGAAAATTCAGAGAAGGGAAACTAGGGATTCAGAGGATCCACTTGTAGGGATCAGGGAGATCTTATGCCTGTATTACAATTTAGGAAATTAATTGAACTGCCTTTAATGTAATTTTGACAAGATGAAAGGTATATGAATTAGAATGGATTCCATCACCAAACCATGCCCGGAGACAAAGCAAACAACAAATTAAACTAATTACCAACCAATCAATGTATGAAGGTTAGGAAGAATGTACGACATCCAACCATGCCCAGAGACGATGGTGAACAACGGGGCTTCTGACGTCATAAACATAAAAGAAGAAAAGAACATGCTCAAAGCCATTGCGTTGACCCATTGTAATTTCAAATCACAATGAGACCATTAAAGACCGAAAACATTCCTTTAATAAAAACTCAAATCAACATCAAATTCAGTCTAAAAAAGGCACAAGCAAAGAGACCTCCCATCACGCTACAAGCTTCACCTCTTAGCCCTAGCTAAGAGGTTTAGCTCAACATGATGGAGCTAAAATTCTCAAAAATAAAGAAAAGAAAAGAAAAGGAAAGAAAATACTTTCTCTCTGTCTCTTTCTCTCCTCACGTCCACGGCTGCCCACGGCTTCCCTCCAACCTCTGATGCCCCGTTCCTCTCTTCTCTCTCTCCCTTTTATAACAACAGCAAGAGAATGTCCAAGGAGGAGTCCGCTCTGGAGTCGGAGTTCAGTCCGTTCGCAGCAACAAAAAATCGGCGCGTTCTGAGAGCTTACGCGAAGAGGCCGGTCAATTGGGTCCCATTCCTGAGATCAGTTGAGAAATCCACACCGTTCACTAGCTTCCTTATGAAAAACCGGTCGGAAATAACCGTTTTTCATCGGTTTGAACGTGGCCCATTGTACCAAATCCTTCCACCGTTCATTTAACAATTTGCCGCTGATTCCATTCGTTCTCGCGCATGGATCTGGGAAGAACACTATGTGTACGGTCGGTTTGACGTCCTCGGGAGAATGGACGGTTCAGATCTCGCCTTTGAGGAGTGGTGGTGGCCCACAAAAAACGGACGCAGTCCCTGTTTAAGCACGCTGAAAGTAGGCCGCATGCAGCCGCTCTGTGATGATCGGTGGATCATTTTCCGATGCCGGTGAAGAATCTACTCCGTCCAACGTATTCGGACGAAAACCACTTAGAATTGTATATTTTTTCTTGATTTTAGTGCGCCCACCGTAGCGAACATTTTAACCGTCAAACCTGCGTTTTCTGATGATCAGCGCGTGTACACGTGTACAGGCTAAAAGAGAAAGCTTGGCGAGGGTCACGCCCCACCTCTGGATGCAATGGACGGTCTGGATCATACGAAGGATGATGAGTGGGGCCCTCTATCACGAACCGGCGGATCGGTTCCGTTCGCTGGTTCAAGATCGGGTCAGCGTAATGGCTGACCGCGACTCGGTCCGGTGCACATCCTGTGTACGTGCACAATTTGCACACTCAGTGTAAACGTGGATCCACTGTGATGTTCATACGAAATCTGTACCGTCCATCCTTTTCCCCATCCAATTTAAGACGCTAACAACGAAATTGAAGTATATCTGGATAGCAGGCGGGCCCCAGATGAGTGATTTGTGTGCTGATCTATCCGTTGGGCTGCTTCCAAAAGGATCCAACGGCCAAAATTCAACGTGTACGGTTAATTCATGGTCATCAGGCCGTGTATTAAGTTTTGGGCCAAGCGGATGGTGGGAACACTGTGATCTTGCATTCTGGACCAATTTCCGGCCACTTGAGCTTCAGTTTCTTGATTTTCTCGGATCTCTGGCTGTGTAAAATCGTTGATCTTGGTCCCATGGAGTCCGTACATTGCTCTGGTGAATTCTGAGTGTCAAATCCACCCTTTTAGTGTCAGTTTTTAGTCAACGATCCTGATTGCATCCTGTAATAAAAACACAATTAAAATCCAATGTTAGGCCTTATCATGTACATAAAATAGGGCAATAATCGGGGTCTGATATGCACTATTTGACCCTCAACAATGACACTATGTGTGTGGTTATGATTGTGTCATTGGCATTGCATGTTGCCTTCCTGAGGAACGTGGTATCCCCTCTTGAGCACGTTGGATGCTTGAGATTGATGCATGGTTGATTGTGTGATTCATGTATCTGACATTGCATAGCATATGAGCATTATCGCCCTTGCTTCATTAGGGTTGTAGCCTCCACAGATACATCGTGGATGGCCATGTTTGGACACCGGAAATGTTATTTGAGCATACCGGGTGCATAGGATGCCCATGGGTGAAATTCTCAAAACTTCCATGGTACCAAGGATCTGCTCTAACGGCGTGACCGGGTGGTATATATGAGCGCATGAAGGCCTTATACCGTTAGGCCGCGACTCCCACTATCGTGTAGTCGGTTAGATAGGGGTGTGGCCTTACTCGCCTAATGTAAGGGGGCATTGCTAGGCTGAGTTTGACTAGCTCGTGAATGGGTCCGCTACCTTCAGGCCTTGCTGGTGATTAGTCAATTTGTCCGCGGAGTAGGGTAGTGAGGTCTCTTGCTGCTCGTTTGACTGCGGGGGTTTGTAGAAGCGGCAATCATCAAATGAAGTAATGGACCCCGGTGATTTCCTTATGATGAAAATGTACTTGATATGTGAATTGGATATGAGCACTGACATTACTTCACATTGCATTTGCATCGGCTGTGTAAGCCTCATAATGCATTACGCATTATTGCATTACAGACTTTATTGCAATACAAGACTCATCGCATTACAAGATTCATCGCATTCAAAGTTTCATTGCATTCAAGATTACTCATTATATTATATAGCCTTAGTATGGTGTTGAGGGTCAAATATTGCATATCAGACCCCATTTATTACTTGGATTTATGAACATAATACTGTTTAACGGCCTGTTGTAATTATGTTTATGATGCAAGGTACAATTACAAGCTGGAACTGGAAATGATGATAAAAGCATAGATTTAATGCTCTGATGACACTAAAGGCAAGGGACGGACTCCAGCAGACCACGATTGACGGAATTACTTGCCAAAGATCGCGGAAATCGAGAAACTGAAGCTCAAGTGGCCTGAAAGTCAGACAAAATATAAGATCACAGGGTTCCCACCATCCGTTCTGCTTGAAACTTTATACATGAGCTGAAGAGCATAAATTAACCGTACACGTCAAAATCCAACTCTCGGATCTCCATGGAAGTGGCCCAATGGATAGATCAGCCCATGAATCTCTGATTTGGGGCCCACCTGATATTTGGATATACTTCAAGTTTGGTATCAACCCATTAAATGAGCTGTAAAAGAAGATGGACGGAGAGGATTTCTAAAAAAACATCTCAGTGGACCCCACGTTAAAAAACGTGTACACCATGTACATGAGGGCCGCCACCACCGAACGCATCAAGTCGGGTCAACAGGCGCTGACCCGACTTCCTTCTTAAAAACAAGTTTTCCCGTTTCCTTCACCACAACAGGGAGTGCGGACGAACTTCGGCGGGCCATCATCTTGATCCAAACGCTAAATTCGGACCGTCCATTCGTCCTAGAAGGTAAAACCGACCGTAGATGCGGTGATCTTCCAGATTCATGCACGGTACACGTGGAGACAGTGTCCACAACATCTACGAACGGCGGAACTAAAGATCAAGTGGGCCGCACCGATTTTTCTTTAAAGATATTCTTTCCCGGACGGTTTTTCGACGCCGATCCAATGGACGGTTTGGATTTCTTCAAAATACATCGAAGTGGAGCCCACCAGCTTCGTCAGCGCAAGTAATAAGCTCTGCTTCACAGCGACCGTGAAAACCGGACGCTGGTCTTCCTAGTGGGCCCCACTCGTTGCTCGTTCCGATGATCCGTGCCGTCCATTTGCTCCGAAGGGTGGCCAAATCCCTGGCCAAGCTTTCCATTTTGGCCTAAGAACGCGATCACGCGATTTTCACCGTTAAACGAAGAATGAACGGCCGCTTGAGTTGATTAAGCAGGCCACGCCAGAACTTACAGAACCACCCCTTTCTTACTGGTTTTTCATCAGGAGTTTAATGGACGGGGCGGATTTCATCAAAAACATCATCGTGGGGCCCATCGTTTCTCACAGCGTACCCTGTTTACGCAGGGACGCGAGTCCGTGAAAACCGGCCACGGTTGGCCATCCTGTGATCAAGGACGTGATCGGATCAATGATCCAGACCGTCCAAAATCCAGATAAGAGGGTGTTTACCCTATCCAAGAAGTCAATTTGCTTGAATGGGTTGATCAGTTGTCGTAAAATCAGATAAAAAACAGTGGGTTTTATTTTGCTGCATAAAACAGGTTGCGCCGGAACGGAATCCGACTCCTGGTGGGATTGTGATACACGCATGAAGCGTATAAAAGGGAGAGGGAGGACGGGAGGAGATGGAGACAGAGGGATCTGACTTTGGAGGCAGGAGCTGAGAGATTGAGGGAGGCTGGACGTGAGGAGAGAGAGAGACAGAGAGAAAAGGAGTTTGTTTTTCTTTTGCTGTTTTATTTAATTATTTTATTTTGAGAGATCTAGTCCACTCATGTGTGGCTAAACCTCTTAGCTAGGGCTAAGAGGTGAAGCTTGTAGCATGATGGGAGGCCTCTTTGCGTGTGCCTTTGTTTAGACTGAATTGATGTTGATTTGGGTTTTTATTAAGGGAATGTTTTCAGTCTTTAATGGTCTGTTGTGACTAAAATTACAATGGGTCTGCAATGGCTTTGAGCATGTTCTTTTCCTCTTTATGTTTATGACGTCAGGAAACCCTATTGTTCACCATCGTCTCCTGGGCATAGTTGGATGTCAGTACCCTTCCTAACCTTCGTACATTGATTGGTTGGTAATTAATTTAATTATGTTGTTTACTTTGTCTCTTGGGCATGGTTTGGTGATGGAATCCATTCTAATTTATATACCTCTCATCTCTTGAAAACTATATCAACGGCAGTTCAGTTAATTTCCCTGATTTTTAATCCAGGCATAAGATCTCCCTGATCTCTACAAGTGGATCCTTGGCACCCTAGTTTCCTTCTTTTGAATTCTCTTAAGTTTTACATTACTATTTTACTATTATTCCTCAAAATTCATCTGATTTAGAATTCATCTTAGTCTAGTTCTAGTTCTGGTAAATTTCAGATAACGTACAGGTTTCAGTCCCTGTGATTCGACCTCGGTCTTACCGAGTTTATTACTACATCACAACCCTATACTTGAGGAGTGAACATATGGCTTCCTGCATTATTGTACTGCCTTAATATAGTTTCTTGCATTCATGATAGCCTTGGTAAGGCTAGTGGTATTGGTATTGAGCATGACTCCCTTCTGCATTCTCTATCTTCTTCTGAGCACCATTGTCACACACTTTCACCACCCTCTAAGCTTTCTATAAGCTTATGCACGATTGATGCGTGCAGGAGATCCTAGACAGGCGTTGCAGTGGCAGAGTTTGGATTAGAGCTGAGCTTGAGGACCCAGTGTTGCAGATCATCTTGCTTCTTTCTTCTGTTATCTTATGTATGTCTTTTTGGACCTTATGGATACTTGTAAAAGTTCAAATTCTTAGTGGATTTTGTGATGTGTGCCTTTGTTATTCTCAGATTTACTTGTGATCTTAGGTATGCTCGTATTGGAATTGATTATATTGTTATGGAAATCCTCCTTATAGGATCCCAGGATCGGAACCTGTCTCAGGAGCCGAGAATGGGGTACTACGGCGGCTGTTGTGGCTAGAACCGGTCATCAGGTTCCTTGTGGGTCCGGTTACCGAATCTGGGGTGTGACAGAATGATCATATAATCCGCTGCTTACACTAGTCAGATGAGTTTTCCATCTTGAAAGGAAAGGGAGAGGGGCTACCAGATGTCGCACGGTCGGATCAGCAAGATAAGATGCTAAGTGTTTGTGAAAATGCCGCAATGAACCAGCACGATCAAATGCAGGGTGTATGCGATAATGCAGTTGTGCATCCCAAGATACGCAGCTAGTTGTTCACGTTGCACACGGTATTTTTTTTAATATCTGATATCTAACCTTTCATTCTTTGAAAATAACAAGTTTCATTCCAACAAAATATAAATCATTGTTCAAACACTAAATTCAAAGTTCTCTACATTCTCTCTACACATGACAATGGAGAAGATGATCAAACCACGAAAGAAGCAAAATCAAACTGCCACCACTGACTTCAAGATACCGATCCGGTCATCACATGCAAGCATTTTCTGCTCGGCAAGATTCCGCAAGTTGAATATATGATGTAGAGCGGGTCGCAGACAATTTCATGGTCAAGATGGATCAGAAAAGGCCCGGTCGGCAACCGAAGTGATTCAGACCATCGGACCTTAAATCGGGCATATCTCACAATCCGGAATGAGTTACCTGACGTAAAATATATGATTTTGGGGTAGAATGAGCTACTTTAACGCCAACCAACCCCGCTACGCTGGGTTGCGACGCCCGAAATTGTGAAAAACCCCTGGATCGATAGTCGTTTCCCTCTTTTAATTTCGTTTTTATTATAAATAGTAACTTTTAGTTTGATTATAACTCTTCATCCGTCTTGCTTTAGGAGTTGCGCCCAACGTGAAAAGAGCTTAGAATAATTAGGAGAACGGTTTGGTGAAGTCAAATAGGACACTTACTATTTTTGGCTGAAAGCCTTGCGCACTAGTAGACATCACGACCGTCTATAAATAGTAAGTTTACTATTTATAGTAAGTCGCGATTTCTAGGAGTTTTAGTTGTAGTTTGATTTTGATTTCTTTCTCATTGCTTGGTACCCCTATTTAAAGGGTTTTAAACTCATTTTTATTCATTCATTAATCAATTTTGAATTTATTAGAATTTATTTCTATTTTATGCTTTCTTTCCTCATGGATTCGAGAAGTTTCTGTGAGGAGTCCAGAGAAGCTCCGTGGATTTGGAATACTTATCCTCTTGAGGAAGACGGTGCTCGACCTCACGTCCTCCCCTGCGTCAGTTTGGTATCAGAGCGAGGTTTCTCCTCTGATCGATGACTTCTAACGACGGGTCGGACAACAATCCCATGGGCGGTGCTCTAGGGAATTTACCTTTAACGGCGGCAGCTTTCGAAGTAGCGCAACAAGAGAATCGGTAAGCCATGCAAGGGCTGCAGGCTTCCATCGACCGCATAACGGATCTCTTAGTGGAAAAACTAAGGCAACTCCGTGTTCCTGGTGGTAATCCTTCACCGCCAATTGCTGAAACTCGTAATCGCCCTGATCGCAGGATAGTACCGGCAGTGCATCCAAGGGTCATTCCTGAGAAAGGGGGCTCCAGTGAGGAGGAAATCGACGACATAATCTTCCAACACCCCAGACCTGGTGGTGATTCAGTAGATCGAACGGATCGAGAATTCAAGATGCGGGTTGATATTCCTAGCTTCAATGGCCAACTACACATTAAGAATTTCCTCGATTGGCTTTCTGAAGTTGGGCGATTTTTCGACTATATGGACATCCCTGAAGCAAAGAAGGTCAAGCTTGTAGCTTACAAGCTGAAAGGAGGAGCTTCAGCTTAGTAGGAACAACTGCAACTCTCGCGAACCAGGTAGACGAAAACACCAATCCGCACCTGGCAGCGGATGAAGCAGCTACTACGTGCCCAATTCCTCCCTAGCGATTACGATCAGGTATTATTCCAACAATACCAAAATTGTCGACAGGGTAGTCGGTCGGTGAGAGAATACGCAGAAGAACTTTACCGTCTGGCACGTAACGATTTGGTCGAGACTGAATCGTAACAAGTTGCCCGATTTAATGGTGAATTGCGTATGGCTATCCAGGATCGGGTCCAGATCCAATCCGTCTGGACGATGAATGATGCGATCAAGTTGGCTACCCGGGCAGAAGCGCAACTTGAATGTCCTAACACACGGACCTATCCTACTCCAAGGATCCCTATGACAAGTCCGCCCCAGGGAACTGCAAGACCCAAGGGGAAGGAGCCCGTAGCAGCACTCACTCCCCTGCGTCAATATATATCATTATACACTGAAAAAACATGATATAAGTCATCTAAGTATATTTACCCTTGTGTAATCCATCTTTTTCTTTATTATCTAAACAAGACAAATTGTAAACATCAAAGGAAAACTGTTTTCCTTTTCCATTGTTTGGAATGGAATCCTTGGGATCCAGACATGGCCTTAGTGTGCCACAGTGCT
Source organism: Magnolia changhungtana (assembly GCA_030180095.1). Classification (NCBI taxonomy): domain Eukaryota; kingdom Viridiplantae; phylum Streptophyta; class Magnoliopsida; order Magnoliales; family Magnoliaceae; genus Magnolia; species Magnolia changhungtana. The sequence goes on along the minus strand of JASAUF010000027.1, from coordinate 113,150 downwards.
TTCAAAGCAGGGAGTCAAATCATCGGTATTGACCGTCTGTTAGGTTCATCTCATATTTATAGGCCTTGAAAATTTCATCTCAATTAGAGAATATTAACCTTCCAAAATTAACGTATCTATTTATATTGTCAATTTACAGAGCCATCAAAGGAAATAGTCATGAGAAGCTGGGAGCAAATAAGTTCTCACAGAGGCAGCCTATAGGGACAGTAGCATAGAGCTAAGACAAGGCCTACGAGGAGCCACCATCAGCGACCTTGTTTGAGCCTGGTCATGAATTCAGCCACCATCAGCGACCTTGTTTGAGCCTGGTCAGTTCAATTCATGGTCATTTTGGATGCATGGGATTGCAGATTTCATGGCCACCTTCCCATTTCTCTGCATCACCATCCTCACTGTCATGGGTGTCAAAAGGACACCTACCATGTGTGCCAGTGTGGGTATATTCAGGGGATTGTATGGGCCTTTGGTGGCCTGATCTTTGCCTTGGTCTATTGTACGTCTGGGATTTTAGGTGAACACCAAAACCCAGCTTTGACCTATGGGCTGTTGTTGGCCAGGAAACTGTCCCTGGCAAGGGATGTTTCTACATGGCGATGCTTGGGGCCAATTTGTGGGGCTGGTGTGGTCAAAATGTTCCAAAAGGGCCCTTACCAGATTTTTTATTTTTATTTTGATTGGGAGCCAATTTTGTGAGGCATGGATACAACAATGGAGGTTTGGGTGCTGAGATTGTGGGCACCTTTGTGCTTCCGTATAGTTTTCTCTGCCATTGATGCCAAAGTAAATGCCAAATACCCTGATGTGACTATCCTTGTAACTCTTCCAATTGGGTTTTAGTGTTCCTAGTGGACTTGACCACCATCCCCATCACTGGAACTGGCATCAACCCAGCCAGGAACCTTGGAGCTGCCATCATCATGCATGGGATGGCCCTTGGATATTCTTGGTGGGTCCATTCATTGGAGAAGCACTTGCAGCAGTGTACCATTAAATTGTGATAAGGGCAATCCCGTTTATGAATATGAAATGTTGAGTTGATATTGATGATGATTATGTGTGTAAATTACTAAGAAGGTTGTTGACGCAGGGGAGAACGTGAGGTCGAGCACCGTCTTCCTTAAGAGGATAACTATTCCGAATCCAAGGAACTTCTCTGGACTCCTCACAGAGACTTCTCGAATCCACGAGGAAAGAAAGTAGGAAATAAAAATAAATTCTAATAGATTCGAAATTGATTAATGAATACCTAAAAACGAGTTGACAACCCTTTAAATAGGGGTACCAAGCAATGGAAAAGAAATCAGAATCAAACTACAACTAAAACTTCTAGAATTTGCGACTTACTATAAATAGTAAACTTACTATTTATAGACAATCGTGATGTCTACTAGTAGGGGTGTACACGGGTCGGGCCGAGTCGAACTGGCCTCAGCCCGTCCAGGCCCGTTCAATAGCCACACAAGGCCTGAACCCGACCGGGCCTGGTCACTGGGCCAACATCTCCAGCCTGAACCAGGCCTGACGCGAGTTCGGGATGAGTTTGGGCCAGTTACGAACCTTCGAGTTTGGGCTAGTTTCGAACCTGAGTTGGGGCCAGTTTCGAACCTTACAGCAAGTTCATGGGAAGAGCTTTGGCAGGTAATCCGCGTCCCATTACAAGGCCCTCGATTCACGGTTTAGATAGTTACACTATAGACTCCACAAAAAATCTAACTAGTCAGGATATTTGCATACATTTACATACATTTGACAAAGCATAAAATAAAATATTTTATACAAATTAAATACAATCATACACGGGTCGGGCCGGGGTGAGTCGGATTTCGGACCAAGTCGGGCCGAACTGGGAGGTATCCAAACTCGGCCTGAACTCACTTTTGGGCCTAGAAAATTGGTCCGTCCTGACCCGAACTAAGTTCTGGGTCAGGCCGAGTCGGGCTTTTTCGAGCCGGGTCGAGCGAGCTAATCGGGCTAGCCCGGTTTGTGTACACCCCTATCTACTAGTGTGCAAGGTTTTCGGCCAAAAATAGTAAGTGTCCTATTTGGCTTCACCAAACCGTTCTCCTAATTATTCTAAGCTCTTTTCACGTTGGGCGCAACTCCTAAAGCCCAACGGATGAAGAGTTATAATCAAACTAAAACTTACTATTTATAGTAAAAATGAAATTAAAACAGGGAAACGACTATCGATCCAGGGGTTTTTCGCAATTCCGGGCATCACAACCCGGCATAGCTGGATTGGTTGGCTAAAGTAGCTCGCTCTACCCCAAAATCATATATTTTACGTCAGATAACTCATTCCGGATTGCGAGATATGCCCGATTTAAGGTCCGATGATCTGGATCACTTTTGTCGTCGACTGGGCCTTTTCTGATCCATCTTGGCCATGTAACTGTCCACGACCTACTCTACATCAGTTGTGCTGTCTAGTTTGCTGAAAAAGAAGAAGCTGCTATATTCATATGACCAAAACAGTTCGTTGGAGACATGATAGCTAATGCAACTCAGTGGACTATTAGACCTTTGTTTCAGAGGTTTGTTTTTATATGTGGCACAGATGGGATGGAAAAGTTCATCCATGTGAAGTGAGACAAACCAATTTGGTGGTCTAAACTGTTGAGAAGACCTTTGATGTGTAAATGCACCAGGCATACTATGGGTGGCAGAGAATGACATTGGGAACTCCATAAATTGATTGAATCGATTACTATTACTGAATCTCAGAAAAGATACTGAGGAGAAGGTTGGTTTCAAACTCCAATTCAAACCAGAATACACCATGCTAATGTGCCTTGGAATTGAGTCTACTAAAGTTGGCCTCTTTCTCTTACTCATTGGAGTAAAATAGGTTCCTTTGTCATTTGTTTCCTTGCCTTATTGATGCAAAACAATCAGATCATAGTAAAATACTGAATTTTATTGATAGATTGAAGAAAAGATTATATAATAAGGGGAACATCAACCTGACCTCCACGAAAAGCAAACCAAGTAAACATCAATATCTAATATTTGGTAATCCATGAAAACATATAATCTAATATACCTTGGAAAGAAGTTACATAAAACACCCAACCGGCCCATATTGTCCCCCTAAGTAGATGGCATGTGGGACTAGAACTTCGTCAGGGGTGGAATGGGCTTTAGTGGTTCGGGGAAGAGTTACATTGAAAATGTTTTGTATTTGGAAGCATACAGATAACATTCTATCCATATATAAGATGCCCAATAGATGTCCAATGTGCAGTGAAGCAGAGGAGAATTGCTCACTGTTACTGATTCATTGTAACTATACATATCAAGTGTGGACAACAATTTTCAGAAAATTTGGGGTGAATTGAGTCACTCAGATGACAGTGTTGGAGCTTTCTGCAGGGTGGGATAGGATCGAAGTGGAAGATAGTGGAAAGAGAGAAATGCTTGTATTTTCAAAGGAAAGAGTTCTCCTCTGGGATATTGCACAGAATTTTCAACCTGATGGTGGAATAGACCTCATTTGATAGTCAGGCAAAGGGAATCTAGAGGAATCAGTTTTAGGCGAGCTGGGAAGTGATCTTATGGGAAAGAGAAGGGCAGTGACGCAAGGAAGGGATTGTAAGATAAAGTTGGAATAGTGTGAAAATTTTGTACAATGCTGTTGCTAGGTTTCTAGTTTTTCCTTGTGCCACGCCTCTGTATAGTTCTTCATTTAGCTTCCATGAGTTTGTAATTATTTGCATCTTTTGAGTAATAAAAACACCCATTCATTGAAAAGAAAGGAGACAATGCGTGTGAATAGTGGGTCCTATCCTTTCCACCAATTAGAGACCAGGGATCAATTCATTTGTGCTCCCATGTGCTACCAAACAGCACGTTTAGATCCAAAAGACCTAAGACGAGGGGTCCTCTAACTGATGGAAGGATTTTAGTGGGCCAACATATGATATGCATGCAAGCATGCATATCATAACATATTTCAGTTGGAGAAGAAATTGAAGGGAGAGATATGCTCAAATCACTTGGTTAATATAAAGAAAACCATCGTTCCTATGATGATGAGTGAGGGTACATGTCGGATCTTAAACCAGTTCATTCCTTCATCTATTTGTACCCTTGTTTTGAATTATTCAGGCATATTGCCAATTGCAGTTCTTGGAGGGTTGTGACATGTTGCAGCACATCAGGAAGAATCTTCAATTAAGAGCATTTGCCAATCTCTTAACATCTATGTTTCGGCATTTCTCCTTCCTCCACTCCCCACTCCTCTAATTCAAGAAATCCAATATGTAAAACTTCGAGCAGAGGAAATCCTTCAACTGTGCAAGCCATTTTTGTTCTTAATTTGAGAATCAAATTGGGTTTGACAGCCTCTCAAGCATTCCCATCAGGTATTGAATAACTTAGAACCTATCAAGCATAACTCGATGAGGTAACGTGGGAAATCATACAGGTCTGGTGGTTTCTCTGTGTGTAAACAAATCCATATTATGTATATGCTGATGATTTGAAAAGGACATAACTGGAATTGGACATTCACCAACTGGAATAGGGAATTCACCGAGCAGCTACCATGATCTAAGTCAAGACCAATTTACCAGTGGAACAGGATAATGCCTTTTTGTGATCTCCACTTCTTCCCAATTCTCACAAATTGGTTAGTTTCTCCAACCCATCTTGCATCAAGCTTCCACCTTCAAGAATTGGTAGAGTCTGGACATTGTTTAAGTGATGAAGTGGCGTGTGCTTTCTGATTCGGCATTGTGGTGCTAGATCCTTATTGTATAGTCAAAGGTGCCTTATTTGTTCCATCTTCTCATATCATTCCGCAGCCTGTTAATAAAAGTAGAGCGTAGATCTGTTAGAAATCGTGTACATAACGGAGGATAGAAGAAAACGAACGAAAATTTGCACATTTAAGTGTTGAACAGATCTCTAATTTTGACACTGATATGCCTTAAGACATTAAAAAAAAACTCAGTAAGAGATTAGATCGAGAGTAATTGCACAGAAGATGATATAATCTTAAGGATTAAGAGTTACCTCTTCTGGATAGTAGTATCCAGGATTTATATCAATTGAAAGGTTATGGATTTCTTCTTGAAGAGGTGCTAAAGAGCCTATTCAAGAAATCCGTACCCATTCATAACAAATAATTGCCTTTTTTATGAAAGGATATGACTCTTTATCCTATGACAGTTATTTCTGTACCCATTTAGATAGGAGCAGTTATTCAACAAGAAAAACTGTATCCACATAAGCGGCACATGGCATAGGTGCTACATGTACAATCATGTCACAATTACTCTCAATCATAAAAAAGGTAATAAAACATCAGGGTAGACCTCGGTTCAATACCAGTTGAACCATAGCCCAAAAAAGTTTGAACCGGTGCCAAAAAGACTAAGGCTTTTATTGCTCCATGCGACGATGCGTACATGCTAAGTGCTAAGTGCGCCTAATAAAGCGCCCAAGTAGCCCTACAGCCCACGCCACGCGCACACGTGCGCGGACGGTGCTTTGTACCGTCCTCGAGGAGATTTGAACCCAGCTGGTTTCATAAACAAAAACCCCTTCTTTTACTGACTGGTTATACACACTATTTATGAAAAGTTTAAATAATTAATATATTTATTTACTTTCTAAAAATAACTTTTATTTTTGAAATTTATTTTTATTCTAAAAAACACAACAAGATCGCTAGTCTGTACCTGAAACATAAGTACCTAAGGTGGATAAGAGACCCAATTTCATCTAGGAGACCATAGAACTGTGTTTTGGATATCCATCACCCTATGAAATTTGAAACCTCCAGAATGAATTCCCAACTGCTTTTTCCCAAGCGTTTCATGCTCTTGGGTGAAGCACAAGAAGGAACAGAGGTGTAAAGATATTCCATTTCATCTTCTCCTCTTCTCTGTACCAAGCCTTCAATTATCCACAAAGAAATCAATTCAACCATGACACTTATGTATTAAATCAGTTCCATTGAGACAATAGCCCCACCATGAAGATTGCCCTTCTAAAGTTTAAACAAAATCTACTTCGTATTGGATCTGGCCTGGGGAAGAATTCTTTTTGCATGCTGTCACTACTCTGGGTTTTGCATGTTGTGGATCCTCTGGATCATCAGCATGCGCCTCCCAAGAGAGCCCACATGAAGATATGATCAACCGATCGCAACTGTTGATCTTTCGAGCTCCATTCATCTCGACCGAGTCAACTTTCCTGGTTAAATGTTTCACTTTTAAAACTGAAATGCTTGCAAAAAAATTTTTATTAAGGTAACCTCAAGTAAAGGATAGTTTGTTAAGCGCTAATTCATTTTTTTAGACATTTTAATTCTTCAGCAGTTTCATATTGTCAATTTACAGAGCCATCAAAGGGATAGCTATAGTCATGTGAAGCTGGGAGCAAACAAGTTCTTAGAGAGGCTGCCCATAGGGACAGCAGCACAGAACCAAGACCAGGACTAGAAGGAGCCATCACCAGTACCCTTGTTTGAGCCTAGTGAGCTCAATCATGATTATTTTGGAGGGCTGGGATTGCAGAGTTCATGGTTACATTCCTATTCCTCTACATCACCATCCGCATTGTCATTGGTGTCAAAAGGACACCTACCATGTGTTCCAGTGTGGGTATTCAGGGGATTGCATATGGGCATTTGGTGGCATGATCTTTGCCTTGGTCTATTATATGGCTGAGATTTCAGGTGGACGCATAAACATATAGCCGTGACGTTTAGGCTGCTGCTTTCTGTTCTCATTCCTTTTCCTTTTATTTTATTTTCTTTTCTTTTTTAATAAAACGTGGAAGCACTCACTTCAAATTTCTTGACTGAAAACAGCTCTGTATGACCATTCGGGCGAGCGCCAACAAAATAGCAGCAGCCCTCTGGTGGCTAGGAAGATCTCCCTGATGAGGGTTGTTTTCTACATGGTGATGTAGTGCTTGGGGTAATTTGTGGGGCTGGTGTGGTGAAAGGATTCCAAAAGGGCCCTTACCAGAGTTGGGTGGGGGAGCCAATGTTGTGAAGCATGGCTACACCAAAGGAGATGGTTTGTGTGCTGAGATTGTGGGCACCTTTGTTCTTGTCTACACTGTCTTCTCTGCCATTGATGCCAAGAGATTCTCATGTGCCTATCCTTGCACCTCTCCCAATTGAGTTAGATGTGTTCCTATTGCACTTGGCCACCCTCCCCATCATTGGAAGCGGCATCAACACAGCCAGGAGCCTTTGAGCTGCCATCATCTATAAAAAGGACCATGCGTGGGATGGCCATTGGATATTCTAGGTAGGCCCATTCATTGGGGCAGCACCTGCAGCAGTGTACCATCAGATTGTGATAAGGGCAATTCAAGGCCAGGGCTTAGATTCTCTATCATCATCACTCTCTCTTCTCGGGTTATCTTTCTTTGCCATTTTCCTCATGTAATCGTCTATGTGTGTGTTTTTCGTTCTTATGTTGTCCTTTTGGATGGATGACGTGTGGAGCATTATGAAAGATGAATTGTGGTATTGATATTGATGATGATTGTAAGGTTATGTTGTCTAGTTTGCTGCCAAAAGAAAAAGGAAAACAGAGTTGTAGTGTGACCAAAATGGTTCATTGGAGTATGCTATCTAATGCAAACTCACTGGAATATTGGACCTTTGCTCCGAAGGTTTGTTTTTATATGGCACATATGAGATGGAAAAGTTCATCTATGATGTGTGTCTCTTCTCATGATGTTCTAAGTAAAGTGGAACATACTAATTGGACTGTCTAAACTGATGAACTAACCACGGACATGTTTGGTTTCAAACTCCATAAATTGATTGAATCAGTTACTATTCCTGAATCTCGGAAAAGATCCTGAGCAGAAGTTTGGTCTCTAACTCTAGTTTGAAGTTCGAACAGGAGGTGTAGACTGTGCTAATGTGATTTAGAACTTAGTCTGCTGAAGTTGGTCTATTTCCCTTACTCATTTGGATGAGTAGGCTCATTTGTCATTCGTTTACTCGCCTCTTTGGTGCACGATGATCAGATCACACTGAATTTTATTGATGGATAGTAGAAAAAATTACATAAAAGAGGGGGACATCAACTTGACCTCCACAAAAGGAAAGCCAAGTAAACATCAATATCTAATATTTGGTAATCCATGAATTCATGTAATGTAAATACACAATGAAAAGAAATTACATCAAATGCCATATAAAATATTGTTTGATTGAATTTGCATGAAACATAAGAGTACTATATGAGAACATTGTTCAATGCTCTCCACTAAAAGTGTGAACAAGTCATATGAAAATCATGAAAGAAGTAAATTCAACCCATCATCACCGCCTTATGACACAAATCCCCCAACCACATGCCAACATTTTATGCACGACAACATTCATATGTCAAATATATATATAAGTAGGAAGAAATATACTAGTCATTCAAACTTTTATTGGAGAAAGGTAGGAGCACACCACCTATAACTTTGTTGAAATGATATAAAAAAAAATTCAGACAGCACCACCAAAGGCCATAGGCCTCACCTAAACATATTCAGTGTTTATTACATCAATAACACAAAGGATTAGCCAACAAACACAAGAGGACATGTTTTTTTTCCATGCTTCTTAACTGCAAATCTTGAAGGGTGCTGATATGTCGCAATCCATCAGGAAGCATCTTCATTTTTTTGCACGTGTTGATCTCTAAACGTCTAAGATTCCGCATCGCTCCTTCCTCCACTATCCACTCCTCTAATTCATCCAATTCAATACACAAATAGTCGAGCAGTGGAAACCCTCCGACGGAGCAAACCATTTCCTTTCCTGTGTATGATCTCGAGAATAAAGAGAGTCTTTGAAGGTTCGGCAGCATCTCCAGCTTTCCAATCGGGTCTAGCTCTAATTGGGACCCCTTCAAGTATAGCTCTGTAAAATAAATCATTTTTATAAATCATTTTATATTTTAAAATAAAAGTACACCCCTTCAAGGTTAGGTGGGAACTCATGCACGTCCGGTAATTTCTCGAAGCGTCCGCCCAAATTCATGTAAAATAGATGATGATGATTTGAGAAGGATGGAAACGCTTCGAGCAATTAGGACTTGCCTCTAGATGCAATTGTCTGAGGCTTGCCAGTTTACGAATGGAACGGGACAATGCCATTTTGAGATCTCCCTTTATTCCCAAATCTCTCAAATTAGTTAGTTTCTCCAACCCATCTTCTATCCAGCTGCCCCCTCTACTAAAAATAGAGTATATGGAGATTGCTTAAGCGATGGATTTGCATGACGTTGCTGATTTGACAGGGAAGTGCTGTCAGAGAGTATAGATGTAGGTGCCTTATCTGTTCCATCTTCCAAATATCATCTGGTAGCATATTGTCATTTGTACCTTGTAGATCGAGAGTTTGTAAATTGGAGAGGCGAGTTATGGTGGATGGTAGCCTTTCTAACGAGGTTCAACAGATGGTGAGAACCCTGTGATCGGTCACTGTTGAGGATCAAATATTGTATATTAGACCCCATTTATTACCTGATTTTATGAACTAGATACCGTTTAATGCCCCATTTAATCATGTTTGTGTTGCAAGGTGACTTTACGAGCTTAGACTGAAATATGGTGCTTAAAGTACGGATTTAATGCTCAAAATTCATCAAGGCAAGGGACGGACTCTAGGGGACCAAGCTCGACGGATTTACATGCCAGAGATCCGAGAAAATCGAGAAACTGAAGCTCAAATAGCCTAAAAGACATCCAAAATGCAAGATCACAGAGTTCTCACCATCTGTTCAACTCAAAACTTCTTGCATGGCTTAAGAATCATAAGTTAACCGTACACGTCAAAATTCAACCATTGGATCTCTCTGGAAGTGGCCCAACAGATAGATCAGCCCCCATATCAGCAATATGGGGCCCACATGATATTTGGATATGCTTCAATTCTAGTCTCAAACCCTTAAAAGGAGGTGAAAGAACAAATGAATGGAATGGATCTCTCATAAACAATAAGGTAGGGCCCACTGATGTGAGTGCATGTGCACAGTACATGACCATCCGCCGTGCACCGCAACCGTCCCAATCGGTCAGCACTACGCTGACCGATAACTCCATAGAGTTTTTGAAAACGCACCAGCGTCCTCACATGCAGCCGCCGGTTTTAGCAAGTGGGCCCCACTAGACGCCCGAAGTGACGATCTGAACCGTCCATTGTGTCAAGAGAGGAGACGTGATCCTTACCAAGGTGGCATTGTGAGACCATACAAGTTTTTGCAAAATCCTAGCCGTCAAACGTAAGATGGATGGTAAAGTAGACAAGCTCGTGGGCCACACCGATTTCACTCCAAAAATACATCTTCCCGGATGGATTTTCGTCCTGAAACCTATGAACGGATTGAATTTTCCACTTGGCTCCCATAAGTGAGCCAACGCACAAAAAAGAAATCGTCTGGGAGTCTTGCGGCAACTCTGTTCGCAACAGGGCGTTGCGGTCAACCCTTGTGGGCCACCATCACGCATCAAGGGTCCGATCTGAACCGTCTATCAGGAGCCCATGGTCCCTCTCATCAAATCCTAGGTGTCATAATTGTATAAGACAATGAATGATCGGTTTTCACCGTTCAAACGCAATTCGAACGGTAGTCTGAAAATCTCAGTAGGCCGCACCAAATCCAGTAAAAAACTATCCATTTCCAGGCAGTTTTTTGAGGCAAATACAATGAACGGACTGGATTTATCAAGTTACATCAAGCATGGCCCCACCAAGCATGTCAGCGTGAACTTAAAGGCAAAAGTGCGTAAAACCTTCCGCACCGACTCACTCCTGCTGCGTAAGGTATCCAGCGTATCTCCACCGACTCCCTCTTGTTATAAAAAGAAATGAAAGAAATAGGGGAGGGGAGGATCAGTCGGCTGAGAACGTCAGTAGCAGAGAGAGAGAGAGAGAGAGACAGGGAGTAGCTTGTTTACTTATTTTATTTTTAGTTTTTTTTCTATCATGGTTTCCTGAGATCTGGTCCAATCATGTTTGGCTAGACGTATTAGCTAGGGCTAAGAGGTGAAACTTGTAGTGAGATGGGAGATTCTATTTTATGCCTATTTTATGAACTGAACTGATGTTGATTTTAGTTTAATTAAGGGAATGTTTTTAGTTTTTAATGGTCTATTGTGACTAAAATTACAATGGGTCTGCAATAGCTTTGAGCATGTTCCTTTCCTTTTTATGATTATGACGTCAAGAAGCCCTATTATTCACCATCGTCTCCTGGGCATGGTCAGATGACGGTATCCTTCCTAAGCTTCATAGCATGTTGATTGGTTGGTAATTAGTTTAATTCTGTTGTTTACTTTGTTTCCTGGGCATGGTTTGGTGATGGAGTTTATTCTAATTCATATACCTTTTATCTCTTGAAAACTGTATCAAAGGAAGTTCAGTCTTGATTTACATGGTTACATTCTTCAACTGGATGAAGATGACACTCTAAGTCCAGTTGAGTTCTTGACGCAGGTATAAGATCTCCCAGATCTCTACAAGTGGATCCTTTGAATCCCTAGTTTACTTCCTCTGAATTCCTTAAGTTTTATATTAATATTTCATCATTATTCCTCAAATTACAATCGATTTAGATTTCATCTCATTCTAGTTCTAATTCTGGTTAGTTTCAGATTACGTACAGGTTTCAGTCCCTGTGGATTCGACCTCGGTCTCATCGAGTTATTACTACATCACAACCCTACACTTGGGGAGTGAACAGTCACCCTCACCAATTTGAAAGCTCCACGGATGATTTTCAACTGCAGTTTCTCCAGCATCTCTCTCTCATAACTGAAGCGCAACAAAGAGCGGAGTTGTGGAGTGGAGCGGTTTAGAGAGATGGACTTACTGATGTCACCACAAGTAATTGCAAGTCGACGTGCCTTTGTAGGTAATTCAGGCACCATGTTCCCATGCACTTCCAGAAATCTCTCCTCCTTCGCTTCTGATACTAAGAGGTCTCGTAGAAGATCATGAATACGGCATGTTAAAACCGTTCCATTGCTCCTTCTGCTCGCCACCTGAATCATGCTTCTACTGATGAGATCATCCAGGTAATCCTCCGCAACATCCTCCATTTCTTCTTCTCCTCTTCTCTGCACGAACCCTTCTGCTATCCACAACTTAATCAAATCATCTACGGAGATTTCAGAGTCTTCAGGAAAAGCTCTAAGATAAAGAAAACAGGGCTTCAAGTAATAGGGCATGTCATGGTAACTCAGTGCCAATATGCCTGAGATCCCATCTTCTTTGCTTTCATTTAGCCACCATTCCACACTTTTAAGCACCTTCTTCCACGTATTCACTGACTTCTCTTTTCTTGATAGAACGCCTCCTAATACTTCAATTCCTAGAGGTAAACCTCCACATTTGGCGACCATCTTTCTCCCCGACTCTTCGAGATTTAGAGGGCACGTAGGAGTGTTGTGTTTTTTAGAATAAAAATAAATTTCAAAAATAAAAGTTATTTTTAGAAAGTAAATAAATATATTAATTATTTAAACTTTTCATAAATAGTGTGTATAACTAGTCGGTAAGAGAAGGGTTTTTGCTTATTGATTGCTTGCCTCCAAGTGCAGAGGTTCGTAAGTAGTATCCCGTGAATACAGGGTCGATCCCACAGGGAGATGAATTGTGAAAAGAAAAAAAAATCAAACGCAAAATAAACTAAGTAATAAAAATTAATCTAATGATTTGATTTTAGGATTTTTGAATGGATGTAATTCAATTGAATAAAATAACACCCAAGCTTCAAAGTTCCACACATACGTTAATGTTCCAAAATCATGATGACTTGGATAACACAACTAGGATCTGAGCACTATGGTCAGCCTAGTCGAAAAATAAAACAATTTAAGTATTTTAATAAATGATATAAAATATTAGAAAATTATGGATTTGCACCATTGACATATATTCTCAAGCGTCAGTGATTTTAAGTATTCAATATCTATAGGATAATGAATATCAAAGAAATATAACAGGTTGAGAACATCTCCTATCTAGGAAATCTGATTGATCTAGGATAAGCCTATCCATCAATGTGGATCTCATATGATGGAAACATATGGATCTCACAAGAGGATAAAAAAAACAAAACCTAAATAATAGATTATATGCATACACCATTATTCTCATCATTAAAACAATCAATCATCATAATCTTAAAGAAACATTAAACCCATGTGCTTCCCTTCTAGCTTGGGATAGAAGGAACTTAGAAAAACATAATTAAATTGCAGAAATAAAAAGCAACAAGAAATAAAGAAAGAAAATGCAAATAGAAAAGATCTAAAAAAAATTAACTTATAAAGCTTTAATAAAACAAAAAAACTCTTTAAAAACCCTAAACTTTGCTTTGGGATGCCTTGAATAATGTTTAAGAATGCCCTAGGAACCCCTATTTATAAGTAGGGAACTCCAATTTTCGTATAAAGTTGAAAAACCCTAGAAATCGCCTCAAATATACGTATTTTTCCAAAACAGACTTCTCGCTGCATAGTTCATTTAAAATAGACTTTCTGCTGCGCAGTTTCCCAAAATAGACTTCACAGCTTCAAAATACACTTTTCAGGTCGATTTCAGCATTCTTCACTTCAAATCTTCAATTTTCTTTATTCTTCACTCGATTTTCTTGGATCTTTGGCATGTGAATTCTTCAATCTTGGTCTCCTAAGATCCATCTCTTGCCTTGGTAATTCTCGAGCATCAAAATTATGCTTTTAACACCATTTTTCAATCAAAACACTTAAATTCACCTTGCAATACATACATGAGTAAAATAGAATATTAAGCGGATTTATCTTCGTAAAATCAAGATATAAATGGGGAAAATTATACAATATTTGAGTCTCAACACACCCCCCAACCAGCATTTTGCTAGTCCCGAGCAAAATAAGCGAAATAATAATAATAATAATAATAATAACTAATTTTAGAAACAAAATTAAAACGAAAAAAAAAATAAAAAATTCTAACTACACCACTTTCGCAGGTAATCTCGATTGCATTTAGCATATGCAACAAGCCTTTAAACCCCTAGGTTTCCCCTAGTGGACGAGTTATAGTCTCGTGAAGGTTTCCAGAAATGTTACCCACAAACATTGAAAACATGAAAAATAGCTTAACACTCAGAAATTTATACAATTATGCCTCCATTCATCATATGAATTCCAAAACAAAACAATATTTACCCTAAATCTGAAGTTAGTTAGAATCTCAATTTCCTAATCTATTACATCCTTGAGTTCAGAGACCTAATCAAAATTTAGAATAGTTATGATCCAATATCCTTAGGTACTCGTGACACTAGTCTAACTCTGAGAAATATGTATGTTCTCTATCCTAACTCCTTTCAATCATTCCAAGAGTATGAAATCTCTAGTTATCTCATTTTCTTCTTTTATCATCATATCCTCATTATTATAGACCACCCTTAGATGAAGATTCCCACCGGGTTTGCTTCATAACCTAAGGTATCGTACTTGTAATGGTAACAGTAATGGATACTTAGGTATCCTTACTCCGGATTACTGATACGATTGTTATGGTCATTGCATTCATGCTCTATAATAAAAATTTCTTTTTTTCCATTACTCTTTTTTTTTCTTCAATATTTTTTTAAGCATATATCAATGATACTAGTTCATTCAACCTTGTTTGAATCAAAAGTTGTTATTCTAGTTCACATATCATATTCCTCACTTAGTTAGCTAGAGTGTATTGTGAATTCAGTACACCAAATTACAACTCACTTTAAACTAGTGATTAGATAATTGAACTCAAGTATATAATTTTCAGTTATTAAAATTCTGACTGCTATTAACCTAAAATAAATATTAACTTTGCCTTTGGAATTCGCATAATATCATGTTCACATTCTTGTATAAAAATATTATTTTGAAAATTGTGAAATTTTTTATTTTTTTTATTTTTCATAAACCTAAAAAAAATAAAATTAAACCTAAAAATAATAAAATAAACTGAAACTAAAAAAAAAATAAAATTAAACCTAAAAATAATAAAATAAAAAATAAAAATCACATGGATGACTATCCACACCCCCCAACCTAAAATCTGCATTGTCCCCAATGTAATGATAATGTAATGTAGAGAACAATAAAAATAAAAGAAAGGGTGGATAGTACCTACCATAAAAAACTCACCTGCTAGGTGACACTAAAAAAATTGAATGTGATACTACACAAATGCTCCGTCAGACTAGGAGCATCAATCTGAATATTCTGGCTCATGAAGAGGGAAAGACTCCTCTCCCAAATGAAAGTTTTCCACATAAGGCTTCAATCTCTGACCATTAACCTTGTACACATTACCATTACGTGGATTCTCAATTTCAACAGCCCCATGAGTATAAACATTTTTCACAATAAAGGGGCCTGTCCATCTTGATCTTAACTTTCCCGGAAAGAACTGGAGACAGGAATTGTACAATAGGACCTTTTGCTGAGGTTCAAAATTCTTCCTCAAGATATTTTTGTCATGAAAAGTTTTGGTCCTCTCTTTGTAGATTTTAGAATTTTCATAGGAGTCTCTCCTCAGCTCCTCTAATTCATTCAACTCTAATTTCCTTTGTCCACTTGCTTGATCCATATCAAAGTTTAATTTCTTTATTACCCAGTAAGCTCTATGTTCCAATTCCACAGGCAAGTGGCAAGCCTTCTCATACACCAATCTGTATGGGGACATTCCAATTGGGGTCTTACAAGCAATCTTATAAGCCCATAAAGCGTCGGATAGTCGAGGACCAATCCTTCCTATCGGCCTTATAGTTTTCTCTAAAATGTGTTTGATTTCTCGATTAGAAATCTCAGCTTGCCCACTCGTTTGTGGGTGGTATGGGGTACTCACTTTATGCTTGATGCCATATTTCTTCATCAAAGCCTCAAATGTCCTATTGCAAAAGTGAGACCCGCCATCACTAATGATGGCCTTTGGAGTTCCAAATCTAGAAAAAATATTTTCCTTGAGGAATCGTATGACCACTTTGTTGTCATTGGTCCTACTTGAAACTGCCTCAATCCACTTTGAAACATAGTCCACACCAACCAATATATAAAGAAATCCAAAAGAAGATGGAAATGGGCCCATAAAATCAATACCCCAACAATCAAAAATCTTCAATGGTAAAATTGGGGATAAAAGCATCATGTTATATTGAGACACTCTTCTCAATCTTTAACATCTATCACAAGCAACACAAAAAGTATAAGTGTCTTTAAACGTGGTGGGCCAGTAAAAACCACACTGCTTGCAGATTTTTGCGGTGGTTTTCTTAGCGAAAAATGGCCACCACATGCTTCCATGTGGCAAAAGAAATAACACTCGAACTTCATCCTCTGGGACACAACGTCTAAAAATTTGATCAGTCCCATATTTATATAAATACGGGTCATCCCATAAGAAGTTCCTAACCTCGGTTTCAAAACGCTTCCTATCTTGTGACTTCCAATGATATGGCATTTTTTCCGTTACAAGATAGTTCACTATATCCGCATACCAAGGCAATTTGGAGATCGCAAATAATTGTTCATCAGGAAAAGTGTCCTGGATATACATCTCCTTAGTGGAATCATCTAATACCAATCTGGAAAGGTGATCGGCCACTACGTTTTCTACTCCTTTCTTATCTTTTATTTCTAAGTCAAATTCTTGGAGTAGGAGGATCCATCTCAAAAGTCTTGGCTTTGCATCCTTCTTAGATAACAAATATTTCAAAGCCGAGTGGTCCGTGAAAATGACCACTTTAGATCCCAGCAAGTAGGACCTAAACTTATCCAAAGCAAAAACTACTGCAAGCAACTCTTTTTCAGTTGTTGAGTAGTTTACTTGGGCCGAGTTTAGAGTTCTACTCGCATAGTGAATAACGTAGGGCCGTTTATCTTTCCTTTGGCCCAAAACAGCCCCTATGGCATAATCACTTGCATCACACATTAGTTCAAAAGGAAGTGTCCAATCTGGTGGACGCATGATAGGTGCAGTGATAAGGGATGATTTAATTTTATTAAAGGCACTTGTACATTCATCTGTCCACTTAAATGGAACATCCTTTTGAAGAAGATTAGTCAAGGGTCTAGTAATGGCACTAAAGTCCTTGATGAATCTTCTATAAAAACCAGCATGCCCTATAAGTGATCTAATATCTCTAACAGTTCGGGGGATAGGTAGATTACCAATAATGTCGAGTTTTGAACGATCTATCTCGATTCCATTTTTGGAGATAACATGGCCTAAAACAATTCCCTTTTGAACCATGAAATGACATTTCTCCCAATTTAAGACAAGGTGTTTCTCTTCACACCTAGACAAGACAAGAGATAAATTGTTGAGGCATTCCTCAAAACTACTCCCAAATATAGAGAAGTCGTCCATGAAAACCTCAAGAAACTTCCCAACCATATTTGAAAAAATACTTAACATACACCGTTGGAAAGTTGCTGGAGCGTTACACAATCCAAATGGCATCCGTTTGAAAGCAAATGTGCCAAATGGACAAGTGAACGTGGTTTTCTCTTGGTCTTCCGGGGCTATCTCTATTTGGTTATATCCGGAATATCCATCAAGAAAACTATAGAAGGAGTGACCTGCTACCCTCTCTAAAACTTGATCAATGAATGGTAGAGGGAAATGGTCCTTCTTTGTGACCTGGTTCAATTTTCTATAGTCAATGCAAACACGCCAACCAGTGGTGACACGTGTTGGTATGAGTTCATTATTAGAATTACACAATAGTTATTCCTGTTTTTTGGGACTACTTGAATTGGACTCACCCAAACACTATCGAATATTGGGTAGATGATTCCCACATCCAATAATTTGATCACCTCATTTTTTACAACTTCCATCATGTTTGGATTGAGACGCCTTTGAGGTTGTCTAATTGGTTTGGCGTCCTCATCGAGGTGGATCCGATGGGTGCATATGGAAGGGCTTATACCCTTGATGTCAGAAATGGTCCAACCCAAGGCTCCTTTGTGGTCCCTTAGAACATTCAACAATTTAATCTCTTGATCCTTGTCTAAAAATGAAGAGATCACCACAGGATAAGTTTTATTTTCACCTAAGTATACATACTTAAGCTCATTTGGTAGTGGTTTTAAATCAAACTTTGGAACATTGGTTGGTGATGGTAGAGGTCGCGAGTCCTCTATAGATAGGATTTGAGTGCGCGGTCTCCATTGGTACATACCAATGTCCTGGGTGGTAGTGCTCTCATTATCATCACAAATTTCAGCAAGCACTTTTTCTAAATCAAAAATTTTCAAGTCCCCAATGACTTGAATCAATTCCTTAGTCAGACTAGGTTCCAATTCCTCTTCTTCTATCAAGCAGTCCATGAAATTCAACTCATGGATTTCATTATTATCAATGGGCTGCTTACATAGATTGAAAATATTTAACTCTAGAGTCATGTTACCAAAAGACAAGTTCATCATTCCATTCCTACAATTTATGATCGCATTCGAAGTTGCTAGGAATGGGCGGCCTAAAATGATGGGAACTTGAGCGCTAGCATTTACACATGGTTCAGTGTCTAGTACAATAAAATCCACGGGGAAGTAGAATTTCTCCACTTGGACTAGTACGTCCTCTAAAATTCCCCTTGGTACCTTAATGGAGCGGTCAGCGAGTTGGAGTGTAATCGTGGTTGGTTTAAGCTCGCCTAACCCCATTTGTTTGTAAACCGAATAAGGTACTAAGTTGACACTTGCACCCAAATCTAGCAAAGCATGCTCAATTTGAAAATTCTCAATAATACAAGGAATAGTGGGACTTCCCGGGTCTTTGTATTTGGGTACAACCCTTTGTTGAATGATAGCGCTCACTTTCTCAGTAAGGAAGGCCTTTTTGTGCACATTTAATTTCCTCTTTACAGTGCACAAGTCCTTGAGATATTTAGCATATGATGGAATTTGTCTAATGGCATCAAGCAGAGGAATATTGACAGTAACCTTTTGGAGCACATCCAACACCTCTTGATATTTCATGGGGACAGTTGGATTCCGAAGTCTAGATGGGAATGGAACTGGAGGCTCATATGACTTAGTCTCTTTATCCTTTTGTTGTTGCGGCTTTTGAACTATAGTCGGTTCATCATTTTCTTGAGACAGTGGCTCATCCTCCGGTATTTCTACCGGTTGCATTATCTTGTTATCGACTTCTTTTCCACTTCTCAAGGTAATGATGGCCTTAGCTTGTTCATGATGTAGCTCACTTGGATTTGAGTCTCCAATGAAATGTGTGTTTCTAGGGTTTGACACAGGTTGAGAAGGAAGTGTGCCCTTTTCCCTAGCATTTAGTTGAGTCTCAATCCTAGCCACAGCTGTCTTTAATTCCTGATTTGATTGGATTAGAGACTGATTCATTTGAGCTTGAGAGTTCATGAATGCGGTCAATGCATCCTCCATAGATGATCGCTTTGGCGGGGGCACATATGGTGCATTGTTAGGTGCCCCAAAGAAGTTGTTTTGTGGAGGCATTTGAGGTGCATTGGGCGCATTAATTTGTGGTCCATTCCTCCAACTAAGATTAGGATGGTTACGCCAATTTGGATTATACGTGTTTTCCATTGGTTGCATAACTGACCTTTGGTAGTTATTTATAGCATTTGCTTGATCATGCTCATGCGTGATATTTTGTACAACTGAGATCATTGGACAATCCTTTGTGTCATGGTCTATACCACCACAAATGCTACAAAAATTACCTACAGAAGTGTTTGCTTTAACCATATCAACCTTCCTAATTTCCAAGGCTTCGACCTTTCTAGCCAATGCAGCGAATTTTACATTAAGGTCGTCTTCCTCTCTTAGGACATACATCCCCGCTTTCTCTCTAGGACTGGGTCTAGTTTGGTCTGATTTAGCAGAGACATCCCATGTCTGCGTATTCTCTGCTAACATATCTAGAAAATCCCAAGCCTCATTATGATCTTTGTCAAGAAAGGTTCCACCACACATCATCTCTATGAACTGACGGGTATCCATGGTGAGCCCCTTTCGGAAAGCATCAATCACGTGCCATGGTTCATAACCATGATGTGGACAAGTAATTAGAAGGTCTTTGAAGCGCTCCCAAGCTTGAAAAAATAGTTCATTCCCCTTTTGGGAGAATGACATGATTTCTTGTTTCAATACATTTGTTTTGTGCTCGGGAAAGAACTTTTTCAAAAACTCTCTACTTAAAGCTTGCCATGAAGTGATGGTATTAGGTCTTAGAGAGTTGAGCCATGCTTTGGCCCGATCCTTTAGAGAAAATGAGAATAGCCTAAGCTTAAGTATATCCCTATTGCCATTGTTTACTTGTAACGTTGCAATTACTTCCTCAAAGTCCTTGAGGTGCAAATAGGGGCTTTCAGAATCCAAGCCATGAAATTTAGGAATTAATTGAATTACACCTGGTTTAAAATCAATGTTCCCTATGTGAGCAGGGAACACTATGCAAGATGGTAAAGTTGATCTCTCAGGGTGTAAATGTTCACGTAAAGTCCGTGGTTGGTTTAACACATTTCTATGAACTTCATTTTCATCCTCAAGAGGAGGATTAAATTGATTTTCTCTATTTTGATTTATAGTTGGATATGGCAGATTTGGATTTGGATTATCAACTGGGTCTGCCATGGAATCCAAGTGATGTTGAGTGCCTCTTCTAAGTGAATGATTAAGGCCTGGAACTAGTCTCCCTTCAGAGGAGAGTCGATTGTTTTGATCCCTACTCCAACGGGACATAAACCATCCACACCACACAACAAATACCACTAATTAAACTAGCAAGTATGATACTTAAAATAAAAATAAAAACTTAAATCAACAACCAAGGTGGCAGAGCCGACCATGAGGGTTCAATCCACAAAGCAAAAAAAAAAAAAAAATCAACAACCCAGGCGGCAGAGCCGACCATGAGGGTTCAGTCCACAAAGCAAAAAAAATAAATCAACAAATAAATAAAATAAAAGTAAAACTAATGCAGAAATTAAACTATGCTAATCTGGAAAATAGATTCAGCGGATGATCTTTGTGATCAAACAGCAACTGTAGGACAACCATAGCACTTGGGTGATGAAATCCCAAGCAGGGCAACCTTATGTCACAGTTAGTGCTTGAAAGACCCAACTGAATTTATTTTTAAAGAAAAAAAATAAATAAATAAATAAAATCTACATAAATTTTAGAGGGTTTAGAAGAGAACTTACCTTAGGAAAAAAAAAACTTACCTTAGCTATCTTGTACAGATCTGATCTCTCTCAGTCTCTCCCCGGCAATGGCGCCAAAAACTTGATTGCTTGCCTCCAAGTGCAGAGGTTCGTAAGTAGTATCCCGTGAATACAGGGTCGATCCCACAGGGAGATGAATTGTGAAAAGAAAAAAAATCAAACGCAAAATAAACTAAGTAATAAAAATTAATCTGATGATTTGATTTTAGGATTTTTGAATGGATGTAATTCAATTGAATAAAATAACACCCAAGCTTCAAAGTTCCACACATACGTTAATGTTCCAAAATCATGATGACTTGGATAACACAACTAGGATCTGAGCACTATGGTCAGCCTAGTCGGAAAATAAAACAATTTAAGTATTTTAATAAATGATATAAAATATTAGAAAATTATGGATTTGCACCATTGACATATATTCTCAAGCGTCAGTGATTTTAAGTATTCAATATCTATAGAATAATGAATATCAAAGAAATATAACAGGTTGAGAACATCTCCTATCTAGGAAATCTGATTGATCTAGGATAAGCCTATCCATCAATGTGGATCTCATATAATGGAAACATATGGATCTCACAAGAGGATAAAAAAAACAAAACCTAAATAATAGATAATATGCATACACCATTATTCTCATCATTAAAACAATCAATCATCATAATCTTAAAGAAACATTAAACCCATGTGCTTCCCTTCTAGCTTGGGATAGAAGGAACTTAGAAAAACATAATTAAATTGCAGAAATAAAAAGTAACAAGAAATAAAGAAAGAAAATGCAAATAGAAAATATCTAAAAAAAATTAACTTATAAAGCTTTAATAAAACAAAAAACTCTTTAAAAACCCTAAACTTTGCTTTGGGATGCCTTGAATAATGTTTAAGAATGCCCTAGGAACCCCTATTTATAAGTAGGGAACTCCAATTTTCGTATAAAGTTGAAAAACCCTAGAAATCGCCTCAAATATACGTATTTTTCCAAAACAGACTTCTAGCTGCATAGTTCATTTAAAATAGACTTTCTGCTGCGCAGTTTTCCAAAATAGACTTCACAGCTTCAAAATACACTTTTCAGGTCGATTTCAGCATTCTTCACTTCAAATCTTTAATTTTCTTTATTCTTCACTCGATTTTCTTGGATCTTTGGCATGTGAATTCTTCAATCTTGGTCTCCTAAGATCCATCTCTTGCCTTGGTAATTCTCGAGCATCAAAATTATGTTTTTAACACCATTTTTCAATCCAAACACTTAAATTCACCTTGCAATACATACATGAGTAAAATAGAATATTAAGCGGATTTATCTTCGTAAAATCAAGATATAAATGGGGAAAATTATACAATATTTGAGTCTCAACACTTATGCAACTAGGGTTCGAATCTCCTCGAGGACGGTGCAAAGCACCGTCCGCGCACGCGCGCGTGACGTGGGCTGTAGGGCTGCTTGAGCGCTTTATTAGGCGCACTTAGCACTTCGCACGTTCGCATCGTCGCAAGGAACTAAGAAAGCCTTAGTCTTTTTAGCACTCGGTTCAAATCTTTTGGGTCATAATACCCTGATGTATTATTACCCTTTTTATTAATTGAGAGTAATTGTGACATGATTGTACATGTGGCACCTATGTCATGTGTCACTTATGTGGATACAGTTTTTTCTGTTGGATAACTGTTTCTGTCTGAATAGGTACAGAAATAACTGTCATAGGACAAAGAGTCATGTCCTTTCATAGAAGGCAATTATTTGCAGTAAATGGGTATAGATTTCGTGAAGAGACACTTTAACACCTCTTCAGGAAGAAATCCATAACCTTTCAATTGATATAAATCCTGGATACTATAATCCAGAAGTATAAACTCTGAATCCTTACGATAATATCATCTTCTGTGCAATTACTCTCGATTTGATCTCTTGCTGAATTTTTTTTGAACGTCTTAAGGTATATCGGTGTTAAAACTAGAGATTTGTTTAACACTTAAATGTGCAAATTTTCGTGTTGAAAATCGGATTGTGAGTTCATTGTATCCTAAAGACAATTTGCAGATTTCCTTCGTTTGCACTTGCTGGAAATTCCACAAAAAGGGGTAGCAAATCTGTCTTGAGAAATCGACTGTTCAAGTCGAGCCTTGAACCCGATAGATCTGATCGTTTTCTTCTATCCTCCGTTGTGTATTGTTTTTCTAACATTCAAGACAGATTTTAAACTCTTTTTACAATGGAGGCAATTCATTCCATTCAAGTTATGAACCAAGACTTTGTACGACTGGATCGTTTCGACGGTCAATTCTTCTCAAGATGGCAGCAGAAGATGTCACACCCCAAACTCGGAAACCGGGCTCACAAAATTCCCGATCACCGAATCCGACGCCGACAGCCTTCGTAGAACCCCATTCTTGGCTCCCAATGCCCATACGCCAGGTTCCGATCCTGGGATGCTATAAGGAGAATTTTTAACATCAGTTTAATTCGTAATAAGCATAACCAAAGGCATAACCCACAAACAACAACCAAAAACTTCATCACATTTCCACTATGATAAAAAACTTTACAAGTACAATGAGCATAAAGGGAAATACAATGATGATAGACAAAAAGCTCCAAAATGATCTGCTCTGCGCTCCTCGCCTGTGGCTGCTGTCCTCGCGTCACACACGCATAGCGGTCGTATATAAGCTATAAAAGCTTAGAGGGTGGTGAAAGTGTATGCGCAAGGTAGTAATGCGATTATGAAGTATCATAGTAATGCGGAACATCTTGTGACGAGTCCATGAATACCACTAGCCGTACCAAGGCTATGCGATGCAAGGCATGAATGATGTCGGCCATACCAAGGCCATGCGATGCGAAATGCAACTCAAGCATACAAATCCTCATCTAAGTTTACATATCAGTACAGTTCAAAATCTGGGATATCACCGGGGTCTAGTACACTCTAAACCAGATTGCCGCCCCATCACTCGCAACAAGGTAAGTGGAAGAGACCTCACTACCCGCCTGCCAATATTGGGCTTGGCTCGTCGATAGCGGACCTATTCCTCGAGCTGGTCAAACTCAGCCTAGCATTGTCCCCTCCTCTCGGGCGGGTAAGGCCGTACCCCCTTCCAATCGACCATGACACAGTGGAAAGCGCAGCCTCCTGGTAATCGGCCATCGGCGCTCATGCACCCACTCGGTCTAGACGTTGGAGCAACCTGTTGGTACCATAAGGGTTTACGGACTTTCACCCAGGGATATCTATAGCACCCCATGTAGAACAAGATTTTCGGTATCCAATCCTGCCAACCACGATACGCCTGTGGAGGCTACGGCCTTGATGTCGCTAGGGCGTACAGTAACCATATCACACAATGCGAATGCATGAATCACACTATCCAGTCATGTAGCAATCCTGCGCGTCTCGTGCGCTCATGTGAGGCAACACCGCCTAACCGGGAGCCCCTAAACAATCTGCCCGAAGGCATATACTATGATCAGTCACTTCTCATACCAAGCATACATATGATGCGTATGATCATGAATCATGAGACTATACTAAACATATTATATGGGATAGATGTTGTTCATAAAGAGATGGGCCTAGACGGCCTACAAGTATGGGCCTAACAATGGGCCCTAGGGAGAATCAGAATGCAGACATTTAACCAACATTATTCTACAATATGGACGTCAAACCAACATTGCTCCCAAGGCATTGCCCGTCGTAAACATCATTACATAAACCATGTTGGGGTTACACATTACAATGGGCCTTAGGTTCATCCCATTGGGCCTCAGATACATCAAATGGGTCATACCATATGGGCCTTTCATTTGTCAAGTGGGCCACATCAATGGGTTGCACCAATGGACCTTATGCGCATTGCAATGGGTCATAACCCGTGAGCCTTAGATACATCAAATGGGCCTAGTCTCATGGGTCTTATATGTAACAAATGGGTCACACCAATCGGGCCCCATATGTACATCAAATGGGCCTCAACCCATAGGCCCTAATACATCTCAATGGGCCTTAACCCATGGGCCCCTAAAACATCAAATGAGCCTAGTCCCTTGGGCCTTACATCCACATCAAAGTGGGCCCCAATGATCTACCACAAATATATTAAAATGGACCTCAAAACATGCCAAGGTGGGGTCCACTTGGACTATGGATCTGGTTCATTCTTAAGCTCATGCCCAAATTGAGCTTTCAAAATGGATGGACGGATTGGATGCAGTACATGCATCATGGAGGAGGTCCACATGAGGGTCCACCATGAAGTATATTGTATTAATTAATATAATATAATATAATATAATATAATATATACACACACACACCCACACAACCACACGTGCAGACACACCACACGCACACACACCATGCACACGCACGCACACACACATGCATGCACCCACACACACACACCATGCACACGCATGCACAACGTGCTCTGGACGGTGGGATAAAATGCATAAATCATGTGGGCTCCACGTGGGGCCCACTGTAATGTTTACCTACCATCCAATCCGTTCATAAGGTCACCCAGACCTAGATGAAGGGTAACAAAAATTTCAGCTTAGTCCGAAACTTCTGTGGGCCCAAAAAAATGGTCCAATGGCAGACCTTCAACTCACACTGTTTCCTTTGGTGTGGGCCACCAGAATGGTGGATGGGCCTGATCTTTGGAGGTGCCCCACTGCTGGGAGTGGCCCACCTCGTGAACGGTGTGGATATAAGATATACATCATGGTGGGGCCCACATATAGAGCCGTGGCCCCTGACCCGTCCGCCTATACACGCGGCAACGTGTTGCTGCTGTTGTCAGGGGCAGCTGGCGCTGCCCCCTCATGCATGTATTTTTATATATTTTTTTTAAAAAAAACACTTCCTGTGGTTTTTCATAGGTAGGACCCGCATCAAGCAAATCCAACCCGTCCATTGCACTCAGTGGCTCAAGACCATCCAAACGAGTCCAATATCCGACATTTTTCAGTGCATAAAAATGTCGGGGTAACTTTCAACGGTGGAAACCACTATTTAATAGGCTATGGCCCGTCTGAAGATCGGATAGACCTAATTTTTCAGCTCAACGCCTAAAGCGAGTCGGCAAATAGAATGGACGGCGTGGATTATGTCCATACATCAAGGAGGGGCCTACATGAGTGTGCCACCCATGAGCTTGGAAACAAGCTGACATTTGTGATTTCCAAACCACGTCCAGCGTCCCTGGACGCTGGACGTTGCATGTAAATACATTAGAGGTGGGCCTTGCTTAGGTGTGCCACCTCATGGAGGATGGTGTGGGTACAACACACACAAAGTGGTCCCCACTTGTAGATGGTTTGGATAGAATACATGCCTCATCGTGGGGTCCACAATATAAGGAAGATAGAGAAAGAGAGAGATAGAGAGAGAGATAGAGGGAGATCGGTGAGGATGGAGGGGCCCCGCCACTATGGGCCCCTCTTGCATTCAACATACATCAAGGTGGGTCCCACTACACATGGGCCCATTAAATCCAAAATCCAACGGTGGGGATCCCTTCTCCACCAAGGTAGACGGTCTAGATGACCCTAGGTATACAAGAAAATAAATAACACGATGATCAAAGTGGGCCATCGGCCACATTTTAGGGTCCCAAGTGAGATCCAAACCATTGATCGGTTGGCCTCACTTGGCCCATCTTAAAAGAAATGAAAACTACCCTATTAAAGCACCCACCACTTGATCTTCTTGCTCCTATAGGTTCCTTAGCTCCTTAGCTTCGATTCCAATGGAGGAGATGAGGAATGGATGGCTAGGATGGGAGATCTTGGGATGGAAAGGTGGGCCACACTTGTGATTCTCTTGGAAGGGCTTGGAGAGGCTCATACGTATGGTGCTCTCTCTCTCTTGCTTGGAAAGGGGATTTTGAGAAATGAAATGAGAGAGAGAGGGTTGTAAAGAAAGAGGAGTGATGGATGTGTTGATGTGGTGAGTGATGGGTGTAAAAACTTTTTGACTTTTGTGGCCATTTGTGTAAGAAAAGTATGGGCTTTGTAAGAAACTTTTGACTTTGGGGTTGCTTGGGGAAGGGTGAAAAGTGATGTGTACTTGACCCTTGATGGGATTGATTGATGGATGATTGATGTGACATCTCGTAGAGATTCTCTTGGGTTTCGCAACACGCGGCGTTTTCCTCGCACTGAACGTTGGCCCACATCTCCTAACCAGAGTATCGCCTCGGCGTACGAGTCGCTGCATCAGAACCGCGGCGATGGTGCGGTCGCAATGGTACAAGTCTCGGGTTGAGTCGAATCAGATTAACGATGTGTGAATCAAGGTCGCGCGCAACACCGGTTAAGGGTCGAAGGTTGCCGGAATTCGACCGGAAAGACCGCGGGAACCTACGAAACGGTACGGTCTAGGATACGGGTCTTACAGAAGATGCTTTTCTTTTTGACAACTCTAAAGTTATCTTACATCCTAGATGATGATCTGCCTTCTCTGACCGAGCCAACTGATGATGACTCAGATCAAGTGAAGGCAGAACGGAAGAAAAGGAAGGAGGACGATTTTCTATGCAAAAGTCATATCTTAAACGCCCTCTCTAATTCCATTTATAACTCATACCGTAAAATATCCTCTGCTAAAGATCTGTGAACAAAATTAGATCAAAAATATAATCTGAAGAGATCAGTACTCAGAAATTTCTGATCAACAATTATGTCCACTTCAAATTTAAAAATGATCAACCAATTCTCTCCCAAGTAACCGAACTACAGAACTTGGTTGATGAATTGAAGATTGGTGGTATAGATCTTCCTGAAGAATTCCTGGTCTGTGTAGTAATTGCAAAATTACCCTCATCATAGTTTGATTATAAAAAGAAACTGAAACATGATGAAAGGAAGTACACTCTTGAACGGCTTCAATGACATCTTCGAATAGAAGAAGAGTCCAAAAACCGAGACAAGAAAGAAAGTGCTTCGAAAAATCATTCCAAAGCAAATATAGTAGAAGATGACAAGCCAAAAATGAAGAACTCCAAATCTATTCCCCCAAAGAAAGATACAGAATTTAAGAAAAAGGGCAAGTGTCACTTCTGCAATAAGCCTGGACACTACATAAAGGAATGTCGACACAGGAAGAAACAACTGAAAGCTCAGGCTAACATGGCAGAAGACCAACTTATAAAAATGGTTACTGAAGCTAACACAGTAATATCCGATGGTGGATGGTGGTTAGACACTGGTGCAACTATTCACATATCGAATGACCGAAACTTCTTCAAGACCTATGAAAGTATTACAGGTGGACAAGAAGTAAAGATGGGTAATAACGTTCGTGCGAACGTTGTTGGAAAAGGAACAGTCGAGCTTCAGTTTTCATTAGGCAAAAGACCGACACTAACAAATGTATTGCATGTACCTGACATGTCTAAAAATCTAGTGTCAGGAGATCTTCTCAATAAGAGAGGATTCAAAATGGTGATTGAGTCTGATAAGTTGGTTATCACCAAGAATGGTATGTTTGTTGGCAAATGATATTCATATAATGGTATGATTAAACTGAATATTAATAATAATAATGATGTTTCCGTTTATATAGTGGATTCTATATCTTTATGGCATGCTAGACTAGGTCATGTTAATTATCATTCAATGAAAAGAATGATGATCTTGAGACTTATACCAAAATATGAAATACAACAAGAAGGAAAATGTGATGTGTGTGCCCATTCTAAAATAACCAGAAAACCGTTTGGGACTGGCATGAGAAAATCACAACCCTTGGAGTTAATTCATTCCGATATCTATGATTTAAATAATACCTTAACTTGTGGAGGAAAAAGGTATTTTATCACATTTATCGATGGCTTCACTAGATTTTCCTACGTATACTTGATAAAATCTAAAGATGAAGCCTTTGAAAAGTTTAAGCTTTATAAGGCTGAAGTGGAAAATCAGTTGAATATAAAGATTAAAGCCCTCAGAAGTGATAGAGGGGATGAGTACTCTTCTAATGAATTCAACGACTTCTGTGAATCAAATGGTATAATCCATGAATTTACTGTACCTTACACACCTCAACAAAATGGCCTAGCGGAACGTAAAAATAGGACATTAGTTGAGATGATCAACTGTATGATATTAAATTCTGGATTACCACTGAATTTGTGGGGGAAAGCATTGTTAACAGTAAACCGTATTCTAAATGCTATCCCACACAAAAAATTAGATATCTCCCCATATAAATTATGAAAAAAGAAGAAACCATATCTTCATTACTTCAAAGTGTGCGGAAGTATAGCAGAAGTCAGGATTATTGATTCTAAGAGAGTAAAGTTGGGTCCTAGAGAAATTAGGTGTGCTTTTATGGGTTATGGGATTCATAGTCCCGTATATAGATTCCTGGTTCTAGAACAAACTTCTTTTGCTGACAAAAACATGATTTTAGAGTCTAGGGATGCTATATTTTTTGAAAATACAGTATTCAAAGACTATATGAATAATCATACAAAAAGGCAGGTTGATGAAAATATAATAGAACCAATGAACGAAGAGCCCAACAACTTTCATGATAAATCTAACACTCATACATAAAGAAACGAACCAAGGAGATCGAAAAGGGTAAGAAAAGAAACATCTTTTGGCCCAGATTTCTATATGTTTCTTATAGAAGGGGATAGAAATGAAATAAGAAAGGAGATTACTCTACCACTACGTATTGAAAGTGATCCATCGACACTTAGTGAAGCTCTCTCATCTCCTGATGTACAGTTTTGGAGGAAAGCCATAGACGATGAAATGGATTCCATAGTCTCCAATAACACATGGTGTTTGGTCGATCTTCCACCAGATTCAAAGCCTATAGAATGTAAGTGGATTTTTAAAAGAAAGTTCAATCCTGATGGAACCATAAATAAGTTTAAAGCTCGATTGGTAGCCAAAGGATTTAGACAAAAGGAAGGTATCGATTTTTTTGATACATATGCTCCTGTTGCTCGTATATCTACCATTAGGACTTTAATTGCTCTTGCAGCAATTCACCACCTAGTAATCCATCAAATGGATGTCAAAACAGCATTCTTAAATGGTAATCTAGATGAAGAAGTCTATATGGAACAACCTGAAGGGTTTGTTTAATCCGGGTAAGAGAAGAAAGTGTGTAAACTGGTCAAACTCTCTATGGGCTCAAGCAAGCTCCTAAGCAATGGCATGAGAAGTTTGATCAAGTAATACAATCTAATGGTTTTAGAGTAAACCAAGCAGATAAGCGTATATATATTAAAGGTCAAATTATTATCTGCCTATACGTAGATGATATGCTAATATTTGGACCAAATGAGGACTATGTGAAAGAAACTAAAAAGTTTCTAAGTACCAACTTCGACATGAAGGATATGGGCAAAGTTGATGTAATATTAGGTATTAAGATTTATAATCTTAATGATGGAATAGCCTTAACACAATCTCATTACGTAGAGAAAGTGTTAAAGAAGTTTAATCATTATGATAGTAATCGGTTTCAACCCCATTTGATCCAAGTATTAAATTGGTTAAAAATACTGGTAAATGTAAAGCACAACAAGAATATGCGAGTGCTATTGGGAGTTTAATGTATGCAATGAATTGCACTAGACCCGATATAGCATTCACAGTAGGAATGCTAAGCAGGTATACCAATAATCTTGGACAAGTACACTGGAATGCGATTTCGAGAGTTTTAAAGTATCTAAGAGGAACCATAGACTATGGACTGCATTATAAATCATATCCCACTGTACTTGAAGGGTACAGCGATGCAAGCTGAAATGCAGATAGCATAGAATCTAAATCTACAAGTGGCTGGATATTCACTCTTGGAGGAGGAGCAATATCATGGGCATCTAAGAAACAAACGTGAATATCTCACTCTACAATGGAAAGTGAGTTTATTACACTTGGTGTTGCTTGTAAAGAAGGTGAATGGCTAAGATACCTACTGTTGAAAATCCCGTATTAGTCAAAACCTACTCCTGCCATATCTATCTTTTGTGATAGTCAGGCTACACTTTGTCGTGCTATGAGTAGGACTTATAATGGTAAGTCTAGAAATGTAGGTCTAAGGCATAACTTTGTTAAAGGATTGCTCAGAGATGGAGTAATCACAGTGGAATATGTTGAATCCATCCTGAACTTAGCAGATCCCTTGACAAAAGGTTTATCAAGAGATCAGATAAGAAGAACCACTAAAGGAATGAGACTAAGATCCATAAAGATGTAACTTTCACTCTTGATGGCAACCATACCTATGTTTTGAAATATAGGTTAGGTTCAAAGGGACAAACAAGTCAAGTATGTGACTGAAATATACACTAGAAAAAGAAAATTTGAGTCTCATTCCTAAAAGTCTAGTGTTTGATTTCTACATTTCATAAGAGGCTGAGTACTAACTCTTAATAGATTTATAAGCAGACTTTGCTGCGATGAAGCAGAATCATCTTTGATAGATATACCTATATGAGTAGAGAAGTGAGGCCGCTTTTGAAGAGATTGGGATCGTCTCTAGAATACTCATGAAATAAGGATACGCACAAGGCCAGAAATGTGTGAACTTAAAGATCTCCAGTTATATATGAATAGATGTGTGTTATGTGTCCGGTGAGTCATATAAAGTCTTTAGTTCAAGACTAATGGGTCATTAAGTACCTGGCATAACTTTGATACATATACACTAAAGTAAATGTTCAAATCCAAAAGATACCTTCACTTATGCACCTATTTATATTGATATGCCATTCATTCCAGAATCTGATTTTATTTTTGAAATTGTGGGGGATTGCTGTGTTTTTTAGAATAAAAATAAATTTCAAAAATAAAAGTTATTTTTAAAAAGTAAATAAATATATTAATTATTTAAACTTTTCATAAATAGTGTATATAGCTAGTCGGTAAGAGAAGGGGTTTTTGCTTTGCAACCAGGGTTCGAATCTCCTCAAGGACGGTCTGGCTTAAAATCATCACAAATCGCTGCTGTAGCGTGGCGTGGTATGTAGGGCTGCTTGGGCGCTTTATTAGGCGCACTTAGCACTTCGCACGTTCGCATCGTCGCAAGGAACTAAGAAAGCCTTAGTCTTTTTAGCACTCGATTCAAATCTTTTGGGCCATGATACCCTGATGTATTATTACCCTTTTTGTTAATTGAGAGTAATTATGACATAATTGTACATGTGGCACCTATGCCATGTGTCGCTTATGTGGATACAATTTTTCCTGTTGGATAACTGTTTCTGCTTGAATAGGTACAGAAATAACTGCCATAGGACAAAGAGTCATGTCGTTTCATAGAAGGCAATTATTTGCAGTAAATGGGTATGGATTTCGTGAAGAGGCACTTTAGCACCTCTTTAGGAAGAAATCCATAACCTTCCAATTGATATAAATCCTGGATACTATAATCCAGAAGTATAGACTCTGAATCCTTACGATAATATCATCTTCTGTGCAATTACTCTCGATTTGATCTCTTGTTGAATTTTTTCTGAACGTCTTAAGGCATATCGGTGTTAAAACTAGAGATTTGTTCAACACTTAAATGTGCAAATTTTCGTGTTGAAAATCGGATTGTGAGTTCATTGTATCCTGAAGACAATTTGCAGATTTCCTTCGTTTGCACTTGCTGAAAATTCCACAAAAAGGGGCAGCAAATCTATCTTGAGAAATTGGCTGTTCGAGTCAAGCCTTAAACCCGATAGATCTGATCGTTTTCTTATCCTCCATTGTGTATTGTTTTTCTAACAAGGAGTAAGATTTCCGGGAGGTGCTTTCTTACAAAACAGCGACCAGCTCTCGTTTCCATCCAGCAAACGGAGTTTATAGGGTGTACTCTGTGCATCTGCATGCCTTGCTACATCTTCATTGCGAGTCATGAGCAGCACTCGGCTGCCATTTTCCGTATCTGGAAATGCCGAAACCAAACTGTCCCAAGCTTGTCTACTCCATATGTCATCGATTACCACCAGATATCTCTTCCCTTCTAAGTACTGAGAGAGTTCCTGCCGCATGTCTTCCTCAGCCGTCATCTCCTTGTCATCTCGTTCGAGGGCTCTAAAGCATTTTATAATGCTCAGTAAAAGCTCTCGGACTAGATATTGTTGAGAGACATACACCCAAGCATGAAAATCGAAACTCTTCTTTACATGGATGTCATTGTAAACTTTCTTTGCTAGAGTAGTCTTACCTATCCCTCCCATACCTGTGATCGAAATCACAGCACGCCGCACATTTCCTTCAGTCAGCCGCCCCACCAGTGTCTTTGTCTCATCATCAAAGCCGATTACATCTGCTTCCTCGACGATGGGAGCCCTCTTCTCCCTCCGCAGCTGGCTTTGATATGAAGAAGATGAAGCTTCTCCACCAACTGATATATTGCCGACGCCGTACTGTGATATGTTCTCCTTGATCTCGCCGAGCCTTCTTTCTAGGTTGAGGATCTTCTTTCCAATGTCGTTGATGGTTGGTATAGCTTTGATGCAACCAGCAAAACCACTTACGCATCTCATCAATCCAGCACTTGCCTCACCTCGTTTCTGTTCAATGTTAAAGATGTAGGAATCGATAACATCCTCAGCATCCTAGGCTACGTCTCTTCTTTGAGTAACCCAAATCTTGAATCTTTTATTATCTCTGCCAATCCTATCGACATCCTCAAGGAAGGCACGCATCCATTCAAGTTTGGTTCGAAGAGATATGACCTGCTCATCTACTCCGAGTAGCAAATCTGCTTCCTTCGTTACAAAATCGTTCAATTTTTGTATGACCAACCGAACAATTACACTCTCCATTTTCTCTCTTCTTCAAAAGCCTGTGTGTTGAAAACGCAGTGATCAGTGGATGTTGTGGAAAGATGGCCAACCTGCCATTAGACTATTCATTTCATTAAGAAAGATGGCCAACCGCATGTATCAGAGTTTTGATTTTGGCTTGCATCCAAGACTGATGGGTCCCACTTAGATGCAAGCAAACGTGTGAAATTTATGACCTCATAATGATGTATTTCTTAGATCCACACCGTCCATCATTTTATTTTTTCAGGTCTTTCTAAGCTGAACTTGATGTCTACCGTTGAAAAGCAAGGTCAATCCAAAGCTCAAGTGGACCACACCACAGAAAACAGTATGAACTTGATGTCTACCATTGAAAACTTCTTGACGAAGGAAGGCTCTCATCAAACTGATATTTGTTTCTGCCCTTCGTCCATTCCCGTGTGATATTTTGACCTGGTTAGATGGCAAACGAACCTTTCTGTTGGATCTAGGAAGGTTTTAACGGTAGTCCATTTATTCTCCACTACTTTTTATGGTGTGGTCCACTTGAGCTTTGGATGTGCCTCAAGACTCATGTCCTATAAGGATCTGGAAAAATAAAAATCTATAAATGATGCGGATCTAAAGAAATATGTTAGATCTTCTCACATGGTGACCCATATCATATCTTGAGTCAGACCTTCTTCTGTCCGTTGATTCAAATGATGTGGCCATCTGGCGATGGATTCCTGAATTCTGTGCCAGAGAATCCTTATGGTGGGGCCTACCATACCACCCAAGTGGCTTGCTGCGGGAAATATGGTATGGTTCCACAAGTGGCATGATATATAAACATTTGTTGACTGACTTTAATTTATAAACACCATCAACTTGTCATTAGACTATTCATTTGATTAAGAAATTCGCCTAACCACATGCATTGGAGTTATTCATTTTGGTCTGCATATAGAGCATTGATTTTGATTTTAGCATTGTATCCAAGATGAATGGGTCCCACTTGGATATATGATCCAAACCGTTCATCTTGTTGGTACATCCATGGATGCGTGACTTTCCCAAAATCATGAGGTTTGATCATTCTACACAGGAAGCGGATGCAAAGTTAGCTGCAGGGCCTTCTATTGCCAGTTGCCAACACCTGAGTGCAGCAACTCAGGTCTTGTACTTGCAATGCTGACTTTGATGGAAAGTTTTCATTTGGATGTGATCCACTCCGTCCATCAGGTAGCCCACATAATGTTGGTACATGAAAAAAATAATAATGCTGATTCAACACAACGGTGGGCTACATCATGGGAAACAGTTGAGATGAGAAGTTCAGCCATAAAATTGTTTATGTTTTTTTATGGGGTTCACCGTCATGTTTTTATTCTATCAAAACCACTCATCCTACCTACCGTACTAAGATTCATTGATTCCCTTAAAATCAGGTGATTCCTGAATTTATGCAAGCAACGCCATGTGCATGTGAAGTTTAGGCCTGATTTTAGATTCTCCCTATGGTGTGGTCCACCTAAGCTTGGATTTGACTGAAGTTTAAGATTTATGGTGAATATTTAATGGAGTATCTGGTGGACGGGGTGATCTGCTGCATGCTTCTTCCACGTAGCAATCTGCTAACGCCAGTGAGGCCCTAAGTGGTCCACGCAAGTCACGCTACAACAGTCGACATGATAGGAAGGGAGACGAGAG
This sequence comes from Magnolia changhungtana, assembly GCA_030180095.1. Taxonomy (NCBI): domain Eukaryota; kingdom Viridiplantae; phylum Streptophyta; class Magnoliopsida; order Magnoliales; family Magnoliaceae; genus Magnolia; species Magnolia changhungtana. The sequence goes on along the minus strand of JASAUF010000027.1, from coordinate 77,457 downwards.
AAAGCTATATTTTTCTAGATCTGGGGCCGAGTGTGATGCCCGTGTTACATCTACTCCGTTCATACGCTGCACAGCAAATGTTAGGACGTACGTGATCCCAAAAAATAGGCATATCCATAATTCAAGTTGGCCGTGCCACAATAAAAGGTGGAGTTGGATGTCTACCATTTTCAAGCTGTGATGTGTTTTCCCTTGATCTTGTTATGAATCTCCTTATGAATCAGTTGGATGAGGAAGGTTTCAATGTGGTGGGCATTTTTATCCTATTATTTTTTATGGTGCATCCCATTTAAGGTTTCTATTTACTTCATTTTTAAGCTTATTTCCTAACACCATCTTTAACAAACACTATTTACCTCATTTTAAAGCTCATCTTTAAAAAATAATCGACAAAGTAGCCTCTCTTGGTATCACCTGTCAATCATAAAAGACAAAATTAAATAATAATACGAGTTGACCTGAGTGTAGGCAGTTACTGAGGGCGCTACTTTCACTTACGTAGATGGAACGACTCTATTTGGTCGTGATCCACTCCGTCCATCAGGTAGCCCACATGGTCTCTGCAACAAGGTGAAAAAGTAAATTATATTTTTTTAAATAAAAAATGGGTTATTTAATACTCAGGTGGGCTACACCCTGGATGTGATCCACTCCATCCATCAGGTATCCCATGTTATTTGGCACGAGACAAAAATAGAAGAAGAAAAAAAAAATGCTTAATTAAAATTCAGGTGGGCTACGTCATGGGGAACAGTTATAATTTGGAAAGTCTCACCACTAAATTTGTCAAAATTATGTGTGGGATCCACCATTGTGTTTTATCTTCCCATCCAAACTACTCGTATACTTGCCACATTAGGATGCATGGATTCCCTAAGAATCAGGGCATTCCTGGACTTATGCAAGCCACGCCATGGTGAAAATGTGATGGAGCATCTTATGGTGTGGTGTGGCCCACCTAAGTTTGGCTTTCACTGAATTTTAGGATCCATGGTGAAAATGTGATGGAACATCTGATGGAAGGGCTGGATCTTATGCATGTTTGTCCCACATAGAGGTATGTTTGCGCAAGTGAGGCCTTGATGCATGTTTGTCAGACATAGCGGTGTGCTTGCCAAGTAAGCCCTTAAGGGAGAAGACAGAGGCCTAGATCTGGGTCTACTGTGATGTCGATCTGTTTATACGCACTCCGTCCCTCCGTCGCCAAGAACTAATGTTAAGATATCATACCAACTAGGCAGATTCAGTTAGAAACTAGTGTCGAGCCTCTTAAGACCAGGTTCTACATGTCAGCAAAATTTTAGCCTGAACGATGCTCGTTTGAGGTGCCAGAACATAGTAGACCCGATTCCGACTCGAGTGGGGTCATGCGTGGTCATATAGGGTTTAATGGCCATATTGGGTTAGATTTGGCTTGAAAATGGTGTCAACCATATTAGGACCACGTTAGATGTGTCAGCGATGTATTAGCTCAAATGGAGCTCTATTGACACGCCAAAACCTAGTGGCCTTGATTCGAGCTTGGTTGGAGTCAAGTGAGGTAATTAGCCCGGATTTGGCTCAAAACTCATGTCGAGCCTCCTAGGAGTCAAACATTTCAGCCAGAACGGGGTTCGTTTGAGGCACCGAAACATAGTAGACGTAATTTCCAGCCAGTTAGTGTCAAACGAGGTCAACTTGAGTTCCTTCACTTTTGCTTGGATTCACCTTAAACCTAGCTTCGTGCCTCCTAGGACAATGTCCGGCATGTCAACTTAAGTTCTTGGATTCGCCTTAAACTTAGTGTCGTGCCTCCTAAGACAATGTCCGATGTGTCTGAAAAATTGCAGCTAGAACGGGCTCGTTTGAGGCATGGAAACGGAGTGGAACCCCTGCATGGAAAAGGATTGGACCCGATTCTAGTTTGGCGGGTCAAGCAAGGTTAACTAGGGTTTTGTGGCCTTAACTAGTTTGGATTCGCCTCAAAACTGATGTCGTGTCTCCTAAAACCATGTTCGACGTGTAAGAAAAATTTCAGCTGAATAGAGCTCGTTTGAGGTGTTGAAATGGAGTTGACCTGACTTAAGTCTCCTTTCAGAGGTGATAGGCCTACAGACCTACCTTTTCCTGCCATGAGATCCACCTTTGCACTCGATCAGCCTGAGTTTTGAGCCCCTGCCCTAAAATGAGATGGAAAAATTGGCCGACAGTCTGGATTTGCGTTAAGTATCAGGAAAGTGGGGTCCACAAAAATTATAGTTGCATGAAGAAGTAACGTCTCTGTGTTTGACGGGGAGCAGACTAGGTGCGCCCCATCCTCTCTAAAGACTATGCAACCCTTACCATGGGCTCACCTTAATGTATTTATTCTATATCCATGCTGTCCACCCATTCCATATCATTTAAGGGCATAAGCCCAACAATGAAGAAGATCCAAGTCTCGTCTCAGGTGGACTATATTATAGGAAATAGTGTTGATTGAACGCTCTACTATTAAAAACTTCCCAAGGCCTATAATAAAGTTTCGGTGATGTTTACCTACCATCCAACCCCTTGATAAAGTCATGTAAACTTGGATAAAGAGAAAGAAACAAACAGAAGCTTGATCCAAAACTTTTGTGACCCATTAATGGTCAATTACCTTTGTTTCCTATGGTATGGTCCCCCTGAAAATTAAATCTACTTCATTTTTGGACGCATGCCGTAAAATGATCTAAAAATATGGATAAACAGTGTGGATATAGAATAAACACGTCATGGGGGCCCAATGATAAGGGCCGCACCATCTTGACTGAGGCCAGGGCCGCACCTAATCCGTTCCCACGACACCGGAAACGGATTGGCTACTCCACCGCTTCTGTGGGCTCTACCATGATGTATGTGTTTCATCCATGCTGTCCATCTATTTTTATAGATCATTTTCTAGTATAAGGCCAAAAATAAGTTATATCACAATCTCAAGTGGACCATATTACATGAAACAGTGTTGAATTAATGTCAGCCATTAAAAACTTTTTAGGGCCATAAAAGTTTTGGATCAAGCTGATCTTTCTTTCTTTTTTTCCTTCATCTGAGCCTTTATGACCTAATCAATAGATTAGATGTCAAATAAACAGTACAGTGAGCTTTAGGAAGATTTTAACGGTGAATATCCAACATCTATTATTTTCCTGTGGTGTGGTCTACCTAAGATTTATATCCCTCTCATTTTTGTCTTAAGGCCCTAAAATGGTACGTAAAAATGGATAAAATACATGCATTGTGGTGGGGCCCACAGAGAACCGACCACCAGCCACCAGGCCGGTGGCAGGGTAGCCAATGCCCAAGTGGATGTCGTTTCTAGCCAATGCCCAAGTGGATGTCGTTTCTGACGGTCGACCCATTGTGTGTTCTTTGAAAAAGTTGTGTTGTCTGCCATATCCTCATATGTCTTTATGGTTTAGCCCCAAAAACAGAACTAGGTCCAAAGCTCGGGTGGGACACACGGCAGGTAAGAGTACACATTGAAGCTATTATCTGACACAAAAATTTAGATCAATGGCAAATACCGATAGTTATATGTAACCCACTGGAAATGACATTTTGAACGGTTGGAAGTGTTATTTTAATGGTTTGGATGGTCTGGAAATATCAAAGCTGAACCATTGATAATTTTAATGGTAGTAAGCCGTGTACCCACATTTTCATGTCATGGGACCCACCTAAAAATTGAATCTGCTTAGGTTTTGGGTCCACACCATAAAATAGAGATGTTGAAAATGGTGGACGGTTTGGATTTTCAATTGGGGTCCACGAAAACTAAAGATGCATGAGGAAGTCGGAAGCAGGTTGCTTGGTGCTACACACCACCGTTCGTACTTTTGCTCGTATCCTTTTAGGTTATTGATCGAAAAATGGCGTGGATCTAAGTAGTTGGTGGGCTGTATGAAGCGTTAATAGTGTGGAGTTTGTGGATCATTAAAAGTCATCTGTCCGCACTGGTCATCATTAAACGATGGTCAAAATTCATGGGATATTTCCAGTGGAAATTCATTGGATGGTATGGATCATGAAGATAAGAAATGGTGGGGCTTACGTATGTATGTTTCCACAGAAACGGATTGACTACTCCCCTGCGCTACCACGACGTATGCGTTTCATCTATGCCGTTCATACATTTTTACGGATCATTTTATAGCTTGAACCAAAAAAATGAGAGGTATATAAATCTCAGGTGGACCACACCACAAGAAAACAATAGTGTTTGGATATCCACCATTAAAATCCTCTTAAGGCTCACTGTACTTTTTATTTGACATCCAATCTGTTGATTAGCTAATACAGACCTAGATGAAGGGAAAAAAAACAAAGATCAGCTTGATCCAAAACTTTTATGGCGCCCAAAAAGCTTTTAATGGTTGACGTTGATTTAATACTATTTCATGTGGTCCATTATATACCTCATTTTTGGTATTATTCACTAAAATGACCTATAAAAATATATGGACAGCATGGATGAAACACATACATCATGGTGGGGCCCACAGAGCACCGACCATCAGCCATTGGCTGCTGGCAGGGGAGGGGAGTAGCCAATCCGTTTCCGTTCCCACGTACAAGTACACTCGTTGACTGCTGCTACATGATGATACGAGCATTTTAGTTAAATCCGCAGTCATACCAAAGACGGTCCAACCGCTTACCGTGGGGCCAACCTCGATGTATGTTTTCTGTATCTACTCTGTCCACCGATTTTTTTCAAATCATTCCAGTGGATTTGTCAAAGAATTAAAAAGATCTAAATATTAGGTGGACCATAATCTAGAAATCCGTGGAGATTGAGTGTTGTATCATTTAAACTTCTAATGAATCATGTAAATGTTTACTTACTGTTTATGAGCCATCAAATCTATTGCGAATGTTACATATCCCTTGATGAAGGTAATAAACAAATATCAACTTTATAGGGAACTTTTTTAACTTATTAACGGTCAATCATCATTGTTTCCTATGTTATAGTCACCTAATATATGTATCTCTGCAAGGCTCCAAAACTTAGTAATCCCGATTCTTGCTCAAGTGGGTCACGCGGGTCATCCAGGGATAGGTGGCCTTAACTATCTCAGATTTTGCTCGAAACTACTGTCAAGCCTCCTAATATCATGTTCAACATGTCAGCAAAATTTCAGTCGGAACAAGTCTAGGTTAGAGGCACGGAAACGTAGTAGATTCAATTTCAGCTTAGACTCTGTGGAGTTTCAACACTGGGTCAAGGGTTCGAGTACCCACGGTGGTGAAATCCCACGGCGTATGTGTGCGTGTGGCGTGAGTGTGTGGGGGTGTGTGCGCGTGTGTAAAAAAAAAAAAAAAAAATCAGCTTAGGAGGGGTCAAGCGGGGTCATATAGGGTTCACTGGCTTTAATTGGGTCAGATTTGGCCTGAAACTGGTGTCAAGCCTCATAAGACCACATTGGATGCAACGACAAGGAGGTAAAACTTAGTAGACCCAATTCAGGCCCCGGTGGGGTCAACTAGGATTTATGGTATCAATTGGCTCAAATTCTTCTTGAAACTGGAGTCGAGCCTTCTAAGCATAGTTCCAATGTGTCAGTAAAATTTTGGCCTGAACAGAGGTCGTTTGAGGTGCCGAAATGGAGTAGACCTGATTAAGGCTTGAGTAGGGTCAAGCAGGGTCAAGTAGGGTTCAATGGCCATAAATGGGTTAGATTGGCTCAAAATTGATGGACCACGTTAGATGTGTCAGCCATATATCGGCTTGAACAGAGCTCTATTGACACATCAAAACTTAATAGCCCCGATTCCAACTCAGTTGGGGTCAAGCGAGGTTAACAAGGGTTCTGTAGCCTTGAATTTGGCTCAAAACTCATGTCAAGCCTTTTAGGAGCACGTTGGACCTGTCATAAAACATTTTGGCCAGAACTATGCCTATTTGAGGCATCGAAACAGTGTTGACCTAATTTTTTGTGTTGTTTGGTGGAACGTTTTGGTGTCGCTACTCATTGACATCAATGCTGTGTTAACCTTTCTATCAATCTGATAGAAATTTTTTTCACAGGATGGCAAGGGAGAGAGTCGGTTTCACATTCATAAACGGAAGTATTCCAAACAGACATTAGTAATAAGAAAACTATAACAAGAACTTCAAATTTATAAAACCCCAAGCTATGATAAAACTGGACCCAAATAGCTATATCTTGCCATTTCATTTAAGATATGAACAAAAAAAAGAAGCAAATCCAAAGCTAAAGTAAACGGCATGCTTACGGTTGAAACCTACTTTGATTTGAGATCCAACTTGTTCATAAGGTCACATAGACATAGATGAGGGGAAAATACAAATATCATCTTGATCCAAAACTTTTATAGCCACTAAAAAGTTTTCAATGGTAGGCATTTAATCTCTACTGTTTTTTGTTGTGTGGTCCACTTGGGCTTCACATCTACCTCATTTATTTCTTTCTCTTTTGGCTTTATGTTTTAATATGATTTAAAAAAAATAAATAATAATAATAATAATAATAAGAAGGACAACATAGATATAACACATGCATCACGGTGCGGTGTCCATTCATCCTCCTTAATGGATGCATCTTGAGAATGGGACAGAATATATTTAAAAAGCATGGCCGCCTGTATGAATTCTAGACAGTTTTAAGTTTCTATTCTAGCTATTCCATGAGGGAGCATGCATGATGGAATTAATGAACGCTCTCCGAGAGTGTTAGAAATTGTCTCTCATTGTTATTTCATAACCTCAAGTGTGGGCTGAAAGTTGTGTGAGTTTAACCCGACCGACCTGTGACCGACCCGACATTAGGTTGGGCTCGAGCAAGATATTTTGAGTCCAATCTCAAGCTTGGGCTATACAAACACCAATCCGATAACACTAGGGTTGGGCTTGGGTTGAGGCCTCAGGTTGCCGACCCAACTCGAACCCGATCAATATATAAGTTACTTATAAATTATAATTGAGTGTAGATCATTTATATCGAAGGCATACTAGTGATATCGAGTCTCATTTGTCCACGTCATTTCCAAGGATTCAAGCTAACAAGATTTGCCAGATTTCTCTCTCCCAAATAGACTTCGTGATATGCTACATGACTTTTAAAGGAGTACTTGTCTTATGTTTTAGCTTGTTTTTCAAAAGAAAAAAATGAAGTTCTTTAAAATGAATAATCACGTATATAATTAATAAAATTATATATATATATATATATATATATATATATATATATATATATATATATATATATATATAAGTCCTATATTCAAATATAATAAACAAATGTAATAACGAAAATATTAGCATGTATATACCTGACCAACTCGATTAACCTGACCAAGCCTACTTGGGTTGGGCTTGGGTTGAGAATTCCCAACTCGAGATTGGGTTGGGTTGGGTTGGGTTGGGTTTGGGTTGAGGTATATGAGCCTTGGGTTGGGTTAGGGTTGAGCACCAACCCAACCCAACCCGACCCGACCCGACCCGCCCGACTTTCGGCCCTACTCAAGTGGACCACACCGAATTTAAAGAGTTTTTAGGCAGATTTTACATGTCCTATTAATAGGTCCGCCTGTGTGACTAGGCCTAACATGGGATGGTGCAGCTGATGAATGAGGTGGACCCCATCCATGTGAACTCTTCCTTTTATGTAGTGTCCGTTCGTTCGTATGATGTGATCTAACATGAACTCATCTACATGGTTATATAATCACACGTCGTTTAGATAGGGAATGGTTATATAATCACCGGCTGATGAACGAGGTGGACCCATCTACATGAACTCTTCCGTTCACGTAGCGTCCGTTGGTTTGTATGATGTGATCTTCCGACACGTGTCGTTTAGATAAGGAATGGTCATATAATCCGCTGCTTACGCTAGTCAGACGAGAGTTTTCCATCTCGAAAGGAAAGGGAGGTATTAACCAAGACAAGGAGGGGCCAGCAGATGTAGATCGGTCGGTCAGCAAGATAAGACGCTAGGTGTTTGTAAAAATGCCGCCATGAACCAGCACGATCAACTGCAGGGTGTATGCGATAATGCAGCTGTGAATCCCAAGATTGGTATTTTTTTTCTTTTTAAATCTGATATCTAACATTTCATTCTTTGAAAATAACGAGTTTCATTCAAACAAAATATAAATCATTGTTCAAACACTAAATTCAAAGTTCTCCACATTCTCTCTGCACATAACAATAGAGAAGATGATCAAACCACGAAAGAAGCAATTTGAAGCAAATTCAAATTGCCACCACTGACTTCAAGATACCGATCCGGTCATCACATGCAAGCATTTTCTGCTTGGGAAGATTCTGTAAGTTGAATATATATCGTTATACACTGAAAAACATGATATAAGTCATCTAAGTGTAATCCATCTTTTTCTTTAATATCTAAACTAGACAAATTGTAAATATCAAAGGAAAACTGTTTGCCTTTTCCATTGTTTGGAATGGAATCATTGGGATCCAGACATTGCCTTCGTGTGCAACAGTGCTTTCAGAAGCAGAGAATCAAATCATTGTTATTGACCGTCCGTTAGGTTAGTCTCATATTTATAGGCCACCTTGAAAAATTCATCTCAATTAGAGAATGTTAACCTTCCAAAATTAGCATATTTATTTATATTGTCAATTTACAGAGCCATCAAAGGAAATAGTTATAGTCATGAGAAGCTAGGAGCAAACAAGTTCTCACGGAGGCGGCCTATAGGGACAGCAGCACAGAACCAAGACAAGGCCTACGCGGAGCCACCACCAGGGCCCTTGTTTGAGCCTGGTGAGTTCAATTCATGGTCATTTTGGATGGCTGGGATTGCAGATTTCATGGCTACCTTCCTATTCCTCTGCATCACCATCCTTACTGCCATGGGTGTCAAAAGGACACCTACCATGTGTGCCAGTGTGGGTATATCCAGGGGATTTCATGGGCCTTTGGTGGCCTGATCTTTGCCTTGGTCTATTGTACGAACCCAGCTTTGACCTATGGGCTGTTGCTGGCTAGGAAACTGTCCCTGGCAAGGACTGTTTCTACATGGTGATGCTCGAGGCCAATTTGTGGGGCTGGTGTGATCAAAATGTTCCAAAGGGGCCCTTACCAGATGTTTGAGATTGTGGGCACCTTTGTGCTTCTCTACAGTCTTCTCTGCCATTGATGCCAAGGCAAATGTCAGAGATCCTGATGTGACTATCCTTGTAACTCTTCCAATTGGGTTTTAGTTTTCCTAGTGCACTTGGCCACCATCCCCATCACTGGAACTGGAATCAACCCAGCCAGGAACCTTGGAGCTGCCATCATCTACAACCCGGACCTGGATGGGAGTTGACAGTCAAGGGAACAGAGAAGATGATGGTTATTCACTCTTGGCTCACCCTGGCAGTGCAAACAAGCAGCTATTGCCCAAAGAAGAGTGAAGGCTTTCCTTTTTTGAAACTCTCTTTTGTTTGTCCTTCATTCATTAGATTCTTGGTGGGCCCATTCATTCGAGCAGCAGTTGCAGCAGTGTACCATTAGATTGTGATAAGGGCAATCCCATTCAAGACCATGGCCTAGATTCTCTATCATCTTTACTTCTTCTTGGTATTTATATTTTGCCTTTTTCATTTCCCATATGTAATCCTCTCTCTCTCTCTCTCTTCGTTTCGGCATCTCTCCTTCCTCCATTCCCCACTCCTCTAATTCAAGAAATCCAATATTTAAAACTTCAACCAAAGGAAATCCTTTGACTGTGCAAACCATTTCCTTTCATAATTTGGGAATCCAAAGAGTTTGACAGCCTCTCAAGCATATCTCGATGAGGTCAGGTGGGAAATCATACAGATCTAGTGGTATCTCTGAGTGTAAACAAATCCATATTATGTATATGCTGATGATTTGAAAAAGACATAACTGGAATTGGGCATTCACCAACTGGAATAGGGAATTCACCCAGCAGCTGCGATGATCTAAGTCAGACCAATTTACCAGTGGAACAGGATAATGCCTTTTCGTGATCTTCACTTCTTCCCAATTCTCACAAATTGGTTAATTAGTTTCTTCAACCCATCTTCCGTCCAGCTTCCACCTTTAACAACTGGTAGAGTCTGGACATTGTTTAAGTGATGAAGTGGCATGTGCTTTCTGATTCGGCACTGTGGTGCTAGATCCTTATTGTATAGTCAAAGGTGCCTTATTTGTTCCATCTTCCCATATCATTCGACAGCCTGTTAATATAAGTAGAGCGTAGATCGCTAGTTTGTACCTGAGACATAGGTACCTAAGGTGGATAAGAGACCCAATTTCATCTAGTAGACCATAGAGCTGTGTGTTTCAGATATCCATCACCCTATGAAATTTGGAACCTACAGAATGAATTCCCAACTGCTTTTTCCCAAGTGTTTCATGCTCTTGAGTGAAGCACAAGAAGGAATAGAGGTGTAAAGATCTGCATGTGCGGACAGTTGAAATCATGCTCTTCCTTTCAGCCACCTGAATCATGCTTCTATCAACCAGCTCCTCTAGGTAATCCTCTTCAGCATCTTCCATTTCTTCTTCTCCTCGTCTCTGTACCAAGCCTTCGGCTATCCACAAAGAAATCAATTCAACCATGGCACTTATGTATGAAATCAGTTCCGTTGAGACAATAGGCCCCGCCATGTAGATTGCCCTTCTAAAGTTTAGACAAAATCTACTTCATATTATAACTGGCCTGGGGAAGATTTCTTTTTGCATGCTGTCATTACTCTGGGTTTTGGATGCTGTGGATCCTCTGGATTATCAACATGTGCCTCCCAAGAGAGCCCACATGAAGATATGATCAACCGATCAAAATCGTTGATCTTTCAAGCTTCATTCATCTCGACCAAGTCGACTTGCTTGGTTAAATGTTTCACTTTTAAAACTGAAATGCTTGAAACAAAATTTATTAAGGTAACGTCAAGTATAGTTTGTTAAGAACTAATTCATTTTTTTAGACATTTTAATGCTTCATCAATTTCATATTGTCAATTTACAGAGCTAAAGGGATAGCTATAGTCATGTGACGCTAGGAGAAAACAACTTCTTAGAGAGGCAGTCCATAGGGACAGCAGCACAGAGCCAAGACCAGGACTACAAGGAGCCACCACCAGCACCCTTGTTTGAACCTAGTTATGAGCTCAATCATAATCATTTTGGAGGGCTGGGATTGCAGAGTTCATGGCTACATTCCTATTCCTTTATACATCACCATCCTCACTGTCGTTGGTGACAAAAAGACACCTACCATGTGTTCCAGTGTGGGTATTCAGGGGATTGCATGGGCATTTAGTGGCATGATCTTTGCCTTCGTCTATTGTACGACTGGGATTTCAGGTGGACATATAAACAGCTGTGATGTTTGCCCAAAACAGACCTCAGTCGACCGGAAACATCACAACATGCTTTGGTCGACCCACGAATTCTTCTGTCAGCCGAACTGCACCTGCACTAGATTAAAGGGACTCGATCAACAGGTTCATTGCATATGGGCCACCTTAAATAATTCATCTCAATTAGAAAATACTAACCTTTTAAACATTAGCTTATCTATTTATTTACAGAGTAATCAAAGGGATAGGTGCAGTCATGTGAAGCTGGGAGCAAACAGGTTCTCAGAGAAGCAGCCCATAGGGACAGCAGCACACAGCCAAGACAACAAATACAAGGAGCCATGACCAGCACCCTTGTTTGAGCCTGCCAAGCTCAATTCATGGTTATTTTTAGATGGCTGGGATTGCAAAGTTCATGGCTTCCCTCTTATACCTCTACATCACCAGCCTCATTGTCATGGGTGTCAAAAGATCACCTAGCATGTGTGCCAGTGTGGGTATCTAGGGGATTGCATGGGCCTTTGGTGGCATTGTCTTTGGCTTGGTCTATTGTATATCTGGGATTTCAGGTGAACCCAGCTGTGGCCTTTGGGCTGCTGCTGGCCAGGAAGCCGTCCCAGAGGAGCTGTTTTCTGCATGGTGATCCGGTGCTTCGGGGCAATATGTGGGGTTGGTGTGATCAAAGGGTTCCAAAAAGGCCCTAATTACCAGATGTTGGGTGGGGAGCCAACATTGTGAACAATGGCTACACCAAGGGAGATTGTTTCGGTGCTGAGATTAATGTGGGCATCTTTGTGCTTGTCTACACTTTCTTCTCTGCACCACTGATGCCAAGAGAAATGCCAGTGATTCTCATGTGCCTATCCTTTTGCACCTTTCCTAATTGGATTTGCTGTGTTACTAGTGCGTACTTCGCCACCATCCCCATCACTGGAACTGGAACCAACCCAGCCAGAGGCATTGGAGCTGCCATCATATAAAACAAGGACCATGCGTGGGATGGCCATTGGATATTCTGGGTGGGCCCATTAATTAGAGCAGAACTTGCAGCAGTATACTATTATTAGATTGTGATAAGATCAATCCCATCAAGGCCAGGGCCTAGATTCCCTATCATCATTCTTCTTGGGTTTTCTTTCTTTTTCATTTTCCATTTGTAATCCTCTGTGTGTGTGTGTGTGTGTGTGTGTGTGTTTCCTTCTTATGTTGTCCTTTCGGATGGAAGATGTGTGGGCCATTATAAACATGAAATTTGGTGTTGATATTGATGATGATTATGAGTGTAAACTAAGAAGGTCATGTTGTCTAGTTTGCTGCAAAAAAGAAAAGAAAAGAAAAAGAAGAAGCTATATTTGATGTAGGACATGGCACTGATATATTCCTACCATGGTTGGACCAAAAGAAGGTGAACTGTAAATTGGCCATAACTTTTGATCCAAGTATCATTACGGAGTGCACAACTTATCAATCTTTATTGCAATGGGCCATCTTGCGCCTTTCTCCGTTTAGCTAGAAAATGCCCGCTTTCAGATCAAAAACAAAAAATTAAGAAAAGATTACTATTTTTCGTAATTCTGATTTTTATAATATTTTCTTATTTTTTAGAAATAACTTGTAATCATGATAGGACTCTTTTAACAAAAGTTTATTTTGAATTTTTATTTTAGAAATTAGGCTCTAAAAGAGTTTTACTAGAATTAGGATTTTTATTAGAGTTAGAATTTTGCTATTTTTGGTAATTACGATTTTTTTTTTTTTTTTAAAATAGTGTAACAGGGGTGCATACACATTAGACATTTATTTATCAATCAAATTTTAAATTTCTAGAATTTATTTCTTTTCTTATTTTCCCTTGTAGATTCGAGGTATCTCTATGAGGAGTCCGGAGAAGCTCTGGCTCCGTGGATTCGGAGTAATTATCCCCTTAAGGAAGGCGGTGATCGACCTCATCACGTCCATCCCTATGATTCCATGGATACATGTTACTAATGCAAACTCAGTGGACTATTGGACCTTTATTCCAGAAGTTTGTTATTATATGATATAGATTAGATGGAAAAGTGGGACAAACTAAATAGACAGTGTAAACTGATGTGCTGACCGCTGACTTGTGTAAATAATGCAGCAGACATACTAAGGGCCTGTTTGGGAGCGTGGATTTGGAACCCCCTGGATTCGCAACCCCCCTGGATTGGCAATCCTCTCCGTATTTTTGGCACCTGAAGTGTGAAACAACTTTAATTCAAAAATACCTATACATGGCATATTTACAGGGGTTTGAATTTAATTACTAAATCAACTTTAATATCCTTAATTAGTGAGATATATAATTTTTGACACTATGGTTGTGATAAGCCCGCTAAAATATATGTTTTGCCTAAAAATGATGAAATTCTAAGTCTCAGATGGACCGCAAACACAAGATCATGTCTGAGTGACTAACCAACGATTTTTAATCGTTGATGAATATGGACAATGTTTGGACGGTGCTGGATAATATTTGGATGGTGTTGATCTACATGAACAATGTTTGGACGATGCTGATCATTGTTAGTGGGCCATGTGCCCAGTAGAATGATAGTGTACAGTGACATACATTTATACATGCAACTATTGAAATGATTTCAGGTGTAATCCAAGCTCTCACCGTGGATTACAAACCCCCTCAAAGAGGGGATTGAAAACCCCCTGGATTGGCAATCCCAAGTTGCTTTATGCTGCCAAACAACCAAGGGGATTTGAAACCCCCTCTAATCCCCTCCAATCCCCTCCAATCCAAGGTGCCAAACGACCCCTAAGAGTGGGACTTTGGGAACTCCATATATTGATTGAATTCGTTACCATTCCTAAACCTCAGAGATTAGCTCGAGGGAAGTTTGGTCTCTAATTCCAGTTTGAAGAGGAGTACACTGTACTAATGTGATCTGAAGTTGGCCTATTTCTCTTATTCATTTGAGTAAAGTAGGTTCCTTTGTCTTTGTTTCCTTGCTTCTTTGATGCACAATGATCAGTTCATGCTGTTTCCATGGCTCATCTTTTTTTTGTTTTTCTTTTCAATGGTAGGCACTTAATTCCCACTGTCTCCGTGTGGCACACTTGAGACTGGGATCTGCCTCATTTTTTGTCTTATGGGCTAAAATGATATGGAAAAATGGATGGACTGGGATCTGTGTCACGTCCCAAAATTCGGGTATCCGAATAGGGTGTCTAGGACCCGAATTCCAGACCCGTGACCTATATAAAATAATAAAAATAAATAAAATACAAATAAAATATGACAATTTCATACACATTTCATTTTCTCCCACCATAGTCCAAAATTTAAAATCCAAACACATGCTAAGATCATTAATTACAAAATCTGTTATTACACAATGCATAATTATTTAATTTAACTTTTTTTTTTTACACACCCCACACACTCACGCCACACGCACACACACGCACACCGTGGGATTTCACCACCAATAGGTACCCGAACCCTTGACCTGGTGTTGAAACTCTAGGGAGTCTACCAGCTAATTTAACTTGAAGTAAGAAAATCAAGTCAAACATTACTACATTCATAGTTCTAAAATAAAATAAAATTTATTCAATGTAGAATAACATGCCACGTGCATCCAACCACATTCCATGCTCCACTACTAATAGTAATATCCTGCATCTTCAAAATATTCGTAACCTGAAACGGTTAAAACATAATAAGTTGACAACTTAATAGGATCACATCAATCCCGAGTTAAAAATCTCACAATTACTACCAAATTTAATCTTGACACATTAATCAAAATAAGACGAACACATGATGTAAAAATCATAGTTAATAATTTGACATTCATGAATATGAAATAAATAAATTGTTTAACATAGCTTTCTAAAAATGCTAAGATTTGGAGTGGCAAAACACTCATATGTGCTGATCCTTTTAGGGGATGACCCACGGCAGCAAATCAGGTGTTGATCCTTTCGGTATGACCTCGGCAGAGGTGTGATCCTTTCAGGTATAACCCTCTCGGCCAGAGCACCTTTAACCTTTTAGGGACAAAAGCCCAGGGCAGTGCACCCGTGTGTACTGATCCTTTTAAGGAATCACCCAGGGCAAAGCACCTGTGCTGATCCTTTTAGGAATGACCCTAGGCAGAGCACCCGTGTCGTAATGATCATTTCGGGAATGACCCTGGGCAGAGCACCCGTAAGAATCATTGTACAAAAATAATTATTCACATATAATGCATATAATTTACAAAAAAACATTGAAATAAACAATATTAAAGCACTCGTAACAAATAATACGGTGATCCTTTTAAGGCAGAGCATCCATAAGGATCATTGCATAAAAAAAAAATTTGTTCATATAATAAATATTCATCATCACCCCTAGATAATATCAAATGCAAATAATAATAATAATAATAATAATAATAATAATAATAATAATAATAATAATAATAATAATAATATTTGCATTTGTACAGTAGTCAAATAAAGAATATCTTTCAATGGGGAATTATTTATGAATATTTCAATGTCTAGATTATATAAGGCAATAGATATGAATTTTTCAATTTGGGAATGATCACCTACCTGATATGAAAAAATAGTGTGATGGGAGGAAATAATCTGAAGAGATGCTGATTTCGACGTGCACTAACTTGGATTAATCAACTTTGAACTCGATGTTAAACCCTTACGTACTCCCTTTTCCTGATCTCTCTTTTCTTCTCAAAATCTTTCTTTTGTGATTTTTTTTTCTATGGTTTTCTATATGTAGCATGAGAAATGGGGTATAAAAATAATGTCAGGTGAGTTGATGGGTTCTAAGTCTAATGAACAGTTTAGATTGAGGAATGGGTCCCACCATGATGATGGAAATCATGGTGAATGGGTTCTCATCCGCAACCGTTGCAGAGAAGTGGGAAAGAGAGGGAGTCGTGGAGGAGAGAGTTGTGAGGAAGTGGAAAGCAAGTGACACACATCACTTGCTTTTCTTTTTGTTTTTGTTTTTTTGTTTTTTGAAAAGTGGGCCCCACAACTATGATGCGATTAATCCACACCGATCATAAAATTTTCCCTTCAAAGTTAGGGCATGGACCCAAAAATGAGAGCCATCCAACTCTCAGGTGGGCCACATCATATGAAACAATGGGTCAACGGTGGAACCCACTGTTGAAAAAGATACAGGGTATTACATTCTACCCACCTTAACAAAATTTCGTCCTCGAAATTTATTTACCTAGCTAAAAGATGTTAGGATACTTTTCTCGAATTTCTTGTTCTCGCTCCCACGATGCTTCTTCCTCGCTGTGATGACTCCACTGTACCTTCACAAGAGGTATAACCTTCGTCCGAAGTACTTGCTCCTTACGATCGAGAATGCGCACAGGTTACTCTTCATATGTGACATTTTCTTGAATCTCTAGTGGCTCCCATTCGATGACATGAGAATCATCCGGCTTGTACTTACGAAGCATGGAGACGTGAAATACATGGTGGATATTGGATAACTGATGCGGTAGGGCCAGCTTGTATGCTACAACTCCTACTCTTTGTGGGATCTCGAATGGTCCGATAAAACGTGGTGCAAGCTTCCCTTTCTTTCCAAAACGCATAACTCCTTTCATTGGGAAAACTTTTAAAACACATGATCTCCCACACAAAACTCTAAGTTTCTGCGTCGATTATCTGCATAACTCTTTTGGCGACTCTGGGCGGCGCGCATACGTTCCCGAATGATGTCAATCTTCTTGGAGGTCTCTTGAATAAGTTCTGGTCCCAACAATGTCCTTTCTCCTACTTCGGTCCAGCAGCTTGGTGATCTACAGGGTCTTCCGTATAAAGCTTTAAATGGTGTCATACCAATACTGGCTTAGTAGCTATTATTATATGCGAATTCCACCAGCGGCAGATGATCGTCCCAATTGCCCTTGAAGTCGAGAATGCAACTGCGTAACATATCTTCTAAAATCTGGTTCATCCTTTCTGTTTGCCCATCGGTCTGCGGGTGAAATGCTGTGCTGAAATCGAGAGTAGTTCCCAAAGCTTCTTGTAGACTTGTCCAAAACCGCGATTTAAACCTAGGATCTCGGTCAGAGATGATGGATACTGGAGTACCATGAAGTCGGACCATTTCTTTAATATAAATTTTACTCAACTCTACTGCAGATGTAGAAATCTTTATCGGGATGAAGTGTGCGGATTTGGTTAATCTGTCCACGATCACCCATACAGTGTCATGGTGTCGACCTGTCTTCGGAAATTCAACTACGAAATCCATGGATATATGCTCCCATTTGCACTTGGGGACCAGTAATGGCTGCAAGAGTCCTGGTGGTCTTTGATGGTCTGCCTTCACTTGTTGACATGTCGCATATTTAGATATGTACTCGGCGATTTCCCGCTTCATGTTGTTCCACCAGTATTGACGCTTAACATCGTAGTACATTTTGGTCTCCCCTGAATGGATATTGAATCTTGATCTATGAGCCTCGTCCAAAATCTCTTGCTTCAAATCAGGTTCGTTTGGAACACATAGCCTTCCACGAAACCTAATCCCTTCATCAGTGTCAATTCGCCATTATGCATTCTCTTTTCCCATTCCTTCCGCTCCTTTTTCTTGTAGCCAAACGTCTTCCTTCTGGGCTTCTAGAATACGCCGAATCTAAGAGAAAAGTTTATCATGATCTAATCTCAATTCTAAAGATTAATAAGTTAAACTTAACTATTAAACTTAAGAAAATAAAAATAAAATTACACACCAGGGCAGGCTGTGCTACTAGGTTACTTAGATGCGCCTGAGGTTCTTCAAGCTGGAGTTGTAGATCGAAATCGTTGATAACATTTAGCATCTCACACTCTTTGATCATTAGGCTAGCCACAAGTCTTCGTGTCTTTCTGCTTAGGGCATCGGCCACAACGTTTGCCTTTCCTGGGTGATATGAAATATCGAAATGGTAGTCTTTCAAAAATTTCATCCATCTTCTCTGACGCATATTCAATTCATTCTGATTAAAGAGATACTTTAAGCTCTTATGATCTGAATATAAGTTGAATTGTTCCCCATATAGGTAGTGCCTCCAAATTTTCAAAGCAAAAACCACTGCTGCTAACTTCAAATCATGCGTCGGGTAATTTCGCTCGTGAGTCTTTAACTGCCGTGATGCGAATGCGATAGCTTTGCCTCTTTGCATAAGAACACATCTTAACCTATGACGCATCGGTATAAACGACGAATCTTTCACCTTCGGTCGGTAATGTCAGAACTGGGGCTGATGTTAACCGCTTCTTCAGTTCGGTAAATGTCTACTCGCAATCTTGATCCCACTTAAAGTTCATATTCTTCTTGGTTAGATTAGTTAAGGGTCTTGATATATTAGAGAATCCTTTTATAAATCTTCGATAGTAACCAGCAAGGCCGAGAAAACTTCGCACTTTAAACACATTCGAGGGCTGCTCCCATTCTAATATTGCTTCAATTTTAGCTGGGTCCACAGATATCCCTTTCTCTGACACCACATGCCCTAAGAATTTTACTCATGCTTCTAGAAGTCACATTTTGATAATTTGGCATACAATTGATTTTCTTTTAACGTTTGCAGAGCGGTCCTGAGATGTTCCTCATGCTCCTCATGAGTCTTGGAGTATATAAGAATATTATCGATGAATACAATAACGAATTGATCTAAATAAGGTTTGAATACCCGATTCATAAGATCCATAAATACCGCTGGAGCATTTGTCAATCCAAATAGCATTACCAAGAACTCATAGTGCCCGTAACGAGTTCTAAAAGCCGTCTTGTGCACGTCTTCGTCCTTTATTCTCAGCTGATGGTAACCTAACCTCAAATCTATTTTAGAAAAGAACCTCGCTCCCTTAAGCTGGTCAAATAAATCCTCGATCATAGGAAGAGGATATTTGTTCTTGATGGTTACTTTATTCAACTGACGATAATCGATACATAATCTCATAGTTCCATCCTTCTTCCTTACAAATAAGACCGGTGCTGCCCATGGCGACGTATTGGGTCTAATGAAACCCTGATCTAGCAACTGTTGGATCTGATCCTTTAATTCTTTTAATTCTATCGGAGCCATGCGATAAGGTGCTCTAGAGATAGGTGTAGTTCCGGGCATTAGATCGATACCGAAGTCCACATCTCTCTTTGGAGGTAACCTTGGAATGTCCTAAAAAACTTCTGGAAACTCCTTAACCACTAGTATTTGTTCAATCCCTTCTTCAGATTGCTCGATTCTCACAATAGCCGACAAACCAATCGGCGCATTCCTTATTCGTGTCCTACAAAATTTCAGTGGAGATCGTCCTTCTATGTTCAACGTAATCGTCTTCCTGAAACAATCTATCTTGGCACGATACTGGGATAACCAATCCATTCCTAAGATGACATCATATTCCCTCATAGGCATAATAATGAGATTTGTTGGCAGTATTTCATTTTCAATTATGATGGGACATTCTTCACATATTTGATTTAAATTCATGGACTTACCGAGAGGGGTTACTACGATAATTTTCTTATCTAATCGTGCGGGTGATATACCAAGTGAGCATACGAAGAAATAAGATATAAATGAATGTGTAGCTCCTGAATCGAATAATGCTCTGGCAAGAGAGGTGTATGCCAAGATAGTACCTTCCACCACATCATTAGTAGCTTCAACACCATGTTGAGGAGTGATATTCGCAAGTTGTGCTTAGTCCTCATAAGCAGAAACAGTAGTCTCATACATCTGTGCAGCATCATCTTGAGGTGGCGTTAGATCATCATAGCTTCGATTTGGATCCTCATACTCCTGAAGTTGGGCTGGATCATTTGTGAATGAAGATAGAGCATTAACACGTCCTTGAGCTTGAGGTCGGGGCGCCTGACTTTCTGACCTCAGTTGCTGATATTGGGGAGGCTTGACCTGTTGTTGCCATTGTTGAGGTGGTCTCGGATAAGCTTGAGGGGGTCCAGGCAGCTGGGATGCTGGATGTAGCTGTGTAGGCCTCTGAGGATAAGGTTGTGCTGGTCTCACAGCTGGATGAATCATCTGAGGAGGTGGCGGCGGAGGTCGTTGATATGATGTAGACGGTGCATAATGAGGAGGCGACCTGTAAAACGATCATGGCGGTCCTTGATTCCCTGGATATTGGTGACGAGGTGGTAGAAGACAATGGCGGGCAGGATGACCCACCTTTCCACAGTTATGGCAAGTCCCAGTGAATTGTGTTGAAAGTTGCATAGTGGCATGACTGGGTACTAATATTGGCATCATCTTCTGTCGCTTAGTTGATTCATGTTGTGTGAGAGATAAATGGGGCGTGGTCCTAGCTCCACTCCTCACGTCCTTCCTCGGCTCGCGATTCTTCCAATGCTCATCAAAGTCTTTTTCTATTGCGCTGGCGCGTTAAATGCTTCTGCATACGTTTTAATAAGAAATGGCGTCAGTCGAGTACGGATAAAAGGTTTCAGTCCTTCAACAAACTTCTGCCCTTTACGAAGCTCATCCGGTATGAGAAATGTCACAAATCGTGCCAACCCTGTAAACTTTGCATCATATTGATGCACCGTCATATCTCCTTGTTCTAATTTCATAAATTCTGTAACCTTTTGAGTACGCACATAAGCTGAAAAGTATTTATTTTCAAATTTTGTGCAGAATTGGTCCCACGTCCACCTTTCTATGCTCGGGTTCTCCTTAGTCGTAGATTCCCACCAATGATCGGCTTCTCCTTCCAACATATATATTGCTAATTCAGCCTTCTGTTGCTCATTACATCTCATAGCTGTGAAAATTTTCTCCATCTGTCTTTTCCAACCCTCAGCTTCACTTGGGTCAGGCCCACCTTTAAACGTAGGCGGTCTCTGCCTCTTAAACTTTTCCAATAAGGACCCCGTCCCTTCAGGGGCTACAAGTGTCGCTTGATCCTGCTCCTGAGATTGACTTATAAGTACTTGTGTTCCCATAAATGAGGCAAACCCTTCCATCGCCTGGAGGATCTTGTCAATAATTGTTCCTTGCCTAGCTGCATCGGGTGCTTGAGTCTCCGATGTCGCCCCGAGGTTCATACTCTGATCCGTCATAGCCTAGGATAAATAAAGGGAATTATGAATTTTACTGAATAATTTTAAGATTATAAGAAATTAGACGGTTCAATGTAGGCATACATGAAGATCTAAGAGAAGTTAAACTAAAATGTAATTTAGAACTATGTACAGAAATTTCTAGTCATAAGGGTGCTATTCTATTTGATATTTTTTATATTTGCAGACATTATTTTAATTTAAAAATTTTTATATAGATATATCTATAAGTATACTGTACCCTTGTAAAATTTTATAATATTTTGAAGCCTGTAAAATTTTTTAAAATTCAGAGAGTACACGATGTCCAGATTTGAACGATTTCTGGATAGGTTTTTCTTAACTTCAAATATATATATGAAGGGTCAGTATTTTTAATTTTTACCTATTTTTCTATAAAATTATACTGATTAATCTTCAATTGAGTTTTTAAATCACCTTAATCGGAGTTTTACTTAAATAGTTATGATTTTTCAAAGTCAAACATTTTATATTGATCATTGCTGCCCAACCTAAGAAATAGTTAGAAAAATTCTCAGAAATTTTCTAATGTCCAGATTTGATTTCGTGTGTTAATATACAGCCTAAATGGGATCTAAGTATTATATCACAATATATGAAAATGTCCTACATATGTATTCTAAATTTCTCACCTCTTAGTTAAGGCCACATAGGAAGACTAAGAGCTAAATCTCTATTCTAGGTCCATTGTTTAAGATCAAACCTGGCTTTGATACCAACTTTGTCACGCCCCAAAATTCGGGTACCCGAATAGGGTGTCCAGGACCCGAATTCCAGACCCGTGACCTATATAAAAAAATAAAAATAAATAAAATACAAATAAAATATGACAATTTCATACATATTTCATTTTCTCCCACCATAGTCCAAAATTTAAAATCCAAACACATGCTAAGATCATTAATTACAAAATCTGTTATTACACAATGCATAATTATTTAATTTAACTTGAAGTAAGAAAATCAAGTCAAACATTACTACATTCATAGTTGTAAAATAAAATAAAATTTATTTAATGTAGAATAACATGCCACGTGCATCCAACCATTCCATGCTCCACTACTAATAGTAATATCTTGCATCTTCAAAATATTCGTAACCTGAAACGGTTAAAACATAATGAGTTGACAACTCAATAGGATCACATCAATCCTGAGTTGAAAATCTCACAATTAGTACCAAATTTAATCCTGACACATTAATCAAAATAAGACGAACACATGATGTAAAAATCATAGTTAATAATTTGACATTCACGAATATGAAATAAATGAATTGTTTAACATAACTTTCTAAAAATGCTAAGATTTGGAGTGGCAAAACACTCATGTATGCTGATCCTTTTAGGGGATGACCCACGGCAGAGCACCGGTGTTGATCCTTTTAGGGTATGACTCTCAGCAGAGCACCGGTATAACCTTTTAGGGACAAAAGCCCAGGGCAGTGCACCCGTGTGTATTGATCCTTTAGAGCACCCGTGCCGATCCTTTTGGGAATGACCCTGGGCAGAGCACCCGTGTCGTGATGATCATTTCGGGAATGACCCTGGGCAGAGCACCCGTAAGAATCATTGTACAAAAATAATTATTCACATATGATGCATATAATTTACAAGAAAACATTGAAATAAACAATATTAAAGCACCTGTAACAAATAATACGGTGATCTTTTTAGGGCAGAGCACCCGTAAGGATCATTGCATAAAAAAAATAATTGTTCACAAATTAAATATTCATCTTCACCCCTAGATAATATCAAATGCAAATAATAATAATAATAATAACAATTGCATTTGTACAGTAGTCAAATAAAGAATGTCTTTCAATGGAGAATTATTTATGAATATTTCAATGTCTAGATTATATAAGGCAACAGATATGAATTTTTCAATTTGGGAATGATCACGTACCTGATATGGAAAAATAGTGTGATGGGATCGAGGAAATAATCTGAAGAGATGCTGATTTCGAAGTGCACTAACTTGGATTAATCAACTTTGAACTCGATGTTGAACCCTTACGTACTCCCTTTTCCTGATCTCTCTTTTCTTCTCAAAATCTTTCTTTTGTGATTTTTTTTTTTCTATGGTTTTCTATATGTAGCATGAGAAATGGGGTATAAAAATAATGTCAGGTGAGTTGATGGGTTCTGAGTCTAATGGACGGTTTAGATTGAGGAATGGGTCCCACCATGATGATGGAAATCATGGTGAATGGGTTCTCATCCGCAACCGTTGCAGAGAAGTGGGAAAGAGAGGGAGTCGTGGAGGAGAGAGTTGTGGGGAAGTGGAAAGCAAGTGACACACGTCACTTGCTTTGCTTTTTGTTTTTTTTTTTTTTGACAAGTGGGCCCTACAACTATGATGTGATAAATCCACACCGATCATAAAATTTTCCCTTCAAAGTTAGGGCATGGGCCCAAAAATGAGAGCCATCCAACTCTCAGGTGGGCTACATCATATGAAACAATGGGTCAACAGTGGAACCCACTGTTGAAAAAGATACAGGGTATTACAATCTACCTCATTTTTTGTCTCATGGGCTAAAGTGATATGGAAAAATGGATGGACGTTGTGGATCACGCACATACATCATGATGGTTCGAAAGAAGTTACACATGTCAAGTCTTTGATATTCTCTCTTTCCGGAATGTACTGCACCACACTACTGCGGAATTCTTTACATTGTGAGATTTATGTTGGCCCCCGCCAGAATGTATTTCTTGGGCCCACACATAGTCTATCCATTCTTACATATCATTCTCGGGAAATGAATCCCCTCTTTAAAAAAATAAAAATAAAAATAGCAGATCCATAGCTCAGGTGGGCTACACCATAGGGAGTTGACACCCTACTGTTGAAAACTTCTTAGGACCAAGGAAGGCTTTGATCAAGCTATTTTTGTGTTTTTCTTTAAAATCCGTGTGACATTATGGACTGCCACTGGTTAGATTGCAAATGAACCTCACGGTTAGCCTTAGGAAGGTTTCAATGGTAGTTCAATCGATCCCCACTACTTTAAGTGGTGTGGTTTAATTAAGCTTTGGATGTGCCTTATGCTTGGCCTAATATTCTAGAATTATTGGAAAATTTTGATGGACGGTGTGGATCTAACACATAAATCACAGAGGGGCAAAGAGAGGTTTCACAGGTAAAATTTGCGTTGTGTAGTATGGAATCTATTCAGCCGAGAGAAAATAGGCATTGTTTGTGAGCTTGTTTCATCTACGGATCATCCTTGTTAAAGGCACATGAAAATTCAGTGCTGTCATCAATGACCCTAACTCACAAAACACATCTATTTTTTTATCTCATACTCTTTGATGTGTTTTTACATTAATTTTTCTAGATTATTCTAAGAGTATGAGCCCAAAGATGAGGCACATCTAAAGCTCAAGTGAACCACACCACATAAAGCAATAAGGATTAAACTATTAAAGTTGAAACCTTTGTAGGGTCCACTTTAAGGTTTGCCATCTAACCTCTTCACGAGGGGCACACAATCCTGGATGAAGGGAAAACACAAATATCAGCCTGGTCAGCGCCTTATGTGGCCCCGAGAAGTTTTCAATGTATCTAATTCCCACTGTTTCCCGTAGTGTGGTCCACTTGAGCCCTGGATTTTCCTTGTTTTTGGTCTCATGCCCTAAAGGAATGGAAAAATGGACAGAAATCTAATACATACGTCATGATAGGGCTAATAAAAGTTGTGCATATGTCAACACTTCCATTTTCTTCTCTCAAGAAGCAACATAATTTCTTGAGGTGTGAAATTTATGTGGGCCTCGTGATTATAAATTTCTTAGATCTAAACCATACGTCCATATTTTAGATCATTTTAAGAAACGAACCTAAAAACAAGGCAAGTCTAAAGCTCAAGTGGACCACACCATAGGAAAAAGTAAGAATTGATGTTACTGTTAAAAATTTCTTAAGGCCTCAAAAGGCTCTAATCAAGTTGATACTTGTGTGTTACCTTTTTCTATCGTAGTGGTAACCTTACGAACAAGTTAAATGATAAACAAGCCTCATGGTTAGCCTTAGCAAGGTTTTAACAACAGTTTGTTCAATCCTCACTACTTTTTGTGGTATGGTCCACTTGAGCTTTGGATGTGCCTTATTTTTGGGCTCATGCTCTAAAAGTGTCTAGAAAAGTTGATGGCTGTTGTGAATCTAACCTAAAAATTATGATAGGACTTAAAAAGCTCCTTAAAAGTTGTATTGTGTAGGAAGCAATCCTCTCGATAGAGAGAAATTTGACGTATTTTGTGAGCTGAGTCTTCCAAAATGACGTGGAGCAATGAGAAAAGTTGGCATCGGGATTTCCTATGCTTTTACCATGAAAAGAAGTTACATCAAACGCGTATAATTGTTTGATGGAATTTGCATGAAACATGAAGTGCCATGCAAAAACATTAAAACACTGCACAAAGACCTCTACGGTACTCTCTCTACTGACAACGTAAACAATTCACCAAAATCATGAAAGAAGTAAATTCAAACCACCATCACTAACTTCATGAGGTCAATCCAATCTTTTTTTTTTTTTTACAACCATGTAGATTAAATCGTCTAAAACATATTTAGCCTTCGTTACATCGATAACATAGAAGATTAGCAACAAATACAATGGGGTCATTTGCACAAACTGTTGGACGTAGACCAGTGGGGCCCACTTGTGAGCAATCACTAGTGGGTGGGTCCCATATGGTTAGACTTCTTCCAGCATTTTTCTTTCCGTTGGGATATCAAATTCAATTTTGAATTTAATCACTGTTGGTAAATGCAGAAGGTGAGCCCTCAAGATCTGACGGTCTACACGAAGTTTGGAACCCTCACAAAGCAGGAGAACGGTGCTCCAACGGCCCGCCTATCTACTATTGGAGCAGATGGAACTATTCACACCTCTGATCATACGGTATATAGTGGCCCCTGATTGCGATCTATAAATCAGATCGTCCCAAGGACAAGACAAAATAGACAGACTATAATGCACTCTATTTCTCTCTGTATACTCTCGGTGTGCGAGAGAGAGCGCATCCCTTTTATAGGAAATGAAGGAGATAGGATGAAAACGGATTATCTGATCTTCTCTCTATCTCCTATCCAAAATCAAATTCAAAATTGAATTTGATATCCCAACGGAAAGGAAAAAGCCGAAAGAAGTCTAACCATATGGGACCCACCCACTAGTGATTGCTCACAAGTGGGCCCCACTGGTCTACATCCAACACAAACAACCTAAATTTAACAAGAAAAATAGATAGCTTATAAACTCACAACCCCTAAACTTGAAATCAGATAATAAAGTTTTGCATTGCACATATCACACTTGTGCCATAATGGCACATAGGTCCAAGATCTAATCTCCATTAGGTTGGTCTGAACATGTACGTGATTTACCAAAAATAAATATAGCTGTAAGCCCCAATATTGGAAACAGGTGGATGGGTCAGAAAACTTCAACCAAGCTCTTTTCTACCATCTACAATTATTATTATTTCTAAAAAAAATCAATGTGGCTCACCTAATCAGTGGATCAATCTTATAATTGGAATAGGGAATCAACATAGTGGTGTCGTTCTAATAGATGGATTGGATCTTGTGTGGTTTATAGATAAGCTTTATTCCACACGCACATGGGTTAAGAGGGTTCCAGAACACGTTCTGGTGGCAGTAGAAAGTGGAAAAAAAGAAAAAAGAAAGAAAGAAGACATCCCTCATTGACACAAACAGAGGATCAGTTGCATTTGGACTAGTTCAAATTCACATCATCTATGGAGACCATCCATAAGTTAGTATCCACTCATCTCCACTGCCATGTAATCGAAGTAATCAAATGGCTATATTCTATATATGAACAATCTTATCCCTACTTTATCCGTGGCAGGACTAAATGGAGAGCTTGGATCATTCAATCATTATGAATTCTCCAAGGCATAGGAGATGAGTGGACTGAACCTAACAGACAAGACAATCTGGATAGATGACATGGATGGCAAGAAGTCCAAACGGATCCAAATTCTCTGC
Organism: Magnolia changhungtana; assembly: GCA_030180095.1. Classification (NCBI taxonomy): domain Eukaryota; kingdom Viridiplantae; phylum Streptophyta; class Magnoliopsida; order Magnoliales; family Magnoliaceae; genus Magnolia; species Magnolia changhungtana. The sequence continues at coordinate 50,012 of JASAUF010000027.1, read as the reverse complement.
TTGGCACAAGCAGGAAAATCCTGATTGTTGCAATATTCTAATTGGGCCACACCATCATAGCTACATTTAATGCAGCAGGTCTAACAATATTAGTGATGACAGGTACTAATCACGATGAAAGAAGACAAATTGAATCATTATGGTGGGCAGGAAGATCTCCCTGATGAGGGTTGTTTTCTGCACGGTGATGCAGTGCTTGGGGGGCAATCTGTGGGGCTGGTGCGGTGAAAGGATTCCAAAAGAACCCTTACCAGATGTTGCACGGGGGAGCCAATGTTGTGAAGCATGGCTACACCAAGGGAGATGGTTTGTCTGCTGAGATTGTGAGTACCTTTGTTCTTGTCTACACTGTCTTCTCTGCCACTGATGCCAAGAGAAATGCCATAGATTCTCGTGTGCCTATCCTTGCACATCCCCCAATGGAGTTAGCTGTGTTCCTATTGCACTTGGCCACCCTCCCCATCATTCGAAGCAGCATCAACACAGCCAGGAGCCTTTGAGCTGCCATCATCTACAAAAAGGACCATGCGTGGGATGACCATTGGATATTCTAGGTAGGCCCATTCATTGGGGTAGCGCTTGCAGCAGTGTACCATTAGATTATGACAAGCGCAATCCCACTCAAGGCCAGGGCTTAGATTCTCAATCATCATCACTCTCTCTTCTTGGGTTTTCTTTGTCATTTTCATTGTGTAATCCTCTGTGTATGTGTGTGTTTCTTTCCTATGTTGTCCTTTTGGATGGATGAGCTGTGGAGCATTTTGAAGATGAACGTGGTATTGATATTGGTGATGATTGTAAGGTTATGCTGTCTAGTTTGCTGCCAAAAGAAAAAGAAAAACAGAGTTGTAGTCATGTGACCAAAGTGATTCCTTGGAGTATGACATCTAATGCAAACTTACTGGAATATTGGACCTTTGCTCCGAAGGTTTATTTTTTATATGGCATATATGGGATGGAAATTTTCATCTATGATATTGTGTGTCTTCTCATCCTGTTCGGTTAAAGTGGAACAAACTAATTGGATAGTCTAAACTGATAGTTATTCGGTTTCAAACTCCATAAATTGATTGAATCAGTAACTATTCCTGAATCTCAGAAAAGATCCTGAGTAGAAGTTTGGTTTCAAACTCTAGTTCGAACAGGAGGTGTACACTATGCTAATGTGCTTTAGAACTTAGTCTGCTGAAGTTGGTCTATTTCCCTTACTCGTTTGGATGAGTAGACTCCTTCCTCATTCATTTAGTGCTCAATGATCAGATTACACTGAATTTTATTGATAGATTGAAGAAAAAAATTTACATAAAACAGGGGGACATCAACCTGAACTCCACAAAAGGAAAACCAAGTAAACATCAATATCTAATATTTGGTAATCCATGAATTCATTTAATCTAAATACACAATGAAAAGAAGTTACATCAAACATCATATAAGTAGTTGTTTGATGGAATTTGAATGAAACATAAGAGTACCATATGAGAACAACGTCCTCTGCACACTCTCTACTAACAGCGCAAACAAGTCATATGAAAATCATGAAAGAAGTAAATTCAACCCATCATCACCTACTTACAACACAAATCCACCAACCACATGCCAACATTTTATGCATGGCAATATTCTTATGTCAAATATATATAAGTTGGAAGAGAGATACTAGTCATCCCAACTTTTATTGGAGAAAGATGAGAGCATATCACCTATAACTTTTTTGAAATGATATAAAAATAATAATAATAAATAAATAAATAAGAGTACAAGATTTCGAACTGGCTACAGGGCTCACCTAATCCTATTATGTCTTTATTACATCAATAACATAGAGGAATAGCCAACAAATACAAGAGGACATTTTCATAAAAAGCCTAAATTTTCCAAGAAATTAAAGTAGATAGCTTACATATTTACAACCCCTACAATTGAAATTTGAGAACAGAGTTTAGAAATCCCTACAAACTCTCCAAATCCATTTAGTGTATGAAATCTTTTACATGCACCTAACTGCATTTAGACTTACGAATCAATATCATCTATGGAGACCGTCCATAAGAGACTGTCCACTCTTCTCAGCTGTAAAAAATCAAACGACTGTAAGCGTTCTTGACTAAACCTATATTCTAGGAGCAATCCTGTCCCTACTTTCTCCATGAAACTAAATGGACAGTTTGGATCACATCCAATCGCTATAAATTTTCGAAGGTACATAAGTTGAGTGGACTGAACCTAACGGACGGTCTGGATAGATGAAATGGATGCGAACAAGTCCAAAACCAATTACCTACATGGAAAGATTCCCATACACTACGGTTCGATGGTAAGCGCGGGTACGTGTCGGATCTTAAACCAGTCCTCTCCATCGTCTTTTCGAACCCTTACTCTCAATTCTTCCGGCATGCTTGCTAAATGCAAATATTGAAGGGTGCTGATATGTCGCAATCCATCAGGAAGCATCTTCAATTTTTTGCAATTCGAGATCAATAAATGTCTAAGATTCCGCATCGCTCCTTCCTCCACTATCCACTCCTCTAATTCATCCAATTCAATACACAAATAGTCGAGCAGTGGAAACCCTCCAACAGAGCAAACCATTTCCTTTCCTACGTAGTATAAATAGAGTTTCCGAAGGTTCGGAAGCATCTCCAGCGTTCCAATCTGGTCTCGCTCTAATTGGGACCCCTTCAAGTGTAGCTCTGTCAGGTTAGGTGGGAACTCATGCACGTCCGGTAATTTCTCGAAGGGTCCGCCCAATTTCATGTAAAATAGATGATGATGATTTGAGAAGGATGGAAACGCTGGAATCGAGCAATTAGGACTTGTCCCTAGATGCAATGATCTGAGGCTTGCCAGTTTAGGAATGGAACGGGACAATGCCATTTTGAGATCTCCCTTTATTCCCAAATCTCTCAAATTGGTTAGTTTCTCCAATCCATCTTCTATCCAGCTGCCGGCCTCTACTAAATTAAGAGTCTGGAGATTGCTTAAGCGATGGATTTGCATGACATTGCTGATTTGACAGGGAAGTCCTGCCGGAGTCGAGAGATATAGGTGCCTTATCTGTTCCATCTTCCAAATATCATCTGGTAGCATGTTGACATATGTACCTCGTAGATCGAGAGTCTGTAAATTGGAGAGGCGAGTTATGGTGGATGGTAGCCTTTCTAACGAGGTCCAACTGAGATCTAGGTACCTCAAGTGGATTAGATACCCTATTTCATCAGGGAGACTAGAGAGTAGTACAGACTGGAGATCCATCACCCTGAGCAATTTGAAAGCTCCGAAGATGATTTTCAACTGCGGTTTCTCCAGCATTTGATCCTCTCTACTTAAGCACAACAAAGAGCGGAGTTGTGGAGTGGAGCAGTTAAGAGAGATGGACTTACTGTTGAAACCACAAGTAATTGCAAGTCGGCGTGCCTTTGTAGGTAATTCAGGCGCCATGTTCCCATGCACTTCCAGAAATCTCTCCTCCTTCGCTTCTGATATTGAGAGGTCTCGTAGAAGATCATGAATACGGCATGTAAAAACCGTTCCATTGCTCCTCCTATACCCCTCCTGAATCATGCTTCTACTGATGAGCTCATCCAGGTAATCCTCCGCAACATCCTCCATTTCTTCTTCTCCTCTTCTCTGCACGAATCCTTCCGCTATCCACAACTGAATCAATCGGGGGACATAGATTTCAGCGTCTTCAGGAAAAGCTCCAAAATAAAGAAAACAGGGCTTCAAGTAAGAGGGCATATCATGGTAACTGAGGGCCAATATGCCTGAGATCCCATCTTCTTTGCTTTCATTTAGCCACCATTCCACACTTTTAAGCACCTTCTCCCACGTATTCACTGACTTCTCTTTTCTTGATAGGACGCCTCCTAATACTGCAATTCCTAGAGGTAAACCTCCACATTTGGCGACCATCTTTCTCCCCAACTCTTCCAGATTTGGAGGGCACGTAGAAGCAAGATTTCCGGGAAGTGCTTTCTTACAAAACAGTGACCAGCTCTCGTTTCCATCCAGCAAACGGAGTTTATGGGGTGTACTCTGTGGGTCTGCATGCCTTGCTACATCTTCATTGCGAGTCGTGAGAAGCACTCTGCTGCCATTTTCCGTATCTGGAAATACAGAAACCAAACTGTCCCAAGCTCGTGTACTCCATATATCATCGATTGCCACCAGATATCTCTTCCCTTGTAAGTGCTGAGAGAGTTCCTGCCGCAAGTCTTCCTCAGGCGTCATCTCCCTGTCATCTCGTTCGAGGGCTCTAAAGCATTTTATAATGCTCAGTAAAAGCTCTCGGGCTAGATATTGTTGAGAGACATACACCCAAGCATGAAAATCGAAACTCTTCTTTACATGGATGTCATTGTAAACTTTCTTTGCGAGAGTAGACTTACCTAATCCTCCCATACCCGTGATCGAAATAACAGCACGCCGCGCATCTCCTTCAGTCAGCTGCCGCACCAGTGTCTTTGTCTCCTCCTCAAAACCGACCACATCGGCTTCCTTGACGATGGGAGCCATCTTCTCCCTCCGCAGCTGGCTTTGATTTGAAGAAGAGGAAGCTTCTCCACCAACTGATATATTGCGGACGCCGCCGAACTGTGTTATGTTCTCCTTGATCTCGCCGAGCCTTCTTTCTAGTTTGCCGATCTTCTTTCCAACGCATAGGATGGCTGGTATGTCTTTGATGAAACCAGCAAAACTACTTAGGCATCTTATCAATCCAGCACTCGTCTCTCCTCGTTTCTGTTCAAGGATGTAGGAGTCGATGACATCCTCAGCATCGTAAGCCACGTCTCTTATTTGAGTCACCCAAGTCTTAAATCTTTTATTCTCTCCGCCAACCTTATCGACATCCTCGAGAAAGGCATGCATCCATTCAAGTCTGCTTCGAAGCGACATGATCTGATCATCTACTCCGAATAGCAAATCTGCTTCCTGTGTTACAAAATCGTTCAATTTTTGTATGACCAACTTAACAATACTCTCCATTTTTTTTCTCTCTTCTTTTTCTTCTTCTTAGAAGGCTCTTGTCTTGAAAACAAGTCTTTCTGGAACTCTTCTTACAACAAGGAAGATACATCCGTTGCAAAAGCAAAGGCACTCAATTATTTCTGCGGATCGTCTGTTCCAGCGCACAGGGTTTCCCGTACCCTAAAATGTAATCGGTCCACGTCATTTTCGCTGTGGCCGGGACGCGGATTTCCTGCGAAAGCCTTTCGCGCAAGGAATCTGGGTGGGGCCGACTGCCCGTTTTTAGAGATCATTTTAGGACAAAAATAAGGTGTATTCAAAACTCGAATGAACAACACGAGAGGAAACAGTGGGGATTTAGTGACCACCGTTGAAACATTTATATGGCCGTGAAGGTTTTGCATCGGTCTAAATTTTGGTATTTTCACTTCATCCCAGTTAAAATCACCTTGTAAACGGTTTGGATGGAATATTAACATCAAGTTTGAGCCTAGGAAGGTTTCAATGGTATGCATTTCTTTTCCACTGCTTCATCTCGTATGGCACACTTGAGTCTCGTATCCTCCTGATGTTTAGTCGTATGCACTAAAATGAGCTTGAAAAACGGATGGACGGGTTAGATTTCTTATAAACGTCACGCTAGCCCCACCTTGCATCCCAGCGCAGCAACTTCCTGACTTTCGCAGGAAATCCTCGTCCTTGTCGGCGTAACCCTTTAACAAAAAAAAAAAAAAAAATATTTAACAAATACGGACGCGCGGATTAGATACTAACAGTGACGTCACAAAGTTCCGTGGCCCATCATGATGTACGTTTTGTATCCAAGCCGTCCATCCATTTGGAGAGATCATATTAGGCCATAACCGAAAGAATGAATCAGATACAGAGCTCAAGTGGACCCCACCACAGAAAGGAGTGGAGAGAGTGACGTCCACCGTTAAAAAGTTATAACGGCCACAAAAGTTTTCTATCAAGCTGATATTTGTGTTGAACACATGAATAGGTTAGGTCTCAAATAAACATCATGGTGGCAGACTGAGTGGAGATACCTCGCTTCAACACTTTGAGGTCTTGGGATCGATATCTAGTGGGGGTGGCTAACTTGGAGTGTGTGTAATGACATGGGTGTGTACTAACAAGCTAACCCAAAAATAAATAAATAAATAAATAAACATGATGGTGGACCTTCCTAAGGTTTCAACGGTGGGCATTACTCTCCCACTGTTTTCTGTGATGGAGTCCACTCCAGATTTTCCTCATTCTTTGAATCATGCCCAAAAATGATCTCTACAAATGTACGGACGGCGTGGATACAACATATACACAATGGTAGGCCCACACAACTTGCGGTTGTCAGCCTAAATACTTTTTAGCGTCACGAAGTTTTTAATGGTCAGTGGTCAATTACTAGTCTTTCATTTGGTGTGTTCCACGTCATGTTTGGATTTGCCTCGCTTACGAATAAAATGGTCCCAAAAAAAAAAAAGGATTGTGTGGATGGGATTATGATAAATAAGGCTCACGTAGCACTGTAAATAGCCACCTCCCTATTTACGCTGTCAGTAGGTCAGTAAGATCTATGGGTCTCATAGTAAGGTATTCGTTATATCCAGACCGTCCATCCATTTGGCCAGTTCATCTTAACGCTTGAGATGAAAAATAAGATAGATCTAACTATCAAGTGGACCACACTGGAAAAGGTAGTGGGGATTGAACATCTACCATTGAAACCCTTTTAGGGTCATAGAAGTTGTGGATCAATGTGAAAGACCATGGTGAAAATCATTGTCCCTACTGGTATTTATGGTGTGGTGGAAAAACGAATGAATCGGTGTGAATGTAAAAAATACATCAGAGCTAGGGCTCAAATATCAACCGGATGCAGATCTAGTATGGGCCACATAATAGAAAATAACTGTGAGAGTTCACCCACTGTTGATACTTTCTAGGCTCACTACGATGTTTGTTAGAAGTGGACACCGCACAAGGGGGGACATTTTAGGCCCACGGTGAGCTGGCTAACAAGGTGGATGAAACGGATCGCCCTATTGTGGGCATTAGGATATGGTACCAATGGCTAGGTAGTAAAGGACGTGAACATGCTGAAAACCATGACCCATATAACATGAGAAGAGAACCACAACCCATATAACATTACAACTACAACCCATGCAAACCAAGACCCATATGGGGCCCACATTGATGTATGTGTATAATCTATGCCGGCCATCCTTTTTGCTATGTCATTTTAGGGATATGGACCAAATATCACACTAATCCAATACTCATGTCGGCCACAAAATAGAAAATACTAGTGACTGTTGAACCTTTCCAGGCTCACTGTGAAGTTTGTTAGAAGTGGACACTGCCCACCAAAGTCAGGACTTTTTGGGCCCACGGTGAGCTGGCCGACAAGGTGAATGGATCGGATCACCCCATTGTGAGCCTTAGGATATGGTACCAATGACTGGATAACAAAAGAAGTGAACACGTAAAAACCACGATTCATATAACATGACAACCACAACCCATATAACATATTATATGACAACTACAACCCATGCAAACCACAACTCATATGGGCCCACATTGATGTATGTGTATAATCCATGCTTCCCATCCTTTTTGCCATGTCACTTTTGGGATAGGGACCGAATATCAGTCTGATCCAGTGCTCTTGTGAGCCACAAAATATAAAATAATTGTGACAGTTTAAACTTTCCTAGCTCACTGTAATGTTTGTTAGAAGTGGACACTGTCCAAGTCAGGAGTTTTTAGGCCCACAACGAGCTGGCCGACAGGGTGGATGGATTGGATCACTCCATTGCGGGCCTTAGGCTACGGTAACAATGGCCGGGTAGTAAAGGAAGTGAACACGTGCAAACTACGATATATAAAACAGGACAACCACAACCCATATAACATGACAACTATGACCCATGCAAACCATGACCCATATGGGCCGACATTGATGTATGTGTATAATCCATGTTGCCCATCCTTTTTGTCGTATCATTTTAGTGTTATGGACCAAATATCAGCCTGATCTAGTGCTCCTATGGGCCACAAAATAGAAAATAATGTTAACTGTCGAAACTTTTCAGGTTTGTCGTGATGTTGTTAGAAGTGAATACTTCCCAAGTCAGGACTTTTTGGGCTCACAACGAACTGGCCGACAAGGTGAATGGATTGGATCACCTCATTGTGGGCCTTAGGCTATGGTACCAATGGCTGAATAGTAAAAGAAGTGAACACATGAAAACCCGATCCATATAACATGAAAACCACTATACATATAACATGACAACTACGACTAACTCAAACCACGACTCATATGGGCACACATTAATATATGTGTATAATCCATACCACCCATCCTTTTTGTCGTGTCATTTTAGGACTAGGAAACAAATATCACCCTGATCTAGTGCTCATGTGGGCCACAAAATAGAAAATAATGGTGACTATTGATACTTTTCAGGCTCACTGCGATGTTTGTTAGAAGTGGACACCGTACAAGGCGGGACTTTATGAGCCCACAGCGAGCTGGCCGACATGATTAATGGATCAGATCACCCAATTCTGGGCCTGAGGCTATGGTACTAATGGCTAGGTAATAAAGGAAGTAAACACGTGAAAACCTGATCCATATAACATAACAACCACGCATATAACATGAAAACTACAACTAATGCAAACCACGACCCATATGGGCCCACATTGATGTATATGTATAATCCATGCCGCCCATCCTTTTTGTCGTGTCATTTTAGGGCTATGGACTAAATATCGGCCCGATCCGGTGCTCATGTGGGCCACAAAATAGAAAATAATGATGACTGTTGAAACTTTTCAGGTCCACTGTGATGTTTGTTAGAAGTGGAAACTGCTTAAGTCATAACTTTTTGGCCCACAGCGAGTAGGTCGACAAGGTGGATGGATCGGATCACCCCATTCTGGGCCTTAGGCTATGGTACCATTGGATACATAATAAAGGAAGTGAACACGTGAAAACCACGATGACAACCATGGCAAACGACCCATTTAACATGACAATTACGACCCATGCAAACCACGACCATATGGGCTCACATTGATGGATGTGTATAATCCATGTCGCCCATCCTTTTTGTCGTGTCATTTTAGAGCAAGGGCCTAAATATCAGCCTGATCCAGTGCTCATGTGGGCCACAAAATAGAAAAAATATGGGCTTTCAATCACCTATTTTGGCATGGTTAACTTGAGATTTAGATCTGCTCATTTTTGGGCTCATGCCCTAATATGATTGAAAAAATGGATGGACAACATGGACAAGACACATCAATCATTGTAGGGGCCATGGAAATTGTTTAGTAGCACGGTACTATCATGGTGCTGCTTGCTACATTATGTAATCTAGTCTTGAAAAGGAATAGGGCTTTGTTGGGACCCGGATTCCCAAGATGTGAGTGGGACCTGTCTGTGGAGCCCACTTGGATGTATGCATTGTATATCTACGTCGTCTATTTATCTTTCTAGCTCAGTTTAGGGAATGGGAAATGACGTAGGGAGGGATGTGATGATGTCGATCACCGTCTTCCTTAGGGGATAACTACATTGAATCCACGGAGCTTTCTAAACTCCTTACATAGCTTCCTCAAATTTACGAGGAATAAAAGTAAGAATAATTCCTAATAAATTCAAAATAATTTTGATTGATGAAAAAAAAAAAAACTGAAATTACAACTCTTTAAATAATGAACTCAAACTTAGGACAGAGTTTTAGCCTTAGACTCCCAACTCAAACACCCTAGAAATGTGACTTACTACAAATAGGAAACTCACTATTTATTTATTTATTTATTTTTACACACCCCCACACACTCACGCTAGTGGAATTTCACCACCCATGGGTACTTGAACTCTTGACTGGGAGTTGAAACTTACTATTTATAGCCGGCCTCTATTCCCACTAGACTTTGTGGTTTTCGGCCAAAACTAATATCCAATTTAGCCCAACCATGATATTCTCTTAACTTTTCCAAGTCCTTTTCATGTTGGGCATGCCTTATAAAACTAAAAGGATCAAGAGTTATACTCAAACTAAAACTTACTATTCATAGTAAAAAAGAAATTAAAGGGGTCATTTGACCGTCAATGTGATGGAATCTTGCAAATTCAGTGTGCGAAACCTGGTATAGCGGGGTTAGTTGGCTTAAGTAGGTTTTTCTATCCCAAAATCATATATGATATATCGAAAAACTCATCCCAACTTGCAAGATACAACCGATTTAAAGTTGTGACGGTCTAGATCATTTCCGCCTCCAATCCGATCTAGGCTTGTCTGGTCAATCTTTGCCGTGAAAGCGTCTGCGACCCGCTCTACACCAGGAAAAAACCCAAACAGATGCAAATCTCAGTTTGACCACATCATAGGAAACAGTAGTCATTCACAGTTATTTGTGTTTTTCCTTTGTCCAATCTGTGTGACCTCATCAACAACAGGTTGGACAGCAAATAAACATCATGGTGAACACTAGGAAGTTTTCAACGGTGGTTGTTCAGTGACCACTGTTTACTGTGGTGTGGTCCACCTGCGATTTGTATCTGCTTCATTTTTGGGACATTGAATGTGTGGAAAACAGATGGTGGCGTAGATATACAAATCATACACAGAGGTCTGGGTCCCACCAACATGGCTGGATCCTAGGTCGCAGCTAGGACGCGTCCTTGAATCAGGCACTGGAATGTAGCCTTCCTTGCTAATCAAGCAGTATTGTATAAATAATTCTTTATTTCACTCATTGTTGACTGACTTTGATTTTAAAACGCGTTACCATTGGACTATTCATTTGATTGAGAAAGGCCACCAACCACGTACATTAGAGTCTTGGTTTTGGCCTTGCATCCAAGACTAGATGGGCCCACTTGGATGTATTATTCAAACTGCTTTTATTTTTTATTAAGAAAGGCCACCAACCACGTTGCATCCAGGAGTAGATGGGTCCACTTGGATGCATTATTCAAACTGCTTTTATTTTTGATTAAGAAAGGCCACCAACCACGTTGCATCCAGGACTAGATGGGTCCACTTGGATGCATTATTCAAACTGCTTTTATTTTTTCCATTAAGAAAGGCCACCAACCACATAGATTAGAGTTTTGATTTTGGCCCTGCATCCGGGACTAGATGGGTCCACTTGGATGCATTATTCAAACTGCTTTTTTTTTCAAAAAAAATAATAGTAATAAATTACTGGCAAGGAGACATCCTACATTGGGAGGAGAGCTGGGTATGGGATGAGTCGACTTAGCAAACTTGACTCGTCTAACTTGTTGAGATGTGACTCGGTCTAACTGAGTGGGTGAGTTGATCCGAACCAAGTAAACTTTGTCCAAACAAAACTCAAACTGAGTCGAGTTTGGGTAACCTAGTAACTCAACTTGAATCGAGGTAAAATCCAACTTGAGACTGACTCGACTCGATTCAAAACCCAACTTGACTCGGTTTCGGGTTCCGTGTGTGTATGTGTATTAAAAAAAAAAAAAAAGATTTAATCTAACCTACACATTACACCCGACCCGACCCCTTGTCAAGATTTGTGGTTTTTTGAAAAAACATATATTTCAAAATTTTGGGATTTTGCCGCCAAAACGCTTTTTGAGAATTTCAAATTGAAAAGTGCGGTGTGTGCTTTTGTCCCACATCTGAAATGAAAAGAAGAAAATTATGGTTTATATGAAGACGTTTGTGTAGTATTCTTACTTGAAGCTTTGGAGATTGTGACGCTCGGGTTGCATGTTCTAGTGTTACACTGAAACACATGCACGCACTTGCGCTCAGGCACGGGCACGAGCGTGAGCAGTGTGGCTGTAATAGTGCTAGTTGGCGCACTTTGCACTTTGCACATGTGCATCATGTTGCAGAAGGGTCGCTCCCTCGTAACCTTACGCAGACCGTCGTGAGACGGTGCGAGTGGTCTAGTACGAGCCTAGGTGTGATGGGTCTGAAATGAACCAAGGCTTTATATGCGAGTGAGAACAATCGGATTATTAATTCGAAATGGTCGGCCATTTCTAAAAATGGCTAGGAGCCTTGAAAGCCACAACGGTCCAAAAACGGACGGGCTATGATGATCCAACGATAAAATCTTCCGATCCGACAACAAAAAACAACTGAAATTAATAATCAATTAACAGAAGCATTTTTCAAACGTTCTGAACCATTGATGGTCACCTATCAACTGTCCACTCTCTGGTGCCTATATAAACTGGACCATTCCAGTCCAAATTCCATCATCTCAAACTCACATCTCCCCTCATCTATCAGATCCTAAGGATTGCATCTCCATTTAGAATATTGTTAATACATTCTCATTTTGTTTCTGCTAGAAGATTTGCCGTGTTGAAATTGTTCCTAGGTGGACCCTTCGTTATTGTTGAATGCAAGATCCAAATAGGCTTGTCTTATCTTAGAAGCAATTCGCTTGTAACCCATCAGCAATTTGATAAGGGGGTGAATCGCACTTTAAGGATATTGTATATTTTATGTGATTCTGCCTGGTGAAAGAATATAATTAATTTTATTTTATTTTTCAGTATTTTCAAAGCATTTTCTTAAATCTCTCTCTCTCTCTCTCTCTCTCTCTCTCTCTCTCTCTCTCTCTCTCTCTCTCTCTCTCTCTCACACACACACACACACACACACACACACATTTACAACATGGCAACACCTAACGGTCCCAACCTGACAACCACCAGCTCGTCTCAAATAAGCAGCTCATTTGCACTCATCTAGCCTACCCACTTGCTGCCGACTCTCGACAGCCACACATCTCTCCAAATCAATGTAATTTTGTATTCAAAAAGATTGATATTTCATGATTTTCATTTATTCTTGTGAAATATATCAAGCTAGGGTATTCTAATTTGAGAGTTTTCTAAATTTGGGGTTAGGTAGGGTTGAGTGGAAAAATTGAAATGCGTCAAATACTTGTATTTGGTCCAGGTTTGCTCGGGTGCATTCTGGCTGGTTGTGGTGCGTCCGGCTGGCTCAGGTGCAACCAGGCTGTTTGTGATAAATTCACCTATTCATTGATTTTGCCAGGTTATGTTATGAGATGACTAGAGCTGTTCACGAGTCGAGCTAGCTCGATTAACTAGCTCAACTCGGCTCAAGTCAGCTCAGATTGACTCGGCTTGAATGACTAAGTTAAGCCGAGTCAAGCTGAAATATGAAAGCCCAAGTTGAGTTCGAGCCGAGTTGGACCATGGGCCGTTTATCTCGATTCGACTCGCTCAACTCAACTCACTCTTGAAACTTATAGCTCAAGCTCAGGTGACTCAGCTCAATTAGAAATAGGTTAAATTTTATATATATATATATATATATATATATATATATATATATATATATATATATTGTGATATATATATATATATATATATATGCTCAGGTGAACTCAATGCTTGACTTGCATCTGCTTGCTTGGGAGGTGAATTGAACTCAAGATTTATTATGCTCCTCATGAGGTGACTAGGTTAGTGGATGCGCTGGCTAGGTTAGTGAGTGAGTCTCAGTCCTCTATGGTGTTTTAGGACGAGTCAGATCAATCTCCCTCGGGCGGTTCGGGGGATGCTATTCATGAACAAGCTGATGATGGGTCAGACTAGAGATATCAAGAACTATTGTTCTTTTTCTATCGAATGTAGAGTTATAAGATAGGCAGTCAAGAGGAGCTCTTTTTTTTTGTTTCTCCGAGCTGCCCAAAGTATATGGCTGGTCTGGTTTGAGTTTTCGTGGAGGCCATTTTGGCACTCTTTCTTTGGTGCAGCCCTGTCTTTTGTTCGACAGTGGGCATTGAATGCTTACCACTGAGAACTTTAGGACGGCAAGGTTTGGATCTACCTTATTGTTAGTCTCATGCCTTGAAATAATCTAATAAAATGAACAGACAATGCGAATAAAACATAAACATAGGGCCTTAGAGTTTACATGATGCGACCCTCTTTTCAAAATCCATATTTGTCAACATCTAAAAATGTTAAAGTTATCATTACTTATTTATAATCATAAATGTATTCTTTTCAAAATTCATTCCTGTCAGCATCTAAAAATACTAAATTAATTCATCATTACTTATTTATTTCCATACATGTATTTACAGCTAATCAAACAAGACCTCATAAGAGGCGGGTCAATGCCACCAATTAATAAAGGTAGGGTTAGGTTAGAATGAACTAAGTAGGGCTGATTTTGGGCTATGGACCTAACATGGTATGAAACACATGATGGGATGAATTTTACATCAACACAAAGATGGAACCCACCCAAGCCGCCAACCCTTTTTTTTTCTTTAAATGTGTGAGATTACTCGCCTAAGACGTCAAATTAAAATAGTTCTCCTAGAGACCTCCACCCTTTATTTTGGAGGTCCATCTTGATGTGCAAGGAAGATCCACTCCGACCATCAGATGTGTAATCTTATTTTGGCTTACATCCAAAATACCAAGTTGAACCAGGATTCAGGTGGGCCACACCAAGGGAAACAGTTGGGAGAGAGATGTCTACCCTTGATATTTACAGGGCCAATTAACCACAATGATTATATAAGATTCACTCCAACCAAAACATATCACATCAAAACTTAGGCCCAGAGTCCAAAAATCAACCCCATCTATTTTTCAGGTGGGTCATTTGAAGGGAAACAATTTGGAGGGTAAGCATTGCCATTTATAGCATTTTCAATCATGTGGTCCACTTGAAATAAGGACGAACCTGAATTTTAGTACCTAGGCCTAAAATACAACGACACACCTGGTGGCTCGGTGGATTTTACATAAACACTATGGTGGGGGCCACCAAAGCCATTAACCCCTTTTGTCTTTGGATAATTAACATCAGGCCTTGAGAGTCCACACGACTGGAATTAGGGGTGTCAATGGGCTGGGCTTGGGCCCGACAAAATCAGAATTTTTAATAGCCTGAAACAGTTTAAAATCCGGCGGAGACAAAACCCACCCCTGCCTTAGGTAAAGGGAGGGATAACAAGTTAGCGGGTGAGGTCCACCTTAGATGCATGTATTGTATATCAATGCCATCCATCCATTTTTCTAGATCATTATAGGGCATGGTACCAAAAATGAGGTAGACCCAAATCTTAGTTGGACCACATAATAGGGATTGAATTCCGACCATTAAAAACTTTTAGGGACACAAAGTTATGAATCAAGCTAATATTTATTTATTTATTTGTTCATCCAAGTCTTGGAACATTATAACTAAGTTGGATGACAAATAAACGTTACAGTATGCCCTAGAAAGTTTTTAACAGTGGGAGTTCAATTAAGGGATTTTTTTTTCTTTTTTTTTTTTTAATGATGGACGTTCAATCACCACTATTTTCCTACGCCATAGTCTACCTAAGATTCAGATCTACCTCACTTTTAGGACCATGCCATAAACCAGCAGGCAAAAAGGATGGACGGTGTAGATATACAACACATACATCAAGGTGGGCCCATAGTCATGGCCTCACCCACAAAGTTGTTACCACTCCCGTATCTAATCCACACTTCCAAAGATGTTTTAAACTTTAACGGGCTGAGCGGGCAGATGGCCTTTTGGCCATCGTAGTCCATGTCAGTCTTAAATTTTACGCCTGAGCCTGATCTTCAAGCCTGATACCCCTATCAAGCCCGGCCCGAGGTAGGCTAGGCCTGGAAGGCCAATAACAAACCCAACCCATTGACAATGACACCCCTTGAGAGAGGGAAGTGATTGGCTGGCGTACCACACACCACCGTCCCGTCATGAGGTATGTGTTATATCTAAACCGTCTGTCCATTAAAAACTAGTTATAAGGCTTGAAGTGAATAATAAAACAGATCCAAAGATCAAGTGGACCACACTGCAAAAAACAGTGGGGGATTGAATGTCTACCATTAAAACCATTCTGCAGTCACAGAAGTTTTGGATCAATATGATCTTTGTTTTTCCTCTTCATCCAGGTCTGTGTGATCTTATAAAAGATTAGATGTAAAATACACATTATGGTTGGCCCTACAAATATTTTAACAGTGAGAATTATTGTCCCACCGGTATTTGTGGTGTAGTTCACTTGAGCTTTAGATATGAATCATTTTTAGGCTCATACTCTAAAACGATATCTCCAAATGGATGAACGGTGTGTATATAACAAATACATCATTGTGAGTCCATAACCTTGATTTCCATTGAACCATTCGTACAACTTGGAGCTCGAAGACCGTCAGCGCCCATCTTTCGCACGACACGTATTCACACCGTGTGTTCGGAGCTCCGAACGGGCGGAGGCTCTGAGGGCAACTGAGGGGCCACAGTGATGTATGAATCTTATCCAAACCGTCCATCCTTCTTTTCATATCATTCTAGAGCACTGAACAAAAAAAAGTCCGATCCAAGCTTCAAGTGGACCACACTATAGGAAGAAACAGTGCTAAGGACTCCCACCGTTGAAACCTTCCTAGGGCCCACTGTGACGTTTAATTTCCATCCAACCTGTTGATATGGTCATATACACCTGGATGAAGTGAAAAAACAAATATAATCTTGATCTAAAACTTCTATGGTCCCTAATAATTTTTCAACGATAGAAATTTAATTACCACCGTGTTTCCCTTTTGAGACTTGGATCTTCTTTATTTTTGGAATATGTTCTAAAATAATATGAAAAAATGAATGGACGGTTTGGATAGAGTTAATAAATCATGGTGGCCCCTCAGTGTCCATACGAGCCTCCACCTGTCCCGAGCTCCGGACGGACGCGGATTAGCTACTGAGAGTGTGACGTCACCAAGTTATATGGGACACATCATAATGTATGTGTTGTATCCACACTATCTATCCATTTGGAAAGATCATTTTAGTGCATGAGACAAAGAACGAGTCAGATCCTTAATCTTGCTCGGGTGGTAGACTCTCCCGAGTTTCAACACCCGGTAAGGGTTCAAGCATCCATAGGTGGTAAAATCCCATGTCACTCACCATTGAAACCTTCTTAAGGTCCACTATTATCTTTATCTAAGATCCAACGTCTTCATAAGTTATGATAGACGATTTTAATGGTGGGCTCCACTCTATCCACTGTTTTCTCCGATGGGTCCATTAGAGCTTTGGATCGGAATCATTATTTGGCTCATGCCCTAAATTGATATCTCAACTGATGGACGGTACGAATACAACACAAATATCATGTGGGTCCATAGAACTTGTGACGTCACTTCAATAGGGAGTCTCGCTGCTCAACCTGTGGTAGCTAATCCTCATGATTTATGTATTTTATCCGTACCATCCATTCATTTTAATAGATAATTTTAGTGCTTGAACCCAAAAATGAAGCATATATAATGTTCAAATGAACCACACCACAGGAAATAATTGAATTGAATATCTACATTTGAAAAAATCTTGGGAGCCACGTAAATTTTGGATCAAGCTTATATATGTGTTTTCCCTTTATCCATGCTTAATGATCTTATGAACAGGTTAGATGACAAATAAACATCACCGTGGGGCCTAGTAAGGCTTCAACGGTGGAAATCATTATCCTCATTATTTCTGTTGCATGATCCACTTGATCCTTCGTCATGCTTCAATTTTGAAGTCGACTCCTTAAATTACATGGAAAAACGGATGGACAGTGTAAGTAAACTATATACATTCAAGTGAGCCCAAGTGGGCTTACTCAGCATGCAATCCGATTTCATCTTAAAACAGTCCCATCCACTTCTCGGAAGAGGATTGGCTGGTGTACCACGTACCACCGACCTGGCTAGTGTAGGTACTTGTCTTGGAGAAGACCCTTGATCTCCTCGAGCTTCCCGTTGTACCAACGGTTCAAAGGTGATTAAAGTTACTTGACTCTCAAAATAATGTATTTATTATATCCCTACCATTCATCCATTTTACAAGATTATTTTAGAGCATGATCTATAAAATGAGTGAAATCCAAAGGTCAAGTGGACTATACCACAGATAGCAGCGCAAATACAATCATTCTCATCATTAAAACATTCACAGGGCCCACCATAACATCTATTTTACATCCAATCTTTCAATAAGGTCATACAGACCTAAATAAAGAGGAAAAATAAATATATTTTAGAAATATATATATATATATATATATATATATAGAGAGAGAGAGAGAGAGAGAGACCTGAATAAAGAGGAAAAATAAATATATTTTAGAATTATTATTATTATTATATATATATAAAACACCGACCTCACGCGAAATCTGCGTTCCTATAATTTGGTGTATGAAATGTTTCAAATAAGTGAATTGTTTGATGCACTGATCACATGCTAAGGACTTAGGGTTCACTGAACATGCCTTGTGCAGGAAAGTCTAATCAGAAGTATCTAACTTGTATGAGATGAATTGGCAATTAGAGAAAAAGAAATTTCAATCGTCCAATTTCCACGCACGTGGGCGGCGCACGTAGATGGATTTCTGACACGTGTACCATCTGCCCATTTCAACGTGTATTCCAACACCCTGGCGTCAGGAGGGACGTGGATTGAGTACTGCCCCCACCAGGTCTTAGCTAGGGACGGACGGTCCTGTCAAGGGATATGTAAGGCTACAATAATGTGTTTCATCCCAGCCGTTCATCTATTTTGAAAGATCATTTTAGTACTTTAGAATCCAAAAAGAGGTAGATTGAAGGCTCAAGTAGATCAGATAAGGTCTTATATATTTGAACTATGAAAAAACATAAATATCAGCCTGATCTAATACTTTTATGGCTGTTAAAAGGTTTTCAACGGTTGTCATTCAATCCTCAGTGTTTCTTGTGGTCAGGTCCATTTTAGCTTTAAATCTCGTGGATGGACCGTACAGATGAAACGCATACATCACGGTGGGCCCCACAGAGACCTAGAACCATCCATCTCCCACTATAACCAGGTGCTGGTGAGAGTAGTACTCAATCCCCGTCCCATCAAAATACATTGAATCATGACCCTCCACGCCAATATTTCCAGCCTGCCATGTACATGGATCGCTCATCCGCTTACAGAAATGTGCGCAGAGAAGCTCGAGTCGAACCGATTGGATTATAAATCACACTCCACCCAGAAAATAACTTCTAACCTGTAGTGTTTTTACAAAATCCAAGCCGTCTAATTTGTTGGTCTTATTATGAGAATCAAATTCAGTTAAATATACTTATAAAATGGACCACGATTGTAAATTTCTTTTTATCAATGGGTAGAAATTGATTCATGTGTTGAAGTCCAACAAATGAGTAGATAGGACTGCGTTTGAACCAATTGACTTTCATGGTTGGGACTGCCTATTCAAGGGGTTGGATTTCACATGCTCCTAAATGGTTGGAAGTTATCAACTGAGCAGACTATAACCTGTGGTCCAACCGCTTGGACTTGAGATGCGGTCAATGGCACTAATTAATAAACGTAGGTCTAAGTTGGTATGAAAACAAGAAAAAGCAGCCGTGTGTATGGGAAATGGGATGGAGGGGTATTTTAGGTCTTTATCCCTTGCATTTGTCAATTCCAAACCGTCCAATGAATGTCCGACAATCAGAGAGATGAATGATAAAATAATCTTAATTATTTTACTCATGGTAGGTCTAAGATCGAAGCCATCATTTGTAATCTAGCTTACTTTTATGCTTTCATGTTATTTCTGAGTAGTTTTTTAAGTGCCGGTCTATCATCAAGAGACTCTTCCAGAGTAGCAAGCTTTCGGAGTCGGGTTGCCTACTTACACTGATACAGTAGCGAGGTGGTTCCTGTGGGCCCCACCATGATATATGTGTCTTATCTAAGTCGTCCATCCATTTTTCCAGATCATCTTAGTGCGTGAGCCCAAAAATGAGACGGATCTAATTCTCAAGTGGACCACACCGGAAGAAAAAATTGGTGATTGAATACCCACCGTTAAAAACTTCCTATGACCCACTGTAATGTTTATTTGCCATCCAACCTATTGATTAGGTCACAAAGGCCCGGATGAAGGGAAAACACAAATATCAACTTCATCCAAAACTTTTGTAGCCTCGAGGAGTTTTAATATTGGGCGTTCAATCACCACTGTTTCTTGTGGTGCTGTCCACATGAGTTTGGATGTGCCTTATTTTTTGCTCCATGCTATAAAATGACCTGAAAAAATGAATGGATGGTGAAACATATACATCATGGTGGGGCCCACAGAGCACCGTTCGGCGTCCAAAGCTTCCTCGCCAGTATGAAAGCATTGGTTATTTTACCAGCACCATGCAGCCTGATCAAAGTGATGTATCTAGGTCATCTAATCCGTCCATTAAGTGGGACATGGGTTTTTGGACAAGGTTTGCTTGCGTAGTAGGACTCCCAGTACCACTCCTCTCTCTCCATCTCAAGGTCTGTGAGAATACATCAAGGTGCTGCAACACAGCGTGTCTGGACTTCACACATTGCGTCGAGTCATTTTCAATGATTCAAACCATTCATGAGATGGACCACACTCATCTTTACCTGTTTCAGTCCTTCCATTGTTCAAATGTTAAGAAAACCATCCATGCTCAAGTTAAAAGAATTAAATTGATCTAACGGCTGAAATATTGCGATACAATATCTTTTACGATTCCACTTCTTCCTTCCAAGGTAAGGCCTATTGTATAAATGGTTTGGCTTAGCCATACGACTGTATTGTAGCAAATCTCAAAGCACATCCAGTATTAGAAACTTACGAATTGCGTATGGGGCCCACAATGGTATGTAATTAAATTCATATGATATAACCTGCTAGATGAAGTGTAGCCCAAAACTGGCTATTCTAAAACTAAGATGCGCCGCACACAACATGAGTTTAGAGGTCTTAATCATGAATTCAGACCCTTCCTTTGGTGTGGCCCACTTGAATTTTGGAATATATGACTTTTGGGCTCCTAGAGAATATTAGGTGGAGTACTTGATGGATGGACAGATGGATCTACACCAACTTGCCGCATGTGGTGATATGTTAGTGCAAGTCAAGTGTCATTCACGTATGAGACAACCTTATTTTCTTTTTCTTTGAATATTCTGATTTTGATTTTGATTTTGATAAAAATGGTAACCTAGGAGTGTCTCTCTTGTTGATAGATTGCCTTTAGCACCGTCGAGTGACATTCAGTAGACCGAGATATTTTTGGATCAACGAAAACATGTTGCGATGTTCCGGATCGACCAATATCTGTTTCGGTTGATTGAGAGACTGTTGATGTCTTGATCGATCGAACTTGCAACCGACCAAAATACATAAGTATGAATTTATTTTTCAAATTTCGTATGAAAGTATATTAATAGAGTTCTAATTATGCAATTAGAGTAGGATGAAATGAACTTAGCACGTTTTCAAAGGTTTTGAGGGAGAAGATAGGATTTCTTATTGGTAAGTTATTCCATCTCTTGTAACTTTCTGTTCACAGGGTTTTTCTTCATCTGGAACTATTTCAACCCTTTCATTATTCAAATGTTAAGAAAACCATCTATGCTCAAGTTAAAAGAGTCAAATTGATCTAATGGCCGAAATTTTACAATACAATATCTTCTACGATTGCACTTCCTCTATCCATTGTAAGGCCTATTTTATAAATGGTTAATTTGGATCCTTGCAAGGTGACCCAAATCCAAGGGTTAGCCATCCGAATGTACTGTAGCAAACGTCAAAGCACATCCAGCATTAGAAGCTTACGAATTTGCGTGTGGGGCCAACAATGGTATGTAAATTCCATCCAATCCATTCGTATGACAGTCCCTTCTTTCTTTTTCTTTGAATATTTTGATTTTGACGAGGATAAAAATGGTAACATATATGGGAGCGTCTCTCTTGTTGATAAAGTGCCTTTTAATATCGTGTAGTAATGTTCACTAATCATGGAATTCTTAGGTCATGATGTAATCGGTTGATCAAAATTTTTGATTGATCAAGAGACTATCGATGCCGTGATTGACCGAAGGTGAGATAGAATGGAATGCGCACTTGCAGGTTTTTGATAAGTACCGTTGCGTTGTATAGATATATTGTGTTTGACGTGGGCCTCGGGTTCTGATCACGTACTCTCTATATAGCTCGTAAGGCCAAAAACCCTTTTGGGTTTTATTGCTAATTCAAGAACCTTAAAGATTACAAGATGAAATCGTTTTCAGATCTCATTACTAGCCTGGCTGTAGAGATCTCTGGATGTTGCGGGATCAGTCTAACTAGACTGTGATTGGTTATCGCGTCATTTGATTTCCTTCCGTTTTGAGAGGAATTGGATTCTCGAATATTCATAATTATCATGAAAGTACCAATCATCTCTAGGGAGTCTTTCCATTTGACCAGGATTGTGTGATACGGCATTGCCAAACATATCCAGATAATGATAGGATCCCTATCTCAGCAGGTCTTTATAAACTTATATATCGAGAATGCTACTTCGACTACATATGCCACTCGTGTGAGGGCTACTTGTGGCTCGTGTGCCGATATGTGGTAGCATCTCATTGGCTCATGTGGATGCACCAAGATAGGTGTAAGCACACGGGACGTGGATTAACTTGGAAAGCTTTGGCAACTTCTTGCAATGGGAAGCTAAGTGAGGCTCACCATGATATTTGTGAGAAATCAACCTGTTTATCTATTTTGCTAGGTCATGTCGGGAAATGGGCCCAAATATGAAGCAAATCCAAAACTCGATAGGATATAGGACAAGAAAAAATGGGTAGAGAAATGACTTCGGTTGAAACCTCCTTGAGTCCATTTGTAAGCTCTTTCCTACCAGGGTGAACTAAAAACACAAAAATATTAGCATAATCCAAAACTTTTGTGACCCATGAATGTTTTAACGGTAAACATTGAATCCTCAGTTTCCTATCATGTGACCCACTTGAGTTTGGACTCCCTCATTTTTGGGGCCATGTCCTAAAATGATCACTCCTCAATTTCCCTATCATGTGGCCAACTTGTGTTTGGATCTCCTCATTTTGGAGCAATGTCCTAAAATGATCTAGAAAAATGGATGAATAGGGTGGAATTTTTCACAAACATCGATCACAATAAGCCTTAGCTCACCTTTTTTTAACACACACTCTCATGTTGACACACACCACAATGGAGAAACTCATGTAAATCTACCACTTAAGTCATGAGTAGATACCCAACTAAAGAAACACATATGAAGGTTCTCCAATCGTAGTCACACCTCTCGAATGGTTTGAAGCCCAACTACCCGTTGAAGAATTTGATGAGTGAGGGTGGCATTGATATATAACAACACAAGAGAATCACGTTCCATCCACTCATCATAGGTGGAATTGATAGTGGACGGTCACCATTATCATTTAAAAGAAATTGATCCAAACAAAGAGATGATCCATCGAAAAACTACACTAACTTATTGGTACATGTTGAGGGTCAAATATCGCATATCAGACCCCAGTTATTGCCTATATTTATGAACATAGTACTGTTTAACGGCCCGATTTAACCATGTTTGTGCTGCAAGGTGTGTTTAGGAGCTTGGACTAAAACAAGATGCTAAATGTATGGAATTAATGCTTTGAAGTCACCAAGGCAAGGGACGGATTCCAAGGGACCAAGATTGACGGATTTACATGTCAGAGATCCGAGAAAATCGAGAAACTGAAGCTCAAGTGGCCTAAAAGTCGGCCAGAATGAAAGATCACAAGGTTTCTATCATCTGTTCATTTCAAAACTTCATACATAGCCTAAGGACTATAAATGAACCGTACATATCAAATTTGAGCTATCGGATCCCTGTAGAAGTAGCCCAACGGACAGATTAACCCCTTAAATCCTTAAGTGGGGCCCACATGATCTCTGGATACGCTTCAATTTTGGACTCAACGCCTTAAATGAGACGACAAAACGGATGGACAGCACAGATTTCTCATATACATCACGAGTGGACCCCACTTGTAATGCCAGTGCACAGTGCACTTGATGATTCACTGGACCGAGACAACCGGTCAGCGCCCGCTGACCCGATCCGTCTCACACACGGAGACAGCGAATGGACATTGTCCATCCATTTTTGTGTAGTGGGCCCCACCCATCTCATATTTCAATGATCTAAACAGTTCATTCATCCCGGGAGGTGGCCACGACCCTCTCCAAGGTGAGTTTTTGACCCATGAAAACGTACACACGTGTTAACTGCGATCACACATAAGATGGACGGTAGAATGAAATATCTTGTGGGCTACACAGAAATCAACCTAGTCTCACCCTTCCCGGAAGGTTTTTCGTTGGGAATATAAAGGTCGGCGTGGAGTTTTCCATCACCATCAATTTGGGGCCCACCAACCATCACAACGCAAAGCTGGAAGCTTTGCTCGCAAACAGAGTTTGCAAACGAGCCTGGTGGGCCACCATCAAGGTCTCACGTGGCTGATCCGAACCGTTTATCTTGTCCGGAGCCTATGTCAATACAAAACCACAAGTTTTGGAGAATTCATGCAAGATGCAGCGTGCACAGGCTCAATCGCAAGGGAAACCGGTTCCTTTTAAAACTGGAGGATCTAGGTTGTTCTGTGATCAGCGAGCCACTTTCTGGTGCGATCAGGACCCCGAAAGCTTCTCTCAGGGGACAACCGACCAAGGCCAAGAAGCTTGACCGATCGGATCATGCATCGGGTTCTCCATTAACCAAGACAAAATTTTATACGCAAGTCGGGTGCGTTTCTGTCTATTTGCGTAACTTGTTTTGCACGCCTATTCTTACGCACTACTTTGCGAAATAAGTTGGCTGCGTAAATACCAACTGACTTGGCTGGTCACACATCTATAAAAGGAGAGAACAGACGTGGGTAGGGGGATCTACAGCTTGAACGTACAAGAGAGAGACAGTAGAGTTTGTTTTTATTTTTTTATTTTTAAGGGATTTAGCCTAATCATATTGTTAAGCTAAACCTCTTAGCTAGGGCTAAGAGGTGAAGCTTGTAGCATGATTAGGATGGTAGCTTGCTTTGATTCATGATTATTGAATTCTTATGAATTCTAGCTTGATTATTAAGGAATACTTTTAGTTTTTAATGGTTTATTGTGACTCAAATTACAATAGATCTGCAATAGCTTTGAGTACGTTCTTTTCATTATGAGATTGTGAACTTAAGAGGCTCTGTTGTTCACCATTATCTCCTAGGTATGGTTGGGTGATGGAATCCTTCCTAACTTTCATAATTCTCTTGTGATTGGCTGTGAGATTGGTAAATTGTTGTTGTTTGTTATAGTCTCCTGGGCATGGTTAAGTGATGGAATTACTTCCAAATCTTCGTCATTCTTATCTATTGATGATTAGGACCCATGAGAAGTTCAGAGATCTGGCAAATCTCTTTTTACCAACTAGATAGGATAGGACTCTAATTCTAATTGTGTCCTCGAATCATTGCTAGGTAGCTTCCCAATTGCTACAAGTGGATCCTTGGCACCCTAGTTTTCCCTACCTTTGAATTTATAAGTTTTAAATAAATATTTCACCATTATTCTCTCAATTACATTCGATTTAGATTTCATCTTAGTCTAGTTCTAGTTCTGGTTATTTTCAGATAACATACAGGTTTCAGTCCCTTGGGATTCGACCTCGGTCTCACCGAGTTTATTACTACGTCACAACCCTATACTTGGGGAGTGAACAGTACGCAAAATGGGAAGAAATTAACTCTTCCATAATAAATAATTGTCCCGATCCAACTTAATTGATACCAAATTTGTAACATTTGACCTCTATGTTGAAACTCATGTAAGTCTACCACTGAGTCATGAGTAGAGACTCAGCTAAAGAAATAAAGATGAAGGTTCTCCACTCATAGCCACACCTCTCAAGCAGTTTGAAGCTCAACTACCCGTTGAAGAATTTGAGGAGTGAAGGTAGAATTGATCCATAACAACACAAGACAATTATGTTCCATCCACTCCTCATAGGCAGAATTGATAGTGGATGTACGGTAGGTCACCATTGTCATTTAAAATAAATTGATCCGGACAAAGAGATGATCCATCCAAAAACTACAATAACTTAATATTGGTACACAAAATGAAAATAAATTGACTCTTTCATAATAAATAATTGTCCTGATCTAACTTAATTGATACCAAATTTGTAACATTTGAAATGGAAACCGTAATAGAGGATGCCATGTGCAATAATAAGTAGAAGAAATGAAACCCAGTCTTATATTGAGCAACGACAAAGAAGAGAATACAACCGGCGGAATCTACCAGCCACTAAAAGTAAGCCAATCAGTGGAGTGTCATAAGTCTAGCTCCTTTTAATTGTTGACGTGTTTAGCATTTTTTGAAATGATGCTATGGCAATAGGCAACTATTCAGAGCACCATCCTGTAGATTAGTGTGTATAAGGAGATGACAGCATCCAGAGATGAGGATGCAGCAAACAGAAATACACTACTAAAGAAATACACGCTTAGAAGAAAACCCACCTAATACAAAAGTCCGTTATTACAATTTAAATTGAAATTTAAAATTTAAATTGAAATTTGAAATTTGAAGCCTTCGTGGATAAAGTGCTAACCACCGGCTAACCACCCTTTTGGAATGGAGATGAGGTAGTATTGTTAATACCAGCAGATTTCTCATGGAAAATTCCTGCGGGCTTCTGCAAGGAATCCGTGTCCAAGTACATGTTTTCGAATGCGATTTCCAGAGTGTTAAAGCTTATCTTTTTGTCGGTGGAGAAGTTTCAAATATGCAATTCCCATGTGGATGCCCACATCCTGCTGGACCATCGCATCACATCGTGCCATCCTGGCATCAGGTATGTTTGGTCTGGTGTAAATGAATGCAGAAGGGTGAGAAATCATAATTATGACTGGTGATCCAGTTATGCAATAAATCAAATTCCAATTCAAAAATCAGGCATAACTCAACGTCAGGTGGTCCATACGATTATGTATGTGTTATATTCACACCGTTCATCTATTTTTTTCAGATTATTTTAGGGCATGAGCTCAACGAAGAGAAGATCCAAAGCTCAAATTAACCACACCGTATAAAACAATGGAAATTGGAAGCATACCATTGAAAACTTTTTTTTTAAGGCTATATAAGTTTTAAATCTACTTTTTTTATTGGTTTCATGCATTAAAATAATGAAACAAAATAAACGAACGGTACATCTAAAAAGAGGATTGGCTGGTGTACCACACACCAGCAATATAGCTGGTGTAGATACGTTTTGTGCGAAGACGAGCACAGACGCTCCTCAAGCTCCCGGTTGTACTAACGGTTCAAAATAGATCAAAGTTACATGTCCCACAATGATGTATTTATTATATGCACACAGCTTATCCATTCTTAGAGAATTAACTAAAAAATGAATCATATCCAAAGTTTAAATAGACCACACCTAAAATAGCGGCGGGGATAATAATTTTCACTGTTAAAAAACTTGTAGGGCCCACCATAACCTTTATTTTCCATCCAATCTGTTCATGAGGTAAAAATACCTAGATGAAGGGGAAAAACAAATTTCATATTGATGGGAAACTTCTCTGACCCCCTAAAAGGGTTTCAATGGTAGATCGTTCAATCCCATATTGTTTTTTGCAGTGTGGTCCACTTGATCTTTTGATGTGCCTTATGTTTTGGCTCTAAGCCTTAAGACAAGCTCGCAGAATGGATGTACGGTTTGAATATAACACAAACCTCACATCAAGGAACTTGCTGACATTAATACACCGGCTGTAAAGATGGTGTGTGGTACACCAGCCAATCCCCCATTATTATAGTGGAGCCCACAGAGTTTATGTGATGGGCAGTCTCCTTTCAAAAACCAAACCTGTCTGTCAACTTCTGGAAGTACCGAACTAACTCATTATTACTTAGTTATAATCATTTATATGCTTTTAGCATAAGAAATACTACGTGACGAATGGATGAAAATAAAGGCCCGAAATTCAAATATTAAATGGCAGAGACTACCACTCCGGAGAAGAGCACTTCAGTGACACTCCACTGCACCAATTTGTGGGAGTGCACTAATCAGTCGGTAATCAAGACCATTGGTTACCCAAAGATATAGTTGAGGAACAATTACAGCCGTTCAATTTGTTGCCTGAAAAATGACCAAAGATTAGTGGGTAGGATCTTCCTAAGAGCAAAGGGACAGGAATCATTAACAACAACTGTTATTTGCACAGGTAGAACCCACGCTGTTTCAAGTGTCAAATCCACTCCGTCCATCAGGCGAGCCATCTAATTCTAGCTGTACAACCAAAAATTCATCTAGATCCAAAACTCAATCGATCCACACCATTGGAGTAACTTGAAAACACGTTGAAAACCTCTAAGTTCATATTGTGTGGCGTCACCTGAGTTTTGGATGAGGATGATTTCCTGGGTGACTGGTAATCCTTGTGAATTACACCCGATGAAACGGCTTGGATGGAATAAAATACCATGTTCACCCTCAAACAGAAACTTGTCGTTGGAGTCCCATTGAATTGCATTGTTATAGTAGCCATTTCGAAAGCGAATTACGTGAGGCCCTAGACTCACCCAAGAGGGTGCGGCCCTTACCGTGGGGTTACCGTGGGGCCCACCTTGATGCATGTATTATGTATCTATGTCGCTGATCCATTTTTTCAGATCATTTTAGGGTATTATTCCAAAAATGAAGTAGATACAATCATCAGGTGGATCATACTGTGAGAAACGGTGGTGATTAACCGTCCTACCATTAAAACTTTATACAGCACACATTAATGTTTCCATAGTGCTTATTTGTCATCCAATTTGTTGATAAATTCACGTAAGCCTGAATGAAGGCAAAAAATAAATATCAATTTGATCCAAAATTTGTGTGGTCCACCTGATAATTGGATCAGATTCATTTTTGGAATAATACCCTAAAAACAAATAATGCCCTAAAATGATAGTATGGATACATAATACATACATTGAGGTGGCCCTACAGTAACCCCCTTGTAATAAGGAAAACTGATTGCCACCCTCTCATCGTGTAAACTCAGTTGGGCTCACCTTGAATGTATGTGGTATATGAATGTTGTCCATCCATTTTTCCATCTAATTTAAGGGGTTTGGGCATCCATTTTTCCATCTAATTTAAGGGATTGAGCTCAAAATTGAAGCATATCCAAAGATCAAGTAGATCATACCACATGAAACAGTAGGGATAATGATTCCCACAGTTGAAACCTTGCTAGGCCTTATGGTGATGTTTATTTGTCATCCAACCTGTTTATAAGATCACACTGACATGGATGAAGGGAAAACACAAATATAAGCTTGATCCAGAATTTTTGTGGGCCTTAAGGAATTTTCAACAGTAGACATTCAATTCAACTGTTTCCTGTGGTGTGGTCCATTTGAACATTATACATTTTTCATTTTTGGGCTCAAGCCCTAAAATTATCTGGTACAATGGATGGTCGGAGTGGATAAAATACATAAAATGCATAAATCCAAGTGGCTCTGGTTCATTTCCAAGTTGAATGTTTTTCAATCCCCATTGTTAAATGTCGATGTCACCGTTTCCAAGTGCATGCCAGTGATGGATTCAAATGTTATTAATTCTTTGTTTTTTCTTTTGGAATGTGGATGTCACCATCTCTAGTTGGCTGCTAGTTATAAATTGTAAAATTATTATTTTTACATTCTGATGAGTTGGAAAGGAAACAGATGAGTGGTGTGCACCACAGACCTTACTGTGTTGATGAAGTTTTGTGGGGCCATGATGCATGTGTTATATCCAAACCGTCCATCCATTTGATGAAAATATTTTAGAACTTAAGCTAAAAAATGAAACAAATCCAAAGTTTAAATGGAACACAACCTAAAAAAGCATTAGGGATTGAACATCTACCATTCAAACCTTCTTCGGATCATAGAAGTTTTCGATCCACATAAGCCTTCAATCATGCTCATTTTTAGGCTCATGCCCTAAAATAACCTTTCAAAATAAATGAATAGCTTGGATAACATACATATATTCTAGTGGTCCCATAAATCTCCAACCATCCATCTCTGGCTAAGTCCCCGTGGGGTATTATTCAATTCGTGCATGAGGGACCACACGAGGCCTCGGAGCCTAGGCAATACCTTAGCATTGCTTCTCTCTATCACTATATTTTCAACTGATGTATTCTCTCCTTTTCATTATTATTATTTATTTATTTGACTATGAGGCCCTTTTAAGGCCGGAAATATTACAAATTAGGCAGGCTCAATTTATTGGAATCACATGTACATATTTTTCTTCCTTGTCTTGTTGCAATTATTGTATTATGGTGCGCCACGATATATGGTTGCACAAATATGATAAGAGATCAATAGGGTTTGGATTCGATGGTGACCCCTCCATTATCGAGCTCAGTGTTGGAAAAGCTTAATGGGCCTCATCATCATGTATATGTTTCAACTACACTATCCATTCATGTTGCAAGCTCATTTTAGGCCATGGGCCCAAAAATGATGTAGATGTAAAGTTCAAGTGGGCCACGCTACAAAAAGTAGTGAGGATGAGGGGATTTGAGGGGAATTCAAATCCCTCCCCTTATATGTTTGGCCCCGTAAAGTAATTATGGGTTTCAAATCTACGATGAAAGCTTGAATTACATCTAAAATCCTAACAAGAGTTATATGTGTAAGATGTGTGTTACTATATTAATTTGTTGGGCACATGGTCCATTGATGATATCCCAAAACAATTAGATTGCTAATTACATCATTATAATTATTTTAATAGAATTATCTGTGCCGTCCAAATATTGTCCATATAAATCAAAAATTAAAAATTATTGGTTAGTCACTCAGATGTAATCTTGTGCTTGTGGCCAATCCGAGAATTGAAATTTCATCATTTCTGAGCAAAGTATATATTTCAATGGTTTTATTACAACCATTGTGTCCAACATTACATACTTGCACCAATTAAAGATATTAAAGTTAAATTAGTAATTAAATTCAAACCTTTGTAAATATATCGTACATAGCTAGGGATGTACACAAACCGAGCTAGCTCGGTTGGCTCGCTTGACTCGACTTGAAAAAGCTCGATTCAACTCGGTTCAAAACTAAGTTCGAGCCGAGTCGAGCTAATTTTTTAAGCTCGAAAATGAGTTTGAGCTGAGTTCGAGTTAACCTCAACTCGTCTCGACTTGGATCGAACCCAACTCGAATTGAACTTGAATCGAACCAGCTCGGTGCCTCGGTTACTTTGATATTGATGTTGCTCACCAAGTGTTTGATGAAATGACTCACTGAAGTGTGGCTAGCGGCAAGGAAGGTATGTATATGAAACAAATACCCCTTTTTTTCTTAATTTTTATGTTGCTTGGAAGGTGTTTGATAAAATACTTGTAAAACAACCGCTATTGTATGTAAAATAGTGAGATTTTGAAGGATTTTGAAGGCGTAATCCATGTGTTTGTGAAAATGTTGCATAGGCAAACTCGGCTCAATCTTAAATTGAACTCGGCTCGAACTGGCCCGAGTCATTGACCAAATGGCGGTCGTGAAGCTCGAGGACCGATCCGAGCCGAGTTCAAGCTGAGGTCAGCTAGTGGCCGAACCGAGTCGAGCTTAGGCCAGTTCAACTCAAGCTTAGGCCAGCTTGACTCGGTTCAACTCAGTGTACACCCTGTGCATAGCAGGAGGATTTCAAATCACAGAGTTTCAAGTCCACTTGTTCCAAATCCAGTGCTTCTAAATCTACACTCCAAGACAGGCCCTAAGGATAATGACATCTGTGGTAGAAACTTATTTTTGAAGCCCACCGTTATGTTTGTTTGTCATGCAACGTAATGATAAGGTCACGGGGGGACTTAGACGGAGCAGTGGGGGGCTAGTGGTCAGTGCTTCGTGGACCCCACCATGATCTAAGTCTTTTATCTATGCCGTCCAACCATTTTGAAAGATAATTTTAGGGCTTGATTCCAAAAATGATGCATATCTAA
Organism: Magnolia changhungtana; assembly: GCA_030180095.1. NCBI lineage: Eukaryota > Viridiplantae > Streptophyta > Magnoliopsida > Magnoliales > Magnoliaceae > Magnolia > Magnolia changhungtana. The sequence goes on along the minus strand of JASAUF010000027.1, from coordinate 18,090 downwards.
ATCTTAGGTGAATCACACCATGGGAAAACAGTTGTGATTGAATGTCCACAATTAAAAACCTCCTAGGGCCCACTGTAATGGTTATTTGACATCTAACCTATTGATTAGGTCATACAGACTTGGATTAAGGGAATATATATATATATATATATATATATATATATATATATATATATATATATATCAGCTTGATCCAAAACTTTTGTAACCCAGTAGAAGTTTTTAACAGTGGGTGTTCAAGCAACACTGTGCGGTCCACTTGAGATTTGTGCGGTCCACTTGAGATTTAAATCAAACTCATTTTTGGGCTAATATTATAAAATGATCCGTAAGAATGGTTGAACGGAATGGATGAAACACATACATCATAGTGGGGCCCACAAAGCACCGGCTAGTGGCAGGGTGAGTAGCCGATCCGTTTCCGACCTAGATAAAGGGAAAACACATCCAGAGGCCCGTTACAGAAATTTTGTGCCGCAATGAATTTTTTTAATGGTGGGCATTCAATCACCACTCTTTCTCATGGGGTGGTCCATTGGAACTTCAGATCTCTTACGTTTTGTATGTCATGAACTAAAATGAGGGTAAAAAACAAATGGACGGCATGGATATAAAACACATACATCACCTTGTGTCTTACAGCGTCACATGCACGCCAACACCGGGACGGATCGGCTACTACCCCTGACACCAGCCCCGTGGCTGATGGTCAGTGATATGTGGGCTCCACCATGATGTATTCATTTCATCCATTTTTTAAAATGATTTTAGGGCTTTATCCCAAAAATGAGAGTATATAAATCTCAGGTGGACCACACCACAGGAAAACAATAGTGATTGGATATCCATCATTTAAATCCTACTAAGGCCCACTGTACTGTTTATTTGACATCCAATATGTTGATTAGGTCATAAAAATCCAGATTAAGGGAAAAAACAAAGATCAGCTTGATCCGATACTTTTATGGGTCCCAAAAAGTTTTTAATGGTTGACGTTCATTCAACACTGTTTCCTATAATGTGGTCCACCTGAGATTGGCATATAGCTAATTTTTTTTTGTAATATAATAAAATGATATAGAAAAATGGATGGACGGCATTGATGAAACACATACATCATGGTGGGGCCCACAGAGCACCGACCACGGCCATTGGCTAGTAGCAGGCGAGTAGCCAATCCGTTTCCGCCAACACCACCTACTCCGCGTCAAAAAATGAGCAGCTTTTCGGCGACGACTCCGTGTTGTTGCCACGCCCCCCGAGGTGGTGTAATGAATCTTCAGCCCTGGGGCCCACCTTGATAAATGTTGGTTTCCGTCGTTTTGCCAGGAGTAAGGATATTCCGGTTTGGCGCGCTGTGGTGGATACACGGATCCACCAAGGTGGGTGATATGCCTAACAGTGGGGCCCACTTATATGTATATAAATTGTATCCATGCCGTTCATCCGTTTTGAAAACTCATTTCAGGGCATCATTCGAAAAATGAAGCAGATCGTCTCAATCTATAATACAGGAAAAAGTAGTAATCAAGAGTTAAAAACTTCCTGTGGGCCACAAAATATTTCGATCAAGTTGATATTTGTTTGGTCTCATCATCTAGGTATTTAAGGCCTTATCAACAGGTTGGATGGAAAATAAAAATCCTGGTGGCGCATATGAAGTTTTTAATGGTAGGGATTCAATCATGACTATAGTATAGTGCACCTAACGTTTAACCTGCTTCATTTTTTGGATCATGACGTAATATGAGCCGTAAAAATCGGATGAACGGTGTGGATATAAGGCACGTGCATTAAAGTAGGCCTCACATTTAGGGATACACCGGATACACCCAAACCGCGTCCAAAGATATCAACCCTATCTCGGCCATTGTATTAATCAAGTCCAAACCGTCCAATAAATGTCCATCAATCTAAGATGAAATTAATCACATAAGCTTAGTTCTTTTACCGATGATATATCTAAACTGAAAGCCATCTTTTGGATGGTTTAATCTTTCTTAATTTTATTCTAATTATGTAATTTTTATATAATTTTAAGTGCCAGCCTATCGTCTGAACCGCAAGCCATCATCTGATTCTTTTTTAGGGTCTAATTTTTACGGGTAATTCTTTAGTATAGACCTGACCTACCACTCACCATTTTTATTCAATCCAAACAAAACTTACTTTACCAAATTAGACCTTTACATAAAAAATCTATTTTCCAGCTCCCTTACCCTAAAATCCAAAAGTATTTTTATCTAAAACCATGTATCCTAAAATCTATTTTCATAACCCAAGTTTTCGAAATATATATATATATATATATATATATATATAAGAGGAAAGAGTCCAAGTGCTAATTTTTTAAATGTTTAGGGTTGGAGTCGCACTCTTTTTATTATTATTATTATTGTTCTTTTTCTTTTGGGTCATAATCTTATAATAATAATAATAATAATATTATTATTATTATTATTATTATTATTATTATTATTATTATTATTGTCATCTTGCTCGTGCGGCTAGGAACGGATTGGCTGTGACCCTATCACAGGCCTGGGGCTGTGTACAGAGTCTACAATGATGTCCGTGGTAAATTCACCCCGTTCATTTTTTTGAAAGGCCACAGCAGAACATATTTTAAAATTAAAATGATACAAAACTCAGATGAGCCTCACTAACAAAACAGCTAGAACAGCAGCTTCACCTGTTTTAAAATACCACTATAAGACATTATTCTAAAGTTAGAATGATCCAAAACTCACATGGGCGACACCAACAAAACAGCAGACAGCAACTCCACCGTTGAAACCTTCTTGGAGATGATAATGATGTTTACATTCCATCCAAACCGTTCATATAATTATTACTACTCAGTTAAAGTGCAGGAAAAAAATACCATGCTGAAGAAAACTTCTGTCATTGCCAGGCATTCATCCCTACTATTTCGTGTGGTATGGCTATATGAGTTTTGGATCTGCCTGATTTTTAGAATCCCGTTCTATTGTGGTCTTTCAAAACAGATGGATGGAATGGATTTATTAAGGACATCTCTGTGGGTCCCACACAACTCTGGGCTCAGAGATATCTGTCTCCAGGGTCGCAGCCAATCCGCTCCCAGGCTGTCCGGAGTTCAAAATATGACAGCTAATACCTAATTCTTATTTTGGGGTAAAGCAACTTTAAGGGGACTGCTTTTTTACTTCTTTTGTTTTTTTTTTTATTCTCTCTCCTCCTTTTTTGGGTTGGGGGAGTAAAAGTGGCAGCCTATCAGCAGAAACACTCAGCCAGAGTAGCATACTCTTTTTCCAGAAGGTGGGAAGCCGTTTGGCTCGGAAGCGGATTGGCTGGTGTACCCCACATAGCTGGTGTAGGTACATGTCGAAAGTTACGTGTGCCACGATGATGTATTTATTATATCCATACCGCTCATAAATTTTTCAAGATCATTTTAGAGAATTATCCAAAAAATAATCATATCCAAAGATCAACTGGACCACACCACAAATAACAGCTGAGATTATGATTGTAGGGCCCACAATAACGTTTATTTTCCATCCAATCTGTTCATAAGGTCACAGAGACCTGGATGAATAGGAAAAACAAATATCATATTGATCCAAAATTTCTGTGACCCCAAAAGGGATTTAATGGTAGACGTTCAATCCCCCGCTTCTTTTTGTAGTGTCCACTTGATAGCTAGATATGTCTTATTTTTTGTATCAAGCTCTCAAAATGAATGTACAGTTTGGATCTGACACATACCTTATGATGGGACCCACAAAACTTGCTAAAGTTAATACACCGGCTATATAGTGTGTGATACACCAGCCAATCGGCTTCAGTTTGGCTCGTGTCGCTGCCACTAGCCTGTGGCTAGTGGTCGGTGCACTGTAGGACCCACTATCGTGTATGTGTTTTATCCATGTTGTCCATTCATTTTTATAGATCATTTTAGGGCTTGAACCCCAAAATGAGAGGTATATAAATTTCAAATGGACCACACCACAAGAAAACAATAGTGATTGAATGTCCACCATTTCAATCCACCTAGGGCCCATTGTACTTTTTATTTGACATCAAATCTATTGATTAGGTATTGAAGATCTAGATGAAGGGAAAAAAAATAAAGATCAGATTGATCCAAAACGTTTTTAGCCCCTAATATGATTTTAACAGTAGACGTTCAGTCAACATTGTTTCTTGTGATGTGGTTCACTTGATGTTGGGATATACCTTTTTTTTCTTTTTTTTTGCTCACACCATAAAATGATCTAGAAAAATAGATGGACGCATGAATGAAACACATACATTATGGTGAGGCCCACATAGCACCGACCACTATCCATTGGCTAGTGGCAGGGTCACTAGCCAATCCTCTCTCAGCGGTGTGGGTGGGACATTGACAGTAAGGCTCACCTATATGTATTCATTTTTATATCCATGCTGCCCATTTATTTCTTTCATATTATATACATGATCCAAAAATTAAGTAGATACGAGTTTTAGGTGGACCACAATAGCAAAAACAGTGGTTATCGATTACCCTCTGCCTTCCTTTCTTTGGATGGACAGAGATCAACAGTTGCAGATAATGATTGGACTTTGATAAACTTGGAGTCTAGTCAGCTTAGCGAGTCAAGACACCGACTGACTCAAGTTAGGTCTAGCGGTGGAACACAACGAGCTGCTATAGTTCAACCGTCGATTTCTTCTTCTTCTTCTTGCTTATTGAAAGTCTAGGTGCATCTGGACTCGTCTTAGGCACGACCCGAACTCAGTGGACTTGGCTTGACTCGCCTGAACTTGGCCCAAACTCGGCTCAATTCGAGTCTGGTGGTGCGGTGCAACAACTGCACACCTCCATCTTTCACTTTCTTCTTCTTTCTTTCTTCTTTTTCTTCTTTATTTCCATCTTCTCAGAGCTTCATGGAGCTCCGGACTCGGTCTCAGCTCAGATAACGTGTTGTAACAACTCAGCACGGGTCATCACAACGGTGAAGAAGATGGTGGCTGTTAATGGCGTTTTCACCATCACTGCATTTGGCCTCCAATCTAACTCTTGTAGGAGATCTGTGAAGACCCTTAAAAGCTTACAGACGAGCTTTTTCGAAGGTTGGAGGTTGTTAGGTTGGTGGGTTCGAATGGAGGAGTTTGTTGCTGGGCTTTCTCTTGGACCACGGTAAGAGATGGAGAGAGAGAGAGAGAGAGAGAGAGAGAGAGAGAGAGAGAGAGTCGTTGCTCAATCCTTCTTCTAATAGCACTACCCTAATGATCCTAGACCATTGGATCAGGATTAAATGGCTGGGATTCCATCTAGGGCTCCCAGCTCTCCAACCATTTTTTTCTTTTTATCTTTCTTTTATCTACACAGCTAGATCTGCTGGCCTTGGACGATCGGGATTTTCTTCCCATGGACAGCCGTGATTTGAAGATGAGGGCGTAACGGATTGCCAAGCTGGCAATGAACAGTTTCCATTTTTGAAAGTGTTGTGTTTGTAAGGTCCATTTACAACAAGGATTGTGTGCATGCGCACGAACTCCGAGCGTGGAATCAGTTGGGGTTTGGTTAGACGGAGCGTTTGCACTAAATGGACAGTTCAGATCACTTATAGGGCCAGTGTAGGTGGGCCACTGATCAAGGGAATGGGCATTCGCCCGTCCGCTGGTGGAAGCAAAGAGAGAGAGAGAGAGAGAGAGAGAGAGAGAGAGAGAGAGAGAGAGAGAGAGAGAGAGATTCTCTGTTAAAGGAATTGCGGGTCAAGCCGGTTTGACTGTGTTGGGTCATCCAATGCACTGCGGGTGCTTTAGTACCTATGCACATGCACACCAATGTGGGGCCCATGGTGATGTTTGTGGGAAATCCACTCTGTCCATTAGGTTTTAGGGGTCTAAATGGGTCACATCTAAGTCTTAGGTAGGCCTTATTTGGTGATTTGCATTCTATATGGCGATATCCGTCCATTCAACGGTCAGATTTCGTTCAGAATGAATGTGGGCGTTCACTTAAGTTATGCTTGTATTTACATTAAGCTAGGTTACATTGTAACACTTGAGTAGTAGAAAGTACTGGGTGTTACAATGTGATAACATGATAATGTTGCAATATGATTACATGAAGGTTATACTCCATTTTAGTTGTCATATGTTTATGCATGATAGATTACTCTAGCCTCTTTGTACTGCAGATACAATAAGTTCGATTGACTTTAGCACCAGTTGGTTGAATGGTGGGCTAGTGAAGTTGCTTAAATGGTAAGAGTACATTCAAAGCTAAGAAAGTTGGTTGAATTTAGAGCCGGTGATACGACAACTATCATAATAAAAGTAATGCTCAGTATCTGTTATTTGATGGAATCGTAATTATTGACTCTGTGAGGTTAGAAATGAGTTTAATATGCTTTGACTTGAGATATGAATAGTCAAAGAGGTTACAACTGACTGACAAAGACTTGACCGAGGAGAAAAAGGAGGAATCCTTAAGTAGCTAGTTGGTGAGGCAATAGCTTGTCAATATGATGATCCCTGGCTAGTCTAAAAGGATGATTAGCCACAATGGGAGTAAGATATGACCAAACTCGTATGGGAGGTAACTATAGTGAATTTTTCGTAATAGGCGAAAGCCTGATGGAGTGATAACGGGTGGAGGTAAAAGGCATACTGGCCATAAATCCTCTGACCAAATGACTATCTAAAAGATTAATCAATGACATTGAAGGGAATGGGGTTGAGCCTAATATATGAGCTACCAATATTGGCAACCCAATATATATGAGTAGAGATCCTATTAGATAGGTTCAATGGGTAAACAACAAGTCACGAGGTAGACTATTGCACTGATATAAACGAGCCCCTTCTATTATGCACAATGTGAGCAGCAATGAAGAAGGATGAGTTTTTGAACTCTTAATGAATCCATGACCATATATTTGGTGGTGTACCCAATTACTATATACACTTGATGGAATTCACCTATATGGGTGTGGAGGTGGAGGCCGCTTCATATAAGAATCTAGGAGAATTTCCTAGAGCACTCATGAAATTCAGGTAATGGTGCATGGCCGAAACGCACCGAACCGCAGAATCACTTTAGCGAAAAAATTGTGTGAGTGGCATGTACTTACAATCTACATCAAAAGGAATCAGGTTCAAGACTATGGTGTCACCTGATTCCTGTAGACCTGTCATGCTTACTCTAATGTCGATTCACGTCTATGGTGACATCGACATCATTGCACAACTCTTCCATCTTAACTCGAAATGTTAAAAATTTTGAAACATGTGGGGGATTATTGTATTTTAAATTATTTTAAAATAATTAGTGTTTCAAAATATCCATTGGGACGAGCCATGACTGTGGGCATAGGTGTGCATGTGCCCTATGGATGTGTCTTTTCACATTTGTTTGAAAGGTTGCATCCTTTCATATTTTGTTAGTCACACCACTTGGGTTTAAACCCAATAATCACAACCCTTTGTGAAAGGGTGTCTTCACAAAGTTTATAAATAGACTCTCTTTTTTTTCATCTATTTTATAAAGTAATAAAAAGTTTGTTTGACATTAAAAATATGGTTCAAGTATTTTCTACTTCGGGTTAAGAATACAAGTAGTTCGAGCCCGTGTACAATGAGTGTACCGCTGAGACCGGGTCATAGTTGTTGTATCCTGGAGGTCGATTGCTCTGAAAACCTGTTGCACTTGGGGCGTTATCCAAGGGGAGCAAATTCGAATTCAAGCCGAGTGACTCACGTCATGCCTGGACTTCTACAAGTCGATAAGTTTTCTATTTTCTCATTTTAATTTTAATTTTATTTTATTCAAATAGTTTTCCAAACTCCATATTCCAACAAGGAGCACCATGATATTTTTGAGAAATCAACCTGTTATTTGTTTTGCTAGATCATGTCAGGAAATGGGCCCAAATATGAAGCAAATCCAAAACTTAGTAAGACAAATGACAAGAAAAAATGGGTAGAGAAATGACTCCAGTTGAAACCTCCTTGAGTCCACCATGATGTATATATGTAGTTCATGCCATTTGTAAGCTCTTTCCTACCAGGGTGAACTGAAAACACAAAAATATTAGCATGATCCAAAACTTTTGTGACCCATGAATGTTTTAACGGCAAACATTCAATCCTCAGTTACCTATCATGTGACCCACTTGAGTTTGGACTCCCTCATTTTTGGGGCCATGTCTTAAATTGATCTATCCTCAATTTCCTATCACGTGGCCAACTTGAGTTTGATCTCCTCATTTTGGAGCCATGTCCTAAAATGATCTAGAAAAATGGATGAATAGGGTGGATTTTTCACAAACATCACAAGAAGCCTCATCTCACCTTTTTTAGCACATACTCTCACGCTGACACACACCACAATGGGGACTCAAACCCATGACCTCTTTGTTGAAACTCATGTAAGTTTACCACTTAAGTCATGAGTAGATACCCTGCTAAAGAAATACATACGAAGGTTCTCCAATTGTATCCACACCTCCCGAACAGTTTGAAGCCAGGCCAACTACCCATTGAAGATTTTGAGTGAGGGTGGCATTGATCCATAACAGCACAAGAGAATCACGTTCCATCCACTCCTCCTAAGCAGGATTGATAGTGGATGTACGGTCACCATTGTCATTTAAAAGAAAGTGATCTGGGCAAAGAGATGATCCATGCATTCACAAACTGCAGTGCAAAATGGAAAGAAATTGACTTTTCCATAATAAATAATTGTCCCCATCCAACTTAATTGATACTAAATTTGTAATATTTGAAACCGAAATCATAGTAGAAGATGCCATGTGCAATAACCAAGTAAAAGAAATGAAACCCGGTCTTGGATTGAGCGACAACAAAGAAGAGAATGCAACCGGCTAGATCGGCGAGCCATTGAAAGTAAGTCAATCAGTGGAGTGGCATAAGCCTGACTAAAGACGGAACGACCCGCTCCTTTTAATTGTTGGCGTGTTTAGCTTTTTTTAAAATGATATCATCTCCTTATGGCACACTAATTGTATCGATGCTATGGAAATAAGCAACTATTCAAAGCAGAATCCTGTAATTAGTGTGCCATGAGGAGATGACAGCATCAAGAGATGAAGATGCAGTAAACAGTCCATCAATTAGGAAATGGATATGATCAGGATCAAAGGGACAGCCACGATCAGAAATTTAATAGGAAGATTCTCTCTGTATGCTTTGATACCATAAAGAAATACACTTTAAATCGAATGGAGTACAAAAGTCTGTTTGAATAATTACAATTTAAATTGAAATTTTAAATATAAAGCCTTTTAAAAGGAATCCTGTCCATATAATGTTTTCAAATGCAAAATTTCCGTGTGTACTGTTCAGGGAATCACGGACTCTGCCAGTGTTAAAGCTTAACTTTTTGTCGGTGGAGAAGTTTCAAATGTACAATTTCCATGTGGATGCCCACATCCTGCTGGACCATCACATCACACCCTGCCATCAGGAATGATTGGTCTGGTGTAAATTAATGCAGACGGGTGAGAAATCATAATTATGACAGGTGATACAGGTATGCAATAAATCAAATTCCAATTCAAAAATCAGGCATAACACGACCTCAGGCGGTCCATACCATGATGTATGTGTTATATCCATACCGTTCATCTATTTTTTTCAGATTATTTTAGTACATAAGCACAACGATGAGGCAGATCCAAAGCTCAAATGAACCACACCATATAAAACAATGGAAATTGGAAGCATACCATTGAAAAGTTTTTTAAGGCTATATAAGTTTTAAATCTACTTTATTTTTTAGTTTCATGTATTAAAATAATGAAATAAAATGAACGAACGGTGCATATAAAACACACAATATTATAGTGGGGCCACAGAGTTTATGTGATTAGTAGAGTCTCTTTTAAAAAACCAAACCTGTCAACGTCTGGAAGTGGAAATACCGAACTAACTCATCATTATTTATTTATAGTCATTTACATGCTAATATAAAGACATGTAACGTGATGAACGGATGAAATTAAAGGCTTGAAATTCAATGACAGAGACTACCACTCGGGAGAAGTGCACTTCAGTGACACTCCACTGCTGCAATTTGTGGGAGTGGACTAATCAGTCAGTAATCAAGACCATTGGTTACCCAAAGCTCTAGTTGAGGGACAATTACAGCCGTTCAATTTGTTGCCTGAAAAATGACCAGAGATTAGTGGGAAGGATCTTCCTAACAGAAAAGGGACAGGAATCATTAACAACAACTGTTATTTGCACAGGTAGAACCCACGCTGTTTCAAGTGTCAAATCCACTCCGTCCATTACAACCAAAAATTCATCTAGATCCAAAACTCATTCGATCCACACCATTGGAGTAACTTGAAAACATGTTGAAAACCTCTAAGTTCATACTGTGTGGCGTCATCTGAGTTTTGGATGAGAAGATTTCCCGGGTGATTGGTAATCCTTGTGAATTTCACCTGATGAACGGGTTGGATGGAATATAAATACGAGAAAATGACCACTGTAGACAAACCCTTTTACCCAGCGGTTTCTATGAAAGAATACAAACCTTAGTTACCAATCTAGATTATCACGTGCGGACAGCGACGTTGAGGACGAAACTACCCCTCCTTTTCGCAGCGAAGACGTGCGCTGACGCTCCTCGAACTGAGAGTTGTACGAACGGCTTAAAAGAGATCAAAGTTACATGGCCGCACAGCTATATATTTATTATATCCACAACGTTCATCCATATCTCAAGATCATTTCGGAGCATTATCCAAAAAAAAATATCATATCCAAAGATCAACTGGACCACACCACAAAGAGCAGCGGGGAAATTGATTTTCACCGTTAAAAATTTTGTAGGGTCCACCATAACATTTATTTTCCATCCAATCTATCCATAAGGTCACAAAGGCCAGGATGAAGAGGAAAAACAAGTTTCATAATGATCCAAAACTTCTGTGACCCCTAAAAGGGTTTCAATGGTAGACGTTCAATCATCCACAGCCTTTAACAGTGTGGTCCACTTGATAGCTAGATCTGTCTTATTTTTCGTCTCAAACCTTAATACGAGTTTGCCAAAAATATGAACGGTTTGGATATAACACATACCTCATAATAGGACCCACAAAAAGTGGTGGGATTACAACAGCAAAAAATTTAAAAAAAAAAAAAAAAAAAAAAAAAAAAAAACTGTCGATATATCGACAGCCAGTCGATATATCGAAAATGGTCCAGAACTGTCCAGTGAGTTTTCCTCAAAAATCTTACAATTTTCGATATATCGACTGTCTGTCGATATATCGAAAAAGGTGTTTCACCTTTAGCTACGGATTATAACCGTAGCCATAACTGTAGTCTGTGTCCGTCTATGAAATTTTCTATTTATTTTTTATTTTTTTTATTTTTTACATGGAGAAATTTATTCTACCTACAATTTTCTTTAATACATATTTATATAAATAGGTATAAAAAAAATTTTCCCTCTTTTTTTTCATTTATTTCTTTAATCATTTAACAAGAATATCTTCTAAACCAAAATTAGTTACTTGACGTACCACATATGATTTTGGGGTAAGAGAAGCTACTTTAGCCAACCAACCTAGTTATTTTCCAAGATTCCATCGGTCGATGGTTGAAAATACATTTCATTCACTTTTCGTTTGTTTCAATACTTCACCCAAACTAGAAATTGAGCGCGGGACAAATATGAAATTGAGTAGGCAAATTGAAAATCGAGTGAGGCAAGGTAGGAATTGAGCGAGGAACCTAAAATTGAGAGAGGCAAGGTAGGAGTTCAAATGAGAGAATCTAGAAATTGAGCGAGTGTAAGCTAAAATTGAGCGAGACAACGTAGAAAATGAGCGAGGAACCTACGATTTGAGCCAGCAACCCAGAATCGAGCGAGGAAGCTAGAAATTGAGCAAGGGAAGCTAGAAATTGCTTATGAAAGCTAAAAATTGAACGAGGGAAGCTAGAAATTGAGCGGGAAGCTAGAAATTGAGCGAGGAACGTAAGAATTGAGCGAGAAGCTAGAAATCGAGCCAGCAACGTAGGAATTGAAAGCGGAAGCTAGAAATCGAAATGGCGAACGTAGGGATTCAAAGGAAGCTAGAAATTAGAGCGAGGAGGCTATAAATTGAGCGAGGCAACGTAGAATTGAGTGAGGAAGCTAGAAATCGAGCGAGGCAACGTAGAATTGAGCGAGGAAGCTAGAAATCGAAGTTAGGAAGCTAAAATCGAGCGAGGCAACGTAGGAATCGAGCGAGGAAGCTAGAAATCGAGCGAGGAACGTTGGAATTGAGCGAGGAAGCAGAAATTGAGCAAGGCAACGTAGGAATTGAGCGAGGATGCTTTAGAAATCGAGCGAGGCAACGTAGAATTGAGCGAGGATGCTGCCAGAAATTGAGCGAGGCGAACGAGGAATTGAGCGAGGAAGCTAGAAATCGAGTGAGGGAAGCTAGAAATTGAGCGAGCAACGTAGGAATTGAGCGAGGGGAAGCTAGAAATGAGTGAGGCAACGTAAGAATTGAGCGAGGAAGCTTTAGAAATTGAGCGAGGCAACGTATGAATTGAGCGAGGAAGCTAGAAATCGAGCGAGGCAACGTAGGAATTGAGCGAGGATCTAGAAATTGAGCGAGGCAACGAGGAATTGAAATGAGTAGAAGCTAGAAATTGAGCGAGGGAAGCTAAGCAAATTGAATGCACACCCAGGAGTTGAGCGAGGAAGATAGAAATTGAGCGAGGAAGGTAGAAATTGCCTTGAGGCAACCTGAAATTGAGGAGGAAGCTAGAAATCGAGCGAGGAAGCCGAAATCGAGCCGCGCAGGAAATCAACGAGGCAACCTAGAAATTGAGCGAGGCAACGTATGAATCGAGCGAGGGAAGCTAAAAATTGAGCGAGGGAAGCTAGAAATTGAGTAGGCAACGTAGAAATTGAGCGAGGAAGCAAAAATCGGTTTGAAGCTTAGAAATCAACGAGTAGAAGCCGTAAAATTAACGAGGCCACGTAATCGAATTGAGCTAGGAAGCTGGAAATGAAATTGAAGAGGCAACGTATGAATCGAGCGAGGAAGCCAAAATGAAGCGAGGCAACGTAGTGATTCAAATGACAAGGAAGCCAAATTGAGCGAGGAGGCTGCAGAAATCGAGCGAGGCAAGCGTAGAATCGAGCGAGGAAGCCAGAAATGAGCCGAGGCAGGCAACGTAGGAATCGAGTGATGAAGCCAGAAATTGAGCGCGAGGCAACATAGAATTGAGCGAGGAAGCCAGAAAATGAGCGAGGAACGTTGGAATCGAGCCGAGGAAGCCAGAAATGAGTGAGGGTGAGTTCGAAATTAGCGAGGAAGGTAGAAATTGAGCGAGGCAACGTAGGAATTGAGCGAAATGGAAGGTAGAAATTGAGCGAGGAACCTGAAATGACCGAGGCAAATCCTAGAAATTGAGCGAGGAAGGTAGAAATCGAGCGAGGAGAAATTGAAGCGAAGGTAGAAATCGAGCGAGAAACCTAGAAATGAGCGAGGAAGCTTGAAATTGAGCCAGGCAAAAAATCTGAAAATCGTTAGTAGAAATTTAAGCCGAAAGGCTCCAAAATCGAGCGGGAAGGTAGAAATCGGTGTTTGAGGCAACCTAGAAATGAGCGTAGGAAGGTAGAAATTGAGCGAGGCAACGAATCGAAATTGAGCGAGAAAATGGTAGAAATTGAGCGAGAACCTGAGAAATGTGAGGCAAGTGACAACTAGAAATTGAGCGAGGAAGGTAGAAATTGAGCGAGGCAACCCAGAAATTTCTAGCCTCCTCGCTCACCTACCTTCCTCGCTCACTTCTACCTTCCTCGCTTCTACCTTCTCGCTCAAGTCCTGGGTTGCCTCGCTTTCAATTTCTAGCTTCCCCTCGCTCAATTTCTACCTTCCTCGCTTAATTTTTAGGTTGCCTCGCTTCAATTTCTACGTTCCTCGCTCAATTTCTAGCTTCTCTCACTCAATTTCTACGTTGCTTCACTTCATTTCTACCTTCCTCGCTCAATTTCTAGGTTGCCTCGATCAATTTCTACCTTCCTCGCTCAATTTCTAGCCTCCCCTCACTCAATTTCTACCTTCCTTCGCTCAATTCTACCTTCCTCGCTCAACTCCTGGCTTGCCTCACCCATTTCTGGGCTTCCTCGCTCAATTTCTAGATTGCCTCGCTCAATTTCTGCCTCCTCGCTTCACTTCTCGCATTCCCTCGCTCAATTTCTACCTTCCTCGCTCAATTCCTACGTTGTCTCGCCTCAATTTCTACCTTCCTCGCTCAATTTCTAGTTCCCTCGCTCAATTTCTACCTTCCTCGCTTAATTTCTCTTCTCTCGCTCAATTTCTAGGTTGCCCGCTCACCTCGAGCTTCCTCTATCAATTTCCAGGTTGCCATCGCTCAATTTCTACCTTCCTCGCTCAATTTCTGTGTTCACCGCTCAATTTCTACCTTCCTCACTCAATTTCTGGCTGCCTCGCTCAATTTCTAACTTTCTCGCTCAATTTCTAGCTTTCCAGCTCAATTCCAACGTTCCTCGCTTCAATTTCTACCTTCCTCGCTCAATTTCTGGTTGCCTCGCTCATTTCTACCTTCCCTCGCTCAATTTCTACCTTCCCTCGCTCAACTCCTAGCTTCCCTCACTCAATTTCGAGCTTCCCTATCTCAATTTCTACCTTCCCTCGCTCAACTCCTAGGTTGCCTCACTCAATTGCGAGCTTCCCTTGCTCAATTTCGAGCTTCCCTCGCTCAATTTCTACATTCCCTCGCTCAATTTCTACCTTCCCTCTCTCAATTCCTACGTTGCCTCGCTCATTTTCTACCTTCCCTCGTCAATTTCTAGGTTGCCTCGCTCAATTTCTACCTTCCCTCGCTCAATTTCTAGGTTCCCTCGCTCAATTTCTAGCTTCCCTCGCTCAATTTCTACGTTGCCTCGCTCAATTTCTAGCTTCCCTCTCTCAATTTCTAGCATCCTTCGCTCAATTCCTACGTTACCTCGCTCAATTTCTGGCTTCTCTCACTCAATTTCTAGCTTCCCTCGCTCAATTCCTACGTTGCCTCGCTCAATTTCTAGCCTCCCTCGCTCAATTTCTACCTTCCCTCGCTCAATTTCTACCTTCCCTCGCTCAATTTCTAGGTTGCCTCGCTCAATTTCTACCTTCCCTCGCTCAATTTCGAGCTTGCCTCGCTCAATTTCTACCTTCCCTCGCTCAATTTCTAGGTTGCCTCGCTCAATTTCGAGCTTCCCTCGCTCAATTTCTAGGTTCCCTCGCTCAATTTCTACCTTCCCTCGCTCAATTTCGAGCTTCCCTCGCTCAACTCCTAGTTTGCCTCACTCAATTTCGAGCTTCCCTCGCTCAATTTCTACCTTCCCTCGCTCAATTTCTAGATTGCCTCGCTCAATTTCTAGCTTCCCTCGCTCAATTTCTGCATTCCCTCGCTCAATTCCTACGTTGCCTCGCTCAATTTCTACCTTCCCTCGCTCAATTTTGAGCTTGCCTCGCTCAATTTCTACCTTCCCTCGCTCAATTTCTAGCCTCCCTCGCTCAATTTCTACCTTCCTCGCTCAATTTCTAGCCTCCTCTTTCAATTTCTACCTTCCTCGCTCAATTTCTACCTTCCTCGGCTCAACTCCTAGGTTGCCTCACTCAATTTCTAGCTTCCTCGCTCAATTTTGAGCTTCCTCGCTTAATTTCTACCTTCCTCGCTTCAATTTCTACAGCTTCCCTCGCTCAATTTTTACCTTCCTCGCTCAATTCCTACGTTGCCTCGCTCAATTTCTAGCTTCCTCGCTTTCAATTTCTGCCTTCCTCGCTCAACTCTGGGTTGCCTCGCTCAATTTCTACCTTCCTCGCTCAATTTCTAGGTTGCCGCTCAATTTCTACCTTCCTCGCTTCAATTTCTGGCTTCACTACACTCAATTTCGAGCTTGCCTTTCAATTTCTACCTTCCTCGCTCAATTTCTAGCTTCCCTCGCTCAATTCCTACGTTGCCTCGCAATTTCTAGCTTCCTCCGATCAATTTCTACGTTGCCTCGCTCAATTTCTAAAGCTTCCTCGCTCAGTTCCTGGTTGCCTTTAGCTCAAATCGTAGGTTCACTCGCTCGTTTTCTGCGTTGCCTCGCTCAATTTCTACGTTGCCTCGGCCAACCATCGACTGATGGAATCTTAGAAAATAAGTAGGTTGGTTGGCTAAAGTAGCTTCTCTTACCCCAAAATCATATGTATGCACGTCAAGAACTAATTTTGGTTTAGAAAGATATTCTTGTTAAATGATTAAAGAAATAAATGAAAAAAAAAAAAAGAGGAAAAAATTTTATATGCTTATATATACTTATTTATATAAATATGTATTAAAGAAAATTGTAGGTAGAATAAATTTTTCTATATAAAAATAAAAAATAAAAAAAATAAAAAAATTTTTAAGACGGACACAGACTACTAGATTATATTACTGTTATAATCCGTAGCTAAAGGTAAGTTACCTTTTTCGATATATCGACAGACAGTCGATATATCGAAAATTGTAAGATTTTTGAAGAAAACTCACTGGACAATTCTGGACCATTTTCGATATATCGACTGGCTGTCGATATATCGACCGTTTTTTTTTTTTTTTGCTGTTGTAATCCCATCGCTTTTTGTGGGTCCTATTATGAGGTATGTGTTATATCCAAACCGTCCATCTATTTGGCGAGCTCGTATTCAGGCTTGAGACTAAAAATAAGATAGATCTAACTATCAAGTAGACCACACTGTAAAAGGCAATGGGGAATTGAACGTCCTACTATCAAACCCTTTTAGGGGTTATAGAAGTTTTGGATCATTATGAAATTTGTTTTTCTTCTTCATCCAGGTCTTTGTGACCTATGAATGAACTTTGACGGGGAGGATTTCTCACGAACATCACAATGGGCCCCGAAAAAGTTTTTAATGGTCGACGCTCATTCAACACTATTTCCTGTAATGTGGTACACTTGAGATTTGCATATACCTCATTTTTTGTCGTATACCATAAAATGATATGGAAAAATATATGGACGGCATGGATGAATAGCATACATCATGGTGGGGCCCACAGACCACCGACCATCCGCCATTGGCTGGTGGCAGGGGGAGTACCCAATCCTTTTAAGCCGTTCGTACAACTCTCAGTGCGAGGAGCGTCAGCGCACGTCTTCGCAGCGAAAAGGAGAGGTAGTTTCGTCCTCAACGTCGCTGTCCGCACATGATAGTCTAGATTGGTAACTAAAGTTTGTATTCTTTCATAGAAACCGCTGGGTAAAAGGGTTTGTCTACAGTGGTCATTTTCCCTATAAATACCATGTTCACCCATAAACAGAAACTTGTGGTTGGAGTCCCATTGCATTTTTTATAGTAGCCATTTACAAAGCAATTAGGTGAGACCCCAGACTCACCCAAGAGGGTGCGGCCCTTACCATTGGGTCACTGTGAGGCCCACCTTGATGCATGTATTATGCATCCATGCCGTCAATCCATTTTTTTCAGATCATTTTACGGTATCATTCCAAAAATGAAGTAGATACAATTATCAGGTGGATCATACATAAGAAACATTGGTGATTAACCTACCATTAAAAACTTCTTAGGGCACACATTAATGTTTCCGTAGTGCTTATTTGCTATCTGATTTGTTGATAAGGTCACATAAGCTTGAATGAAGCCAAAAAATATATATCAGCTTGATCCAAAATTTGTGTGGTCCACCTAATAATTGGATCAGCTTCATTTTTTAAATAATACCCTAAAATGTAATAATGCCCTAAAATGATATGGAAAAAAGGATGGACGGTATGGAGACATAATACATACATCAAGGTGGCCCCACGGTAACCCCAATGTAAAGAAATTGGATTGCAAGGCTCTTATCGTTCGAGTAAACTGTGTTGGGCCATCTTGAATGTATGTGTTTTATCCACTCCGTCTATCCATTTTTCCATCTAATTTAAAGGGTTGAGCTCAAAATTGAAGCATATCTAAAGATAAGTTGCTCACACCACTAGAAACCGTGGGGATAATGATTTCCACAGTTGAAACCTTGCTAGGCCCCACAGTGATGTTTATTTGTCATCCAACCTCTTTATAA